>JAQPZY010001423.1:827500-1527500 GCA_029931535.1 Margaritifera margaritifera | reverse complement strand
CATGTGTAATATTAATATAGTCAGTCCAACCCATGTGTAATATTAATATAGTCAGTCCAACCCATGTGTAATATTAATATAGTCAGTCCAACCCATGTGTAATATTAATATAGTCAGTTCAACCCATGTGTAATATTAATATAGTCAGTTCAACATGAATGTAATATTAATATAGTCAGTCCAATATGAATGTAATATTAATATAGTCAGTCCAACCGATGTGTAATATTGATATAGTCAATCCAACCCATGTGTAATATTAACATAGTCAGTCCAACCCATATGTAATATTAATATAGTCAGTCCAACATGAATGCTGAAAACTTGTAAGAGGAGGTTATATTATTTACAGATGTTCAAGGTAAAGAAAGACCATTTTAAATATAGGTTTTTTCATGAATAACAATTGTGTTCCTCTCTCGCTCTCTCAATTTATTTAGAAAGAAGAAGAAGAAGAAGAAGAAGAAGAAGATGATGATGATGATGATGATGATGATGATGATGATGATGATGATGATGTCATCCACCTGTGCCGAAAAAGACAACAATTAGTTGAATAGAAATAGGATTAACTTTGTCTAGACTAGTAGTACTGTTATCAATCAAGTCTTACATTCATACGCTTATAAAGAGAGTATAATACACGGGGAGTAGTCATTCAGGACTGTTTTAAATGAGCACTGTCTCCTCGCTACCATCCTTTGGTTCTGACCAGATTTTTCTTTTACAATTTTATCAGTACACCCAAACTGTGAAAATCAGCAATCTGAAAGAAATATTTCGTGTTAAAATACAAATTTAGTTTTTAAATATAATGATTATATGCGTATCACTCAGCTTTAAAAAGACCAATATGCTCCCGAAAAAGGAAAAAGTAATGAAAATCCGTACGGATCTTATTTTTCTGAAAATAGTGCAATTTTACAAAGACTTCGTTAGAAATAAAATTGACACGCTGAACTAAAATCTACATGATTGACATTTTCATTCTTGTCCATTTCAAATGGGACTAAATTTGACCGTCTTTGAACTGTAGTTTTGTTATAAAATCTGGTAAGTAAACAAAGTCCTTAATTTCACTGTAAAAAAAAAAACCCGAGTCATTGTTGTTTGGTACATATATATAGCAAGGACTAATTCCTGTATAGGGTGTCCCAAGCATAAAGTTGCCAAAGCATCAGTAGAAAGATTATATTTTAAAACTGAAAACTCCAAGCATGGTGAATTCCCAGTCTGTTTATTTACATGGCATAATGGACCATTTCCTTTTCGCTCTGGGTTAAGGTATATTAATGTCAGAAGGTATTGCATCCATCATTATGAAAATGTACCCGAAATCCACAAAGAAATGGCACCGGCTTGGCTGAAATGACACACTGACATAGCGGTAGAGTAGGTTCGTTTTTTAATTTTTTTTTTCTTTCTTTCTTTTTTTTCTTTTTCTTTTTTTTTTATTTATTTATTATTATATATATATTGTTTTTATAGCAGTTTGTCCAAGACGTTATCAGTTGTAGACCGGTGCAGAAACAAAATATTACATTTGAATTTATTTATTTCTTTTTTTGCACTCGCAAACAAAAAAGCTTATGTCCTGGCATGCATATTTACGAGATGTCAATCTACGTTGCATTTGGATTAAGTTCACAGAATCTCCATCGGGGAATTTCGGCAATAACTAATCGCTAGTCATTTCAAAATATTTATAAAAAAAAAAGAAAACTGTTTAAAAATTCTTCCTGAACCTCAGTTTTCAGATTTTTTCTATACACATAAAATGGCAAAGAGAGAAACATATATATTGCAGTACTTTCATAAAGTTATAGCCTCTTGAAATGGTCCAACGTAAACAAATGCATGCAAGCATGGTACCGTCTCTTGAAATGGTCGAACGTAAACAAATGCATGCAAGCATGGTATCGTCTCTTGAAATTGTCAATCGTAAACAAATGCATGCAAGCATGGTACCGTCTCTTGAAATGGTCCAACGTAAACAAATGCATGCAAGCATGGTATCGTCTCTTGAAATGGTCCAACGTAAACAAATGCATGCAAGCATGGTACCGTCTCTTGAAATGGTCCAACGTAAACAAATGCATGCAAGCATGGTATCGTCTCTTGAAATGGTCCAACGTAAAAAAAATGCATGCAAGCATGGTATTGTCTCTTGAAATGGTCCAACGTAAACAAATGCATGCAAGCATGGTACCGTCTCTTGAAATGGTCCAACGTAAACAAATGCATGCAAGCATGGTATCGTCTCTTGAAATGGTCCAACGTAAAAAAAATGCATGCAAGCATGGTATCGTCTCTTGAAATTGTCCAACGTAAACAAATGCATGCAAGCATGATATCGTCTCTTGAAATTGTGCAACGTAAACAAATGCATGCAAGCATGGTATCGTCTCTTGAAATTGTCCAACGTAAACAAATGCATTCAAGCATGGTATCGTCTCTTGAAATTGTCCAACGTAAACAAATACATGCAAGCATGATACCGTCTCTTGAAATTGTCCAACGTAAACAAATGCATGCAAGCATGGTACTGTAAATAGACTTGACTTTTACACCTCACTTTATAAAAAAAAAAAAAAAAATCAACATCCATTATTTTAACAGCCTCTCAGGTCGGAGTGCCACAATAAAGCAGTATAAATATCCGCCAATGAAAGAAGAACCTGAAACCACTTAGCATTTTTTCCAGGCTTTGTGGCACTAACACAAAAACAAACTTGGCACTATCTCCTGTCCATTTTTTCAAGGCCACCAGTAAACCGCATTGCATTACTTGCGTCATACCAAGGCACATGTTAGGCTTCGTGTGATTTGCGAAACTCTCTCTTTGAAAGGTAACTCAAGTCGTTTCATGATATAGTGATTTCCTAAGCCCTATAAAAATGTCACGACCCACAACGAAGGAGAAGACAAAAACAAATATCCCACTTTAAAGAACTTATCCCATACCTATTCAAGATGAGAAGAATATCCCTGCTTTGGTTAGATTACCTGAGCTACTTTTCTTACCCTCGCCACTATTTTTTGTAAATATAAATTTTCTTTCGCTCCAAACCAAACAATGAAGCAAATATTATAGCGGAGCCTCTAATTTTTTTGGAAAGAATCATATTTTCGCGAAATGGTCTAAGAGCAAGCAACCCATGTTAGAATAATTTGAGTGTCAACACTAATTTAGAGTTACTTCCCTTAGACTATTAAATTTTTAGCTCGGCAAGTTGAACTTTTCGACAACAACGTGCATTGTTTGAAAGAAAAGTGTACAAGATAACTCGTTGAGAACCTGCCATGTTTTAATCTCATTGATCGGCTTAAAGGATTGGGCCACGTGTATTGTGACCGGAGGAACTTATACATGCCTTCTAATGGGCTTCAGTGCTTCCCTTAGCACCGTAGAAATCTTATTTTCTACAAGGCGATTCTTCGGGAAACATTAACGCGCTTGAGCAGATACTAAGGCGATAGGGAGCAGTGCATCACTTAGATTACAGTGAGTTATATCACAAGCTTATTCATGCAGTTTTTGAGGTTGTGCATATGAAAATGAAGGGTATATACATATTTTTAAAGTAGATATGGTTTAAACATTTCATATTAATCCATCTTCATTCGGTCAACCCAATCCATTTTCGACGGGTCAGCCTGCATCTACGTGTAAAGACACATGATCAACACGACCACACACATGTTGCAAAGCAATCCGTACTTCAAAGAAATTAATAGGGACTGTTAGTAGAAATTGAACTAAAAAAAATCACGGAACCAATTATTTTGAGAGAGATTTTGGCGTTATTCACATTTCACAAGGCAGTATTTTCAATTATCAGTTGTATTTAACAAAAACACAAGACAAACAGTTCATGAAGAAATTTTAAACCAATGGCAATTTTAGCAATGCAGTTTGATTATGATAAAAAATGCACACTTTTGGATTATCCATCTGTATATCCACAAATCTGATGAAACATTAGAAAAATGCCGAAAAAAATTCTACATGTGTATGGTCAGCTGTTAAACTTATTATAACTCGTTACAGTGACACGTTTTTCTTTTCTTACGGCAAAAAACACATACAGGTATATGTCTCTCTATCTATCTATCCATCCATGGGCTGTACAAATTTGGATACAATATAACAGTCTGTTGTAGGACACATGATTGCAGGATGCACACTAGTTTCTCAAAAACTTGTGCCAATAAATCAATAGAATGTGTGAAAATATTACATTATATTTGCAAGCCCTACCATATTTTCTTTGTTAAATTCTGCCAATATTTGGAAAATTCTCCAAATTTTTCCAAATGGAGGGGGAGGGAATTTCCCCATCATTTTCAGTTCTAGAATAGACCCTCTCATAATAAACACAAGAAAATAAACAAAGCAAAGGATTTTGCTTTCTTATATTTATTTTATTGTATTTATTCAAGTTAATAGCAAACCTTGATGTCTCTTATGATCCATCCATACATCTATCAATCTATCTGAAACTGCATCAAAGGTGATGTTATGTTGCATACATAACCTGCATTTCTAAATTGACCCCCACCCACCCACACTTGCCTATGTATGGATGCATGCATGCATTCATGTTGAAGTGAACGTAACTGCTCATATAAACCTGAAATAAGATTGGAGAAGTTACAGCAGTAATAAAATGTCTCTCTTTTGGGTTACATAGGAACAGCTCTGGAAGGGGAGAATGGGACCAGGGGGGGACCATGTAATGACACAGGAAAGAATAATGAAGAAAGTGCATGAACATGCAACATGGCTGCATAATTTTAGGAATACATTACCAGATCGGTCCTGTTTTAAACATAATAAGATCATCTCATAAAAAATAAGCATATTTATATATATTTATATTATGACATATTTTATCAAAATTGACATGTTGCCTAAATATGCAGTGTAAGACACAGTAATCCTTCCATACATCTCCAGACTATTTGAGATGTTGCCTAAATATGCAGTGTAAGACACAATAATACTTCTAGACCATTTTGTGCACTATTTAAACAAAATAAACTTGGAAATGTTTTAAGGCAAATATTATTGCCATATTATCTCTCATGACATTGCATTTTAAGTACTTTACACCTCTTTCTGTAGGCATTTCATGAGTACCATATGTACTCGCGTATAAGCCGATACCAACTGCAAACTGCATAGACCCAGATCTGCCGTTGCATAATGCGCCGGCAGGTCTGGGTCTATGCAGTTTGTAAGGACAAATCAGTAGAACAAACAACATAGACCCTGATCTGCTGCCGCATTATGACGGCAGATCAGGGTCTATGTTGTTTGCAGTTGGACCTGACTTATACGCAAGTACATACGGTAAATCCTTTTGATAATTTTCAGCTGGCATAATGTTGATTTCAAGTTGTATCAGCAGCATGTTTTTTTTTTCTAGATGTAACCCATTCAATAAAAAAATGGCTTTTGAAATACAGATCATTTCAAATCAGCTGTTAAATCCTACATTTTAAAACAAAACAAATCAAGAGAACAGAGTTCAGTGATATTTTACTATAATTAATAATTTTTTCAGTGATATTTTTAATTCTGAAATCAGTTTTTAAGTTTGTAGCACTTAATAGTACAGTAAAACCTGTCTTGAGTGATCTCTGCTATGAGCGACCACCTGTCATTTACAACCATAATCGTAATGCACGGATCGGTTTTATTATATAAATGCATTGTCATGAGCGACCACCTGCAGAACACGACCAGCAACCACGATTTCTTGGCAAAATATGCATAACTCTGTTATGATCGACCGCATCACAAAAACAGAGATAAACACCACTGACCTTTATTTGATTCTTTGTAACCACGACCGCTTAAAAGGTAAAGACTGTTATAAACAAAATCAAAAGACAAAAAAAAAAACTAGTCTGGTTACCGCTTTGGTAAATTTTACAGGTCATGCATGTAGTGTTATATGTTATATAGATTGTAAATCATACTAGAGTACAGGCAGGTTGTTCATTCGGAATTACCACGGCTATTTCTGCGAGACTAAAGTATGATCCATAGGACTTACCGCAAAGTTGCGAATGGCAGATTGTTCAAACATAACACTGCTATGAACTACCCTATTGTGAGAACTGAGACAAACACCACTGAACTTTATTTTATTCTTTGTAACAACGACCACTTAAAAAGTAAAGACTGTTCTAACCAAAAACAAAAAAAAACAACAACAAAAATTAGGCTGACTACCGGATCCTTACATTTTACAGGTCATGCATGTGGTATCCTTTGTTATTGCCTGTAAACCAAACTAAAGTACATGTCACTAACTGCCATTGTAGTGCCGAAGCCAATGTAGTGGTCTCATACATCGTTTGTCTATGGAGTTAATCCATAATGCCTGGGGTGAATTGTGTTTTTGTTTTTAATAGCAGTAGGTGAGAATCATTTTCCGGATTTGACTGTCCTTGTTAAAGGGTTCTGTTGTTGGTTGCTCTTTTTATGTTACAGTTATTACAACCCATGCACCAAGTTGTCATCTGTTCACCTTAGTGCAGTCGGTTACACCCTTTGTTTATAGAGTTAATCCGTTTATGTCGTCGGTAAATTAATCCTTTGACTTTTGTTTCTAAATAAATTTATTCCGTTTCTGGATGAGTTAATTATGTCTTTTTATTTCATTCAATGTACATATACATTGTATATGTATTCCATATTTCCCCAAAGCCTGATCAATACCGCTACAGTCGTTATTACAATTGATTACTAATAACATTAACACCTAGCACCTTAATAACAATGGCAGAATCTCCAACGAAAAAAAAACAAATTCTAAAACTGGAGGAAAGAATTAATGTAATTGAAAGAAGTGAAAAAGGGGAGACAACTCACAAAATAGTCAGTTTAAATGTCAGTAAAACTCAAATTCAGGGTGTTATAAAAGACGAGGAGTCAATTAGAAACAAGTTCATATGCTAATACATGTACATATGAGCTTCAAATATAAATGTAATTCATGTTTAATGATAGATGTATATCTTTATTGCTATATAAAATTATTTTCAGATGAATGCATGCAATATTTTAGCAAGAACTATGAACAAAGAATACAATAAATGTACAGTGATTGTGGTTATTTTCCTTCTTAAACAGTGCTGAGTTTCAACTTTGGAAACTGGTCTTTTGTACAAACCTGTTATGAGAGACCACCTCTCTTGAGAGACAGCTTTTTGTTGGCAGAAGGGGCGGTCTGTCAAGACAGGTTTTACTGTAATTTCTTAGCTTAGTTGAATATATAATTTTAATTTGGAAAATTTACTCTGCTCCAAAATCTTGATCCCACATTGGAAATAAGTTTTTATAAACATTTATGGGTCATCATTTTTGGATCATGTGTTTTTATGTTTGTATTACAACTATTTATTATATATGTACGTACTGTGTCAATGTTACATGTATTTAATCGTTATAAAGTATTACTGCTTGTGTTATTTGCTGATCCTATGTAAATTAATTTATTATTATTATTATTATTAGAGTGGAAGAATACCATCTGCAATGCCTGAAGTCAGATCTCGCAAGTCACAGCATGGCAACAAGCATGATTCCAAAAACAAGATCTTGCAAACGCCATCAGAGAAATCTGATGCTGAGTCTGGATTTGGTAGCATACTGACAATAGGGAACATGTTGCTAGGAGTAACGGTAATGCTGGCTGCTGGCTACAAACATGCCACCTACATGGCACTCATTCATGAGAACTGGCTCTGGTTCAAAAATATTCCGGTAAGTAAATATTCTTGATCTTTGTGCCTTTTTCAAAGCAGTGCAACTGAGGGCTTAATGGCTTAATGGCTTGTGCTTTCAGCCGGACACCAAAGCAGTACAACTGAGGGCTGTATGGTTTAGTGGCTTGTACTTTCAGGCAGACTCCAAAGCAGGGCATCTGACTCCTGAGGGCTGTATGGCTTAGTGGCTTGTACTTTCAGGCAGACTCCAAAGCAGGGCATCTGAGGGCTGTATGGTTTAGTGGCTTGTACTTTCAGGCAGACTCCAAAGCGGGGCAACTGAGGGTTGTATAACTTAGTGGCTTGTACTTGCAGGCTGACACAAAAGCAATGCAAATGAGGACTGTATGACTTAATGGCTTGTACTTTCAGGCTGACCACACACTGGGATTTTTGTGCAAATTGCAGAATTTCATTTGATTTTGTGAACTAGCAGTAGGAATCGTATGATAAGTATTAAAAAGTTTCATCTGAACCATGTTTGAAAACCTCTCATATCCTTTAGTACATGTAGTAAGTTACTTGCCTTCAAATTTCAACTTTGCAGATGTTTTTGCAAATCTTGTGTGCCATTTTGTTTTATACTCAGAATATGCAGGTTTTAAGTTCAAAGCTCACTGTAGACATTGCTTTTTGATTTGCAGAACTTGTTTCAGCCCATCCATTTGTACCAACACAGGGCTCAAAATTAATGCATATCCACTAATACAAGATCAGTCAATTTGTCAATGGATCACAGACCACAGCACTTCCAAATCCACAGAATCAATGAAAAGTTCCATTGATCACTGGCATAAGTAAACAAGTGGTCTTGTGTTGGATGTGTCTAATAAAAGATGGAATGGCATTCCCTTTCATGGATAATTGATCTGTTTGTTGTGCTAACTGAGTACCTGCTAAGACTCTGTACTTGCGGTATAATGAATGCACAGGGCAGGAAAAGGCCATATGTTCTTCCATGAATCAAGTACCGGTAAATAAGGTTGCTGATTGTCAAAACAGTCAGCATGCACACTGAACTAGTGTGGCACCCTGGCCCACAAAACAGTCACAGGGTTCGCACGCTACCTTGAAAAGTACTTGAATTTCGATTCATCATTGAAAAGTACTTGAAAATCGTTTTTACCTTGAAAAGTACTTGAAAATAAGCATTGGTCCTTGAAAAATATAAAATTAATCGACAAACGAATGTACGAAAGTTTCTTTTCATACCATTACGTCATGTAATCGAAATAAAACTGTTTGCTATTGGGGGTTTCAACACGTGACCAATCAGATATATATAATTGCGTGCGGACCTGATAGACAGCATTAAAAGTGTGCGAATCTTTTCTTTATTCAATAGTAAAATGCGTTATTGTGTTTGTTAACCTAAATTAATACCTTAATACGTATATATATTGATTTTGTTATATACGATACCAAATCTACTTGACATTAGGAATGTAAAGTTATATTTGGTCCAAAAATCAACCCTAAATTGCTCTAAATGACTGAATACATGTTTATGAAAACATGAGCACAATATTTGACATACATGCAGCGCTCGTGCATGTATAATAGTTTGTGTTTGTCTACACGATATTTCCCCCATGTTTGTTTTCTTTCTTGAGTTAACATAGTTAATCATTAGACTGCTATAATAACGTTTTGATTAGTAAGCTACCGTGATTTATTTAGAAATTATTATCATATTCTAAACAATCACCGACAATAATATTCAGGTAACACCTGCAAATTTTCGCAGATAAAATTATCAGTTGTATGACAATCATAATTATAATGATAATATTTGAAAGCAAATGCAATTAATACATCCTTAATTCATTCGATTGTGACCAATCTTTTACCAATTTCAGTAATTGTAATAGGGAAACGAGTGACGATTTCGCGAACGCTGATTAAAAAGTGCGTCCAAACATTATAAATAAACATACAAATTCCTTGTTATAGAATAAACTATTGTTTTAAAATAATATGCATATAATTGTCACAGTATACATTTCCAAAGATCATTCTTCTTGGTCGATTTTTTTTCTCCAGCAGCGGTACATCTTTGTACTTTAAATCATGGTGAATCAACTGTTCAAACTCTCGAAGCAAAAGATAATGAAAAATATACACAAAAATGGTCACAATTTGTTCTTATTGTATGTCCAAACTTCTGATTTTCGGCGTATGATCTAAAATTTGGAAGTCTGCTGGAAGTCTATTATTGACTTTTTCTGCATCGAGACCAAACTTTGGGCGTAAATTATGGCCGTATGCCTGTTAACAGAAAGGCTGCTTTCTACACAATGTACTTACATCTATGTGTGAATGTACCTGTAAAATTTTGATGAGCGATCACGCGACAGCAGATATAAAAAAGTAGACACGGCGACATGCGGCATACTTTCGCGGCGGACGATTTTAAGATGCCACATGGATGCATCATATCACGCGTCGAATTTATTCCAGAAATCGATTTTTTCTGCCGCAGACAACTTCGGGTACGCATAAATTATGCAAATCGCTATATACGAGGTCGGCCGATGTGTTTTCGTGAAGTGTGTCGGAGAGAGAAGGTGGGCTTTGGCAATCTCCGTAAACTCAGATCACTACCGAATATTCAGGAGGCTGCATTCACACCCTCCAAAGGATAAACGTGTACGTTGCATTGAGAATACGGAAGATTTATCTGGGTATTTTTCTGCGAGAGCTTACCAATTTCACTTGGAGCAAAATGCCTGGGAAGTGTGTGTTCAACCCCAATTGGTGTCAAAAACAAGAATACAAGACATGGTAATTAATTTGCCATATACTTGAAAGTGAAATAATGGAGGATTATACCCCCATAATGGAACATTCTACAAATTTGCCTTTACCAAATAACAGGGCTATCAACTTGTTTGTAAGTGTTGTGCATTTATTCATCTCATCTGATTTATTGGGTATTATCAGTCACATAGCAGTGTCTTAGATTGACAATAGGCCAGGCCATTTTTACATGAAACTGAAAAATTTCCCATCAATTTTAATAGCAATGGGCCACTATAAATCCCTTCCTTCCTCTCAAGCCTATTGCACAAATATTAGGAAGCCCCTTGTCAGGAAATTACAACATTCTCACTAATCCTTTAAATGGCCATTGATAAATATACCTAAAGTGCACTGGGCATCGGGGTCCTTGAAAAAATTGGATAAAGTCCTTGAAAAATCCTTGAATTTTTTCACACCAAAGGCGTATGAACCCTGAGTCAGCATGCATACTGAACTGTGGCACCCTGGCCCACAAAACAGTCAGCATGCATACTGAACAAGTGTGGCACCCTGGCCCACAAACAGTCAGCATGCATACTGAACTAGTGTGGCACCCTGGCCCACAAAACAGTCAGCATGCATACTGAACTAGTGTGGCACCATGGCCCACAAAACAGTCAGCATGCATACTGAACTAGTGTGGCACCCTGGCCCACAAAACAGTCAGCATGCATACTGAACTAGTGTGGCACCCTGGCCCAATGCAGAAATATAAATACTGGCAATAAAGATTATCTTGGGTGTCAGGCTGGTGCCAAACCTTGTTCAATCGGAAAAAGCTGTGCTGGCTGACTCAAAGAATAATACATAATTATACAGAATAACAGGTTTTATTATATACTTCAGTGTGAAATATAGAAACTTATTGGCGAAATAATTTTCATCTTTTTTTCATTCCTATATTTTTACATGTGAAAAATATATCCCAGGGCTCGAAATTAGCGGTAGTCCGCTAGCCCGAGGCTAGTAGATTTCCTGTTGGACTAGTAACTTTCATAATGTAATAGTCCTATGGGCTAGTAAGTTTCGGTTATCAACAGTCAGCGTTTGTTTACGCCTCTCCCTAATAAAGACTTGACTTCGGCAGATGTTATGTAGAATCAAGGCAGTGAACCATTGTAAACACACAGTCATAAAATATTAGCATGAGAAGATGATGTAAATTTCTGCCTCGGAAAGGTGCGTTTCTATGACAAGAAGCTAGCAAAATCGGCTGGCTTCTTGTTATAGAAACGCACCTTTCCGAGGCAGAAATTGACTTCGTCTTCTCATGCTAATATTTTATGACTGTGTGTTTACAGTTGTCACTGCCTTGATTCTACAGAACAATTACCAAACTTCCGCTGTTAATGATGAGACCATAATTGGAGCTGTAAAGTACAATGCGCCGAGTCTGATGGCTTCGTTTGATAGGAACGCACCTTTTCCAGCTGAAACTAACATTATCTTCTGATGCTAATATTTTATAACAGTGTTTACAATAGCCACTGCTTTGATCCTGCAGAACATCCGCTGAAGTCAAATCTTTATTGGGAGAGGCCATTTAATTTTAAGGGGGGGCGGGGCGGGCAGAGGCACATGCTTTGAAACGTGTTTCTTGCTCTGATTTCGTTATATAAAGGACACTGTGCCATTCCTTTTCTCACTTTAAATAATCCGCGTCAGCTATACTGTGACATCTCGTATTTCAAAACGAGGCACCATTCCCTCCTTGCAAGACAGGCAAAATGTGGCGTTTTATAGAAGGTGTTCAGCCACCAGAAAAAAAGCAAAAGTTAAATGAAAATGACATAAAAGAGAGGAATAATTCTTATGATAGGGAAAAGCGTAATCGAATGTTTCAGAAGGCATGGACAAAAGACAGGGAATGGCTGAATTATGATAAGGAGAAGAACGTTATGCAGTGTAATTTATGAAATAAAATTGTTGTTAATCTCAATACGAGTGTGTGACATTGTTTTTTGGACAGGACTAGTAAAGATTTGGCAGGACTAGTAAATTTCTCAGTATACTAGTCCTTATGGCTACAAAGAAATTTGTGTTAAATTCGAGCCCTGTATCCTTATATTTTCACATGAAAATATAAGATTTCCCATCATGCCATGTGACGCTGGATTGTGTGTGCCTGCGTAAGTTAAACCTGCAGCAACACAAACGAGCACTTTGTGAGCTAGAATAAATAAATAGAAACTGCATTTAATTTCAGACATGGAAATTAACTTTTGCTCAAGAAATTTGACTCTATGCTGTTAGCGTCTCTATGAAGTTATTTCCCCTTGCTTCTTTGACAACAATGATAAACCCACTGTGAAGCTTTGATGAATGGGACTTGCTTTATGGTCAGTTATGATCAGATAGTTTACAAAATGTTAAAAATGTACTTTACTGTGACAGATTAGGTCAACCCAATCATACTGCTCTCTTAAGTCGCTAATATTTATATGATCAGCCTGTGAAAGTGAGGTGAATTTACGAAAAGAGGGGTGGGATTGGGAGCTAAAGAATGAGTTTAATGTTCTAAGCTTCGATTCTGGAGCAGGTTTGGTATATAATAAAAAGAAAATTTTCTTTTCCTGCGTAAATACCTCATATATTTCATCTTGTGGTACCAAAAACAACATTTTAACTCATTAAAATATCATGTTTTCTGTACCACACGATGAAATATATCCGGTATTAACGTAGGAAAAGAAAGTATCCTCTGTTTATTTTTTAATTGTTGTTGATAAACATTCATTGCATTGTGAAGTGACAATTGGTAAGATGTGGAAGTTCTTGCAAGGTATGCAGCTACCACTGAAAGTTTAGAAATTATCATGACAAGAAAGAGCATGATCATAAATACGGTCAAGAGAAAAGAGTGAGAAAGCACCAGAAATCCTGGAAAAATTAATACAAATTGCTGAAAAAGAGTGAGAAAGTACCAGAAATCTGTTGTAGAGACAGCATCCTCATACATTAATGTATACTATAAAAACAAAAACTGTTGTAGAGACAGCATATCATAATAACTTATCCGATACTATAAAAACAAAAACTGTCATAGAGACAGCATATCATAATACATTATGCGATACTATAAAAACAAAAACTGTTGTAGAGACAGCATCCTAATACCAACTTCATAAGAAAAACATGGTATTTTGCACATGTACATATCGTAACTATATACTCACTAATTGGTGTAATTTTAAAACTTTGTTTCAAACAAGGCACTTCATTTTGGATAGTTACTCTTCAGTTCTGGAAAACAGATTTAGTCTGTTCAGGTACCAGAAGGTAGTTTTATCGAAGCCCATGAATTGAATGTAAAGTTCAGCATTCACCAACAATGAAGAGGAGTACCTTGATTGTTAATCACTTAACCTTAGTAGTTAATCAATCTAAATCTTACTGTTTAAATTGGAAGACATATATTTCCTTGCAAAACCTTTTGAATAAACTTTTAGCTTAAAAATAATTAAGAAAACACTATAAATAATTTATATCTCTTTAAACATCAATTACACCAACCATAAAATACATGAACTGATAAAAGACACACATTTCTTTCATGAGTGTTTTTCAAGTTTACTAAAATTTTGTTAATTAGAATTTCAATTGATGTTAAAACCATAAACAGCAGCACTTGTCAGCAAAAACAACAAGGTCACCGTGCTACCTTTCTCGCACAACACCTGGTGGTCAGGTTAAGGAAGATTACTTTTCACGGCTAATCAAAATAGATCTCAGAAGAAGGTCACCATCCTACTTTTCTTGCACAACACCTGGTAGTCAGGCAAATGTACCGTATATACTCTCGTATAACTCAGGTCCAAAATGCAAACAACATAATGCACCGGCAGATCAGGGTCTTTGTTGTTTGTTCTTCTGATTAGTCGTTACAGAATGCATAAACCCAGATCTGCAGGCACATTATGCATTTTGCAGTTGGTATCGGCTTATACGCGAGTAAATATGGTAGATAACTTTTCATGGCTAATCACATTAGATCTCAGAAGAAGTATACAATATTGGTTCCACTCTGGAATGTTTGAACACTGCTGAAGAAGTGGAAGGCATAAGGTAAATTTGTTGGCTCTACAACTCTTAAGATCTAGAATAAGTTAACATTAATTTACTTTCACCTACTTGAATTGGCATTTATTGTTTATTGCTATTAGGAAAACCAAGTATTAATTGAAGCAGACAGCTGATGAAAATCAGTGCTTCTGTGTGCTCAGGAAATGTACTTGAAATAGCACAAAATACACTAACTTTGCCTGTCGCTGAAATACAGAAACAAATTTTTACAGTGTAGGTATTACTGTTTTCTAACATTATACTTATGAAATTTTTAAATATAAAAAAGAATCAAAAAGTTATCGGCTCATTATTTTATTATTTGCCTCTGAAATTCAGAAAGTGAAAATAGCCATGTAGAACTAGCGATCTTCATAGAGATGCACATCAGAAGTAAGGCCTAGCTGTGTACTCTCAAAACCAAATCAATCCCCATCATTCAGATATCAAAATAAAGAAAATTGAAGGTTCTTTAAACCTCTCATAAGATATACATGTTCGTTTTTTAATGACAAGGATTAGCAGTGGGGATAATCCAGGGCATACCTTTTATTTAAATATAAAACCCTTTGCAAGAGTCCAAAACTCTGGAACTGTTTAAATATAAAACTCTTTGCAAGAGTCCAAAACTCTGGAACAGAGCCATTAGGTGTTGCCATATATTCAGAACTATTCTGAGCTGTTGATTCTTCAGCTGTTGTCATGAAACAAAGAGTTTATTTATTATATTACTTAAGAGTAGAATACAGAAAATTATTGGTGAAATATTTTTAATATTTGTGCATTCCTTTATTTTTTAAACATTAAAAATATATTGTTTAATTTTAATGTGTGAAAAGCCAAAATTTCCCATTATTCCATATGATGCTGGAATATATTTTCCACATGAGTTATACTGGCAGCAAGAAAAGTGAGCATTTTTGTGACCTAGGGCAATAAATGGAAAAGGCGTTATCTTTTAGGCATTTAAATTATTTTTTGCAAAAGATACTTCATGAGCCACTGTTTGCTTTTCTATGAAGTTACAACCTTCTTTTTAACACATGATGAAATGTATTCAGTATTACCACATGAAAAGAAAATATCCTCTAATTAATATTTTTCAAGTCATAATGACATTGCACTCTTAATTGGTCAGATATTGACATGATATGGGTGAGGCTGCCATAGGAACCAAAGGAAAGCAGAAATTGAACTCGGGATCACAGAGGTGGAAAGCAAGCATGTTATCACTTTCCACTGATAGAAAAGATAGTTGACTGGTGGCAACCATTAACAATACTTACTATGTGCCTCCACTTTGTCCTTTGCCAATCATTTCTGTATGACTTAGATTTCCTCTGTTTGTCCCTTGCCAATCATTTCTGTATGACTTAGATTTCCTCTGTTTGTCCCTTGCCAATCATTTCTGTTTGACTTAGATTTCCTCTGTTTGTCCCTTGCCAATCATTTCTGTTTGACTTAGATTTCCTCTGTTTGTCCCCTAAATATCGGGGCCTGGGTGGCCGAGTGGTCTAAGGCGCTCGCCTTTACAGATCACAGACATCTCACCTCTGTCCTCGTGGGTTCGAGTCTCAGGCTCAGCCAGCTTGGGTATGTGAGAAAGTTTGCCAGTAGCTTCCCGTGGTTGGTGGTTCTTCCCGGGGTTTTCTCGGGTTCTTCCTCAACCAAATATACTGGCCGCCATGTATAGCCTATCATGTGCTGAAAAATGGCGTTAAACCCATAACAACCAACCAACCCATAACAATCATTTCTGTACAACTCAGATATTCTCTCTTTGTCCCATCACAATCATTTCTGTATGACACAGATTGTCTCTGTTTTGTCCCATGACAGTCATTTCTGTATGACACAGATTGTCTCTGTTTGTCCCATGACAATCATTTCTGTATGACTCAGATTGTCTCTGTTAGTCCCATGACAATCATTTCTGTATGACTCAGATTGTCTCAGTTTGTCCCTTGACAATAATTTCTGTATGACTCAGATTATCTCTGTTAGTCCCTTGACAATCATTTCTGTACAATTCAGATTGTCTCTGTTTACCCCATAACAATCATTTCTGTGGGACAGAGATTGTCTTTTTGTCCCTTGATAGTCATTTCTGAGTCATGTCTGTATGACTCAAATTGTCTGTTGTTCCCTTGACAATCATTTCTGTATGACTTGCATTGTCCCTGTTTGTGCCATGACAATCATTTCTGTATGACTCAGCTTGCCTCTGTTTGCCCCATGACAATCATTTCTGTATGACTCAGCTTGCCTCTGTTTGCCCCATGACAATCATTTGTGTGACTCAGCTTGCCTCTGTTTGCCCAATGACAATCATTTCTGTATGACTCAGCTTGCCTCTGTTTGCCCCATGACAATCATTTCTGTATGACTTACATTGTCCCTGTTTGTCCCATGACAATCATTTCTGTATGGCTTACATTGTCCCTGTTTTCCCCATGACAATCATTTCTGTATGACTCAGCTTGCCTCTGTTTGCCCCATGACAATCATTTCTGTATGACTCAGCTTGCCTCTGTTTGCCCCATGACAATCATTTCTGTATGACTTACATTGTCCGTTTGTCCCATCACAATCATTTCTGTATGACTTACATTGTCCCTGTTTGTCCCATGACAATCATTTCTGTATGACTTACATTGTCCCTGTTTGTCCCATGACAATCATTTCTGTATGACTTACATTGTCCCTGTTTGTCCCATGACAACCATTTCTGTATGACTTACATTGTCCCTGTTTGTCCCATGACAGTCATTTCTGTATGACTTACATTGTCCCTGTTTGTCCCATGACAATCATTTCTGTATGACTTACATTGTCCCTGTTTGTCCCATGACAACCATTTCTGTATGACTTACATTGTCCCTGTTTGTCCCATGACAGTCATTTCTGTATGACTTACATTGTCCCTGTTTGTCCCATGACAATCATTTCTGTATGACTTACATTGTCCCTGTTTGTCCCATGACAGTCATTTCTGTATGACTTACATTGTCCCTGTTTGTCCCATGACAACCATTTCTGTATGACTTACATTGTCCCTGTTTGTCCCAGGACAATCATTTCTGTATGACTTACATTGTCCCTGTTTGTCCCATGACAACCATTTCTGTATGACTTACATTGTCCCTGTTTGTCCCATGACAATCATTTCTGTATGACTCAGCTTGCCTCTGTTTGCCCCATGACAATCATTTCTGTATGACTTACATTGTCCCTGTTTGTCCCATGACAATCATTTCTGTATGACTTACATTGTCCCTGTTTGTCCCATGACAATCATTTCTGTATGACTCAGACTGTCTTTGTTTGGAAGTAATATAGAGATAAACAAGAAAATCCATACCAGATGAATCCCATTACAGTCTGGCATTTCTGTCCATCTACACTGGCAGCTGAAATTGAGCAAAATTTGTTGTTCCAATAGAGTCTTTACCAGATCACCTTCTTAAAGTTTTACTCATTTGTAAACTGTGGTGTATATAGAGTTGGTTGAGGAGGGTTTTTGTCAGACACCCATTTTCCAATTAAAATAGTACACTTTCCAATAGATGACAGAAAAAGTTGGTCATTTAATGCCAAACAAACCACCCCTCAGAATCAAACCCGCATAGAAAAAATTCCCAGATCTGCCCCAGCTAGATCAGGCTATGCTACAAAAATTCTTTCTTTGCTGTTGTCCAGCCAAACAATAAAAATTGTTGCAGCAAACTTTTGAATCGATGTTTAAGCATTTCATATCTCGATTATACTTACCATACTCCAATCATGCTGTCAGTCAAACTCAAAGGTGTCAACGTGTCAGCTTCGAAAGCAAAGTGGTTTTTGTCCTTAGATGAGAGAATCAAAGAACTTTTTTTCCTGGAACTGGCTCTGCAGTCCCAGTCTTGACTTGCAGTGTCGATGACAGATAGAACATTGGAATTCCGTTGCAGTTGCAGGGACAGACGCTGACCTGTGGCGACACTTCTTGGCTGCCTTCATCTGGCTCCAGTGTTCCTTTTTAAAGTCAATGGATGCTTTGCTGGTGAGGGCATGCCAGCGGGTTTGGTCTTGTGCTGTTCTTTCCAGCTCTGGTGGTTTGAGGCCATCTTTCAAGGTGTCTTTGTAACGCTTTGCATGGTCGGCCATGGTTTCTTCAGCCATGTGCCAGTTCCCCAAAGAAGATCTGTTTAGGCAAGTGGGTGCCATCCATTCTGACGACATGGCCTGACCAGCGATGTTGGGCCTTGAGCAGCATTGCCTTGATAGTTGTTGTCTTGACTTTATTCATGATTTCGTGGTTGGTAATGCTGTCTTGCCATCAGATCCCAAGGATAGAGCGGAGAGCCCGCATGTGGAATTTCTCCAGCTGCTTGATGTGTCTGTGGTATACATTCAAGGTCTCACAGCCATAGAGCAGGGAGGTGAGGACCACTGCATTTTACACCTTCATCTTGGTAGATAGGGTAACATTGTGATGGTTGAGTAATCTGTTGAGAAGCCTACAGAGTGACTGACTTGCTTTGCTGATCCTTGCAGAAATCTCCTTATCAAGTGAACTATTGTTGGAGATGACACTACCTAAGTATTTGAAGCTGTCCACAGTTTTCAGTTGAGTGGCATCAATGGTGATAATTGGGCTGGCTGGAAAAGAACTTCAGTTTTACCAAGGCTAATTGTGAGGCCGAATAGCTTGGAGGCTTCGGCAAACTTGTTGAGCATTGTCTGCAGGTTACTTGTCTTGTGTGCCATGAGGGCATAGTCATCAGCAAACAGGGCTTCCAGGATGAGTACTTCCAATGTCTTCATCTTTATCTTTGCAGTGAGTCTTCACAGATCAAAGAGTGAACCGTCAAGTCGGTATCTGATATACACTCCCTCTTGAAGATACTGGACGGCGTGGTTGAGGGACGCAGGTAAAAAAGAGGTTGAAGAGGACCATTGCCAGGACACAGCCAAGTTTTATCCCATTTGAGATCCCGAAGGGTTCAGATGGATTGCCATTTGTGAGGACCTGTCCTTTCATGCCATCATGGAAGAACCTGGATGATATTGACAAATTTGTACGGTCAGCCATACCTTGCTAGTATAGACCATAGGGCCTCTCTGTTGACTGTATTGAAGGCCTTGGTGAGGTCGATGAAGACGGAGCCTACCTAACAGTGAAGATAATTTCCACAGTACTGTGTCCTTGGCAGAAACTGCACTGAGCCTCGGGTAGGTTAGCTTCTGACAATAATCAGTCGGTTCAAGATGACTCAGGCAAAGATCTTGCCAGTGTTTGAGAGGAGGTAGATGTCCCTGTAGTTGCCGCAGTCAGCTTTGTTGCCTTTGTTCTTAAAGAGGGCAATGATCAAGGCATCATGGAAGTCTCGTTAGTTAAATTGGTTGTTTTAATTGTTTTTTCAAACTTAAATACTTGCTTAATTGATTGCAAATCACATTCTGTTAAGATCAAACACCAAGTGACAGGTGTATATCCTTGCCTGAGCACTTTAAGATCAAAGGGCATTACCAGAGATGCTGCCAGGGCACACGAGTGCGCGAATCGTGCAAAATGTGTACGAATTCACGCACTTGGAAAGCAGTGATGCGCGAGAACTCCTGCAAATTAGTTTAAAGTCGCGCATAAAAAATATACTCGGCGCAGTATACAGTTTTTATTTAACTGTTAACCGTTAATGTGCTTCTCGCGGCATATGTCGCGTTGCCAGTAGGGGTCTCGTAGCTCTTGTCTCATTATCTATCTTTTTCCCAGTAGTCAACTGTTTACACATCTGAGAACTTAGGCTTGAAAAGAACGGTTGTTAAACTAAATTTGATTGGCACATTTGGGCTCTGAAACAAGCATTGTCGAGGTTGAACATTACATTCATGAAGGAAGTTTTACAAATGCACGTTTAAAGTAAGGGCTCCTAGAAAATCCAAAATGACTGATTCACAACATGGTTCATCTTCAGATGACGATTTCGTTTGGCAAATACTGGCCGATGAGAGCGATGATGACAATAATTTTTAATGTTTTGAAGTAAATGAGATTATTGGAGCCCGCAAAGTGTTACTGGTAATACCAGTGAGTAATTTTGAACCTGAAAATGATGTTGAATGCGAGTCCAATGTACATGCTGGATGGACAAAAAGAGACGGCATGCTGGTCAAGACCCTATTAAGCGGTAATTCAAAATTAAATGTCAAAAAGGCAGAAATCTAAGCCTAATTAAAATACAGGCAGTTTAAAAGTAGACTGCAATTTTCATTTCTTTTCTCAAACGATTTTGCCTTGAGGGATCTTGTGCTACAAAACTATATACCACTCTAAGGGTTAAGATAAATTAAATAAATAAGAATCTAAAAAGAAATTAAAAAGTGAGGATATTTTTTTTGATCAAAATACCTCTGCCTAAACAAGCTGACTATGGCATTGATAGACTTAAAACCCTAATACAACAGTGTGGAACAGATAAGAAATCCGGCATAGTAGTCAGCAAAGCACTGATTCAAACAAGTGAAACTTTGGCAGAGCTCTTGTTAGTGAAAAAAATTCAAATATTATTTTGGAGCAGCGATATCCAAGAGACAATACCTATGAGCTGTTGAAAATTGTACATAAGAACAGTTTTCCAACTTGTTCAAGCTGGCTTAGCTAGCTACAGTGTATGCATATGTGAAAGGGGTTCTCAGCACAGAACAATATTCATACACAGATATGGAACAAATTAAGCTCAGAAATGATCAACAGATTAATGCTTATACAACTAGGGATACATCTTTTGAGGATTTTGATTTAAATAGAGCAGGAAGAAAGAAAGAGATGGATATTTATGTGTTAGGTAAATATTGAAATATGTCCGTTTCCTCCTCCCCCTCATTTTTGTTCTACTCCCCGCTTATTTTGGTGACAAGTGGGGACCTCCCTCCTTAAGATGAAATCCTGGCAGCATCTATGCATTACCCCAAGTGGTCCAGCTTGGAGGCATCTATCGCATTAAAGTTCCCTAACCCCAATGATGACTTCACTTGTTCTTTCTGCCACATTAAATAATAAGTGTCAGAGCCTAAATATTCTAGGCTAATTTTGTTGATACAAAATCCTCAATGCAACTATAAATATTACCATTTCACAATGGTTGTTCTAGGGATTTACATCTATGGTACAACCATGCAGAGTGAAAAACGTTGACTTTCCCAGGGTGAAAATCATAAAAAAATAAAAATTCCAAAGCACAACCATTGAATAACTTTCATTTTGGCAAATAACAGTTCCTCCGGGAAAGTTTTTTTTGTCCATTTAATTTCTGTGTGAAATCAATGGAGTTTATTACTACCTGCCATATTACCTGATACTAGACCCTGTGTCAGCATTGTTTTGACCTGGAATGAATAATTAATGAGAGCTGTATATGTTCTTGGGAAGTACAGTATGAAATATTGCATTGATAAATGGCCAAGGCTATTTGCACTGCCGCCATGCACCTTAACTAGAAAAAGACTATTTGCATGGCCTCCTTGTACCTCATTTGGAAAGACTATTTACACGGCCTCTGTGTATATAATTTGTGTATAATTTAAGTTAAGCTAAAGCTGCTGCGTACCTGATCTGCGTAATATACTAGTTTTTGTAACTGATTACCTTTAATTTCGTATTTAAGTCATTGTTGTTAAAATGTGTACAATGATATACTCCTTCACCTCCGGTAGAAACAGAAATTTTCGGGTAAATATTGAGTGAATCTCGTGGGTGAAAAACTCCGGTAGTGCGACCAAATCGATGAACGTTTTCCATTATTCACTCAGAACAAACAAATTTTCTTTCTATTTTATGCTCAAACAAGTTGGCTAGCTAACGTGTATTAAAAGTTGGAAAGTAGCAGATTTCTTAGGTAATGTCAGCTGTTTACTGTTTATATTCTGCAGTGTTTCATGTACATTCGCACAGCAAATCTGAGTAACAAAAAAGCATAGAGTGGGAGTCAATCCTGGATCTTTTGAGTGACAGGTTGACATATTTCCACTTGACTACAGTAATTGATATGTTGAAAAATGATATTTCTTTGCTTATGTTATGGCTGTCTATTGAAAATAAAATTTGTGACTGTTAAAGTAAAATTGGATTATCTCAGTTTTTTCTCTTGGTAAAACCACTAATTCACAGACTAGCTTCTAATTGTTTGCGCACCATATCATAATTATTATAATCCAAACTGTGAGACAGACACCGGTCGCAGTGTGAATATTATAAGCGAATGGCAGCCATGCGAATAGTCTTTGTAAAATTTAGTACACAGCCACCATAGAAAATAGACAATATGGAACAATTTCCTTATTTTTATGGTGTTTTGAAGTTCTATAAATCGGCCGCCAAACCTGTGATGGTATTGATGGGCATATGTTATGTTTAGATGAGTTTACATCATTTGGAATATTTTGGACTTGTCCCTGATGCATTGACTGATTGCCGTGCGGATAGTCTTTTCTATTGTGGGTACACTGCGGCCGTGCGAATAGTCTTTCCAAAAGTTCGTACACGGTGGTCGTGCAAATAGACACTTCCTTGATAAATATACAGAAAAGAAAGAACCACAGCCATTGGCATTACATCAGTTACTGCAAAACTGGAGATAAAATAAACCCATGTTGCAAAAGAGCAATGTCACTTACTCCATAAAAACATCTTTTTTTTCTCATTTATGGTATATTGTAATTTTTGACAATATGGTTGATGTTTTTGAGTAAAGAATACTTTATGTGCAGTGTGAATGCCTATTATTGTAAAACTTTTCTTTGTTTGTCATTGATAAGCAACGGCACTGTGCCCTCCCTACCTTTGTATTTTTAATCTTCAAGAAGTAGTAGTACTGGTTATAGGTCTGTTTCATTTTTGGAGTAAATACTTAAGGTGAACTGTTATTCTTAAAAGCCACCCCCATCCCCCTCTTGCACATCTGATACTTGTAACAAACTTAATTAGTATATGGTTAGAACAGTGTATACAGAACACACACGAGTGTCACTGGGTTGACACTTTCTATTTTAGGCCTAGGTCTGTTACTTCAGGGTATCCAGCTCCAGCTGCAATATTCAAGCAGTACCTGAGGTAGACTACTTTACCATATATATCATGTCACATACATACTACATGAAAAATTGATAGAGTGTAAACCTGAAGAAATCTACTTATAACATGCAAATTTCACAAGAATATTTTAATGGTCAATAAATCCTTTAAGAAGGAAATTAAGTCAATTACCTGAAAATTGTCACCTAAAAAAAAAGATGGGGGAGGGCACTTATAAAGGTAATTATACTTATTAAGTCGAATATGATAATTTACATTAAAACATGGATCTTTTTATTAAGTTACCATGTAAATTGGTGGCGGTAGACATTTAATAAGACCTAGAATATTTTCTTTGTTGCCTAATAAATGTTATTATTACTTTATAATTATTGTTGTATACATGTATATTGCAGACATGATTCCATTTAATGATAATATGTGCACAGTAATCAGTTCACAATACAAAATGTAAGTTGTCAACTTGCTCTTTTTATCATGATTCTTTATTTTTTATTTTTAAAAACCCATGTCATTCCAGATTTTGATTCATTTAATTTTCCTTATAAATTCTGCTTCTGTGATTAAAATTTGAAAAGAAAATATCAGTTTAAATTTTCATTGTGAAATTATAAATATCATTATGACATTGCGATTCATGACAAAGGTCCTTTCTCACAATAATACCCTCATGGTAAGAAAAGTCCCCTACCTCTCCCCCCTCTGTAAAAAATTTCTGACTTGAACACTGCAATTATGATGTCATTGATAATACTTGAACACTGCATTATGATGTCAATTATATTACTTGAACACTGCATTATGATGTCATTGATATTACTTGAACATCATAGATTTGACTTGAACACTGCATTATGATATCATTGATATGACATTTTTTTTATCTAGATGTATTGTAGCACTATGAACTAAATAATGAGGAAGAATTATTCTTACACAATTCTAATGGTTGTAATAACAGTCATTTGAAAGAAATATTCATACACAATTCTAATGGTTGTAATAACAGTCATTTGAAAGAAATATTCTTACACAATTCTAATGGTTGTAATAACAGTCATTTGAAAGAAAATATTCTTACACAATTCTAATGGTTGTAATAGTCATTTGAAAGAAATATTCTTACACAATTCTAATGGTTGTAATAACAGTCATTTGAAAGAAAATATTCTTACACAATTCTAATGGTTGTAATAACAGTCATTTGAAAGAAAATATTCTTACACAATTCTAATGGTTGTAGTAACACTCATTTGAAAGAAAATATTCTGACACAATTCTAATGGTTGTCATTTGAAAGAAATATTCTTACACCATTCTAATGGTTGTAATAGCAGTCATTTGAAAGAAAATATTCTTACACAATTCTAATGGTTGTAGTAACAGTCATTTGAAAGAAATATTCTTACACAATTCTAATGGTTGTAATAACAGTCATTTGAAAGAAAATATTCTTACACAATTCTAATGGTTGTAATAACAGTTATTTGAAAGAAAATATTCTTACACAATTCTAATGGTTGTAATAGCAGTCATTTGAAAGAAATATTCTTACACAATTCTGATGGTTGTAATAACAGTCATTTGAAAGAAATATTCTTACACAATTCAAATGGTTGTAATTGCAGTAATTTGAAAGAAAATGATGAAGTCACCAGAGAGTATATGAGACCTTTTGATATCTTTATCCATTTATGATGAGCCATAATGTTTTGTTTGCATAAAACCAATGTGACTTCAATGATTGTGCCATACTGAAAAAAACTCACTCACCAACGTACCTTTTTCTTTGTGTATAGTTATTAGAGGAGTTGTGATCTTCAACCCTTGCAAATTTGATTAAATTTTAAATACTAATTCAGATATTATTTTACGGACAGTTGGTGACAGGGTATTTTTCCCATCCTTTTGTATGTAATGACCCTTATATATTCAATTAAGAGTATGACAAAGAAAATGCACACCAGTCTGTACATTTTTAAATGATTTGGATTGGGTGGACTCTTAACTACCGTATATACTCGCGTATAAACTGGGTCCAAATGCAAACAGCATAGACCCTGATCTGCCATTGCATAATGTGCCAGCAGATCAGGGTCTGTGTTGTTTGTTCTACTGATTAGTCCTTACAAACTGCATAGACCCAGATCTACCGGCGCATTATGCGACGGCAGATCTGGGTATATGCAGTTTGCCGTTGGTATAGGTTTATATGCGAGTATAGACAGTATATACAAATATAAGTTTTTCAAAACATTGAGTACTCCAATATTTCACAAGCATTCTTAACCTTGACAAAAGAGAAAAATTCAAAGTCAAATAATATATTTTCCTACTATAATCCCATGGGATTAACTTGCCTTGTCTAATTTTTTAATTTTAGTTTATCACTGAAAAGAGCTTTAAATTTACTATAATTTTGTAAATGGGGTGGGGTTGGTTTATCATCAGATGTGTTTTATCATGGTGGAATGAAGGTAATTTAGCAGCAGAAGTTACATCCACAAAGATTTCAAATCAAATCTATTGCAACCAGAGAAAATCCTTAATTTCAGTAGCTCCAAATACATAGAGATGTAAATGAGAGAGAGAGACAGAGACAGACAGAGAGAGAGAGCGAGCCAGTGTGTGTTTGATATTTCTGATCAATTTGCCAATGTGCTCATACTGTACCATCATGTGAACCATATGATTTGAAATCTGATCCAGATGTTGTCTTTGTTCCCAGTGCTTTCACCAGAGAATAATGGATCCCACAGCAATGGAAAGATTAGTGAGGTTGAAAAATCAATTTCACACAAATGCTGAATTAAGTTTTGCTTTAGAGTAACCAGTCTGCGGCAATAATTTTGTAAATCTACTGTATTTACCTGTGAATAATGGCATCCAACTGCAAACTGTGTAGATTCCAATCTGCCATCCCATGATGCATCAGCTGATCACTGTAAACTGTGTAGACTCTGATCTGCCATCCTATAATGCATCAGTCAATCACTGCAAGCTGTGTTGACTCGGATCTGCTATACCATAATGTATCAGTTAATCAGGTTTGAAAATGTTTACTTGAGATTATAAGTAGAATGAACAGTGTTGACCCTGATTTGCCATTGCATTATGTGACCCTGATTTGCCAGTGCATTATGTGACAACAAAACAGGGTTGATATTGTTCACGGTTTTTATGTGTATTATGCACGAGCAAATATGGTGTTTGCATCTTGTCAGTTGACACAGGCAGGTGCTTCAGACAGCACATTCTTATTGACCCGAGGCTATTATTTCCCTGATCTCACAGAATACTGCCTGTTTCTCCATATAAAATTACTGACTTTCATTGATGCTTATTGGATTCACATTTAAATATTTCATACAAATTGGCAGAGATTTGGTAGATGATCATTTGGGTTATGGATTTACATTTAAATATTCCACACAAGTTGGCAGAGATTTGGTGGATGATCTTTTGGGTTATGGATTTACATTTATATATTCCACACAAATTGGCAGAGATTTGGTAGATGATCTTTTGGGTTATGGATTTTGAACAGTGTACTGTCTTGATACATATTATGATGCTGATTACACTCAAGTGACTTTAATATTGAAGAGTGAAAGAAGGGACAAGAAGTGCTAGAGATTAGAAGACAAAAAGATAACTTAGTGTTTATCCAAAACTCAATATCAGCTGGAAGGCACAAACACCAGATATGACGGAATTTCGGAGAAGGAAGGGTGGTCGACAGAAACATGGTGGCCATCAAAGAAATGGTCTAAACAAGGGTAATTGGATGCCCAGTTCAGGAAGGGAGACCATAATGCTGTTTGGAATACCACTTGGCCAGCTTATTCTCAGTGTTACAGGATTATTAGTGTGTTTGTACATGGGATTTAAACATGCCACTTACATGAAACTTTTTCATGAAAACCATCTTTGGTTTTCAAATATCAAGGTAATGTCTTGTTTTAACCAATTGTTTGCTCTGTTTACACCACCCACATGTGATCAGGGCTTATTTGGAAAATGGTTCCCATGTTAAACTTTCTTTGTTATATTAATTTTACCAGTAGTTTCAAATTTGTTTGCCAGTTTTTGAGTCTGTTAGTCACATGTTGTGTGGATGATGTCATTGTTTTCATGGCTCGTGAATTTTGTATACCTATGATATCTCACTGTGATAAAATTTCACAGATTTCTCACAGTCTCTTGAGATCTATTTGAGGTCAGCATCTCACATAAGAAGAGATTTATTTTGGTAGGAATTTTTGCCTTGTGATATTTTGAAGTAAAAGACCTTACCTTGCAAGAGTTTTCAAAATAAAGATACATGTTTTAAGTGAAGTACAGTCATGACATAATTGTGGGCACATTCCAAACAATTTGCAGCTTACTAATATATGATGAACTAAAGGACTACTTGTTTGTATTTCCCATCAGTACAAATGGATGACCTTTGTGAAAAAAACAAGATCTCACAGAATTTATGCAAATCTCACAGAATATAGTAATTTGTCAAATCTCACAGCCTGATACTCTGAAAGTATCACAGGTACAACTTAACAATTGGACCTATGCTATAATTTGAATTTGTACTTCACCAAAATTATTTCAATGTAGTACCAATTATATCTAATGATTTACTATCTAATACACTGTAATTGAAATTAGGATATGAGCATTCTTGTTCCCCTCCCCTCCCCCCCTTCAGTTTGTGGTAACTACAAGGTGATTGTTTATGGAATTGATTTTTGATGAGGGTGTAACCCAGGTATTCCATTGGAAGCTGTTGACTTGCATAATTCTTTGATTTGCAATACCTTTTCTGTAGTGGTCCCGATTTTGAGGCCACCCATTGACAAGAGAT
This sequence comes from Margaritifera margaritifera, assembly GCA_029931535.1. Lineage (NCBI taxonomy): Eukaryota > Metazoa > Mollusca > Bivalvia > Unionida > Margaritiferidae > Margaritifera > Margaritifera margaritifera. The sequence goes on along the minus strand of JAQPZY010001423.1, from coordinate 1,498,920 downwards.
CATCGTGGTCAACAACACCAAAATAGCATATATTATGGGGGGTACTATTTGCCGCCCCCCCCCCCCCCCCCCCCCCCCCATGAGAGAAAGCCAAAAAATTTTATAAAGTCACTTTTTTTTATTATTGCAGATTGGTTGACCTGATAAGAATTTGACCATTGTACATTCTTCATATCCTTTCTTACTTAAAAATTTATAAAAACTTTTGCATTTTTTTCATAAACTCGGTGAATTCTTCTTGTTTTCTGTGATCTGCAAGCCACTCTCTTTCTGGCATAATTTTTGCACAGTTTTCTTATTGTCTATATTATCTGTTACATTTAATGAACATTTTATTTATTATTTATAGTCATACTAGTGTCTGATGCATGTGATACATATAGAATCTCGCCTGATTATTTATTAGGTATAAAGTTGTGAATACTGTACATTATAGGTGCACGTTATTACCGGTTTACCGCTGAATTTTGTATGGTGGTATATACCACAGTACCTTTTCACTGTATCAGTACTTCAGTAGTTTTTGTTGGTAAGGAATGTACAGAAATTCCTGAGTAATCTTGTTATGAATTTAATGATATTAAAAGCATATTTTTATTTTTCATAACACAATAATTCCCAAAAATTATTAATGTTTTTACAAAATAGTTGTATTTGTAATAATTTAATTTGAATATTACACAAATATAATTATATTTATGAACCTTTGATCACACGTTTGGCACGTGTCACATATACCAACATGGCAACCAAATTGATTGTTGTGTAAGATATTTGGGCCAAATCCAACTTTTGGAAAAATTTCAGTCCAATAAAAAGAAAAGGAAAATGTAACTTTTTTGGTTATTTATTAGTGTATGTTAATGTGTTAGGTACATGTACTCCTTTGTAAGACCGAGAATCATCCCAAGATTTTCAGGAAAGCAGTTGTTTTCTGTTTGAATTTTACTTAATTTCTCTGGTCCACAAAATATTTTCTCTTTTTTTGAGTCAGTGTTTTTCATGTTTACTGGCCCTCTCTGATAAATATCTTGCCCGGGTGTAGGCATTCCACTCAAAGTTTCCCTGCCTATTACATCAATTATGTGGTTGTAAATTGTAGGCTTCAGTGCCATTACTTCCTACTATAATCAACAAGCTCTATAATGTCAGCACACTGTCTTTTACAGGGTGTTAGCTATAGTCTAAGCTTAATCATTCCACTTTAGTTATAGTTTTTAGATGACGACTTATACAACAACTAACATACACATAGCAAAATTCATCTACTATAAGGGGCTGTGACTTCCTTTCGAGCCAAGATATTTTATTTTCTTTTATCTCAAGATAATTTTTTTCAAATAATATAATGGATATAATATGGTGTTATTTTGCTATAAATCGGAGCAAGATATTTTTTTTTCAAGCGATGTGAGAGCCGAAAATTAAAAAAAAAAATCCCAGATCCCTGCCCCTCGAAAATTAAATTGTTGGTTTCTAATATAATTGTGGTATACCGTGGTAAAATACACGGTATGTTCAGAAATAACATGATATACTGCGGTACAAAATTTTAGTCATACCCAACTTTGCTGTATATACTTGCTTACAAGTTTGGTGCAACTGCAAACAACATAGATCCTGATCTACTGTCATATAATGTGCCAGTTGATCATGGTCTGTATTGCTTGTTCTACTCCTAACAAACTGCATAGATGCAGATCTGCCAGTGCATTATGCAACAGCAGATCTGGGTCAATGCAGTTTGCAGTTGGATCCAACTTATATGAGAGTGTATACAGTAAGTTGAATAAAATTATATGTCCCAAGTACCTTGTACTTGTAGCATATTTTATTATTCAACAAGTTTCACACAATATTTTCATAATTTACAGAACACAGATATGCAGTTCACTAATTCTGCATACCACATAATCACATTACTAAGTTATAATTGCTCTGTGATATGTCAACAGGTTCTGTCACATTGTTACTATGATTTTGTATGACATTAATATTAATTGTGAATGTGTTATTATTAAAGTATATGTGATGCATGTGATCAAATGTATATTACATTTACATGTTTATCAATCTCACCAGCCTACATCACTGGCATTTGGATCACTTTGGAAATTTCTGCATTAGTATTAAATCTCAATCCCTCTCAGTCAATTCGAAAAATTAGTTAAAGAGTTTGAAAAAATCAGAGGTCAGACAAGAAAGCAATTTGAAGTAAATATGTTCTGTTTAGTGTATTTTGTGCTATATCATTTTTAAAAAAAATTGTTTTTTTCAACAGACATATACTGTATTAACTGATGTATAAGCCTATTCGCATATAAACCGACCCTACAAAACTGAATAGGATATAAACATTAAAAAGTGCATGACCCGCGCATAATCCAACCCATAAGTCCAAGATAACATATAATGATGAAATATAATGAAAAATAGAGAAACAGGTCAAATTACCCAAAACACACACACACACACACATATATATATATACAGTGAAACCCAGCTATAACGCGATATTTGAGGTCCATAAAATTCGATCGCGGAAAAAGCGGGGTCGCGTTATTGCGGGGTTTTACTATATTTTACTTTTTTCAGAGAACAACGTATACACGTCTAATGTATAGCATGAATAGGGTATCAACACCGTTTACTATCTGATATCGATCCGTCTTTGTTTTCCCACATGACAACCCTTTGATTGAGCCACGAGTTTGATACAGCTGTATTTGTTCAGTGCTAAGTAACAGAGAGTGGTTATTTGAATTCCCTGTGATCTTGCCTCCCAAGCTCAGTCTCTACATGAGCACCCACATATGACAATCTTTGATCAACCACCGCATTGTCTGGTGCTTGGTTGTGTATGCAGTTAAAGAAGAAACATAAGTCGGCTATTGTTTGCGCAATGATTGTATACAGGATGAATTGAAGTCCAGCGCACGTGTTGGCGGCTTACGTTTTTTGATGTTTATTAAATCGTGAGAATCTTTTATCAAGCACCACATTGTCTGATGCTCGATTGTGTATGCAGTTAAAGAAGAAAAACATGTCGGCTATTGTTTGAGCAATGATTGTATACATAATGAATTGAAGACAAACACAGAGAAGACTTACTGGCTTTACTCATGGATCAGTAATAAGTAACATTTCCGAAAATGTTTATTTTGGCATAACACTTCAAGAAATTAGTGAAATTGTTAAATTTCAGAAGCCACGCCACGATCGAATTCATATGTGATCTCTTCCCCAAAATGATAATAAACTTTTTATACACTATTTCTCGTACTTAAAAAAAAATATATTTTTTCCGTGTACGAGAAAAATACATGTACATGTATATAAAATTTCAGGAACCACGCCACAAACGTATTATACTCGAATTCATACGCGATCTCTTCCCCAAAATGATACTGTAATATACACATTTTATACACTATTTCTCGTACTTTGCACACAAAAAAAATGTTCATGTGCGAATGAATATATGAAATTTTGGGAGCCACGCCACGATCGCGTTATATCCGAATTCGCGTTATAGCGGGGTTTCACTGTATATATATATACCCTTCTAACCTGAACCCCAGATCCTCATGTACTGAGGTGACCTGGTTAATGAGTTACATGGTGTTATTACAGCTATAATAGACCTTGGCCCGTGGATAAGCCGACCTCACTTATTCCAGGTTTTTATTTTTTCCTAAATTATTCGGTCTATACGTGAGTATATAGGGTAATCAAAAGCTTACATTACTTTTGCCCAAAACTTTAAAATAAGCAATGTTTCACAAAAATGATCCAGTGCACCAAAGATGATGAAGTATCGTATATACTCACGTATAATCCGATACCAACTGCAAATTGCATAGACCCAGATCTGCCGTCGCATAATGCGCCAGCAGATCTGGGTCTATGCAGTTTGTAAGGACTAATCAGTAGAACAAGCAACATAGACCCTGATCTGTTTATCTCAGCTGGTTTTCTTGTCTGAGCGGCTCAGATTTATTCAAAACACTGACCAATTGTTTGCCAGATGTATTCCACATACATGTGTTGTAGTATGGTCAGATTGGTTTATCATATTTAATAGAACCTCTACTTGTCTGCTTGTTGAAGACAACCAGGGTTCAACATCACGTCATGATGCTAATAAATATGAATCTTGCATGATCATCAGTAACAATGACATGTGTGATGTATCTGCTACTATTTTTTTAACAAGCTATACATGTATTAATACGAGGTTGCATTTCTGTTTTTAGGAGATGGCCCGGGAGATATCCTTCCGTACAGAATCTGGCCTGTATTACTCTTATTACAAACAGATGGTCCATGCTCCATCCATAACCCAGGGTATGCTGATTTTCTTGATACACTCATTGATTAAACATGCAGAGTTCTTTTTCAGTATCAAAATAAAGCATATTATGTTACTATGTTGTCCATCCATCTCTTACCAACTTTGCTTCTTCTGCACAATAACTTGAGTAGTTTACGATCTACAATTACCAAATTTTGTGCATGGCTTGCACTTGGGGTAAGAAAGAACCTTTTGATTTCTGGATCAAATGATCAAAGGTCAAGGTCATGGTGCCTGAAAGTAGAACAATGGTTTCTGCACAAAAAATTCAGCTATCAGCCATGTATCTTTGCCAAGGTTTGTGGATGACTTACATGTTGGTAAGAAAGATGCCTTTTGATTTTGTGGTCAAAAGTCAAGGTCACTGTGACAAAAAGAAGAAAAACAGTTTGTACCTAATAACTTTAGTTCTAGACCACATACTATAATGAAAGTTTTTGAGGGCTTGTATTTAAGGTAAAGAATAGGCCTATTTATTTTGGGGTCAAAAGTCAAGCTAATTGTGACTCGAAGAAAAATTGTTTTTTCTTGAATAACTTTTGTTCTAGAGTATGTTCCATTACCAAACTTTGTGGATGGATTGTACTTAGGGTAATAAAGAAACCTATAGATTTAGGGGTCTAAAGGTTAGAGGTCATCATCATGGTCAGTCTAAAAAGAAAATAATGGTTTCTGCACATTAACTTTAGTTCAAGGCCACATACCTTGACCAAAGGTTAAGGTCATTGTAACCTGATGGTCAATAATCTCCAGAGTCAGCCATACCCAACTAGTGCCTACATAGAGGACTGTGTTTAACAGGGTGGGCGTATAATGTGTCTTTTACAGTACTCTTGATCTATACAGAAATAATTGAAAATAAATCCTATTTAATAAATTCATTTAGGTTACTCATTATTTCATTTTTGTCCTCAGTGTTGTATTACATGTGTCATGAAAATGTTGTATGTGTACTTTAATCTTTCTTACATTGCATGTACTTGTTAGGTAATTTGTTTTAGTGTGCTTCATTGCAGGAAATTTAGGGAATGTGACCAGTAGAGTATGTATGTATGTATATATGTATGTATGTATGTATGTATGTATGTATGTATGTATGTATGTATGTATGTATGTATGTATGTATGTATGTATGTATGTATGTATGTATGTATGTATGTATGTATGTATGTATGTATGTATGTATGTATGTATGTATGTATGTATGTATGTATGTATGTATGTATGTATGTATGTATGTATGTATGTATGTATGTATGTATGTATGTATGTATGTATGTATGTATGTATGTATGTATGTATGTATGTATGTATGTATGTATGTATGTATGTATGTATGTATGTATGTATGTATGTATGTATGTATGTATTGTATGCATGCATGCATGCATGAGTGACTGACTTTCTTTATTTCCTCTTCCAAAGAGATTTCATTCAGTTTTTTTCATTATTACACAATAATAATAGGAACATACATTGATATTATTGGATATGCAACACACTAAACAAGTAATATATTTACAAAAGTTCAATGATTGTCAATAGTCCTTTCCATTATCTTCTGCCTCAATGCTTTAATATTATAGCCATCGACAGCAAAGGAAATCTCCCATGAATATGAGTTATATAATCTTAACCATACTTTTTTAAGAGCATTATACATTTTAGACATGCGTATAATGTACAGTATATAGGCAATATTTGTAATATACTGCATATTTGATTTGAAATAAAATTATTACAAGCTTGAAGAGTATATGGAACATAAAGCTATTATTATACATGTAATAGGTGTAAATAAAACAGGGAGAAGGAACAGATGTTCAGGTGTACAATATCTGTCTGTCTGTCTGTCTGCCTGCCTGCCTGTCTGCCTGTCTGTCTGCCTGTCTATATGCATGCATGTAAGTATGTATGTTTGAAAGTATGGAAATATATGGGTAGGTGGAAAATATCCTTGAAATGAAAAACTTTAAGGAAAACACAGTATAGAAACACATGAGTGAGATAACTCGTCACAAACGAAATATGAAAGAACATCAATAAAAAATACTAAAAAAAACCCATTGATATTAATGGATATGCAACAAACTAAACAAGTAATATATTTAAAAAAGTTCAATGATTTTCAATGGTCCTCTCCATTATCTTCTGCCTCAATGTTTGTAATATTATAGCCATCAGGGACAGCAAAGAAATCTCCCAAAAAAATGAGTAATATATTCATAGCTGTGCTTTTTTAAGAGTATTAAACATTTTAGATATGTGTATAAGGTACACTATATAGGTAATATCTGTAGTACACTGCATATTTGATTTGCAATAAAGTTATTATAAGCTGGAAAAGTATATAAAACATAAAGCTATTATTATACATGTAATAGGTGTAGATAAAACAGAGAGAAGGAATGTTCAGGTGTAAAATGTCTGTCTGTCTGGCTGGCTGGCTGGCTGGGTGTTTGTCTGCCTGTCTCTCTGTATGTAAGCATGTATGTATATATGCACGAAAGTATGCAAATATATGGGTAGGTCGAAAATATCCTAGAAAAGAAAAAAGAACAAGAACAATAAATAACATGCTAAGGAACATGCAGACAACTTGAAATAATTGAAATTATTTACAATTGGCTGGAGCGGTTTAAATGAATTAACACATTGAATCTCCATTTGAACACTAGGAGTCTAACAGTTGTGAATTATTTATATGGTAGTCAGAAATGAAATGGGTCCATTGCCCTAATATACCGAGCAAGCATACTATCAGAAATTGTGTTCAGGTTCATTTGTTCTTCTGTACATTGAGTCTAATCCTTCTGCCACCAAACACATAAATACCTGCCATGTTTGATCATCCATAGAATCAAAGGTTTCAACTCTCTTGCCCAAAAGGATATGAAGTCGCATGTTATTGTCCCGAGAAAAGAGCCAGTGTGAGTCTAGTATGTCTATTGCATCGATTATTTTTTCGAACATGGTATTGCGTTCACTATTTAGGACTTGGCAGTAAAGTAACATATGCTTGGCTCTGTCTGCAGTCAAGTTTTCGCAGAGTTTACAGTTATACTCATCCTCAGACGAAATTGAACACATTGTTAAATATGCGATGTTAGCAAAAGACCAAGTTTTATCAGGAAAACATGTTCCGAGCTTCCATATAGCAAGTGGTTGAAGATCAGTATGGACACTTGCATAATGAAAAAGTTCAGGTCTTGATTCAAGTTTAGACCTCCACAACCTTTCTTCGAAACAGTGAACTGTTGTTTCAGTATTCCTCTTCCAGACTGGTTTCGGGGCAGAATATAGGGTGTTGACGTGTAGGTTGAAGAAACCGCCAAGCTGGTATTTCACAAGAACACAGTATATATCTTTAACAAAACCAATGCTCTCTCGTTCTTGTATCATGAAATCAAGAATTCTTCTGATGAACATAATTTTCCATGCTAATGAACCGTTAGCTCTGCAGATTTTATTGAAGAAACCTAATTTGATTTTATCTATATATCCCTCAACTGTCCACAGCCCAAGACTGCTAATTGTTGTCTCTTTAGGTGAGCGCTGATTGATGTCCTATAATTCTTCTTGCAGCTTTTCTTTGGCAGACTTCTAGGTCATATACCTGTGACTGGCTCATGTTTTACCATAATTCACATCCGTATGTCATTGCTGGTAGTACTATTTTAGACCAGATTTTAGCACTATTAATTAGGTTTATACCGTCCTTTCCAATGCCAATTCCAACAATAGAATAAAATTCTGATCTTCCTTTTTCACAAACACTTTTCACTGTAGCAGTATTAGAAAGGTCAGAGGAGAGAGTAACCCCAGCATATATTCTAGAAGAAACTATAGGAATCAGCTCATCTCCGCGCATGAATGTATTTTCTTGCATTAATTTTTTCTTTTTTTATGTATGTATGTATGTATGTATGTATGTATGTATCTATATGTATGCATAGTGTTTAACAGCACATTAGCACAATCCTGACTATAGTACTGAGTAAGTTTAGGCATCCCCCAAAAGGCATACAAAACAAAGATAAAAACAAAAAAGGGTACAATCTTTAAATACAAAATAAATTTTTTTGACATAAACCTAACTCTTCTAAAAAGAAGTCCAAGACATTCTCAGTGTGAACTTCATTACAGGATGCATCCCAGGTCAAAAAGGTTGCTTCCATTAGTAGACTCTTTTGACATGAGAAGGGTGCATATTGGCTATTTGACATCCCTAAGCCCACAGGGGAGTGACAAGGAAAGATCATTCACATGAAGGCAAGCTATAAAATACATGTAAAGTGTACTATTACCAAACACTGAAATACATGTAAAGTATACTATTACCAAACTCAACGCAGAAATACATCTAAAGTGTACTATTACCAAACACTAAAATACATCTAAAGTGTACTATTACCAAACTCAATGCAGAAATACATGTAAAGTGTACTATTACCAAACTCAATGAAGAAATACATGTAAAGTGTACTATTACCAAACTCAACACTGAAATACATCTAAAGTGTACTATTACCAAACACTGAAATACATTTAAAGTGTACTATTACCAAACTCAACACTGAAATACATGTAAAGTGTACTATTACCAAACACTGAAATACATTTAAAGTGTACTATTACCAAACTCAATGCAGAAATACATGTAAAGTGTACTATTACCAAACTCAACACAGAAATACATGTAAAGTGTACTATTACCAAACTCAACACAGAAATACATGTAAAGTGTACTATTACCAAACACTGAGATACATGTAAAGTGTACTATTACCAAACACTGAAATACATGTAAAGTGTACTATTACCAAACACTGAAATACATGTAAAGTGTACTATTACCAAACTCGTCACAGAAATACATGTAAAGTGTACTATTACCAAACACTGAAATACATGTAAAGTGTACTATTACCAAACTCATCACAGAAATACATGTAAAGTATACTATTACCAAACACAGAAATACATGTAAAGTGTACTATTACCAAACTCATCACAGAAATACATGTAAAGTGTACTATTACCAAACTCATCACAGAAATACATGTAAAGTGTACTATTACCAAACTCATCACAGAAATACATGTAAAGTGTACTATTACCAAACTCATCACAGAAATACATGTAAAGTGTACTATTACCAAACTCATCACAGAAATACATGTAAAGTGTACTATTACCAAACACTGAAATACATGTAAAGTGTACTATTACCAAACACTGAAATACATGTAAAGTGTACTATTACCAAACACTGAAATACATGTAAAGTGTACTATTACCAAACTCAACACAGAAATACATGTAAAGTATACTATTACCAAACACTGAAATACATGTAAAGTGTACTATTACCAAACACTGAAATACATGTAAAGTGTACTATTACCAAACTCAACACAGAAATACATGTAAAGTGTACTATTACCAAACACTGAAATACATGTAAAGTGTACTATTACCAAACACTGAAATACATGTAAAGTGTACTATTACCAAACACTGAAATACATGTAAAGTGTACTATTACCAAACTCAACACAGAAATACATGTAAAGTGTACTATTACCAAACACTGAAATACATGTAAAGTGTACTATTACCAAACACTGAAATACATGTAAAGTGTACTATTACCAAACACTGAAATACATGTAAAGTGTACTATTACCAAACTCAACTCAGAAATACATGTAAAGTGTACTATTACCAAACTCAACACTGAAATACATGTAAAGTGTACTATTACCAAACTCATCACAGAAATACATGTAAAGTGTACTATTACCAAACTCAGCACAGAAATATATGTAAAGTGTACTATTACCAAACACTGAAATACATGTAAAGTGTACTATTACCAAACTCATCACAGAAATATATGTAAAGTGTACTATTACCAAACACTGAAATACATGTAAAGTATACTATTACCAAACTCATCACAGAAATACATGTAAAGTGTACTATTACCAAACTCAGCACAGAAATATATGTAAAGTGTACTATTACCAAACACTGAAATACATGTAAAGTGTACTATTACCAAACTCATCACAGAAATACATGTAAAGTGTACTATTAACAAACACTGAAATACATGTAATGTATACACCAAACTCAATGCAGAAATACATCTAAAGTGTACTATTTCCAAACTCAACACAGAAATACATGTAAAGTGTACTATTACCAAACTTAACACAGAAATACATGTAAAGTGTACTATTACCAAACTCATCACAGAAATACATGTAAAGTGTACTATTACCAAATACAGAAATACATGTAAAGTGTACTATTACCAAATACAGAAATACATGTAAAGTGTACTATTACCAAACACTGAAATACATGTAAAGTGTACTATTACCAAACTTAACACAGAAATACATGTAAAGTGTACTATTACCAAATACAGAAATACATGTAAAGTGTACTATTACCAAACTCATCACAGAAATACATGTAAAGTGTACTATTACCAAATACAGAAATACATGTAAAGTGTACTATTACCAAATACAGAAATACATGTAAATTATACTATTACCAAACTCAGTGCAGAAATACATCTAAAGTATACTATTTCCAAACTCAACACAGAAATACATGTAAAGTGTACTGTTACCAAACTTAACACAGAAATACATGTAAAGCGTACTACATGTATTACCAAACTTAATACTGAAATACATGTAAAGTGTACTATTACCAAATTTAACACTGAAAAACACATCAAAACCATGTGCCTTCAGGAGTTAATAATAATAATAATAATAATAATAATAATAATAATAATAATAATGATAATAATAATAATAATAATAATAGTAATAAAGTTTAAAGAGGGTAACCCAGCTTATTTATTATTAATCTCCCATGGGGCCTCTAAAGTACACATATGGATTTTGGATTGCCATTCAGTACTTTGGATGTGGACACAAGTGGCAAAGGATTAAGTATCCACTACTAATAGTGGATGTCCATTTAGTCTGGTGGATATTCACGTAATCTAGTAGAACTCTGTCACAGATTTTATTGCAGTTGTGGTGGGTTTTTTGGCTGATTTTATTACATTTGCCCAGTGAGTCAATACACTAAATCACCAGATGATACGACGCTCTGACATTGTAAACTTGATCATGGCAGTTGTCAGTTTAATACCTCCACCTGTAAAAAAATTACAGTAGTAACATTGCTTGTATGTATAGCTGGGCATACACACAGACAAACATGCATAACATAGAAAAAATACCATGTTTTAAATTTCTTGGATATCCCCCCACCAAGGGCTGAGCAATTTTTTTTTTGACCACTAGTCCAGGACAAGTGGTTTCAGAAAAGTCACTTGTCCCACCTAACTCTTCACAAGTCCCACCTTACTCTTCACTAGTCCCACCTTACTTTTCACCGGTCCCAAAATGGTAATCACTTCCCGAGATTTGATGAGATATATGTACTTAATTCATAGAAAAAACAAACGAAATAATATACAACATAATTATTTCTTAAAAGAATTTAATTTTTCAAAAACATTGGTTGTTATACATTTGGCTTCTTCAGGTTCATGTATATATGTTTTAGCTGATGGATTTGAAAATATGTCCATGTATATGTCTGCCACCTGCACCAGCACTAAGCCAGCAGTTGATAGCTGTGTCTGGATTAAAGTCCTCAAGCTCTGGTCCATTTGCAGAAATGTTTATTAGTATTTGTAAACTCTTTTGGTTTCAGGAATTCCTTAAAGGAGTCTTGATTAAGTTCATTGAACTAAATCCTCGTTCAAACTCAGCAGTGGATGGGCTTATAACAAACATGATTTCTAATAGTTTGCATAATTGACTGAGACTAGGTGGAGTATTCTCTAAGAGTGTTCCAAGAATTTCAACAGGTGGATCCGGTGACTGCTTGTATGCCCTCATCTTTGCTTTGAACTCCAGATACAGAGAGCTCTTATTTTTTTTAAATTTCAGTCTAGTTTAGTTTTGAAAGGGCCTTTCCTAGTGGAGTGTCGGCAACTCTGACTTCACTGATTTTCTGCACATGCTGGTTAGTGTCATGCATATATTGTGCTACACAGGCCTTGTGGGGTCCAGACATGTCATGAAACTTGATTGGTTCAATCCTGAATTGGTCAGTTCCACTGACAAATACACTGGGTGAATTTCCAACCTGTTCCAGTTTTGGATATTGTTTGCAATAACTGCAAAACATCTTTCCACCGAGTCAATACATTCAAGCCAGGGATAACAATCAACCCAATACATCTGATAATTTCTCTGTCTCTTAGTAGTGTCATATTTGACATTTTTTGCCATCACGGATTGTTGCTTATGTCTCTTTGGAGAAATAGCTACTGCACACTTAGTAGCAGTCTTGCATTTTATCCCTCCACTTTCAAAAAAAATTTCCTTCTCCGAATCGCCCTTATTACCTTCCTTGTGAAAATAATTTAGCAAACTCATTTTTCCACAGAGTAACTATCAGCTTGCTTGACAACTACTTCTAAAGTGATCATAACATACATTTTCTCTTTTAAATACGAACAGAGACAGCTCATCAATTAGCGTAATTGTTTCGCTTCAAACGCAATATCGTACGTGGAAGTTAATCATCTGTATAATCAATTAAAAATTCAAGAATCATTACTGTCATTTAATCAGTTCATAAAGGAAACCAACACTAATGTCGGTAAAGTACCTTTCATTAATTTAATTATACTGACTCGCTGGATTAAAATCATAGTGAGCCGCTCGTGATGATCTGGCTTGAGTAAACACAATGCAACAAAGCCGCTTAAAACACTGCTAATTGATCATACTGGCTTTCTTTTGTTTGACGTGTTTTAATTTGCCGATAATTTGGCCGCTTAGCCCAGTATGCAGTCAAGCGGTAACAGGATGTAAATGTATACACGAAGAGGGGTAGAATCAAGTATTCAGTACGCCCGGAGGCCATGATTGTCCAAATAAAAGTAGATATAGTGATTAAAGCACGAAAATAACGACTTGCCCGACTTTTTTAAAAAGCACTTGTCTCGGACTAGCGACTTGGAAAATTTTACTTGCCCGACTTTGAAAATGAATAGTCCGGGACGTCGGGCTATGGGATTTGCTCAGCCCTGCCCCCACCCCAACCTCATGACAGACCATACATCAGAAACATTGCCCAACTACAACATACATTACTGTTTACTGACTAAATATACATGTACCTGCAAGCATACTCACATGCAGGAATGTACATATTGTTCTGTATCAAGTGGTACCTTCAATGTTCTTTCCCAATAAATCACATTTCATAAAAGTGCTTGTTGTACTGGTTAATAATTGGTCATAATTTTCTTTTAATTTCCATGCTATTTCCAAAACCCACGTAGAAATTATTGAAAGCAGTATGCAAATAAAATATGAAAAGCCCTGTCTTATCACAAACACATAAGACATTCATGTCAGATAATTATAATTTATTGCATTTGTCCTTTAGATAAAATTTGAAACATGTTTTTATGAAGTTAAGAGTATATTTAAATTTACCAATTTGAATAAATGTCAACCCTTTCAAAGACATACAGCAATAAAAATTTTGAAACTGAAGATAAACTTTCATACTAATAACTATGACTGCTGGTAATAGAGATTTTAATCAATGCCATACTATTTATAGAGTACATGTGCAATCAAGTAAATTGGACATCTTGATATGTATGTCATAATTCTTTCTAAAGTTTATTAAGTAAGAAAGGTAGCATCATAAATTAAAGTAATAAAAAAGATATGCAAACTATGCTAGAAAATGCCCTTCTGTAGCTTTATCCATAGACTAGAAAATTACATTCATTATCGGAGGGTATGAAAATTTTTAAATGTATGGAATTTGTCTTTATTTATTGACAGCTGCGCTGTCATTAGCCGTTCTTGTCATAAGCGAAGTGATTTTCATGAAAATTATTGCTTTGTCTCTTTTTTGTGAATCTATCATCAAGTTCCAGCAGAGGAGTGACATTCTAACTTTAAAGTCACCCAACATGCGTTAGCTTCCTGTCTTTAGTCAACAAAGGTCATTCAGGAAGTACATGTATTCACAGTTCCTAACTGCTGTGCACCTTTAATGCTGAACTTCAATGCTATTTTTAGCACAGATGTTTTAAAATAAACACTGACTGCTGAATGAAATGTTGCTTCTTGTCACAAAACCAAACATTATAAACTGATAAGATATTAGTTTGTGTAAAACGAATTTGGACCTGTAATCTTGAATGAGAAACACAGTGAGGTTGTTGTTGTTATATTTTTGCTTAAAATTGGTTTCTGGCAGTATATAAAACAAACCATACAAAATTAATTGTTGTTTTTCCCATTAATCTTTTGACATAGCATATAGAATATACCGTATATACTCGCATATAATCCGGGTCAAAATGCAAACAACATAGATCCCGATCTGCCGTCACATAATGCGCCAGCAGATCAGGGTCTATGTTGTTTGTTCTACTGATTAGTCCTTACAAACTGCATAGACACAGATCTGCCAGCACATTATATGACGGCAGATCTGGGTCTATGCAGTTTGCAGTTGATATCGGCTTATACGTGAGTATATTTGATAAGTATATTGCAGCTGCACATACGTATGACATATTTAACATTAGCTCTAAACTATACCTTTTTTTTGAGTGCATCTTAAATATATTTGTAGCAAAATGAGTTTATTATATGCAGAAAAATGAGAGGGAGAAATATTATGCATCGTAACTTTCTATCAACATAATCTGTAGCTTTATCCATAGACTCAGACAATGACATTGATAATTATAATTAGAGAGTATGACATTTTTTAAATGTACTTCAGTTATCTTGGAATTCGTCTATTGACAAAATGTATAAATTATTTTTTATACCACTCTTTATGCAGAATAAATAAATAAATTGCTGCTCAGCAGTGCTTTTTGAAATTTTAAAAAAATTGCTGTAATTAATCAGGTTATTAACCAGCTATTATTGTGCTTTTCTTATTTTCTTATTATTTCTAGTTTGGTTCTATAGTCCAACTTGGTCATGATTAACATAAACGAACTGAAAGCTTCAGAAATTGAATAGACTAGAAGTTGAACGAGCCAGTATTGCTGCAGTCATCAAAAAAAGAACACACTGACAATATTTGTGACCACTCTGAAATAATATCAAAGATTCACAATATACAGGAAATAATGTGGATTTACAGCCATAGAAGCCAAAACCTCTCACACCTCCAGTTTGGAGTAGATAAAGAAGTTCAACCAGGTATACCTGTTTAAAGCCATGAAAAAATATGAAGCCATGTATTAAGAGCAATGAATACAGGTACAATCAGATATAGATTTTTATTAGCCATGGCAAACATGTGGCTTAGTAATTTCAGGCAATATACCGGTACAAGGCATTATTAATAAAAATGATGTGTTCAGCATCTGCGTAATACAGTACAAGTTAAACAACAACAAAATATCTATTAATAAGAAGATATTCCTATTTGAAACTAAAACTAAACAGACATACAAACATTAGAGAGTATTTATTTTATAGTAAAATATAATAATATATATTGCAGAAACTCATTTCACAGGTAAGTTTTCATAATTGTAGGCATTTCAATTCAATTCACAACTACATTTGCATAATAGTAGGCATTTCAATTCAATTTCAAAAGATATGATTGCATAATAAGTTGGCATTTTAATTAAATTTCAAAAGATGTGATGATTGCATAATAAGTAGGCATTTTATTTCAATTTTAAAAAAAATGTGATGATTGCATAATAAGTTGGCATTTTAATTCAATTTCAAAAGATATGATTGCATAATAAGTCTGCATTTTAATTCAATTTCAAAAGATGTGATGATGATAATGATACTGATCAATGTCCAGGAGAAATTAGCCACTGCTGTAATAAAGAAAAAACTTTTTTCCACCAGCAATTACTAACTTACTAGCACAACCCTTTTTTTCTGTACTGGGTACATGTATACCTTTAGGCATTTGACCTTGAATTCTAATTGCTTTTAATTCTACTTTAGAGTCAATAGTTAGTTGACGTGACTTTAAGCTTAGTTTCGGCTTCCAAAGATTCAGCGCAGTTTAGGAGATTATATACCGGTACACTGTTTCAGTAATTTTATATTTTTTGCTTAATTGCTAAACTTTGTCTAAATATGTGTTTTGTACATGTTCTTTGGTGACAAAATGCTTTATTTGTATTCGGGCCAACTTCTTGAAAAGGATAATCAGGTCAAAATATAACAAGTTAGTACTTAACTCCTACTGAAAATATTTAAGTGATCATGGTTTTCATAATTTTTACCCTTAAATTTGGTAATATTAAACTCGTCAGATCACCAAACCAGTAATTATGAGTATATTTTTTGGAGCTGTTATTAAAAGAATACAGCAGCGTATGGTTAGAAGTCTTCTTCAACAGTAGGTCAATGGTAAATCTAAACACGTCTCGAACTTGTTCCTTGGTTCTTGTGAAAATGTGTCACATATACATGTATATTTGGTGTGACTAGAGGGTGTATCTTGGATATCAGTATGTGTATTTCATAGTGTGGGAACATTTTGATATCAGTATGTGTATTTCATAGTGTGGGAACATTTTGATATCATTATGTGTATTTCATTATGTGGGAACATTTTAATATCATTATGTGTATTTCATTATGTGGGAACATTTTGATATCAGTATGTGTATTTCATAGTGTGGGAACATTTTGATATCAGTATGTGTATTTCATAGTGTGGGAACATTTTAATATCAGTATGTGTATTTCATAGTGTGGGAACATTTTGATATCAGTATGTGTATTTCATAGTGTGGGAACATTTTAATATCAGTATGTGTATTTCATAGTGTGGGAACATTTTAATATCAGTATGTGTATTTCATTGTGTGGGAACATTTTAATATCAGTATGTGTATTTCATTGTGTGGGATCATTTTAATATCAGTATGTGTATTTCATTGTGTGGGATCATTTTAATATCAGTATGTGTATTTCATTGTGTGGGAACATTTTAATATCAGTATGTGTATTTCATTGTGTGGGATCATTTTAATATCAGTATGTGTATTTCATAGTGTGGGAACATTTTGATATCAGTATGTGTATTTCATTGTGTGGGATCATTTTAATATCAGTATGTGTATTTCATAGTGTGGGAACATTTTAATATCAGTATGTGTATTTCATTGTGTGGGAACATTTTAATATCAGTATGTGTATTTCATTGTGTGGGAACATTTTAATATCAGTATGTGTATTTCATTGTGTGGGATCATTTTAATATCAGTATGTGTATTTCATAGTGTGGGAACATTTTGATATCAGTATGTGTATTTCATTGTGTGGGATCATTTTAATATCAGTATGTGTATTTCATAGTGTGGGAACATTTTGATATCAGTATGTGTATTTCATAGTGTGGGATCATTTTAATATCAGTATGTGTATTTCATTGTGTGGGATCATTTTAATATCAGTATGTGTATTTCATTGTGTGGGAACATTTTAATATCAGTATGTGTATTTCATAGTGTGGGATCATTTTAATATCAGTATGTGTATTTCATTGTGTGGGAACATTTTAATATCAGTATGTGTGTTTCATTGTGTGGGATCATTTTAATATCAGTATGTGTATTTCATTGTGTGGGATCATTTTAATATCAGTATGTGTATTTCATTGTGTGGGAACATTTTAATATCAGTATGTGTATTTCATCGTGTGGGAACATTTGGATATCAGTATGTGTGTTTCATTGTGTGGGATCATATTAAGCAAAAGATTGTATAAAGTGACTGAGGGAATAATGAAAAAGATCACAGCGTTTCTTGTAGTCTTTATTTTATAATTGAATAGTCCATGCAATCATTTTACAGATTGCTGCAACATCTTCCTTCCTTTTCATCTCAACCCACTAATACTTTCTTCTTGTCTCAACCCACTAATACTTCCTTCTCATCTCAGCCTGCTAATACTTTTCATCTCAGCCCACTAATACTTCTCAACCCACTAATACTTCCTTCTTATCTCAAGTCGCTAATACAGTGTACTCTCTTCTTGTCTCAACTTGCTAATACTTCCTTGTATATTCTTTTCTTTTGTTTGTTTGTTTAAAATCAGAAACTCTCTCTCATTTAGTCACAGTTTTTAAAGTCATTGTAACATTGAACTTTTTCTGTTTTGTGAAGTACCTAAATATTCTCATGGTCTTCTTTGCTCAGAAATATCTCTTTCATCTCTAGCAATACAGGTATATTAATTTCCACCACAGAAACATGGCTTTTCCAAACTCCTCAGTATGTTTACTCTATGTACAACTATTTACAAGCAGAAGTTGGGTAAAACTATGTACAGCATGGTACAGTTCCTTGGAAAAAAAAATAAAAGGTGGAGGAATTCATAGTGATTTAGAAATTTTGAAATTTGCTTGTTGAAATAGACCATAACAGAATTGAATTTGGCTTTATTTCTTGTGAATTAACCATATTTTTGAGATGTGGAGGACCTTCATGATTAGAAGTCTTGTACATAAATCTTGTATCCTTTCTTTAATTTATAGTAATCCTAATTTGTCCATTGCTTGATTAGAGTCTGTATAATATTCACCCAAGATAATCATGCTACCTGTTTGTAATGTAGGAATAGCTTGATCATGTGCTTTTGGCAGAAGTTGCCCCAACGACTTTGCAATAATTCAACTAGGGCTGAACATATCTTTTGTATAACCTAACTCTATGGGAAATGGTTAGGAAGCATCTAATTAATTACAGTAGCGAGAGAATGGAGCAGACCTTTTTATAACATGCTAACATATTTGTTCCATGTTAGGTTGTTATCAACATGTACTCTGATTTTGTCACGTATGGCAGATTGCAGTGCAGAACTTTTTTTAAAGAGACTGAGTCCTACTTCTGGCAACTTTTA
Organism: Margaritifera margaritifera; assembly: GCA_029931535.1. Taxonomy (NCBI): domain Eukaryota; kingdom Metazoa; phylum Mollusca; class Bivalvia; order Unionida; family Margaritiferidae; genus Margaritifera; species Margaritifera margaritifera. The sequence continues at coordinate 1,479,578 of JAQPZY010001423.1, read as the reverse complement.
TAATTTTAGCTCACCTCTACGAAGTAGAGAAGAGCTATTGTACTACCCCCATCATCTGCTTCAGTGTCACCTCTACAAAATAGAGAGGATTTATTGTACTATCCCCATCATCTGCGTCAGTGTCACCTGTACAAAATAGAGAGGAGTTATTGTACTACCCCCACCATCTGCTTCAGTGTCACCTCTACAAAATAGAGAGGAGTTATTGTACTATCCCCATCATCTGCTTCATCTGCTTCAGTGTCACCTGTACAAAATAGAGAAGAGTTATTGTACTATCCCCATCATCTGCTTCAGTGTCACCTCTACAAAATAGAGAAGAGTTATTGTACTAACCCCATCATCTGCTTCAGTGTCACTTCTACAAAATAGAGAGGAGTTATTGTACTATCCCCATCATCTGCTTCAGTGTCAGTGTTGGTGTCTACTCATATAAAAGCACATACATATGTACACCCTACTTAATGTCAACCATTCTTTTTTCTTAGGTCCTAGGCAACAGTTTATAGTGGGTTTCATAGCACCTATCCCCTGGAGAAGGGGCTAACTTTGTACATACATGTGCATTAATTGTGCATTCTTGGTTACATTTTTGCATTTAGCTCAGGTTTTTTGCACACTGTATAAATACTGTTATGCCTGGAACAATGAAACGTGGTGAGGGGATTCATTTTGATGAAGTATTACAGCTTTATCAGAATAGTAGGTCACTGTAACCCATTTTCAGACTTCAATGACTTTGGTGACATTTTTTATTTTAAGATTATTTCTCAAGCTCTGTTCATGCTAGAATCGTAAAACTAGATGATTATATGCATCTCTGCTAGTACCACACCCTTACCACAAAAGAACATCACAGTGATGTACATTTTATATTTTACTGGCATAGGTTACATTTTTGCATTTAGCTCATGACCAAATAGATTTTTTTTCACACTGTATGTGTATTTCTATATGTAGATTCATCAAACTTGGTGAGGGGATGCATCTTGATGAGTACTACATCCTCACCACAACAGTAGCTCACTGTGACCCATAGTATACACTTCACTGGCTTTGGTGAAAGTTTGTGTTCCAGGTTTTTTTCTCAACCTCTGTTAATGCTAGAATCATAAAACTAGATGGTTTACATATCTGTTAGTACCACATCATTACCACAAAACAAGGTCACTACGACCTACATTTCACATTTTACTGGCTTAGGTTATGTTCTAGCATTTAGCTCATGACCACATTAGTTTTTGACATGCTATATACATACAATCCTATCTAGAATCATGAAACTTGGTGGGAGGATTCATCTTGATAAGCACTACTCTCTCATTGCAGAAGTAGGTCATTATGGTCCATATTTTACACTTCATTGACTTGGTTTAAGTTTTGTGTTTGATATTCATTTCTTAGGCACTGTTCATTTGAGAATCATGAAATTGATCGTTATATGCATCTCTGTTACTAACACACCCTTACAACGAAAAAAGCTCATTGTGACCTAAATTTCATCTTTTACCGGCTTTGGTTAATGTTTTTTGCAATTAGCTCATTACTACACAAGTTTCTGGCATGTTATATACATACTATTCTACCAGGAATCATATCATATTAATTGATGAGGGCAATGCATCTTGACAAATTTTAGATAATTATTGCAAAAAGAGGTCTCTGTGACGTATATTTCATGTTTCAATGACTTTGTTGAAATTTTGTGTTAAAACTTCATTCATTCGGTGTTGTTTATGTTTCATTCATGAAACTTCCATTCTATATGCATCATAGCCTACTATGGAGGCCCTTTCTGACCAGTGCAGTTGGAAGTTGGAATAACTATATTTATTCAGTGGTAAACTTTCCATATTAATGACAATACATTTATATTGTAGTAGGTTACCCTCAACAGGTTAACTGTGTATTGTACATGGTATGGTGTGCTTGTGTGTATTATGATACAACATGATGTCTGCACAGAGTGTAAATTCTGGAAACTGGTATGGTGTGCTTTCGTGTATTATGATACAACATGATGTCTGCACAGGGTGTACATTCTGGAATCTGGTATGGTGTACTTGTGTGTATTATTTTTAAGCCCTCTTGCACTGACACCAGATAAGATTGGTGAGTCAACAAGTAACACCTTTCTGTTTAGATTTATGTTAGGCTGTGCAAATTGATATTATGCTGCAGTATGAAATTAACACACAGTTACTATATACACTTGCATGTAAGTTAGATCCACCTGCAAACAGCATCTCATAATGCACCAGGAGATCTGGGTCTGTGCAGTTTGTTAGTATTAAGCAGTAGAACAAACAACATAGACCCTGAGCTCCATTTTTCTGGATAATTGATCTGTGGGCAACAGGTAGCATCAATTGTATAACAGAAACTCCAAAGAACTGCTGATCAATTCAGTTCCCAGCTAGGTGTCAATGATTACACACTCACATTTGGACTGGTATTGTTTGGGCACTTGGACAAGAGAGAGTTGGTCACCTAGGTAATTTTCACTATGTGTCATAATTGATAGTTCCAGCATGTCAGTCAGTGAACCTTACTAGCATCTCCTTATCTGGTCACCTACAGCAAATAGAAGGGTTGTTAGATCAGACCTGGAGTGAGTAACTACATAATGTTATTTCATGCATGTTGGCTTGTGGATATTTTCCCATAAACAGAACTAAAACAGGAAATTATATGTTGTTAAAGCTAAAATAACTCAAACTGTTGTTAAAGCTAAAATAACTCAAACTGTTGTTTTGACTTTAGTCCAAATAAATGATATATTTCCTTTGATTGAAAGCATAACGTCTTTTAAAATAGTCAACGATTTTGACACACAAGTCAAAAATATTTCATATACAAATGAGCATTAGCAGGGTTTATAGTAGATTTCAGAACTAACAGTTTCAAATCTTTGTAACTTTGATATATTTTGTCCAATTTTCATGAAAAATTACAGCATATATACTTAAAAGTCTATTGTTGGTTGCTCAGTTTTTTAATAAGAAAATGCCAATAGGTCTTGGAACACTAAGTCTTGATGGATAATGAGTGAGAGCAGGATATAATTTATGACACAGTTGACTGTAATAATAAGTGTTATTCTATTGACTATAATAATAAGTGTTATTCTCTTTAAACTATTAGAATAAGTGTTACTCTGTTGACTGAAACAATAAGTTATTCTATTGACTATAATAATAAGTGTTACTCTATTGACTATAATAATAAGTGTTACTCTATTGACTATAATAATATGTGTTACTCTGTTGACTGAAACAATAAGTGTTATTCTATTGACTATAATAATAAGTGTTACTCTGTTGACTATAATAATAAGTGTTACTCTATTGATTATAATAATATGTGTTACTCTGTTGACTGAAACAATAAGTGTTACTCTATTGACTATAATAATATGTGTTACTCTGTTGACTATAATAATATGTGTTACTCTATTGACTATAATAATGTGTTACTTTTCTTACTATAATAATAAGTATTACTCTTATGACTATAATAATAAGTGTTACTCTACTGGCTATAATAATAACTGTTACTCTGTTGACTATAATATGTGTTACTCTATTAACTATAATAATAAGTTTTACTCTGTTGACTATAATAAGTGTTACTCTGTTGACTATAATAATAAGTGTTACTATATTGACAATAATAATAAGTGTTATTCTCTTTAAACTATAATAATAAATGTTACTCAGTTGACTATAATAAGTGTTACTCTATTGACTATAATAATAAGTGTTACTCTATTGACTATAATTATAAGTTACTTTTTTTACTATAATAATAAGTTTTACTCTACTGACTATAATAATAAGTGTTACTCTACTGACTATAACAATAAGTGTTATTCTATTGACTATAATAATAAGTGTTACTGTTGACTATAATAATAAGTGTTACTCTGTTGACCATAATAATAAGTGTTACTCTATTGACTATAATAATAACTGTTACTCTGTTGACTTTAATAATAAGTGTTACTCTACTGACTATAACAATAAGTGTTATTCTATTGACTATAATAAGTGTTACTATCGACTATAATAATAAGTATTACTCTATTGACTATAATAATAAGTGTTACTCTATTGACTATAATAATAAGTGTTACTCTGTTGACTATAATAATAAGTGTTACTCTATTGACTATAATAATAAGTGTTACTCTGGTGACTATAATAATAAGTGTTACTCTATTGACTATAATAATAAGTGTTACTCTATTGACTATAATAATAAGTGTTACTCTGTTGACTATAATAATAAGTGTTACTCTGTTGACTATAATAATAAGTGTTACTCTATTGACTATAATAATAAGTGTTACTCTGTTGACTATAATAATAAGTGTTACTCTATTGACTATAATAATAAGTGTTACTCTATTGACTAATAAGTGTTACTCTGTTGACTATAATAATAAGTGTTACTCTGTTGACTATAATAATAAGTGTTACTCTGTTGACTATAATAATAAGTGTTACTCTGTTGACTATAATAATAAGTGTTACTCTTTTGAGTATAATAATAAGTGTTACACTTTTGACTATAATAATAAGTGTTACTCTATCTTGAATACTATGAATTTAATTTTGTGAGTATCAGTTTACATAGTTTTGTGAACAATTAATTTTTGGGTTGGTATTGAAACTTGAGGATTTGGAAAGCAGGTTGTATTGTCTTCACAGATATACCGCTGTTCATCTGAATTTAGTAATCAGTGATTTCATGTAAATTGGTACTCCATGAATAAAAGTCAATTCACAGTACATAATTTTTTATCTTTCCTGTTTTTAGGTTTGTATGAGTTGACCCATGATAATAAGACAGAACATCCAAGTACTATCAATGTTCTGGAAAGGATGAACATCTACCAGGAGGTGATACTCAGTATTCTCTATAGATTATTGCCAGTTAAGGTAAGCTGCTAGTTTAAGACTCACCTTATTTAATTTACATAAATTGGACAACAAATTCTCAAAATTTATTATTATTCTGTTATTGCTTTTCCTCGAGGGAACTGTACTCCTAAAGTGTTGTTTGGTGGAGTATAGTGCCCAAGCTGAAGGTGAGGCAGTATACTCCACCAGACACCGCTGTAGGTGGACAGTTCCAAAGGGAGAAGGTAGTAATAGTAATGTCACATAGGCCTGTCACCAGCAAATAAAGTGTGGTATGGCCTTTAAGGTATAACACTATAGAAGGATTGGGTTTGGTGTGGTGTTTACATATACAAGTTCTTTTAATGTAACGTATAATACATTTTCATAATAATTGAATCTTAGCCTTATGGATTCCTGCAAATATTTAAATAATGTACATTTTCATCAGTGTAAAAAGAAATAAAGAGAGAAAATAATTTTAATCCTTGATCTGAGCTAGGACAGGCATACTATATTAATGATAGTCCTAGATTTGAGTCTCATTGTGCATGGGCACCAAATTTGAGATAAGATTTAAGTTTGATATAGGTATCACTGTTATGTATATGGTGGAAGGGTATTAGTTGTATTTTTCTTTCTTGTTCTTTTTTGTTCTTCTTGGTGTCATTTATATGAGTGAACTTTTCCCATAGAGTTTCATCTACATTTGGTTTAGTGCCTACTGTCCAAAGAGTCCATTGTTTAGTGCTTACAGTTCAAAGAGTCCAGTGTTTAGTGCTTATAGTCCAAAGAGTCCAGTTTTTAGTGCCTACTGTCCAAAGAGTCCAGTGTTTAATGCCTACTGTCCGAAGAGTCCAGTGTCTAGTGCCTACTGTTACAAGAGTCCATTGTTTAGTACCTACTGTCCAAACACTCCAATATTTAGTGTCTAATGTCCCAAGAGTTCAGTGTTCAGTGTCTACTGTCCAAAGAGTCCAGTGTTTATTGCATGCCTTTATTAAAGTGTTGAAAATGTCTTTGTCGGTGGTACAGAAGTATAAATTTAAATCTTCCTGCATTTGATACGTTAGTCATGTATATGATGTTTTTCCTATTTAGATTGAGGTCCTATGCCATCAAAGACTTCTTGTACCACCAGGCAAACTGAGTCACATAGGCTTCAAAAAAATTAATTGTTTGATCATGTGGGGCATAATTGCAAAAATAAATTAAAGTAAAAAGAAAATTAAAAAAGGAAAAGAATCAGGCGAGTCACTAAGCCCGTAATCATATATATATATATATATATATATATATATATATATATATATATATATATATATATTACAGTTGCCACATGTCTGATTAGTAAAGGTGTTGCATGTATAAAGGTAAATGATAGAGAACAATCCTGTAACACACACAATTTTAATTTATTCCTATCTTCTCCTTTATTATTGTTATTATCATTAAGATATAAAAAGTGTTATGGCCATGGCCATGCCCACCATACTACCCATGACAGCCTTGTCATGTAACACTGGCATGTGGCAATAGTGTCTGCTGGAACAGATATAATTCCCATAGTCAAGTATAGCATCCTGTTGTCAAGGGTAAGTGGTACGGCCATGGCCATACTACCCATGACAGCCATGCCATGTAACACTGGCATGTGGCAATAGTGTCTGCTGGAACAGATATAATTCCCATAGTCAAGTATAGCATCCTGTAGTCAAGGGGAAATGCATACTGTCTAAATATTTATCCCAGAAATCAGTCTATCGGAACTTGAGAATTTATCATGTTATGTATTCAATTTATTTATATGCATCCAAATGAACCCAGCATAAACTAAGATCTGCCATTACATAAAGTGCCAGGATAGACTAAGATCTGCTATTACATAAAATGCCAGCATAGACTAAGATCTGCCATTACATAAAGTGCCAGCATAGACTAAGATCTGCCATTACATAAAGTGCCAGAAGATCTAGGACTGTGCTGTTCATGGTTTGTTGCATGTTCAACTTAGATTAATATTATGATCAAATGCCTGGTAAGAACTCTTGATGGCTCACATATTGACATAGGGAGGTCTTTAAGGTGAAGCAAATGAGAGAAATTGGAGAAAACCATTGACATTGGATGGCTGAACCTTTGACCTGTTTGGAGCAGGTTCAAACTTGGGACTTCAGAGGCTGCTTGGTGCCATTTTGAGGTTTGCTGATATACATCATTGTTTCCCTGTGTCATTATGGTATCTCCTTTGTCATTATCAGAGTGCCTGAGATACAAGTATGATATTTATTATTGGCTGTTTTCTTGAAAAAAATTTTTTTATTAGTTACCAAACTTTGTAGATTGCTTGTGCTTGGGGTAAGGAAGAAGAACTCTATCAATTTTGAGGCCAAAAGGTCGAAGGTCAAGTTTACTGTGATTAAAAGAGTTTCCACCATCAACAGTTATCTGACTTTGTGGATGGCTTACACTTTGGGCAAAAAAAGGACCCTATTGGTTTTGGGTCAAAAGGTCAAAGGTCAAGGTCACTGTGACTGACGGAATGAAAATTATTTCCACGCAATAACATTGGTTCTAGATCACATACCTGGACCAAACTTGTGGGTGGCTTGAAGTTGCAGTTAAGAAGAAGCCAATCAGTTTTGGGGTCAAAGGTCAAGATCACAATGACTGAAAGAAGAAAAATTCCATTCCAAACTATGTAAATAGCTTGCATTTGGGGTAAGAAGCCTATTGATTTTGGAGTCAAAAGATCCAAGGTGAAGGTCACTGTGAGTGAAAGAAGAAAACTTATTTCTGCACAATAACATTAGTTCTACATCACAGATCTAGAACAAACTTTGTGGATGGCTTGCACTTGGGTTAAGGGAGAATCCTGTTGATTTTTAGGTCAAAATCTCAAAGGTCAAGGTCACTGACTGAAAGAAGAAAAATTGTTTCCACACAATAACTTTAAAGTCTACATTACAGACCTGGACTAAACTGTACAGATTGCTTGCACTTTGAGTAAGGTAGAAGCCTATTGATTTTTGGTGTCCAAAGGTCAAATGTCAAGATCACTGACTGAAAAATAAAATATGGTTTCTGCACAAAAATTTCAGTTCTCAACCATGTATCTTCACCGAAGTTTATGGATGGCTTACACTTTAGATAAGAAAGAAGCCTATTGATTTTGGGGTCAGAATTGTTTTACCCAACGAATAAATATCAAATCAGAATATTTTTGCATCAGCATTTTCAGTTGATCATTAATGGGGTTACTTGCAATAATATCAGAAACTGTTCATAACTGCAAATGCCATCTAGCTTAATAGCCATTTAGCAGATAATGGCTGGATTATAATATACATTCAAACCTATTTTAGCCAACTCCTTTGTATCATAGATGCTTGATTATATGGGACAACATTTAATAAGCCCTTTTCTTAAGTTTAATTACATATTTCACTTTTAAACCAGGAACCCGGTCCCTTTAGATTTCTTTAGATTTCTTTATAGAAAATTTGCACTGTACGTGTATTAATTGCACTGTAAAGATGATGATGATGGGTGTGATGGTGGGGTTATGATGGTGGTGATGGTTATCACCATCACCATTGTTGTCATCATTTTCATCATTGTCATCATCATTGTTGACATCATTGTCATCCTCCTTCTCCTTCTCCTTCTCATCATCATCATCTTTTGGCCTGACTTTATAATGTTAGTAGCTGTGATTGTAACAGGACAAATCTCACCAAAAAACGTGTCCCTCAATATTTGGTACACCATTTTAAGACAAACTTTAAATTGTCTTAATTGGGATGAAATGCTCTATACACATATATCCACACAAACAAGTCTTTGGCTTCATTGTTAAACAAGTTTAAATAATTGTATTTTTCAGACCCTGCTTGAGCCGATCTATTTCTACATAAACAGTGTATTCGCCCTGCATGCCATGTTGATATGGGCACTGTTTGCCCTAGCCTGGATGCTGAGCAATTCCTGGCTAGCTGGGATACTAAGTGCAGCATTTTACATATTTAACAGGTAGTGTAGTCTGGTCATACTTGTGGATATTTTTTTTAAAAATGTGGCCTTTTAATTACTTAGACTTGTTGTGGAAGTAGAATTATTTTACATATTTCTCAGGACATGTGGACATAATTACTGTATAAGGAGAAATTTGCTGGTAGTTAAATTTTCACGAATATGAATTATGCACATTTAATTTTTGCAATTCTGGCACATGGTGGCATACATTTTTTCACCTCCTAAATTTCTGTGAGTTTTCATTTTTGAAATTTTCTACTTCACCACAAAATTTGGAAATATAAAAAAACCACATAGAAATTTCCCCATATATGTTTTTTTTTTTTTTTTTTGCTGGTCTTTACAATACACTACATGTTTTTTTTTGTAACCGTAGATGTTTTTGCATGCTTACTTTATTCATGTCACAGTGATAAGTAAGAAATTAGTTCATTCCCAAGGATATTGAACTGACATGGTAAAAAAAAATTTAGTTGCATCCTCCCTAGGCAACTGTTTGGCTCTGAAATGTCAAAGGACAAGGTTTGATAAGAGCTGATTTTGGCCCCCCAGTCAGATTCCTATGAAACTCATATAGATAAAAGAGGTCCCTATCTCTTCCCAAAATATGTATTTAATTCTTATCCAGGATCGCTTTTAATAAAGATAATTGATCATTAAAAAGCTTATGTTATGGAAATTACTTTCGTGGATTATAGACAGTATGGCTAGGTTATAGATGTGGATTATAGACAGTATGGCTAGATTATAGACATGGATTATAGACAGTATGGCTAGATTATAGACATGGATTATAGACAGTATGGCTAGATTATAGATGTGGATTATAGACAGTATGGCTAGATTATAGATGTGGATTATAGACAGTATGGCTAGATTATAGACGTGGATTATAGACAGTATGGCTAGATTATAGACATGGATTATAGACAGTATGGCTAGGTTATAGATGTGGATTATAGACAGTATGGCCAGATTATAGACATGGATTATAGACAGTATGGCTCACAAGCTCCTGTGAAGCTGGCTGCTGAAAAGAGATACAATTAAAATTCTGCATTTGCACACAGTATGCATAATAGTCAGTGATAGTATGTATGAATCTGTCTTTTTGTTTTACAACATTAATTAAATGATGTGTATATTTACATTAAGTACAGTTGATTACTTCTGACACCTATTTTCGTTTTAATTTAAAAAGTTTTTTTTATGTTGATGTTTAAAACTGACTTGCATGTCAAATCCTGCCATGATTGCCACAGAGTAACATTTTATGTATTTCTTTACCATAAATAATCGCACAAAAGCCGTGCAGACCTTTTGTACATTAATAATAGCCGTATGTTGCTAAAGTGTACAATTACCAATCAAAACCAAATGTTCAGAACATCAGTGACCAAAGCAGTTTTGTGTATGTATCAGTGGGGGGAAGCTTACATTATACTTTATTTTATTACCAATTCGATAACATTTTTCTTTATATAGATCAATGATCAAAAAATTAGATTCTTTAATATGACTTTTATGAGAGAGAGAGAGAGAGAGAGTACATTAGTTTTAAAGCATACAGCATGCGATGCACTTGTGTTTTCTGTATAGTATGGATGACTGGTGATGTACTACACTTGAAGGAAGAGGTTATTCCAGTCTTTAATGGTATTTGGAAGGTAGCTGTATTTATAGGTGTTTGTCTTACACCAGATCTTCTAGCACTGGAATGTTATCTAATGACTTGGTTTACCTCATAGAAAAAAAAAATACCACAATAAAATTAAACAGAACTAAAAAAAACAAACTGTTCATATCAGTTCTCATGACTGGACAAATTCTTAAATGGCCTATTTGCCCAGAATCAAAGTTTTCATAAAATTGCAAGACAAATTTGCTACATGTTATATATAAGATTCTGGACAGCAAGTAACAAAAATGTTTACATTGTCCAGCAAAATTTTGAGTTTATTCTGAGATGCACAATGATTGATTTCTCCTTTCCCAGGTTTTGCTGAACCATATCAGCTTGATTATTGAATGATGATGATTTTCCATTTACCAGTATTTTTATTTTGTCAGGCTGGATACCACAAGAGTGGAGTATGTCATACCCCTCAGAGAAAGTTTCTCTCTGCCTTTCCTGTGGGTTCAGATAGCTGCCATATCATTCTTCTTCAAACCCAGCATCTCAGAAACTAAACAGGTCAGTATGCAAAACATCAACATACAAGATTTGATTCTGTTTACTCAGAATTTTTTTAGAGTCATGTGTTAAACTTCCCAACCTCAGTAATTTCCACATCATTTCAAAGAAAGTGTTGAAAATAATGTAAATAAATGTTATAATGCTTGCTTTGATACTAATTCCACAAAATAACAGTCCTGTGTATGGATTGTATAATATCAGGAGCTATTAGGATAAATACAAAGTAATAACCTTTTTGTTCTTCTCTTGTTCCCAGCAGCAAAATTATATTTTCTCCCTTGCCTGTATATAATATTTTTTATTTGAGCTCTGTTGGTCGAAGACCAGAAGAGCTTATGCAATGAGCATGCATCTGTCATCTGTCCATCACATATTAGCAGTTGTTTGTTATCACTACTCCACCTAAGCTACTAGTACTTGGAGTAAAGTAATGGACCTTGGCATACAGTTTCATCCTGAGGACTAGTTGGTGACCCTCGAACATTCAATATTTCCATCATGGTGGCGATCTTGGAAATCTTATCGCAACTCCTCCTCAACAGATGGTCATATCGACATGGGGTTTTCACTAAAAGACTTCTTATGATATTTAGTTGGTTGTGAATAAAAATGGAGTGGATATGATCTCCAAATATGGCTTCCACAGCAGTTGTCATGAAAATCTTAATATAACAGCTTCTGAAGGACTGTTGTAATCAACATGGGGTTTCCATTAAAACACTTCTTAGAATATGTAGTTGGTCCTATATTAAAAAGATGCTGATCTAATTTCCAAAATGGTTGCCTTTGGGGCCATCTTGAAAATCCTCATATGGCTACTTCTCCTGAATGGTTGGTTGTATTGAAATGGACTTTTCACTAAAACACTATAACAGTGCACCACTACTTCATTTTGATGTGCCTGGATAATTTGCAAACATACTTATAATACTGGGGCAGGTGTGGATCCCATTTTTTTGTTCTTGTAGAAAATACAAAAAAATGACCTTTATTTGCTGAATGTGAATAAAATTGTGATCAAAATTGGTAATTAAACCTTGATATAGCTTTGTTTATCGTTGAAAACAGTGGGTTAGTGCACATAAATTTGGAATCAACTTCAGGAAATTCACAACTTTTATGAAGAAATCATATATTGTGTAAAATGTTCTTTTTATACAAAATTCTTTAGACACTGTAAGTAACAATATGTCAAAATACAGTCAAACTTGTCTTAACAGTCACCTGTGTTCAGCGGTCATTCTAATCCCCACCCCCGGCAAATTTCCTATATAAATGCCCTGTATTTAAAGGTCACCTGCTTTCACTGGCCAGGTGTTTATTCACCCTGCCTTAATGGTCACTGGAGCGTATCAGCAGTGACCGCTCCAAGTATGCAAATTAAATACTTCCTTTGTTTGATGAACAAGGCATTGCTTAGATAAAGGTATATCATGTGAATTGATGTGTAAGCATTTCATATCTTGATTGTACTTACCATACTCCAATCACGCTGTCATCTCAGTCAAACTCAAAGGTGTCAACATGTCGGCTTCGAAAGCAAAGCGGTTTTTGTCCTTACATGAGAGAATCAAAGCAATTTGTTTGCTTGATAGTGGACAAAGTAGTCGTGTAGTTGAAGCAGGAATGCAAGTCAGGTGAACTCAGATCCAAGGGTTTATTAAGCGTAAGCGAGATATTATGGCCAATTTTGAGAACAACGTTAATCTGGAGTGTAAGAAATTACATACAGTGACACCAAATGAGTAGAGAGATACATGTACACTGCACTTGTGATATCCGTTACAGTTTGTATGTTACTAACAACAGCCACAGGAAGCTTCTTTTCATTCCCTAATCATCAAAGGTCTCTCATAAAAGCCGACTGTCTTTTGATCTCAATGAGTTTGAGCAACTGCTTAATCCATCAATTGTTTGAAGTGTGAACACCTGTTTTCATGCATAATTATACCAGCTGGCCTAACAAAAAGTTGGTCCTGTGATTGACAATCATAGGTAAGCTGTCATTTAGTTATTTCATTTAGATGCCGTTTCTACTGATAAATGATGATTTAATGTACATGATGGATTAAAGTGGAACTTTTTATTTATTATTTTGTTATTTTTCTTTTTGCTAAATAGCTGAACTAAATATATGTATCTTGATAGCATACTACTACTAATAATAATAATGCTAATGCTATTCAGTGCATAGTACATGTATTTGTCATGAACCGAGTTTGAGATCTGAACCTGCCTTCAGAGGTCACCTGTCTTCAAAGGCCACTTTGGCCCTTTCCCATTGGTGACTGCTGAACACAGGTTTGACTGTATATCAATCCATGAAAATGTTGGTAATGCCTACTGGTGGCAACACTTTAAGAAATAAATTAACAATTAAATAAATCTTGTCAAGTGAAATTCCTGCTTCAATTTTATCTTTTAATTCAGTTACATTATAATCTGTGTCATTTGTGCCTTTGCTTATGCTGCGGTCATTGTTTTTGGACCCTGTTGTGCTCTAGTTATTGAGGGAAAGTTGTATGTAGCAAGTCCTGAATGAAGATGGTGCTGATCTGACATCAAACATGGCAACCAAATTGACCATCTCAAAAGTCTTATCACTATTAATCTTTAATGAATGGTGGCTTCAGCATTGGGGTTTTTCAGAAACACACCTATAGCAGTATGTAATTTGTTACCACCAACATGTCCATACTATTGTCAAAAAGTTTGAAAACCAGACCTACTTTTACCTTGGGGGTCAAGTCAGAGGTCACTGTTTGCATTTTTGTAATTTACTGAGCTTATGAACACAGTGACTGGTATGTATACCTATTAATTTTGACCAGATTTTGTATTTTTGACATCGATTTCAAGGTCAAAGGTCTTGACTCGGGTGTTTGTTTGTGATGCTTATGAGCATGATAACACTAACAAGTATAAATAGATTGATATCCAACCCAGTTTGTGGATATGAAGAATACCTTGAATGATGCCAGTTAAATTACTTTAGGCTTTTCTTGGTCTGAAAAATATTAATTATGGATTAGACCAAACTTAACATGTGGGTATACCTTGACAGTATCTAAGACAAGTTCATTGATCATCTATTTATGATATCATCTTCAAGGCCAAAAGCCATGACCAAGATTTTGGACTGCATTTATCTCATTTACATGATAACTGAAACATACCGGTATAAGAAAATATTTTTCTTACCAAATTTGATGTGTTGGAGTTTCTGAATAGTATTTGAGATGATTTCAGTAATTAAAGAATACAAGGGAGGAAAAAAACAGATTTCTTGTGAGTTCCTACACATTTTTTTGGCCAGTTGAGTATCAGTTACATTGATAGACTCTTGTACTACACATACAGTAAACTTCACATACATCAAGGAATTGCATATAATGAGCATGTTTTCATTCCCCAGCAAACTGAAACTTCATTTTCACATTTAGTGTATAACAAGATCTGTATGTAATGAGCTCAGTTTTTATGTAGATTGGAATTGGTTATATGCGCAGTCTAATGTAAGTTAAGAGAACTTATCTACTTGATAAGATTTTCATGCTCTGATTTGAGAAGTTAGAACTTCCACTCATAAGAGATTGTGCAGTTAGGTTTTCTTAAAGAACACAGAGTGATAGACTGTAGTACAGACTATTCATAATTTTATAATTGACTTCACCCATTAGAAGTTGTTAAGCAACAAATAACATTTTATGTTGATTGAGGAGTCCTTATGTACCATTTTTTCTGATTACCTCATTCTTTTAGAAGAAGTTGAACTCCAAATTTCAGACCTCAGGACATGGAAAAGTACATCAACTCAATAATTGAAACAAATCAGTTGTCCCCTTTAATAAAGAGGATTACCAGTAAGATGTTACAATATACAGTGTGAGATACTAAATGGAGTAAGCAGTAACAATTTACAATGTGAGATACTAAATGGAGTAAGCAGTAACAATTTACAATGTGAGATACTAAATGGAGCAAGCAATAACAATTTACAATGTGTGATACTAAATGGAGTAAGCAGTAATAATTTACAATGTGAGATACTAAATGGAGTAAGCAGTAACAATTTACAATGTGAGATACTAAATGGAGTAAGCAGTAACAATTTACAATGTGAGATACTAAATGGAGCAAGCAGTAACAATTTACAGTGTGAGATACTAAATGGGGTAAGCAGTAACAATTTACAATGTGAGATACTAAATGGAGCAAGCAGTAACAATTTACAGTGTGAGATACTAAATGGAGTAAGCAGTAACAATTTACAATGTGAGACACTAAATGGAGTAAGCAGTAACAGTTTACAGTGAGATACTAAATTATTATTATGTAGTGAAAGACTTTGAAGCAGTCATGTGACTTGTGTATAAAAAGTTGTATAGGACAAACTAGAATGCAGGATGTGAATAGTTGCAAAAGAAGGATTGAAAATGGTGTATTTTGTTGTTTCAATCATTTCTCACTAATTGTGTAATTTAGAGGTTGATAGTTGTCAAGGACATAAATGGTAGTTTTACAGTCATAAATTGATGCATCACAATTATATCGATATATCAGGCCATAATAAAACTCCAGTTATGACCCTGATAACCTCAAAATACTGGACTGATAATCCCTGTCTTGCAAGGAGACTTTTGTTGACAAATAGACAAAGATGTAAATCTTCGTGTTACTTTATTACCATGGAGCTGTATGATGTCACAGTGGCAACAACATATCCAACAGTTTATTATGGATTTTTCATCTATATATTCTAACTTTGTGAACAGTCAAAACATTTGTTGCATTTTAAGATGTACTAGAATCTTTATTTTCTCTTTTTCAGAAACTTTCCATCTCTTTGATAGTCATAAGTACCTTTTTCTTCAACCTGTGCTGGCAGTTTAATCAGTTCATTATGCTGCTCCAGGCATTTGCTCTGTTTGGTGTCTGGATCCTAGACATGGTACCTCCACATAAGGTAAGGTCAAGATCATTAAGAAAAGCATCTACTTCATCGTATTTTCAATAGCATGGACTTTTAATAATAACAATGAAATCAAGTTGAAATAAAGTTATGTTCTTCAGAAAGTTTATTCCTGTTAATTTTGTCGTAAAATAATTGTTAGGGACTATTTTTTCCCAGAATGCATGACATCTTTTGCACTATGCCATTATTATTAAGCCTGTGCTCCACTCAGCTTTAGCATATTTTTTCCCATCTGTAAGGTCTGCATTTATTATTAAACCCATGCAGTAATCAGTTTGTTAGAGTTATTGCCCTTTTTGTCTTGTAGCTTAATACACTATATTGGAATCTTATTAATAGAACTAGATATGCAGTTTTTAATGGATTGCTGTGAAACTTGGTAACTGTTATGTTCATCACCTGAAGATGCACATATTGACAAATCACTTTGCATTTTTTGTTTGAGTTATTGCCCTTTTTGTCTTGTAGCTTAGTGCATTATATGACACAATCTCTCTAGCACAAATAGTCCTGCAGTTTTGGATGGATTGCAATGAAACCTGATAAATGTAATGTTCATTACCTGTAGATGTGCAAACTGACAAATTACTTTGCTCTTGCAGTGTGTAAGTTATTGCCCTTGTTTTTTAGCTTCATGCAGTAAAAGACACAATCTTGTTAGTGCAACTAGTCCTGCAGTTTTTGATGGATTGTAGTGAAAATTGGTAAATTGTATGGTCATGACCTCAAGATGAGCATATTGACAAATCACTTTTCCTCTGCATTCTTTTTGTTGTGGTTTTGCCCTTTTTGTATTGTAGCTTAATGCAGTGCACGACACAATCTCATTAGCTCTACTAGTCTTGCAGTTTGTTTTGAATTTTTTATGGTTTGTTGTGAAACTTGTTTTGTATCATTGTTATCATCAAAAGATGCACATATTTACAAATCTTTGTGCTCCTATGATTTTTGCAAGAGTTGTTGCTCTATTTGACTTAACAGCTGAATGCAGTGTATGACAGAATTCTGTGAATGCAACAACTCTTGCAGTTTTTAGTGGGTTGCTGTGATAATTAGTACGTAATTATGGTCCTCCTCAGAAGATATGCATATGTGCAAATCATTGTACTCACACTATTTGCAGAAAAGTTATAACCTTTTTTTTACTATAGGTGCATCTACATTATGGGATATGGGTGGGATGTTTTTACTATAGATGCATCTACATTATGGGATATGGGTGGGATGTTTTTACTATAGATGGATCTACATTATGGGATATGGGTGGGATGTTTTTACTATAGATGGATCTACATTATGGGATATGGGTGGGATGTTTTTACTATAGATGCATCTACATTATGGGATATGGGTGGGATTCAAGAGAGGCAGGGTTAAATTTATGTGACCAAATTGCTCACCATTCCTCAAGTTTAAGGTTACAAAGCATTCCTGATTCTTGATATGGCATCTTAAGGTTACTGATCAGAAAGTTCAGTAATATTTGGAGATCACTGATTTGAAACGTTCCATGGTTTATTTTGAAAACTTCTGTGATTTACTCAATGGCTGACTTATAAAAATTTCCTTTTCTCATTTGTATTTCACTCTATTTTGTATGAACCGCTGCCTTGCGTTTTGAAAAAGACCACATTAAAGTATGCACATGATGTTGGTTTTCATGTTATGTCATGATGCACCATGTAATTCATAACTGTAACAAAGTTTTTTAATGTATTTCAGATTCGTGTAGTATTACTGTCTCAGGCAGGGACCCTATTTTTGGTATGTCTGCTACAGTTTGTAAATAAAATGATACTTGGATCTCTTGTTATGAGCTTCATACCAGTTACTTTTCTGCTCATGTACTTCAGAGTAAGTATCTCTCTCTCTCTCTCTCTCTCTCTCTCTCTCTCTCTCTCTCTCTCTCTCTCTCTTAATTAGTTACAGACTGTTTATGACTTGATATATAAAAATCCAGATGTCCCAAGACTTGTAAAGTGAAACTTGCCCAAATTGACCCTTTGACCCAACTTCTTTGCAACTGGCCACATAATTTGGTTGCAATAAGGCCGTTCTAATACTAAGCAAACCTCATAGACCAATCTATGCATTCTCAGAGGAGACATAAGAGTTATATCCCTTTACACTAGGTTAGAGGTCAGCAGAGAAAAAATTATCTACTTTTAAAAGTGATTCTGATGAATATATGCTAAATAAGCAGAATTTTATATCTGTTTTGTAAAAGTTTGTTTACTCTAAATTGGGACCAAATGCTTGCATATTTTGTGTCTAATTTTTCTAATGCATTTGAATGAGAATAATACAATACTTTCCCCACTGACCTTTGACCTATTGCATATGGATGTAACTCTTACAGCACTTCAGAGAATGTGTTGATTGGGATATTATACTGGCCACCTATACAATTACCAAAATCTTTGCTTCCAACTGGGTATGGTGTTTGATTATATCATATTATATTATATTATATTATATTATATTATATTATATTATATTATATTATATTATATTATATTATATTATATTATATTATATTATATTATATTATATTATATTATATCATATTATATGATATGATATGATATTATATTATATTATATTATATTATATTATATTATATTATATTATATTATATTATATTATATTATATTATATTATATTACATTACATTACATTATATTTCTTTTTTGCTTTTCAGTGTTTAACAGCTTACATTCACTCTAAAATATTTGGATAAACACTTTATTTAATTTTAATTACTTTGATGTTGCATTACAATATTGTAGGCTGCATTATTTTATAAGATGTCCAAAATTAAATTACTAGTGAAATATGCCAACTCCTCTTTGATGGCATACATATTTGGATGCCGATGACACAAGATTATACATTTATCTCACTAAATTGAGCATTAGTTTATATGTTTTTCTCCATTACCCTCTGCAGCTTGTACCCCTGTCTAGATCTGACCAAATAAAAGCACAATATTGCTAAAAATTTTATGAAATGATTTAAATCTTTTAAATATTTTTAAGTTTTTAAACTAACCTTCCATATCTGAATGCCATGACTTGCATATCCATTTCCACTCAAAATGATAGACTTTCATAATGTTAATCCCATGCTGTTCTATAGGAACTTGACATACCTTTTGGTGATCATGATTAGCTTCTTCCAGATGCATGCTGGGATGCTGGATGTGTTTATTTTTTACAAGAGGTGAACTCCACAGGAAAGACCCAATTCACTAAACAGTCACTTAGAGACATATGTGAAGCTGACTGAATAGAATGAAACAGCTCACTTCAACAAGCAAATACTGATTCACTTGTCCAAAAATAGAAGCTCTTGAAGGATCTCTATATTTAACAAACATCCGAGTCAGCAGGAGTTAGATGGCATGAGATTAACGTTACTAAAACCATTTCAAGTGAAAATAGATAGTCTTAGCATTGAGATACAGAAGGTTAGTTTGAAAATTTAACATTTTTATAAGAATGGAATAATTTTCATCCAGTTTTTAGCCATATTGTGATTTGATTTAGTCAGATCTAGATAGGAGTACAAGCTGCAAAGGGTGTTGTCAAAACTATTGGTAGTTTTTCTCATGAATTCCATGTAAACACATGGAAGCAAACCAAAATGCAGAAACATGATTAGAAAATCAGAAAAAAACAACTGTTATAAGTAGTATAGTAAATATATTATGGTGGAGATGCTTCCATTTAAGTTTTGTTGGATGAAGTACTATGTTAAAAATAACAATCCTTACATGTATTTGTAAAAGGGAAGGTATTTCAAGAAAACCAATCATACATTTGAATGTCAAGTCTCTGCATCAAATAAATTTAATTTGGTTTGGCTCACCTTGGTAGAAGGTTGACAGAGCAATCACTTTGGTGTCCATGTACATGTCTGCCTGTATGTCTTTTCATATGTATGTCCATTGCACCCTAGATTAAGCCCAGTGTTAAAGGTTTTTTTCATTATGCTTATTGTTAAATAGTTTGAGTTTCTTCTGATTTTTTCCATCCTGTGTTAGATATTTCAACAGTTATGTTGAGGTGGGAGGTCAGAGCACATCCATTATTGAAAACAGTGGTAGTGGCATAAGGTAGTCGCTTTACCCAGGGGATAGCTAAATTATGTGACCTTGTATTTAAACCAGTCTGCCTGAAATAGATAAGTAAATGATTCAGCTTCTCATTCATAACAATTAAAACATTTTTTTGCTCTTTAATAAGCCAACACACAAGCCAAAATTACAGTGCGGACAAAATGGTCCTCAAATGAGGTCACTTCTCACATCGCTTGGTCATGTGATCCAGATCTTGCTGCCTACTTTTTTCTTGACATTAGAGGTCAAACAATCATGTGACACAAACAACCCATTTAAGGAAAAAGACTGATGATAATTTGATTGCATGCAGTTATGTAGGCCATGAGATTTAATTATCATGTGACTAAGCAGTGCTGCATTAGCATTAAAATCTATTAATAAATATAGGACATTACCTCAAATGTCAACTTATTAAAGTTACAGATGATGTTTTAATTGGTATGTCTGAAAAGATAAATGTTCTGCTTATCAATTTCAGGCAGGTGAGTGTTGATACGAGGTTGAAAAATGTTGCTAACCGCTGGATAAAGCCACCCTTTCCTGCTACCATGTGGTTTCTGCAAATTCCATATTTTCTATAGCAGATGATATCTAACCTCTAACCCAACATAACTGTCCAGATACATAACATTGGGTGGGAAGGGTCATAGGAAACGTGGACTTATTGCTAGCTAACAGGTGAGTACAACAAAAATGGGGTCTCTTGTTATTCCTGAAAGATTTATTTATTAAATGTCCTAATTGTTCTAATTGACAGGGGGATATGTTGCAGCCTTGCAGTATTCCTGGACGTATCTTCAGAGTCTTCCTATACAGTATCACAGCATTAGTTCTAATGGTGCTTTTAAATATGGCCATAAAGGTAAAAAAAAAAAAAATCTCTATTAAAACCTAGATATGGTGATATGGTGCATAATTCTCTTTCTGATTTCTGAGGCAATAAGTGTTTAAAACTGTACATTATATTTTATACTGAAATCATGTGCTGCAGCCATGTAACATTCTTAGTGAGAAAGATGCTTGATGATCATACTTGGCAAGGACTTGAAGCAATATGTATTAGGAAAATAGAATCAGAAAATACACTGTATATACTCGCGCATAAGCCAATACCAACTGCAAATTGCAATGACCCAGATCTGCTGTCACACAATTCTCTGGCAGATCTTGGTCTATGCAGTTTGTAAGGACTAATCAGTAGAACAAACAACACATAGATCCTGATCTAGATCAGGGTATATGTTGTTTGCATTTGGACCTGGTTTATACATGAGTATATACGGTAATTAATTTCTTTTCTTATTTATGCATCTTATTCATATAACCAACAAATAAGTTAAAGTCTAATTTAAATTTTAATATGCATTCCTTCAGAGATCCTATTTAACTTAAATCTATAGTAAAAATTAAAAGCTGGCAAAAACAAGTCTTTTAGGCAACATTTGAAAAATTCCATGCAGAAGCATTGTGTTAAAAAAAGTCATTGTGTATCTTATTTTCAATTTTCAGATTCTTATAAATGTTGAAGCTGATGAACACATATTTAAATTTATATTAAACAAGTTTGGAATTGGTCAGCCAAGGTAAATATATTGTTTTGGGTTTTTTTGTTTCTTTTAAAGATAAGTTCCACTACATTGTTTGTTGTTTGAAATTGGTCAACCAAGGTAAATGTATTGTGTATGGTTTTTTTTAAAGATAAGCTTCCCTCCATTGTTGTTTAGTAATTCAATAATATCATGACAATTTTTCCACTTTCAAATTTTACTTTTTTGAACCAAAAAAATAAATGGCTGCAAAATATTGAATATATTATAAAATTGGCAGAATTTTCGCATTAAAATTGTTTTTACAAATTTGATAGTTTTACAAGTTTTCCTGTCATTGCTTAGCTAAACAATGTGTAATTAGACAATACTAAAATACTAAAACAATGTGTAATTAGACAATAATAAAATACTAAAACAATAAATATAGTCTTCAGTTTATTGCATCATTATCAAAAAATATAATTAGTCTTAAGTATTAATCCATAAATCATAGTGGAAGCTCTTTTTACATCAAAAGTTTTTTTTTTCTCTTTCAGAGATTTTGATTCTAGACTGTACCTGTGCATTGATGCATTTGATTTCCTCACATTTGACACCTATGAGAGGTTGACCAAGCTTTTAGTGTTTCCCCTGTATGTTGTGACACATGTTGTTCTTCTTGCAGTACTGTTTATCGCAGTTATGCAAAACTGGAGGTAAGCAGTTTAGGAGAATAAACAAAAATATTGGTGTGTACTTGTGTTAATTTAGGGAAATCCATTAAAAAAGAAGTAGGTAAACTGTATTGTTGGATAAACAGGTTGAATTTTGTATGACTTTCAGCCAGTTGTTTTAACCAGTTACATCATAATTTGTCAGATTCATTTTATCTAATGAACTTGAATATATTTCTGTCAACATTGTTATTGTAAATCTTAATTTGGATCCAATTGCATATATTTTTCTCATCCAAATGTCTTAACACTGTAAATATGATAGGACACGCTTTATATCATGGATTTGGGATATCAGTTTAACAAGATGTCACAAATTTTTAGTAGGTTTTTGGGGTGGAGGGGGTGTCAGTTTACATTTTGATATTTATATTAATCCATGCACATGTGAAGACTTGTTACTATAATAAATTATGAACCCCCCAAAAAGGAATGAATGAAAAATAAATCAATAGAATGAAATGGAAGAAATGAAACTTGAATAAACCTACAGGGAAAACTGTAACTAAACATAAAGCTTAATGATTTTCGGGTGACTGTGACACCTGTGAGTAATTTTACTGGTTAATAGCTCTACTGGTCATAGACCAGAAGAGCTTACAGGCTGGTCTGTTTGTCGTCCATCATCTCTAATCCATCGTCCGATGTCCATTTTCTGTAGTCTGTCCATCCAATACCACAGGTTTGTGTTCACTACTCCTAAACTACTTGGAGGATTGCCATGAAACTTTACACACACCTTCATCCCATGTTCTAGTTGGTCCTAAATAAAAATAGTGCCATTTGGACATCCAATATGGCCACCACAGCAACTATTGTGAAAATCTTGTTAGTGCTACACCTCCTAAAGGGATGGTCATATCAACATTGGGTTTTCAGTAAAAGACTTCTTACATTGTCTAGTTGATCCTAAATGAAAATGGTGCCGATGTAACATCTAATATGGCTGCCATGGCGGTCATCTTTGAAATGTTGATATCACTAATCCTCCCAAATGGAAAGTCATTTTGACATGGCGTTTTCACTCAAAAACTTCTTATGATGTCTAGCTGGTCTTTATTGAAAATGGTGCTGCTTAGACATCGGTTATTGCCATCACTGTGTCCATATTGAAAATCTTGTTATTGCTACTCCTCCTGAATGGATGGTCATATCAACATGGGGTTTTCACCAGAAGACTTTGTATGATCTCTAGTTAATTCTGAATGAAAATGGTGCTGCTTGGACATACAGTAGGGTAGTCACAGTGGCCATCTTTAAAATCTTGTTATTGCTACTCCTGATGGATGGTCGTATCAACATGGTGTTTTCACTAAAAGACATTGTTATAATGTCTAGTTGATTCTAAATGAAAATGGTACTGATCTGACATCCAATATCTTGAAAATCTTATCGCTACTTGTCCTAAATGGAAAGTCTTATTGACATTTGGATTTCACCAGAAGATTTCTTATGGTATCTAGTTTGGCCTAAATGAAAATGATGCTGATGTGACATCCAATATGGCCACAATGGTGGCTATCTTGAAAATCTTGTTATCACTACTCCTCCTGAATGGATGGTCATATTCACATGCAGTTTTCGCCAGAAGACTTCTAATGATATCTAGTTGGACCTAGATGAAAATGCTGCTGACCATACATCCAATATCTTGTTATTGCTAAAAAATATCAGAGATGGTTTCAACAATCAGCAGTTAAAAAGAAGAAATGATAATAAGCCCATGCCTGATGATAAGCCCTGTCTGATGAAAAGTCCATGTCTAATAATAAGCCTATGTCTAGTGATAACTCCATGCCTGAAGATTAGCCTATGCCTGATGATAAGCCCATGTCTAATGATAAGCCCATGTCTAATGATAAACCCATGCCTGAAGATAAACCCATGCCTGATGATAAGCCCATGCTTTATGCTTAGCCCATGCCTGATGATAAGTCCATGTCTAATGATAAGGTCATGCCTGATGATAAGTTCATGTCTAATGATAAGGTCATGCCTGATGATAAGCCCATGTCTGATGATAAGCCCATGCCTAATGATAAACTCATGCCTGATGATAAGTCCATGTCTAATGATAGTCCATGTCTAATGATAAGTCCATGTCTGATAAACCTATGTCTGATGATAAGTCATTGCCTGATGATAAGCCTATGCTTTATGATAATTCCATGCCTGATGATAAGCACATGTCTGATGATAAGCCCATGCCTGATAAGTCCATGCCTGATAATAAGCCCATGCCTGATGATAAGCCTATGCCTGATGATTAGTCCACGTCTGATGATATGTCCATGCCGGATGATAAGCCCATGCTTTATGATAAGCTTAAGTCCATGCTTTATGATAAGTCCATGTCTGATGATAAGCCCTTGTCTGATGATAAGTCCATACCTGATAATAAACCCATCTCTGATGATAAGCCCATGTCTGATGATAAGTCCATTCCTGATAAGAAGCCAATGTCTTATGATAAGGCCATGCCTGATGATAAGTCCATGCCTGATGATAAGCCCATGTCTGATGATGACAAGTCCATGTCTAATGATTACCTCATGCTTTATGATAGGCTCATGCCTGATGATTAGTCCATGCCTGATGATAAGCCCATGCCTGATGATAAGTCTGTGTCTGATGATAAGCCCATGCCTGATGATAAGCCCATGCTTTATGATAAGTCCATGCCTGATGACAGGCTCATGCTTTATGATAAGCCCATGTCTGATGATAAGTCTATGCCTGATGATAAGCCCATAGCTGATGATAAGTCCATGTCTGATGATAAGCTCATGCTTGATGATATGTCCATGTCTGATGGTAAGTCTATGCTTGATGATAAGCCATTGTCTGATGCTAAGTCCATGCCTGATGATAAGTTCATGTCTGATGATAAGCCATTGTCTGATGCTAAGTCCATGCCTGATGATAAGTTCATGCCTGATGCTAAGTCCATGCCTGATGATAAGTTCATGCCTGATGCTAAGTCCATGCCTGATGATAAGTTCATGCCTGATGAATAGTCCATGCCTGATGATAAGTCCATGCCTGATGATAAGCCATTGTCTGATGTTAAGTCCATGCCTGATGATAAGTCCATGCCTGATGATAAGCCATTGTCTGATGATAAGTTCATGTCTGATGATAAGCCATTGTCTGATGCTAAGTCCATGCCTGATGATAAGTTCATGTCTAATGATAAGCCCATAGCTGATGATAAGTCCATGTCTGATGATAAGCTCATGCTTGATGATATGTCCATGTCTGATGATAAGTCTATGCTTGATAAGCCCATGTTTTATGATAAGCCCATGCCTGATGATAAGCCTATGCCTGATAATAAGCCCATGCCTGATGATAAGCCCATACCTTGAGGATGCATTTGTCTGATAATAAGTCAACCTTGTACATTTTGCAAAATTTATTAGGCTGAACCCCTGGTCTTATCATGGGAGAAAAACATATATGCTAAAATTTGCATTCCTACCAAAAGACCAGCTATACTGCAGAAATCATCATTACTTCTTTTTACCACTTTACAGCAATCACAGTCATGAGGCTGGCCTTAAAGACCATCCTAGTACCAAACAGACCCATCTTCTGACAAGTCGGCCAGATCTTGCCTTCCATGCTGGTAACTAAATCTACCTTATCTTTGACAAGTCTGCATAGTATTTGTGGTGTAGATGGGTAGACTGAATGCCTCAATAGAAGATGCCTTGAAATGCACAAAAATGTCAACGTGTTTATACTTTTAGTGCTGCATCATACCATCAATAAACCTGACTCTTACTCAGTTCAGTACTGACACAAGGTATTATTAATGTACAATATTTACACTGACTATATTGAAGTTTGCTATTCACATTCATTATCAAATGTCATGTAGAAGGTAAAGGGTATTTGTATATAGTTAGTGACTGTAAACAAGTCCTCACTCTTGAAAATTCCATAGACTTGTATGGTCAATTTAAAAAAATTCATAGTTTTTTTTATTTATTTGACATTTATCAGTGAAAATTCAATAAATGTATTCTCAGTTTGTAGAGAATTTTTTTTATTTAATCAGGGTGGTCATCAGTGCACAGATAATTCACCTCTTATTAGCTCACATGGCAATAAGGCCATGAGAGCTTATTTTATACTTAGTCCATTGTGTATCATGTGTATTGCATTGTGTGTCGTCCATTCACAATTGCTATATACAACTTCTCCAAAACCACTCAACAGAATTTAACCAAATTGGAAAGAAATAAACCTGACATGAAGCTCTTTAAAATTTTGTCAAATGATGCCAATTAGCCATCAGATATGTCTGCAGTTACTTTAAACAGAAAACCCTCTAAAGGACTTCTTCTCAGAAACCTCTCAACAGAATTTGACCAAGTTTGATATAAAGCATCCTGGCATAAAGTTCTTTAACATTTTTTCAGATGATTCTAATCTGCCATCAAATATAGCCACCATTTCCAAAAAACATCTAAATGGCTTGTAAAAATATTCTGCAACATAATTTGACCAAATTTGATGGAAGGCATACTGGCATGAAGGGGTTTCAAATTTGTTAAAATGTTTCTAATCCACCATCAAATATGGTGACCATTACTAAAAATAGAAAAGCCTTTAAACAACTTCTCATAAACCGCTCAACAGAATTTGACCAAGCAAATATTTACTCTTGTGCACTGTGCTCTTTTGGCAGGGAAAAATTGAAAAATCTGCCTACCAATTTTCTTTTGTGCACATCTGTCCACATCTTTGTTGGTGCTAGCAGTGGCCATAGACACCAAAGGTGATGAAAAGTTTCAAATGACAATTTTCATTTTAAAACAGCATATTTGGCAGTCGAATCATTCAGAGCTGTAGTAGTCTGCCGAGTTGCAGTGGAGTCACTGATGGCTACTAGTGTAATGTATTTTCGAGGTTGAATTAATAACAAAAGAGGCTAAATGTCTGGGGTGAGAAACTTCACGAAATACAGTCTGGAATTTAATCGATGATTATTTTGAAAAGAAAAATAATTCAGTTAAAAATGGGAATTATTACAATAAATGCTGGTAGATAATGAGTGATCACTAAAGTTAAATGAGAGCAAGATCCAGAACAGAAAATTCCATAGTGAACCAGACAGTGATTTCTCCAGGATTTTAACTCTGAGGGGTGAATTCCCCCTTGGACATTTTCGTAAGGGGGGAATTTTAAGTTTTTAAGGACAGCAATTTTTATATGAAAACAGTATATATAAATAGTCTCCTTATAGAATGTTTCAACAGGTGTGTGTGTGATAAATAACTTATAGAATGTTTCAACAGGTGTGTGTGTGATAAATAACTTATAGAATGTTTAAACAGGTGTGTGTGTGATAAATAACTTTCCATGAATAAAGATAAAAAATACAGTTATCTTCTTTATCAGCACGGTGGCAATGATTGTGTGTTATGACAATGGCACTCTGTTGTATGCATTTCAACTGCATGTAACAGCAGACACATTACCACATAATACTGCAAATTGAATGTCCGCCAGTGTACAACCTCAGCAAGTGCTGTTGGTAAAATTCTTTAATAACTATATAATCAATGAAAGAGACTCATTTTTCAGTTGCAAAAAGTCACTTGGTAAGCTTTTATTGATAGGGGTTGATCTAAAAGTCAAGTGTATATGTGATGAGATTGAACTTTGTTAATATTAATAAATGTTACAAGTTTTTTTATGCTCATGAAAAATTGACTGTGCATGGCTGTCATGGGCTTACTCATTTGTATGGGGGGATTCATTCTCTTTAGTGGAGATTCATGCATTTGTGCATTCTGGAGAAAACACTGCTGGACCAGGTATTGAAACATGTTTTTTTTTTTTTACGTATCACTTGAGCACTTAATAAAACATTTATTACAGTAATGTAAATGTCCAAGGTAAAAATGATAGTGAGTGCAGATGGCAAAGTTAAGGTGGTTACCATTGCAAGAAGATACGATTATCTATAACAAAGTTTTTTACCACTACTAGTGCATTAAGTACTATCTAGTGTTTTTATTTGTCCCTTTGAAATTCTTTGTGTCTCCCAAATTTGGAGGACAGGGGGACACAGTGTTACCTGCTGTTGGGATTCTAGGTGCAACACTGAAAATTGGGTGGTCAATCCAGGCTGATCAGATGGTGGGACTTGAACCTGCAACCTGCAACCATCTGGTCACATGTTCCCTGCCTAAATCACTGAGCTGCCACAGCTCCCTTGGGTGCTGATCTCAGTGTTTTCCAAGTTATGATTCCAGGGGCAGGTCCCCACTGGGGTAAGGACATACCCAGGAATCCATGTTGACTGCACAGATTAACTTCCCTTGTAATGCCAGGTACAGTAAGTGTATATATTATAAAGATATGGCTATGAACAGTTTCTAAGTTATGAGTCAAGGAAAGAAGATAAATCACACCAATATTAATAGACAATGTAGCAGCTATGTGCTCCAAGCTTTTCTTTCCCCTCTACAGTTCATAAGCTGACATATGTCAGCTACTTACGTGAGCAGTATCAGGCCCACCTGGGCTACTTCTTTGTATTAGGTTTGTCCATGCTTGAACTATGCACTCATTGTAAATGTCTATGGCAGTTCAGGTTGTGTTTTTTGGTGCCCTGGGAATGTCCACTTTGAGAATGAAGTACCTTTGGACCCCATATATGTGTATATTGGCGGCAGTTGGTGTCAGTGATTACAAGATGTGGAAAAGTTTGCTCTCATATTTCAAAGTTCAAGGCACAATGGTAAGTTACTCTAAGTACCCTTTTACTGTGGCAAGCTGTATATGTCATTTTTATGATTAATCTTTATTATTCCTTCACTCTTCAAAGAAATTAGAATGTCTTTGTCTGTCCATCTTGTCAATAATGATATACTTCGCATACACAAGTACATATATTTAAAATAACTTCTGCTTCAAGACTGATACCCCACTATTAAAAGAGGGCAGAGCTCATCAAGGGTCAGTCCAAACTTATGTCACTGAGGAAAGTTGCTTAATATTGGGATCTGACTGGCTGTTTGGTCTACGATAATACCTGACACAATGATAGATGGGTGAAGCTTGACACCTGATTGATTGCCTTTCAATTCTAATTTTTTTTTACTCTTAAGCCTGCAACACTGTGCATCATCAGAGCAGCCAATGGGTGTTTGCATCTTGTTGTTGACAGGGGTAGATAAGAAAACTATACCTACTTGACCATTCACTGCTCCTGTGTAAGATATGGTACCTACCCATTGTAGCCATACCAGTAGGTGACCCATATTTCATGCTTCACTGACTTTGGTTAAATTTGGTGATATTTCTCAAGCTCTGTTCATGCTAGCATCATCCAAACTAGATGACTATATGCATCTCAGTTTGTACTACAGCCTTACAACAAAAGAAGGTCATTGTGACCTACATTTCACATTTATTGGCTAAGGTTAAGTTTTAGTGTTTAGCTCATGACCAAAGAGGTTTTTTGTACCCCGTATATATATTCTTATATCTAGATTCATGAAACTTGGTGAGGGGATACATCTTGACGAGTTATACACCCTCATCACAAAAGTAGGTAACTGACCCATATATCGTGTTCACTGACTTGGGTTCAATCTCAAGTGCTGTTCATGCCA
Organism: Margaritifera margaritifera; assembly: GCA_029931535.1. Lineage (NCBI taxonomy): Eukaryota > Metazoa > Mollusca > Bivalvia > Unionida > Margaritiferidae > Margaritifera > Margaritifera margaritifera. The sequence goes on along the minus strand of JAQPZY010001423.1, from coordinate 1,449,447 downwards.
GCATCACAAAACTAGATGATTTATCATTCTATGTTAATAGCAGATCCTGACAACAAAATGTCAAAATTTAGCACATGACCACGTAAGTTTATTGCATACTGTGTGCATACTATCCTATGTAGAATCATGACACATGGTGAGGGGATGCATCTTGATGAGAACTACTCCTTTATTTTAGAAGTAGGTCATTATGGCCCATATTTTATGCTTCACTGACTTGGGTTAAATTTTGTGTTTGATCTTCATTTCTCAGGTACTGTTCATGCTAGAATCATGAAATTGATGATGATATTCATCTCTGTTATTTCCACATCCTTACACAAAAGAAGCTCATAATGACCTATATTTTATCTTGTACTGGTTTTGGTTACATTTTTGCATTTAGCTCATGAACACACAAGTTTTTGGCATGCCATATGCATACTATTATGCATAGGATTGTGAAACTTGGTGAGTGGATGCATCTTGATAAGCTCTACATCCTTTAATGCAAAATGAGGTCTTTGTGGCTTATATTTCATACTTCAGTGACTTTGTTGAAATTTTGTGTTTACAAAGTTAATTTATTTGATGCAGTTCATGTTCCAACCATGAAACTAGATAATTGGATGTATCTCTGTAATACTACACCCTTACAATGAAAGAAGGTCACTGTGGCCTACATTGTATGGTTTTCTAAAGTGGGTTAATTATTTGTTTATTACTACATTGATTCTTCCATGCTATATACAACCTACCCTACTCAGTAGTTCATTGAAACCAGTGCAGTTGGAAGTGGGAATAAATGTTTTGTTCAGTAGTAAACTTTCCATATCAATGACTGTTAATTGTATATTGCTATAGGTTACCCTCAACATGTTAACTCTGTATTGTACATGTGAACATGTATAGGAATTTGATTAGTGGTATGCATGCTGTACGCTTTTCATGTGAGACCTTGTTTGTAATGGTTAATCAAGGTAATTATTAATGTATAAACTAGGTTTGTACTGTTGGGCTATCACTCCAAGGTTGCTCAAAGCCTGTGACTTTCACACAGTAAAATCTGGCTTCTCTGAGTGGACAGTGATAATAGCTTCTTAAACAGATTTTAAGAACAATGATTTTAAAAAAAAATAATACAAAAACAGCATTAATCTCTGGGTTGAATCAACTAAGTATAGTACCTCTGCTTTGATATCATAGAATAGAATGTTCTCTATTATTGTTTTATATCTTTTATGCCAAATCACAGAAGGTAGGTAGGTAGGTTGGTTGGTTGGTTGGTTGGTTGGTTGGTTGGTATGTAGGTAGGTAGGTAGGTTGATAGTTGGTTGCTTTAACAGTATGTCAGCACAATACTGGCTACATGGTGCTTATTAAAAGTTAAAATTGTAAAATCTGAAAAGATTAAATGTTAAAATCTAACAATACAAAATTGCCTCATCCCCCCCCCCCCCAGTTTTATTAGAAAAGGGGCTGATATTTGGTTGTCAAGATCAGACAAGTCTGAACTTATTTTCTGTATGATAATTAATGTTTACAGTGGCTACTGGAGTCTACTAAAACTTTTTCAGAGGTGAGCTATGTAATTGTTGATTACACTTTGGGTATATGAACCCTGGGTATAAAGGCCGTGGGTTTTTAAATTTCATACAAGTCTTGAATGGAGCAATAAGACATTTTAGTCTTATATAACTGACCAGTATCTTCAGACTGGAGATAAAAGTTCCACATCTTCCATATCACATTCATTCATTCATTCTCTCACTCTGTCTCTGGGACAGGCTTAGATGGGATTGGAAAGAATGTACATATTAAGAGAAACCTCTCAATACTGAAACCCCTTAAGACCAAACTCTGATTTCTGTTTTGAGACTTTTTGGGATTTACTGAGTTTATTAAAAGAAAAGAAATTTGGGACCAGGGACCAGTTTAACTACATTTTAAAAAAAAAATTCTTGACATTTAAATTTCACATTATTTCCCATATATATGTTATTTCTGACAATACTGAGATTTTTGTGAGATGTGAGATGTAGATGTAATACAAGGGATGAACAATAACTTTTGTTATGTTTAAAATTGTACACCTGGGATTCTTTTTATTCTAGAGTACTTCCATAGACTACTTCAAGAAACAGATTACTTTCACTAATATTAACAAGCTATTATTTTATCATATAACACAAATTTTTAACAGTAGACAAATGTTAGTGGTCTCAGAGTGAGATTGCAATAATAAATCCTGTCAAAATTTACCACCTTAATTATTGTAAGCTGTCTAGATCCATCATTGCTAAAATATAACCAGCCAAAATGAAAATCCTGATTTTGAAAAAAAATACCAGCTGTGTGATATTAGGGAACAAATTGTAAGTGGCTAGGTTGATTTACTGTAATATTAAAATAGTGAATGCACATTTAACTTTAGTACCTTTCTCTTCCAGATTAATGTTATTCGCCATTTTTCCACTCTGATAGTGCTGGGGTTACTATTTGCAATTGTAAGTTGATTTTTCATATTTATTGTTCACAGTATCAGAACCTGTGCGTCTGTGTATTTTTTTAGTAATCTGTGTACCTTCAGGTAACCGGTGTAAACATACGGTTATCAGATTTTTTGTTAACTTTAACATGTATTAATGATACAAACCTGCTACAGTGATAACCTACATATAACAACTACCTGTGTAGAAAGAGTCATGTATATTAAGTCCAGTTGAGCTATAAATCAGTATTTTTTTCTCATATTTACCAGTAAAAACCACCTGCTTATACTACTGTATGTGCTCGCATATGAGTTGGATCCAACGGCAAACTGCACAGACCCAGATCTGCCATCACATAATGTACCAACATATCTGGGTATATACAGTTAGAAGTAATCAATCGAACAAACAAAATAGACCCCGATCTGCTGGTGCATTATGTGATTGCTGATCATGGGCTTTGTTGTATGCAGTTGGACCCGACTTATAAGCAAGTATATATTGTAATCAACCTGGGTAGTCATTCAAATGTAGGTATGACTGTATATGTTGAATCAGTAGTATGAAAACATGGCACAAAGGAGAATGAATTAAGCCCCACCCTACCTGGTCTCATTACATCACGATAACATTTTGCATATGTAAAGGTACATAGCTTTTTCTGTGTGGTTTAGTATGTTTGACTGTACAGAAGTATGCTTGTAAGTAGGCATTTCTTTTGTTTCTTAGTTACCATCACTATCTTTTCATCATGTCTCTTTCATTTTCACATAAATTTGAGCTGTCCTATGCATCAAGATTCTTATCAATTAAAATACCCTATATTTGTTTTCCGATCATTATAATACACCTCTTAAAGCATTTGCTGTATTGATGCCTTTTCAATCCATTTTCTTTTATTCCATTCTATATTTTATTTATTTTTCATTTTCCAAACACATTTAATTAAAATTAAAATGACAATGTTATGTCTCACATCATCATTTTGTTCATTACATCATAAGTGTGATACAGGCTTTATGCATTGTACATCTTTTTTGATGTTCTCACCTTGTTTTTGTCTTGCCTGCATAGTGAGACATAGATTTCACTTTTCTTACTGCAACACTGGTGACAACATCATCAAGATTTTGTTTCTAAGGGATTGAAAGTCATATTTAGGGAGGTTGTATCAGTCATATTCAGAGAAGATGTATCAGTCATATTCAGGGAGGTTGTATCATAGTCATATTAAGGGCATTTGTGTCATAGTCATATTTTAGGAGGTTGATCATAATCATATTCAGGGCTGTTGTATCATAGTCATATCTAGGTAGGTTGCATCAGTCATATTCAGGCTGGTTGTATCATAGGCATATTCAGGGAAGTTGTATCAGTCATATTCAGAGAGGTTGTATCATAGTCATATTCAGGGAAGTTATATCATATAAGTTCAGTGAGACCTTTGTTTTTATTTATACATAAAGTTTACATTATTATTTCATTGTTTAGGCTTTGCCCCCTGTGCTGAAAGAGCTAGAAGATTTGAAGGAATTCTGGGACCCAGATACTGTTGAATTGATGGAATGGATCATGTAAGTTGTCTTCCCAGAAAGCATCCAAGTTTTTGCATTTTTTTTTTCATCTGCTTTGGTGGAAGGTTGACAAAGTGATCACTTTGCCGTCTGTGTGTTAGTACACCCAAACATCAATACATCCTTCCCCATTGAAAATTAGGCTAAATTTCAAAGTTTGTTTGATTTAGTTCGATCTTAAAGTTTGTTAGATTTAGTTTGATCTTAAAGTTTGTTAGATTCAGTTTGATGTTAAAGTTTGTTAGATTTATTTTGATGCTAAATTTTTTTTTTACTTTCTAGCTAAATATAAGGTGGGCTGAACCACAAGGGGATTTCTTATTTATAGTTTTTTCATCCAGCTCTCATTTCTACAAATGTTGCTTTAATACAAAGGCACAAGCAAACATTGTTTCATCTAATGGTTGCCAATTAAAGTTATAGTTGTTTATTCAACAGTTAAGTTTATCAGGCAATTTTAATGACTACAGTTTGTGATAGACTCATACATGTGATAGAAAAGGCAGGTCAGGTCAGGACAGATCAGGAAATTCCCAAAATTTGGTCAGGAGTTTTGACCTCAAAAGAGGGAGGATTTTCATTGACCCAATTTTTAGCATGCAAATTGACAAAAATTACAACTATTGAACAAATTTACATTTTTTAATATTAAAATATGCACATCATCTCATCAAATCAGTCCTTTCACAGTAACTTGTTTCATTCATACTGTCCTTATATGTACCACAAGAATTGTTAGCATTTCTTATGAGACCACTGTCTGGATTATATTGGTCGCAGGCCTCAACATTGGTGATCTTAAAACTTAAGAGATGAAGTACTTTTATTGGATCCAGATTTCCTCTGGAGTCAGCCTGAATTTTCCTCAGAAGGCTAAATGTCCTTTCAGTGTCTGCATTGGAATATGGTAATGTTAGTACAACTCTACTGAGTCCACCAAGAAGTTTAAATGTTTCCTGCCTGCAGATTCAGATTGCTGACTGCCTGCCGAACTGCTCAAGATTGGTACTGTCTGGGTCTAATGTTGTTTTAATGTCAGCAAAACACATACATTATACCGTCACACCCTTTGTAACTTTAAGCCTAATTTGCAGACACCTTTTTTATCATCATTATCATCACTATCACTACTTGTTAATAATGACAATTAAATCTGGAAAACAATTATCACTATTATAGAGACAAAGACCTCATTCATCCTAGGCGTTATGGATTACAATGGCAGTTAGTGACATGTACTGTAGTCTGGTTTACATTCATGTTTACACAGGATTAAATCAAGGTCAGTGGTGTTTATATCAGTTTTTTGCGATGCAGTCGTTCATTTTAGTGTGGAATGCATATTTTGCCTAAAAATCTTGGGTGCTGGTTGTGTTCACTGAATTTATATAAGAAATTGTTCATATTATTATTATTCATATTCATATTATTATTATTTTTATTATTATTATTATAATACAATTAAGATTATGATTTCTTATGAACAGTAAAATAGTCACTATGTTTTTTATTTTGCATGAGAACTTTTGTGCAATTTCTGAGTCGGATAACATTATTTTGACTAGATCTGAAAATGATCTGCTACCAGAGATGGGAGATTATGCTCGGCTGTAAAGTTGGCAAATATGGTATTCTCTGCACGTGTAACTTTATCCACATTTGATGCAGATTCTGCAAACATGGATTTCAGTGATGGCATATTTGTTGTCGTGGTTCATATGCATTTATGAGATCGGGATTCTACATGACCCATGTCATTCTTGCCACTGTAACAGACTTTAAAAGGAGCTTTACAGCAAGAGGAAAATTTCAGAATTACTTATGCTCACACATAGTATAATCGATCTCAAGAAACATCAAACACTGAAGCCAATTGACCCTGCCAACAGAATCAAAAGGACGTTGATTGTTTTACGTTGCTTGAAATTAGCAACTAAATTGTCTTGCCCTGCTTAAGCCAGTTCACAGTCACATGATCACAGTATTACTGTAAATATGCTACACTGGAACCAGATAGTGAAAAAAAAATGGAACAAATTTAACTTTTCAATAATAATTTTGTATATGCTGGAGATTTCAGTGAGTAATGGGAGTGACGGGAGACACCCCTCAACTTGGAAGAAAAACCTACCATCTGGGAGGTTCACATGTATGTAGACTGATGAATTGGACTTCATTTACATGGAGCAGTGTCAACATTTGATGTATTCTGAACCCATCAAAGTGAAAAGATGCTAAGTAATTTGAAAAACAATGGAATCACTCCTTTCTTTGAGCCTGCCTCATGTACGAACTAACTTCAACCACTAGAATTTACTTAAAACATCGTCAATGAAGCTGATTGATGCTGAATGGATAATTGCGGCTCCCATGAAAATGTGTGAAAAATCGGACCTAATTATCTGTGGCTTTGAGAATCCTGGACTTGTTTAATTCAACAATTTCAGGACAAACATTTATGTGTATCAGCTGACTTGATTGACACAATGTTGGTTCCGTGGTTTTGTCTGAAAATCTGTGAAGCGTGAGCTTCAATACTCTGCAGTAATCCATATATATACACAGTGTTTCATTAGTAATTTTGCCTCAAGCAATAGTTTTAGTATTTTACAGTCATGTTGCTCATTGGAATTAAGCATGCATGGATACAGTGAAATGTGCTTTCACGAGGATTTAAATTTTTCGACAACAGTTTCACTTAAATGAATAATCAGTTTGAATCAGTAGTAAATCTAATTTTCATATATTGTATCATTTCTAATTCTTTCTTTCATTTTCAGTAAAAACTGTTTGAATGCCTTATGCTTTTTCTCATTTCTCTCTATCCTTACTTATCTCACAACATATCGATTTAAGGCAGTGAGTGGAAATTATGGCTTCCAGATATGGTATAGATACATGTGCATTAAAACAATATAAAATGCTTTATAATTCTTCTTTTTTTTAAAAGGGTGAAAACAAAACAAACACATGTAAAAGCTAATATTTTTAACCAGATTAAAGAACTGAGTTTGATCTCCAGGAATGAAACACAGTTAAAAAAAAGAAGGGGTGCGGGCTTCTTTATTATATGTGGCTAATTTTTCGTTGGGTCTTTCAATTTGTGGTTCAGGCAACAATGAAATCCATGAATATTGGTACCCAACAAAAAAATAAGTGATACTACAGTAGTTTACATATTTAATCAGAACAGATGAATTTGTTTTATCATATGAAAGACAATGTTTATTGCACACATTATTTAGTAAAATTGTAAATCTTAATATTTTAGTGTCATTAAATTTCTGTGAACAGAACTGTTGCAACATGTTAGCAACAGAAATTGTTTATGACACACAAATCTTTTGTGAATAGAGCTGATGCAACATGTTAACACAAACCTTTTGTGAATAGAGCTGATGCAACATGTTAACACAAATCTTTTGTGAATAGAGCTGATGCAACATGTTAACACAAACCTTTTGTGAATAGAGCTGATGCAACATGTTAACACAAACCTTTTGTGAATAGAACTGATGCAACATGTTAACACAAACCTTTTGTGAACAGAGCTGATGCAACATGTTAACACAAACCTTTTGTGAATAGAACTGATGCAACATGTTAACAACAGAAACTTTTTGAAACTGATGCTCAGTATTTAATATATCATTTTTGGCAAACAATATTATCATAAATATAGTGTCCTTATCGATTTTAGTCATATTTTGTAATTTACAATACATAATGTATTGATTCAGTTGGGAAGTATTTTTCACATGGAAGGTCTTTTTTCTCCAGGAAAGAAACTCCTAAAGGAGCCTCATTTACTGGCAGCATGCAGCTATTGGCTGGAGTGAAGCTGTGCACTGGTCGACCAATCACCAACCACCCTCATTATGAAGATAAGCACCTCAGACTCAAAACTAAAGAGGTCAGTTAAAAATCATGAGCTTAATTTTTACACTTCATTCACTGGATCCATGGCAAAACCAATTTATAACAAACTACATAGGAGTAGTACATTTTGTTTTGTTTACAAACAGATTAAGTGTTTTATTAAAGAATGAAAAGCATATATTACATAATTATTATGATATTAAATAAGTATATTGCAGTGGAACTCGGCTATGACAAAGTTTGTTGTTCATATGCTCTTTAAAGAATATGTGGAGACCATTTGACAGTGCTGCCTATTTGTCCATTCATGCATGTGGGTGTTAGTGCACATATATGTGTGTAATGTTCCTCAACTCATCTACACCATTTTTAAAATTACTTTACAGCTTCTCTCTTATAAAAGAAGCTGCAGACATAATGAGCAAATGTGTACAGGATCTTTATTCTATCCAAAAACATTATTAATTTCAAAATCCGTAAACCCATTTTATATTTGTACATATTATACACGACTATAAACACTTTTTGATCATCACACAACTTATAAACTTCAGTATACAAATGTAACGAGAATGGCACCACTGCAATCTTTTGGGAGTTTTGGTGAACATTTGTATATTTTTGGGGAGTTTTGATGAACGTTTGCATATTTTGGGGGAATTTTGATGAACAATTGAATATTTTTGGGGGAGTTTTGATGAACATTTGCATATTTTGGGGGAGTTTTGATGAACATTTACATATTTTTGCACTTTATTACTGTAAAACTACTTTTTCTCACATTGTTATATTTTTGCAGAAATCACACGGAAAATCCGTTAATGAAAGTATTTTTTCTTTAAATTTAAAAATTCAGCTAGTAGCAGATCATACAAATTTCATAGCTGTGAAATAGTTGGACCTCATGAAAGTATAACATTTGGTAAAGTCTATTTCAACACAGTCGAGTAAGTATACTTTTCAAGTTTTCGGAAAAAATGCTTCACCAAATTAAAGATGATAACTACAGACTTTCACATGTTAGTTCAGTTATTTTGAGCAGATAAATGAATTTCAGTTTCAGTTAGAAGTATGTTTTTTTTTGTAGACTAGTCTATGGAACGGAATTTCCAGTACAAATTGATGCCATCTTTACAAGTCATTGTGGGTAATTTTATGCAAGGCATTCTCTACATGACTAGTATTAGGTTATCATTTGGAAAAGTTTGCATTAATATAAAGGGCGAACTAGTCAGAGTATAGCTTTACCCACAATGCCTTGCAAAAAATTACCCCCGTGACTTGCAAAATGTCTGATAATGGTACACAAATTTCTGTTCTTGATGTCATCTGCTACAAAGCATACATATGACTGAAATTGACATTTATTTACCTTCTCAAAATATCTGAGCTCTTGTGTTGTCAAGGTTTTTAGTTGCAGTTTGTAATTTGGTGACGTATATTTTCAGAAAACTGGTATGGTATACCTACTTAACCATGTGGATATAGACTTTAGCAGTGAATGAAAATAGGTTTACATTTTGTGCTCATTTCAAATGAAATAATTCCAATATTTTTCTCAAACACCAAGGCTTGCGAAACATTAAATTGAACTTGTTTCATAAAGTTCATGTGAAATCGACACTTATGTAGGATCCTTGATATACCAATAACAAACTCTTGTGTCTTGTTCAAACAGCTGTATCAGATGTATGCAAGAAAGACACCAGAGGATGTTTATGCTATTCTGAAGAAGTACAACACCGACTACATCATTCTGGAGGACAGCATATGTCTAGCACCATCTACAGGGTGCCGACTACCAGATCTGTTAGATATGGATAATGGAGAGGTATGCGCTGCTTGAATACAGTTATTGTTTGTACACATGCTTGAATACAGTTATTGTTTGTACACATGCTTGAATACAGTTGTTGTTTGTACACATGCTTGAATACAGTTGTTGTACACATGCTTATTCAAGCTTTGTCATGTAGGCAACAGCCTCAGGGGAGAAAAATGAACATGACAGGTCTATCCACAGCTGACAGTACACAACTGCTCACAGCATACTATGAGTACGACAGGGTCTATTCACAGGCGACAGTGCATGGCTGCTTACGGTTGCACTCTACAGTTTCGCACTTTGCATAGGGTTTGATTTGTAAAGAAAAAGAATTTCCCATGTTTTCCTTACTGGTTATCCTGGTTATTTAAAACAGACCTTGTACATCTTAGGTATTGTTAAAATAATTTTAAATTCTATTTGTTTTGGTGTATGATTGATGGATGTAATTTGGGTTATAGAGTATACAGCTTACCCTTACTTTAGATGTGCTCCTTTCAGAAGATTGCAAGCTCCGCTTGGTTATTTTCACTTCCTGGACTTAGAAGGTAAATTGGAAAAAAACAAACCGATAACTTTTTATACTTTTTATATATTTTACGATTCATTCATTGCACTTTCAGAAGCTAGTTTTGTCTAAACTGGCAAAATTCATTTTCTATATTTTTTAATAACTGCTAAAGTTAGTGTATTTTGAACTAGTTTAGGCTCATTTTAGAGCACTTGGGAGCAGCCATTTTATCAGCTGTTGGCTTTAGAGAGTGCATATGGTAGTTTCCATAATTACCACATATAAAGAAATTTAATTCACAGTACATGAAAGTAACATAGAGGTATGCGAACATACTCTCCATTGTGCATGTTGCCAATGCAAACAACTTCACCTTATACTGGTCCCTCTCTCTGAAGTACATACTAACTGTAGAGTGCTACCATAAAGACCAGATAGGTATTATTATTGTATGATTTAAGTTTGGTTGTGTAGCTGAAACATTAAAGTCACAAGTATCTTTATTCTCACTTATTTCTTCCACAGAACAGTATTCATTAGCTGCAAAGTCCCACACAAGCCCTGCCCCCTCCCCCCAAACCGTGATGAAAAGTAGGCTATTTTAAAAATGCACATTGCATTATATCAACATAGCGACCAATGTTATGCTAAAAGAGAGGAACATGAAACTTGCCACAATTATTCCGAGAGGTCACTAATAAATTTTACAGTTTGAACAGGGATGGACCAGATCAGGTTCACAGAGGTCAAAGCTCAGAGGGTTAAAAGTTTGCTAATTCTTCTAACACTAGTATATAGAAGAAAGTGAATCTGCTTTGTCATAATTTTTTCCATAATTTTATTTCAAATGAATGAAGAAAAACATTTTTGCTATATTTTTCTTTCACTTAATCAAACAGTTTTAAATTTAAATTGTTTTTACCATTTTATTGAGAAAATCATACATGATATGAAAAAGAGAAAAGCAATTGCACAAATGTTCATAAGTTGCTTTAAGGTTGCACTCTACGGTTTTGCACTTTGCATAGGATTTAATTATTACATGAACTAGCATAGAGGTATGCCAACATTCTCTCCATTGTGCATTTTGCTAACGCAAACAACTTCACCTTATATTGGTCCCTCAGAAGTGCATACAAACTGTAGAGCACTACCTACAGACAGGGTCTGTCCACAGTTGACAGTGCATGACTGTTCGCAGCATACTGCGAGTATGACAGGGTCTATCTTCAGGTAACAATGTATCATTGCTCACAGCATACTGCAAGTTCACTTTTATTTATGGTGTACAAATTTTAATTGGTTTAGTGGTTGCTAAAAACCTCGGATTTTTAATGTACCCAACAGTGATCCATCTGTGAAAATAATAGGTCATAATTCCCTATCCATGAATTTATATATGAACAAAAATTGATACCCCCAAAAATAAGTGATAACACAGTATCCAGAACTATATTTAGATTTACTTTAGACATTGCAAGAAAACTTGGCTGCGTATGGTTTTCTTTTAAATAAATCATTAAGTTGGTTTATAAGTATCAACCAGTAATGATCATGAACAGATTGTAAAATTGCCAGAATACTTGGGAATAAATTTGGACTCCAAGGCTTTGTCTCAGATTTTAAAAAAATCTTCCATCGTGTTCCAGCGAATGTTTCACTTTTAAGCTGTGGATGATCATGAAATTAAATCTGTGAATTTTATACATGCATCAAATGGCTGCAGAACGAGAGTATTAGTTTATAATTTCCAGCAAGGCATTAAGGGTAAAACTGATACAGAGTTGTAGTTTTACTATTTCATCCCCTATAGCAATGAAAATGTTTACCAAGGAGAATCTAAGACCAGTCATACCCATAATATCTTACAAAAATGACAGATTGGTACAGGAATTTACACATCTACCATCATCTGCTATAAATTATACTTCTAACTGAAATTGACATTCATTTACTGGCTCAAAATAACTGAGCTTTCATGTTGTCAAGGTCTGTAGTTATCATTTTTAATTTCTTGAAGTATTTTTTCAGAAAACTGGAAGGGTATACATATTAGACCGTGTTGAGATGGACTCAAGATGGCTATGCTGAAATACATTTTCAATCCAACTGTATTTTTTCACAGAATTTGAAATCTGTTACATCTGATATTCAACCATCAGTCTGACCTTTTTTGACCTTCTGTATTTCAGATACCTGACAATGGTAAGACAGAATCAGGCTTAGTAAGGAGTAGCGTTCAACGGTTTTGTGATGAAGTACGAAATGGAGCCAGCAATTATTCTAAATATTTCAAACTGGTGCTTAACAATAGAACATTCAGAGTGTATCATGTTCTCTAGTCAAAAAAGGAAATATGTTTTGAAACTCTCAAGTTTATTCATGTATTGTCTGTTGTATGTTCTAATTTTTGCCCATGATGTAGGATACAAGATCTGCATTTTCTGTTACAAACAATTCTTATTATTGAATTGTTTCAGTTTGAATATTTACATTAAATACAACACTAAGTATCTTGGTTATGTGATATTTTATCATCAGTAATTGTAGCATTTTTTTTTCAAATGGCCTCTCTGGAGGTAAACAAAAATGACCAAAATCTTACAGAAAATAGGTAATATACTTTCAAGTATATGTGCAAGCTGTATATAGGGTATCATTATTCTGCCCAATTGACAAGTATATGTGCAAGCTGTATATAGTGTATCATTATTCTGCCTAATTGACAAGTAGTGTTAGGAGACCATGTACAGTTTGTCTGTACTCACCAATCAGCATAAAAAACCTTTAATTGCCTGAAATAGTTTTACTGTAAAACCTGGCTTGAAAAGACCACTGCCATGGATGACCACCTGTCTCGAGAGACAGGAATTCTTAATGCAGAAAATACTGAATCTCTTTTTAGAGAATACATCTCAAGATCTTTTTTTGTTTGTTGGCAAAGGGTTGGTCTCTCAAGGCAGATTTTACTGTATTAAGTTGAAGATCACTATTCAGGGTCCAGGAGCAGCAGTTACCAGTACTGAAGTTTTCGATTATTTTTATTGCCATTTTCTGTTGCTTGTCCCACAGTTGTGAGCTGTTTTAATCATGAATATTAACAGCAGATAACAGTTGATCTAAATGAATTAGTCAAAATTTATTTACTTTTTATTGATTGTATAGCAGCTTCTAGCAAGTTATGCCAGCTGTTCTTGAAAATCCAACTTTCTTACGAGTGATAATTTCAGTAAGACATTGTAGAAAAATTGTTGTTTTCATCCATCACCAATATCATCAAAGCATTTGAATGCTGTTATACATCTGCTGAAATAAAGATCTAATGGTCTGTTGTACATCACAGTCTTTCTTGAAATCCTTCTTTGTTGTCTTGATTGAAAATGACATTTGTCACTTTCATTTCTAGACAGATGCAAGTAAATGGTAATGGTAGTCCCTAGAACATTTATAATAGCCATGGTAGTCTACAAGGATGGAGGTGGTTAAAGGTGACACAAATTTTAATTTGTTTTCTGTATTTGACATAATACCTGCACTGCATGCTTCAAAAAAGTTATAATTTGGGTAAATTTCATAAGGTTAAAACTCGTCATAAAAGCACACACCGATATCATAAACAAGATCTGCATTACATATATGTACTACAAGAGTTAGCTCCCCTTGTTTGTGTTGAGACCTATCGACTCTGGAAGTTCATTCTCTTTCACAATATGGTCATACCCAATAAAACATAAGATCCATTTTTTAGACTGATTTAACAAAACTGAGTGGTAGCAATACACCAGGCATGCATGGTGGTAGGTTCTAAGAAAATCATGACATTCGGGGCATATACAAGCAACCACCTCTCTCCCACAAGACATGCTTGGATTGACATATGTCCTTAGAAGTGGATGCGTTGTTTTCTTCAGTTCTTTATGCAAGTCTTAACCAAAATGAGTGGGGTGTACTTATTAAGGCATGTGGAATAAGTTGAATACTGTCCGTTGACTGTACAAAATTCTGTACTTTTCAGTTGTACTATTGTTGACTAAGATACTTGTATTAGGTGTTGATTGAATTGGACTATATAGCAGAGCGGGAGGAAACAACTGATAATAAGATAATGTGCCATAGTCACACAGCCCCCCCCTCCCCCCAGTCAGTAGAGTATACTACAGTACAGTGCATCCAGTTATAATGCTATTCATGGCAGCCACGAAGCTTACCTGCTTTACAAGATAGGGAACCATATACTGAGAAATGTTGCAACAAGTCTGGTCTTGTCATGTGGGGTTTAACACCATTTTTCAGCACATGATAGGCATGGCAGCCAGTATATTTGGTGGAGGAGGAACTTGGAAAAACCCCAGGAAGAACCACCGACCCATGGGAAGATACTGGCAAGCTTTCTCACCTGGACAGAGGTGAGTGATCTGTAAAGGTGAGCACCTTAGACCACTCAGCCACCTGGAGCCCCTGTTGTCATAATTGTGCATAAAAAAATAAAAAAAGGGAGTATTTAATTATGTGAAACTACAATATGATTGGTTCTCGTTAGCCAAGAACTTAAATTAGATAGCAATGAAAAAAACAAATTTAATCGGATCCATGACCATGTCTTTGCTACAGGAGGGGATCAATTTAATGGGATACATGACCATATCCATGTTACAGGAGGAGAATTGGTATAATGAAGGGCTTTATTGTGAGTGACTAATGGGATCCATGACAATACCCATGCTACAGGAGGGCATCAGTATAATGAGGGACTTTATTGTGAGGGACCAATTTAATGGGATCCATGCTTCAGGAAAAGCATCCGTATAATGAGGGAGTTTATTGTGAGGGACTAATTGAATGGGATTTTATGACCATACCCATGCTACAGGAGGGCATCAGTATAATGAGGGACTTTATTATGAGGTACCAATTTAATGGGATCCATGACCATACCCATGCTACAAGAGGGGCATCAGTATAATGAGGGACTTTATTGTGAGTGACCATTTTAATGGGATCCATGACCATACCCATGCTACAGGAAGGCATCAGTATAATGAGGGACTTGATTGTGAGGGACCAATTTAATGGGATACATGACCATACCCATGATACAGGAGGGGTATCAGTATAACGATGGGCTTTATTGTGAGGTACCAATTTAATGGGATCTATGACCATACAAATGCTACAGGAGGTCATCAGAGTAATGAGGGGCTTTATTGTGAGGGACTACTATCACTGTTGGTTTAGCCTTTTTTTAACCTTTGAAATACTAGTGGCAAAACATTTTAAATACAGACATCCAAAATATTGCAAATTTTGTGGAAATAGTTGCTGGATGACCTTTTTGAGCTCAGTACCGGTATGTTTATTGAGTTACAGAGATATTATGAATACATTCTCCACTCCTTTAAAAGTTGTAAAGAATATAACATAGCATTTTATACCTCATCTTGAAAACAATAGGTTCTAAATAATACCACAATAAGTGGCTGGTAGCCATTTCCAGTAGTCACAGCTGGTAACTGGAAATAAAAAGCAAATATATTTGCTTTGCTTACTATATTCAACTCCTCAAGAGTGCTAAACCTGGACAAAAGTGGTCGGTTTTCAAAATGGAAATACTGACAAACTTTAGCAACTGGAGCTAATTTGCTTCTCTGGTCATAACACAGTGAAACCCATCAAAACTGAACTCTCGGTATACTGGAATTCCTTCAAGATCAAAATTTTGGGGGGGTTCTGAATTTTTTCCTTCTTTAATATCATCATTTTTTTCCCCAGTAAATCAACACCCCCCCCCTCTAAAAACCAATACAAATTGCAATCCCAAATTTCAATATTACAGTTTAAAATCCCTTAAAACCGAAACTCACTTTGAACTGGGAAATCTATTTAGCTGCTAAATTCCTGACACACACTAGACCACATTATTTACGATTAACAAGGGCATGAGACGTTAAAACAGAACTTGACATGCCCGCCGAGCAGATTAGGACAATCAGTAGGCTAATCTGAAGTCTTTGCACCATAAAAAAGAGCCACCTAATATGATAAATTATTAATAACTAAATGCATGTAGATAAGTTATTTATTTGTATAAATGGTTCTTAGACGTTTTTTTTTTTTTTTTTTTTTTTTTAACATTTTAATACCCAGGCTTTATTTAAGCAGGCATGCGGCCTTACTTGTGATGCTTTGCCAACAGAAACTGACAAAATATTCTAAAAGTCAGATTCACGCAATTGATTTTCAAAGGAGAAGAATAATTACATACATATATTTAAGAAGCTATGACTGTCATTTGCTTTCACTCGTGCGTCACAACGTCAGAATTGCCAGCTAAGCATCGTAGGATTGAACTGTCCTTACAGGATAAAATTGGCTGGATCAAAGAGTATGAATCTGTGCCAAAACCTACATCGAAGAAAGCAGAAGAATTTAGCATAGGAACACTATGCATTATACGTAGTATTGAAACATTATGGATTATCATTGATAATTCTAATGAACTTTTAGTACAGTTTTAAAAGTATCTTGTTCCTTAAATGTTTCTTTAAATGAGGACAATATTTCAATGTGAATGGATGTAATTTTTGGAAGGAACATATGTTGTTCAGTTAATTTTTCATTAAATGTTAACAAAAAACAAAACATCTTTCTTTGTGCACTCTTACACACACACATACACAGATGTTCTCTCATAATTACATTCTTTCTCTTCCTCGAGTCACATAAACGCTTATAAAAAGACATTTTTTTCACATCTGCGAAACCCTCAGTAAACTGAAAACCTCACAACCGAAAATTAAATTTGGTCTCGAGGGTTTTCAGTTTTGAGGGGTTTCACTGTAGTTTGAAACCATGACTTTTGACCATGCATCCCCTATTCATGGAGGAGCAAACCCAAAACTACAGATTTTTCAAACTTTACTTTTAATTGGTACCATTTAGCCACTATTTTGCAGAGGTGCTGTAAATAGCTACTACGTACATACATACATACATACATAACAGAACTACAGAAGTGAAATGAGTGTGGTTATTACTGCAGTTTCTGTTTGACTGGAGTACTTTGAGAAGACCATCAAACATGGATGGTCAACTGACAATTCTCTCATTCTCTACCAATGAGCCATTCTGGTTTCTTTAATCAACACATTAATGATTTATGGGGCTACATTTTCCAAATCTCTCTTCTCTTAATACTGTGTAAATGGAGGTAACCATGTTCAATAGGTAGTTCTGAAATTTACTCTTAAGCTCCATGCTCATTTGTAGAAGAAAATTGTTCCCAATACAACAAAATTTATTTTTTAATACTTATAGCTTTCAAATGAGAAAAAAAATGCCTTTAAACTGGACTGAATTAAAATATAAACTTTCTGAGTTGTTTTAGATCAAGTTATTCCATATTTCCTATATTTTATTTCAGGTTGTGGGAACAAATGCCACAAGCCAACATGCATCACTTAACATCATGTAATTAAATGTACTCACACAGGTTATAAAAACATTCTAATGCTCCAATGTAGACTTTACTCGAAACTTGAACAATTAGCAAAGGGCCCTTGCTCATTACAGTATGTTTCGTAGGGGCTTAAACAGAAGAACTTGTTTTGGGAAACCAAAGTTACAAGAAGATGGAAATTCAGGGGCCATGACTTATCTAAATGATGATGCAGAATGCTTGAAAGTGGACTCCTTCAAGAACTCGACAATACAAGCAACATCCAATGTAAAAATATGAATCTAATCAACAAGGGCCATGACTCTGTAAAAATGGAGTAGACACAAAAAATCCATAAAATTACAGATCTAGGTCATTAAAATAGTGTTTGCATCACAATATGTTTAATGGTTCTTGAGCTATGCTTATTACAATTAACATCCCATATCAAGATATAAAGTTGATTGACAAGGGCCATAACTCTAATTGCATCAGAATATGTTGAATGGTTCTTGAGCTATGCTTGTTACAAGCAACATCCCATATGAAGATATGAAATTAATTTCAAGGACCATAAATATCCTAAATAAAGTTGATCAGATAAAACCCGTAAAAGGCACATAGGTCTATGAACCAATGTTCATACCAGATTGCATCAGAATATGCTATGCTGGTTACAGGCAACATTCCATGTGAAGGCATGAAGTTAATTGTCAAGGACCTTAACTCTATCCAAAATGAACTTGACACATAAAAAGGCACAACTAGGTCTAGGAGACAATGTACACACCAAATTCCATCGGAATATGTTGAATGGCAACTCGGATATGCTTGTTACATGGTTCTGCTGTGGTGATTTAAAATTGATCAAAAAAGGGCAATAACTCTGTCAAAATTGGAATTGAAAGACAAAACCTTTGAAAGGCACATCTACTTTTAATAGGCAGTTCACCAACCAAATGGCATCCACTTACATGTAAGGGTTGCAGTTTTGATGGTTTCACATGTGAATGGACAGACAGATGGAAAAGACGATTACTATAAGGTTCCAACACCCCAATGCAATGCCCTAATTACATGCAATGGTTGCAGAGCTTTGGTGGCCACAAGAAGTGCTAACAGACAGACAGGAAAAGTGATTACTATTGGGCTACCACATCTCAATGTGGTGCGCAAATTATAACATCTGATTGGCTATGAGCACTGACCAATCTGAAGTCCATTTGAATTGAGTGCAAGATAGAGAACAAGAATATCTCTGTAACCTTGGGCCTGAGCTTTTAGCCCTCCTAGTGGCTACAGGTAGTGAGATACAGAGATACCAAGTAATATTGATTGACGAGTCAGAACTATAAAATTCGGTACATGAATGTATGTGTGTGTGAGCATGTAATTATGATGGAAGGACTATACACACCAAACAAGAAGTTTAATAGCAATTATGATATAAATGCTAATTGATTTGCAAAATACACTGATCACATGGTTACTGTATTATTTAGGTAAATCTACCCATATCATAGTTTTTCTGTATGTAACACCAAGTGGCTTATAATACCAACAGGGTTACCAGCTTTCCACTATCCCTTAAGAAACTGCTTATTTATGAAAGTAGTGTATTTCCACCAACCCACTGGTCAGTGAGATCAAAGTTTAGTCATTCATTTCAAATGAAAGTCTTGTGTTTAAAAGCTGTAGAATGAAATTGTTGTAATTTGTCAAAAATATCAACAAATTATTTTTGTTTTGCCTCAATTCCAACATTTGCAAATTGTCTAATATTACTGCAAACAAAAAAGTGATATTTTAAAACTTGTGCTAGTCTAACAGCAAGCACCTGGCATAAGAGATAATTGTAGTGGAAAAGGGCTGAAAGTAAAGTAATTACAAACAGAACAAGTTCCCAAGGATCTCTGAATAATGTTTATTTTAAATTAGAAGCGTTTCCAAGTGGTTCATAGAGGAGGATAAAAAAACTGACTAATCAAAAGCTTTCTGGAACAATCTGTCTGCCTAGTGCATTTCAAAGTCATTTCACTACACTATTCTGCAGTGTTGTAAAAATTATTTTTTTTGGTCACTTGATAAATAGAATCTTACCTCTCTGCCCATTCCAAATGAAATTTACAAAACTCTTAGAATAATTTAAATCTTTTGCTTGCCAAGACTCACAAAAGATATAAATAATTTGACTCCTTTCATTTGAAATGAGCACTCTATTTCCTAAATTGTATAAATATCATCACTTTACTGGGTCAGTATTAGTATCATCACTTTACTGGGTCAGTATTGGTATCATCACTTTACTGGGTCAGTATAAGTATCATCACTTTACTGGGTCAGTATTAGTATCATCACTTTACTGGGTCAGCATGGAAAGTCATTTAGTGAAAAATTGTAACCAACTGAATTAATTTGTTATGATAACTTAAGATGTGAAATAGTAGTCATATTCTTCATTCATCACTTCTTCAACCATGAATAAAAGACACTAAAGGGAATTAAACATTGTAGAATTATTTATTTTCAAGTGAGAGAAAAAAACAAAAACAATTTCAACACTTAGTATTTAGGACAAAAATGTGGCATTGAAAATGTATTAAGTTCATTTAGACTGTGCAGAAAATGCTCCTTGGTAGTCTCATAGCAAAGAATATGCTTTTGTTTTATTTGTGTAAAGTTCTTGGAACAGTTTGTTATTATAATGTATCATATGCAACAAGTACTGATTTACATCAAATTTAAGCTCCATATTTGTGAACCTCTCATCTCCAAGGATCGCTGTGATATATCCCAAAAGAAACAAAATTATTCAACACAGTTACTAGTCATTGATAAGACTATTTGTATTGCTATACATGTGACACTTCTGACACTGGTGACAGAAAGGTCAAGTGATGAAAATGAAGGCAGGTTTAACTCGTCAACCAAAATAACTCTATTGTGACACTTTGCTACACGTGATGAGCAAACAAAATTCAGCACAAGTGCATACTGTTTTATCTTGTCTAGAATATTCCCCCAGCAGCAAACAGCTGAGATTCAGATCTTGTTATATAATGCATTGCCTGATCCAAGTCTAGAATATGCTCCCAAGAGCAAACAGCCGAGATTCAGATTTTGTAACATAATGCAATAATTTAAGTGGAGAGTGAGCCCAACAGCAAACAGCTGAGATTCAGATTTTGTTACATAATGCACTAATTTAAGTGGAGAGTGAGTCCAACAGCAAACAGCTGAGATTCAGATTTTGTTACATAATGAACTAATTTAAGTGGAGAATATGGGCCCAACAGCAAACAGCTGAGATTCAGATTTTGTTACATAATGCACTGCTTGATCTGTAACAAACCCATTATCTCTAAGCAGATTCAAATCTGTCACCAGCCCATTATGTCTCAGCAGATCCAAGTCTACAATGCATGCAGATTATTTATATCATATGGAGGTAAATGTGGCACTCTTTATGTGGTGACCAGTATGCACACATGTTGCATGTTACACTTTCTTTGGTGTTGAATTAGAAACAACTGCAAAACTTATGTTGTACCACCGTTATGAGGGTTGAAAATTTGTAGCAGGAATAACTCAGTTACTGAGTGTCATGTAACTTGCTTACCCGATGTAAACTTGACTCGTCTCACAAACCATATAATGAAATATAATGAAACTTACAAAGTAAACTTTCACTGGTTTTTGTATGTATTCATCTTTACAATTGTGTTATTGAGTCTAAGTTTCAAAAACTGTCTGCTGCACTCAGTCAATCTTTGCTTCTCTGTTTGCCATACTGCAAGCTTTCCTTCCTTTTGCTTTGTAATTCCCTCATATTCCATAAGCTGCTTTCTGAGTGGCTTCTGCAGGAGGTGTCAATTCTACTGCTCCGTGCAGGTATAAAGCCACACGAGCGGTCAGTTTGGTCAGCTTGCTTGCTGAAGGCAAGTTTTTCTTCACCTGAGCAGTCCTTGCCTAAGGTATGGGATTATTTTGTCTTTCTTTCCCTAGTGTAAAGACCCGACACCAAAAATGGGGTGGGGTGGGTGGGTGGGGCTTTTATTTTCTTCCTTAGGCTTTTTAGTTCATTATTTGGTTGAATGTTTATTAACCCTTTTTCCCTATGCCTCATATAGGTATTTTTTCAAGTTTGAGATAGTTTAGGAGAGTGGGTTGGCAATTATATTTTCTGTGGGACAAGACCTAGAACTTGCAATTATAATGTTACAATATAGTGCTTAAAATAACGTTCATCTGTTTGGTATCTGTAGTTTGATACATTCCAAATAAACAGTAAAACTATCCCTGTTAGTTCTCTGCATTTGACCCCATCATTTAGAGTTGTCCATCTCTTCCCAGATCTAAACTAAACAATAAAAATAAATAAAACTTGTGCCTTAACAGGAGCAGAAATAAATCCACCCCATTACAAATTCAAACATACCCTTAGTGTGTTCCTTCACTGTAATATACAGACATTAATTTGCGTTTTAGTGTAGTTAGGAACTTATTCAAAGACTCGCAATTAAAGTGCAAAATGTGAAACTTTTGAATGGTCCTTCACAGAACAATGCAAGCTTAAAAATTTGAATAACAGTGATGTTGTCAAATAAAGATCAAAATGAAACCCAGAGCAGTTCTAACAATACATCTGCTTGCACACACAAATCTCCTCGCCAACAGGAGCTCACTGGGAGTAGATGACATATACAGACTGGTATGGAGACTGATGCCAAGGCAATAACAGTCAAGGGTTCTGCCAAAAGATATGCCATGACAGCTGATTCAGGCTGGTCGAGACAGAATTTAAACATGTATCTACTGTCTAACGACTATGCCACCATGTAGAGGAAGTAAATAAAATTGCTACTTGTTAAAATGCATCAACAAATATTTCATCAATATTGGATCCAAATAAAGTTTGATGAGATGTAATAGTATTAAAGATACAGAGGATGTAACAAACAAATGGTTGAAAATACAAATTTCACTCAAGCATGAACATTAGGTCAAAGTGACCAAGTTTTGGTATAGTTCATTTACTCTCAATATTTACAAGTGTAGGTAAAATAGGGTGAAAGATACTGAGCATGTAAGGCATGGATAGCTGAAAATCAAGTCACTCAAACATGCAAATTACATAAACATGCAAATTACATAATAGTGACCTAGAGTGACCTAGTTCTAGTATGGTCGAGTTCACTCTTCTTAAGATGCATCCAAATACTAATTTTCATGAGAGTAATTGAAACGTAAAAAATACCAAGGGTGTAATTAATTATTTAGCTGAAAATACAAAAGTCACTCAAGTGTGAAAATTAGATCACTGTGGCCTACCATTGGTATGATTGACCTACCCTCCTGGAAATGCATCCAAGCACAATGTTTGATGAGCCAAGATGTAATAGGGTCAAAGATAATGAGTGTGTGAGGAATAAATGACTGAAAATAAAAGTCACTCAAGCGTGAAAAATGTATAATCAGTGACCCATATCTGGTTTGGTTGAGTTGCTCTTTGAGATGCATCCACATACCAAGATAGTTTCATGAGTGTATGTGATATAGGGTCCAAGATATTGAGGGAGTAACATATGAAAAGTTAAAAATACAAGTCCCTTAAGCATGAAAAATTGGTCACAGTGACCTAGTTTTGGTATGGTGGAGTAACTCTCCTTGAGACACATCATGAGTGTAGGTAAACTTGGGTCCAAGATGTTGATGGTATAACAAACAAACACATGAATGTATGAATGAACAAACAAAATGCTATATTCCCTCCCAACTATGTAGGCAAGGGGATGTACTTGCATTTACTCATCTTAAATTAAATATTAATAATTGTTCTAAAATTAAATAGTAATATAGTTTAACCAAAGTCTATTCAATCCTGATTGTTGAACACTCTGCACTTTATATGTCATTAAAAAAAACTTCAAGACAAAAAATTACTGATCGCTATGGACTTTTACAATGGTAGCCAGGTACTAAACTGGGTCAAGAAAAGAGGACACTGGGTCTAATCGTAACAAATAACAAGGTAGTATGAATATCTTTCAACATGCGTAGTTTTCAATGTGACATCACAGCACGTGACATTCGATCCAGTTCACACTGGATCACACCTATAAGTTGACCTTGTACAAAAATATGCACGTACTTTAACATTGATTTTGCCATATGTATTTCTTGGGGCGTGTATATATCTACCTTTCAAGGAATATGGATGTATGAGGATTGAAATGAAGTGAATAATTGCCATTTAAAGGTATGTGTAATCAAATTCTACAAAAATTTGACCCATTACTGAAATAGTCTTTGTCATCATCAGCAGCACAGACAAATACCTTTGTTTCTTCTGCTGCTAATGACAAATAATACCTTTGTCTCTTCTGCAGCTGATGACAAAATAATACTTTTGTCTCTTCTGCAGCTGATGACAAAATAATACCTTTGTCTCTTCTGCAGCTGATGACAAAATAATACCTTTGTGTCTTCTGCTGCTAATGACAAAATAATATTTTGTCTCTTCTGCTGCTGATGACAAAATAATACTTTTGTCTCTTCTGCAGCTGATGACAAAATAATACTTTTGTCTCTTCTGCAGCTGATGACAAAATAATACTTTTGTCTCTTCTGCAGCTGATGACAAAATAATACCTTTGTCTCTTCTGCAGCTGATGACAAAATAATACCTTTGTGTCTTCTGCTGCTGATGACAAAATAATATTTTGTCTCTTCTGCTGCTGATGACAAAATAATACTTTTGTCTCTTCTGCTGCTGATGACAAATAATACCTTTGTCTCTTCTGCAGCTGATGACAAAATAATACCTCTGTCTCTTCTGCTGCTGATGACAAAAAAAATACTTTTGTCTCTTCTGTTTTCACAGAGAAACAAAAATTGTACTTGCACCACCCCACCAAATAAATTTTGCTCTGCAAAAAAAGACTTTTAGTGTTAAAATCTACAAGCAGTTGTGATTGTGCACCAATAGACTATGCTACAGTAAACCTTCCATAGCTCAATCACTCAAATACTTTGCTCAATCCCAATGTAACACATTCTCTTGTTTTGACCTTGTAAAACTCTAAAGAAAAGAATATTTAACTAAACATTTTTGGTCCTAAGCACTTAAAAATTTTCAAGTTTGTATTTGTTTGCACTTGGCGTAAAAGTGCTTAATAATGAATGTAATCAAAGTAATCTGTGTTCATGGATCACAATTACCCTTCCACATCATAGTGGAGCTTATAGTAAAAAAGTAAATTTTAGAAAAAGAGTTATTATTCCTTATTGTTTAAAATCCTGCTTCTAATTCCTTACATGGCATATCAATATGTAAATACTGGCAAAAAATCTTTGCTGGAATAAGTAATTACTTGTGCCCAAAAATACTATCAGTTTCATGCATTTCATTCATGAAGGGGCTGTGCATGTGTGTGTGTGTGTGTGCATGCATGCATGTCGGTGTGGGTGTATGCATAAAAATGTATGTTTATATACAAAGAGGTGAAAACAAGTTTTCTCACATGATATATTCTTAAAGTAGTGTTTTGACCTCATTTATAATGTTACATTGAAATATACCTTTATACACCAATTACCAGTCAAAAAACTATAAAATTTTATAAAGGACACTAACTGATGTAAGTATACATTATGATAACAGCACACTTATCCATGATAAAAAATAGAATTATAATGTATTTCAACTGTTAATAAATCCATGAAATAAAAAAGATGTAGTGCCACTATTACTTCATTTATAATGTACATTATTTTATGCTGGCAAGTAGAAACTGGTCATGATTATGCAAATCTTGGATTTAATATAAAATTTCTTGAAATAAAATAAATTAAAAAATGCATATATTGCACTTGAATGCAAAATCATATGACTACATACCCACCCACCCAACCCCCAAGAAATTATAGTAACTATTCATACCTGAAAAATCCAACAAAATTTTTCTCTGTGATTCTCCTTCACAAGAGACATGGCTTTTGAAATCATGAAGTGTGTGCTGACAACACAACAAACGGTGCCATGATTAAGAATCTAGAAAATACTGTAATTTAGTAGAAATTGGTGATTTTAAATGAAATGAAGGACAGAACAATTAAAATCAAGAAAATTGTATTCAAATAACACCTTGAGAGTACTGTATTATTTTCTGTGATAGATGAAATTAAGGAATGCAAAACAAAATATAATGAATAAAATGAAATACATCCAAGCATTATTAAATCTACTTTAAATAAGATTACAGCAATAAAAGTAAAAAATGTATGCCAGGCATTTTAAAATCTAAATCTGGATCTAAGTTTGTCCACCATTTATAATTATTTGAATATATATATGCACAGTTGCATTAATAAATGAACAAATGGGCACATCAACTAACAATAATTGTGGCTGGGGTTTTTTGGGGTTTTTTTTTTCTGACAATAAAAAAGAATAAATTAAAATGTAGAAATTATTAGCAACATAAATAGGGTACAAGAAATTCTAAAAAAGGGATAGATTTAATTCAGAATGAATGAAACTGCTGTGACATGAAATGCCACAATATGCAAAAGAAAATCTGCATTTTAAGAATACAAAGTTCAAACAGTAAACTGTGGTTAAAAATTTAAATAATTGCAAAAGACATCATGTATTGGTCAATTTAAAATGAACAATGGATTCAAAACTGAGCACACATCATTCTGTACAATATTTAACACATAAAATCTCCCAACAAAAGCATGCTATGAAAGCCTGATGGCATATTTCATTACATTAAGAATCTATCTTCATCGTACACAGTAAACTATGGAAGCCTGAAGGCATATTTCTTCATCGTACACAGAAAACTAAGCAAGAAAATACTGAGCAAAATATACAAATGGACTTATAGCTCTACCTGGGAGATTATGCTAACATATTGCACGCTAAAACAGGACTTGTGATACATCAACCTGAGTTGGAAATGCGAGACAGATATTTGTACAGAATTCTGAAATTAAATTTTAGAAGATAAGCATACTGCAAATAAAAAAGATTAAAAGCATGAAAAAGTATTAGATCTGTGTGTTTAATGCTGCTAATGTTACAATCTCTATTAACATATAGAGCTTTACTTGAACTAGATAAGATTATCTCCCCTGAAGCTCACACACCTGCATGTTAAAGCAGTGCTTACTTACTTTTTAAAAGAACTACTGTAAAAAGACAATTTGCAAGAGGTATTTCTGGATTTTTTCCCCTTAAAAAAGCAAAGTACTCAAAAGGAGCAAGAGGTATCCTGGTCCATGACTAGTCGGGATTTTGTGTAATGGTTAGCATATGATTGTACCAAATAAGCTAAAATCATCTGTTGCTTTCCTTAACATAATAAAATAAATTTAAAAAACTGCAACCTGTAACGAAGTGGATCATTCACCTAACTTTTTCTGACCGCACAAAAGCGTAAGTAATGAGTGTGTAAATGGATTCTGTACGTTTTCTGAACAGCAGAAATTACAACTAAGTTTAAATAATATATAAAAATGTGATTTGCACAAATATGTGCAATGGTGTACATTCCACTGAAGAAGTGTAAGAGAACTGACTTATATTTTGTGTTCAACTATTTGTTTTTAATAGCATCTAACCTTTGCATTATATAATAACAAGCACTTACATAAAGATACAGATGTCAATTAGTACAGTTTTTCTAAGTTAATATACATGTACAAATATGCAATCATACATGGCTTGTTACATTAATGAGGATGCCAGGAACCCAAATAAAGCTGGTAGAGTCAAATTCCTTTACTGAATGTTCCTCACAAACATCTTCAATTTAGCAAAGTAAAACATGATCATTATTCATACAATATTAATCACCAATTTACCAATTATATATTAATTACTGACAAAAGTGTATGATATAGTATCTGAATTAAAAATGTTGCACTAATGCTCTATTTTGAGGCCAACATCATAGTAAAGTAAAAGAATGCCAACAATACAGGGCCCCAAACAGCATAGGGAAAACAACTATGTTTGACTATCATGCACAATTCCAATGTCTGAAACTAGCTCAGATTTATTGACTAGTATTTAATTAATATTCCTTCACTTGAAACTTATAGAAAAGCATAATAATTGCTAAAATTATCTAAATGGAGTACAAAATATAGGTTCTATTTTTTTCTACAAGTATATATTTTGATGTTTTTCTTCAGGCTTTCCAGTTCACAGTGGAGTTCACAATGGAATGTGTCTCAGGTCAATTTCTGACAGTATTCAGCACAATTATGGTGCACATTTCAAAATTATCACCCTTGTGTTTACCTGTGAAAGTTGTTTTATGATCCTATGAAATTGTAGACCTTTTATTTACCTGTATTCAATCTTTCATGATAATTTCATGAATATTTCTTAAAAAACATTATTGACTACTACATACATGCTGCAAATGAATTTGTGCTTATTTAATGCATAGACACATGTAAGGTTGGCCAAAATTTCTAATATTTCCATAATATTTGTAGATCTTAGTCTAATCTAACAATATCGGTCACTGAAAAGGGCATTACTTTTTTCCAAAACAATGATGATTGAATTAAATTCTAGGCTGGTGCTAGAATTTCTGAAGTGATCTCCAAATTATACTCTAAAAAACACTGACAGTGTAACTTTGTTTGATTATTTGGTACTAGAAAAGGGCTGTGCTATGAAATTTTACATTATGGATCTTGTTCTTGTTCAACTTCTGCCTTAACCCATAATCAACCAATGTTTTCTTTAATTGTTTGACTATTTATCCGATTGGGGGGGGGGGGGGTTGCTGTAGTGTGTTCTTGGGCAAGGCACTTTACTCCAATTGCCTAGGCACTATATAACCTTCTTGTGTTGCTGTGCCGTAAAATGCCAAACATCAAGATATCAAACTGATGAGCATTTGATTTATTGCCAAATTGTTCATTTCAGCAAGTTCTTTAGGCATTCCCCATATCATCCATACTATGCCAAAGATATTTTACACTAGTGGATGCCAGTGACTTCAAGGCAAAGGTCAGCACACAACAACACTAAAACCTATACATTTTCATCACCAAATTAGTTGTTTTGATTTTAATAGTTTGCCACCTGAAAATTTTGATCACCTTTATCTGTAAACAGAAAAAAATCTGCTTCTAAAGTGTTTTACCACTACAAACATTAAAAGTATTCAATTCAACTAGTGATGAACAAATCTGTGTGACTTAGAAAACTGTTTTTGTCAGTGCAATTTAACAATCTGGAAAAATTATTAACAGTTTGTCTGAAATAGCTGCATGAGGAGAATGTCATGAAAACTTCAGACGAATTTGTTAATTACCTGTATATGTCATGGGTAAACTGTACTTGTGGAATATACACTTTGTCACCACTGTTCTTAAAGATTCCCTAGAATTCATAATACAAGGCTGTCTTGAGCTGACTTTCAAATCAAGAGTATGAAGAAAAACAAACTATAAAATGTCAAACTTTACGCTCTACCAAGCCTTCAACCAGAACTGTATGGTTCTCAAATTTAAACAGAAAATTAAATGAACTAATGGAGACCATATTTTAAAAAATGTGAATGAATATTCATAGACGAGTGTAAATGGCTTGACAAGACAATAATTAGATTTAAAACCAAATGCAAATTTGCATTTCATGTGTAAGTAATTAAGCTTTAAAAAATTATTTCATTTAAAAATGGACAACCAAAAATACTGATGGGTTTCACAATCTCTCATGCTCTATGGTTAGAAAGTGAAAAATATTATGACTTTGCAGTTATGAGTTTGTAGTAACGAGTTTTAAATATTGAAAAGTATAAAAAAAATTCAAACATTAAGAGACAAATAAGACCCCAATTCTCTTATTCATACCATCTTACACACAATTCAGAACACGAATAATAATAATTATAATAACTGTAATAAAACAACTATATGGATTGTAAGTTCCATCAACACAAAACATCAATCTGTCAAAGCTTCACACTGAGCAAAAATTTATTTTGTGGTGGTTTTGACAATTGTATCATATATCAACTATCTCAACTACATGGTAAATAACTGTACAATTCAATTTAGAAAGTCTGACAAATATGGTTTCTTTGACATGGTTGGCCAAAATTAAGGTAAAGGAGTCCACAACAACAACAAAAAATCTTTTATTATGTGCAAAACAGTAGTTTGTTAGTCTGACTTTAAATTAATGAATTGCCCGAGCCAAGATGACAATGCCCACTCATCAGCAAAGCATTTTCTATAAAAATCAAAATTTTTTCTTATAAAAATTTGATCATTTCCATAGGGCTACATTTTCTGTTGATAGTTAAAATTTCAAGAAATTTGAATGAAGATAATTAAGTTATAACAATATGACTGTTGTACATAATATAATCAAAGTTCCTAGGTGTCTATCAGTGAACTACACTGGCTCTTTGACAAGCTTAGCACAATTCTTTTGACTATGTAATGAATCAAACATAGGCAACACAATTCTTTTGACTATATAATGAATCAAACATAGCCAACACAATTCTTTTGACTGCGTAATGAACTAAACACCGCAACACAATTCTTTTGACTATGTAAAGAATCAAACATAGCCAACACAATTCTTTTGACTATGTAATGAATCAAACATAGCCAACACAATTCTTTTGACTATGTAATGAATCAAACATAGCCAACACAATTTTTTTGACTATGTAATGAATCAAACATAGCCAACACAATTCTTTTGACTATGTAATGAATTCTTTTGACTACTGGTATGTAATGAATCAAACATAGCCAACACAATTCTTTTGATTATGTAATGAATCAAATATAGCCAACACAATTCTTTTGACTATGTAATGAATCAAACATAGCCAACACAATTCTTTTGACTAAGTAATGAATCAAATATAGCCAACACAATTCTTTTGACTATGTAATGAATCAAACATAACCAACACAATTCTTTTGACAACATAATTGGAGATGCTGCCAGGATTTTGTCTAAAGGGGGGAACTCCCCAGTTGTCACCGAAATAAGGGGGAGTAGAAAACAAAAAGGGGGGAGGGGGAGCCATAGTTCAATATTTACCTAACACTTAAATATCCGTCTCTCTTTCTTCCTGCTTCACTCTGTTAGAGCTCTATTGAAATCAGCCATTTTGGGTTTTCTAGGTAGCCCGTATTTTAAATGCATTTGTAAAACTTCCTTGATGAATGCATGGTTCACACTTGGCAGAATGCTTGTTCCAGGGCCCAATGTGCCAACCAAATTCAGATTGACAACCAGTCATATCAAACTGAAGTACACAAACATAAAAAGACATATGTCGCGACAAGCACTACGAGTCCTCTACTGGCAGCATGAGTTATGTCGCGACAAGTACTCTAAAGGTCAACAGTTAGATAACAATTGTATACTGTGCAGAGTACATTTTTATATGTGCAACTTTAAACTAATTTGCGAGAGTTCTTGAGCATCACTGCTCTCCAAGTGTGCGAATTTGTACAAATTTATTACGATTTGCATGCCCTGGCAGCAACTCTGCATAATGAATTAAACATAGCCAAGTTTAACACTATTCTTTTGACTATATAATGAATCACCAAGTTTAACACTATTCTTTTCACTACATAATGAATCAAACATTGCCAAGTTGAATAAAATTCTTTTGACTACAAAACAAATCAGACATAGCCAAGTTTAACACTATTCTTTTCACTACATAACGAGTCAAACATAGCCAAGCTTAACACAATTCTTTTGATTATATAATGAATACAAAAAAGCCAAGTTTATCACAATTCTCTTAACTATATAATGTGTCAACATAGCCTGGTTTGATATTGGAGTTTGCAGCCCATTAGAGTTTCAAATAAACAACAATTAACTGAAAGATGGTGGTAGATATATGGAGCTTGGTAATTCATCAATTCATCCTAAATACAAAGCATCATTGCCTTAATATCACCTTCTTGCGTGATCAGGTTGGTTCAGACTGGTTTGACATTGTGCACTTTTGTGACATCAGCTATACTAAAACACCATAATTTCATGTGCCGCTTTAGACCAGCAATTTTGTAATTGGATGTATAAGGTATGTACCTTGTAATTAATCATGTAAGAATAAAGATGCTGCAGCAGTCAGAAAAGACTGAACCCTTGGGCTCAAACTCTTTCCTTGTGTTCTAGCAAAAGCACACAGGAAACCGTGTATTATCTCTATATTATCACACTGTAAAAATTGTCTGAGGTGTCCTCCATATACAATCAATATAGACCAGATCATTTATCATTATCTACTCTAACTTTGCCCTATAGACTTAACATTGGAGGGATGTGTAAAATATATTCCTGTATACATCATCATCAAACAATGTATGTCGTTGATAAGGACACACATTATAACATTATGTCGTATAGCTCGCCTGGTATATTCAACATTTATGCACATCATGAATGAAAGAAAAGAAAGATCATCTTTATTTGAATGTTTGTAATTGTTTGCTGATGTTAATGTTAAAGAGACCTGATAATTGATGCTAATTATAAAATCAGAGTACATAATAAACAGGTTATTGTATGTGTTCTATCTGATATATCGGGTGGACGAAACAACTCATCCATCTGAGAAATCAGGCACTACATATACAATAACCTATAAATATTGAAGGGATAAGCAAGCATGTAGCAAATTTACAAATATTAAATTCATGCCACTTACATCAAAACATTTTTTTAAACCTATCGTTGTAAAACTGAAGTAACTGAATTCTTCATATTAATATCCCAATAAAAAGAATTACCATTTAAAGTACACAAATTTAAATTGATATCAATAGCATGAAACTAAAACGCTGGATTTAAAATTTTAAAAATTTAAACTTCAAAAAAATATGCTTTAAGTGCTAGATACCTGTGAGGAAAAAAAATGTTTGTTAAGTATATACCTGTAAAGTATTAACTGTTGTGCTAACTTGTATTTACCATCAAAGACTAATTATATGAATCAAAACCAATGTTTTAGGTTGCTGTTAAAAATGTAAAGATAGTTTCAGTTCAAGTCATATTGTTATAATTAAAAGAAAATATATTTCACAGTGACTTAAAGGTAAATAACATAAAGGGAAACTACCAAGTGCCAGTTCATCATTTTTTATTTTTTGTTGAGTTAAGACTACCATTCTGAAAGTTAAGAACTTGTTTTACTGATATGATTGAAGGGCATCTTCTGCACTGGTGCATTACACTTTTCTTTCACAATCTTGTACCTTTTAAATCATGAAATCGGTTTTCATATTCATGAAAAATCCTCTCCACATAAAATTATATTCATCATTTTGCAATCCACTGTGAAGTTGTCCACGACAAGCTGAAACTTTTGCTAACCAAGTCAAACTTTTCTGTCACTAGCCCAGAAGTTCATACAGAATATGACGGGAATTTTTTATATTTATTTTGGTACCATTTAATGAAGATCTTGATTCCAGACAAGTAGGTTATTTTACGATTTTTCAAACCCAGATTATACTTTAAAATCTATTTTAGTAACATTCAAGTACTGAATCACTTATGAATGTTGTTAGTAGATTTTCTACTTAAAAAAAAAAAACTGAAGTATTTAGTAACGATTGTATAAAGTAATTATTTAATTAACGACAACAAAACATAACAAGGGCAATAATAACACTATCAATACCTTTTTACATTGTCAAAACCATCACATCAATAAAAAGTACAAATGCTAGGAACTTTTGGGCTCCCCATATTTATGTTCTACTGTAAAATAACAGACATCTGTCTCTGTCATTTGTTCATCAGGTAAATCTGTTGAAGGGCCATCTTCATCTGTTTCTTTGGGTGACACATCCCCAAGTGTGTCACTATGAATTATGTCCCTCTGGACCCTAGTGGATGAAGAATTAGTCCTCACAGGTTCTGATGCTGGGGATTCACTACGACTAGTATGATCTGTAAACACACTATCTGTATCTGAGAATACATCCAACACGGTGCCTTCTGAGGAAGCTTTAGTAACAGAGTTCCCTGAATGTTCATTTTTTCGGATTGGTTCAGGTTCCGTGGGTGTGCGTCCTGTCACCACGGGACTGTAATTTGGTCCTAGAAACCAGTCAGACCGCTGACGTAATCGCTCAAGCTGCTTGCGTTTTATAGAATTATACCGACTGAGGCTTTTTGTCTGGGTCTGGGTATGGACTTCATTCAGACTGTCCTCCACTGATTTGGGTCTCTGAAATACAAATTTAATTAACTAACAGGAACATAATTGTATTAATATGTGGAATCTACAATACTGTCTGAAATTCACAATCTGTTTTAATTTACAAAGACAAAGGCCTACAAGCACCTTTAATATTAACTTTTCTTTGGGCTGATGAACATTGAGTCATAATTGTATGTCTCTACAGCACTACAACACAAGATCATTAAGACGGGAAGTAACTCATTGTTTTCTTTGGTTACACACACACACACACACACACACACACACACACACACACACACACACACACACACACACACACACACACAAAATCTAAAGCTTGTGTCTTGAGATTTAAATACAACGGAACTGATGATACAAGAAACCAGATTTCCCTATAGGAAACAAGATGTCACGAAATTCCAAATCTGTAGCACTTATGGAACTACACCATTCTGGTGCTATCAAACATCATTCTGTAATGTGAAGACCAAGGTACCATCTCTCAACATGTCCTATATGTTCAGGGTTGCATGAATTATAAAGCCTGATGCCCAAGACTAGTCCAATGTGTCTCTGTAAGACAAGTGCATGGTGAGAAGAGATTAGTCTTATGTATCGTAAATGTTTTTGAAAGCAAGAGTATCATGAATGGAACATTATGTGCCCACCCCATGTTTAATAGTCCTCTATGTAGGCACTAGTAGTATATGGTTGACTCTGGATATTATTGACTAATAGATTCCAGTTACCCTGACCTTTGACCTTTGATTAAGGTATG
Organism: Margaritifera margaritifera; assembly: GCA_029931535.1. Lineage (NCBI taxonomy): Eukaryota > Metazoa > Mollusca > Bivalvia > Unionida > Margaritiferidae > Margaritifera > Margaritifera margaritifera. Next base: position 1,414,739 of record JAQPZY010001423.1, on the reverse strand, counting down.
TGGTCTTGAACTAAACGTATTGTGCAGAAACCATCATTTTCTTATCTGACATACCAAGACCTTAAACACTGATCTTTAGACCCCAAACATCTATTGGTTCCCTTCGTACCATAAGTGCAAGTCATCCACAATGTTTGGTCAACAAACTTACTCTAAAACAAAAATTATTCTGCAAAACAAATTTTTCTTTGAGTCACAATAAATTGCCCTTAGACCCCCAAGATCAATAGGCATCTTCTTAACCTTAAGTGCAAGCCGTCCACAATCTTTGGTCCAGGTCTGTGATGGGAGACTAATGTTATTGTGCATAAACCATTTTTCTTCTTTCAGTCAGTAACTTTGACCTTTGACCCCATAATCATTAGGCCTCTTCCTTACCCCTGTGCAAGCTAGCCATAAAGTTTGGTCCAAGTCTGTGATGTAAAACTAATTTTATTGTGCAGAAATCATTTTTCTTCTTTCACTCACAGTAACCTAAACCAACTTTCTGAATCCAAGATTGATACGATTCTTTCTTACCCCAAGTGCTAGCTATCTGCAAAGTTTGGTCCAAGTCTGTGATATAGAACTAATGCTACTGTGCAGAAACCAATGACCCTGACTGTTAACTTTTTGACCCTAAAATCTATAGGCTTCTTCTTTACCCCCAATGCAACTTATTTACAGAGTTTGGTAATGGAAGATGTGTGGAAACGAAATAGGGAACAGACTGACAGGTGGACAAATATGTCACACCATATGGCAGGCATATAACAACAAATAAAAAAACAGACATCTCTTCCAACAATAGATTAATAAAACAAGATTCCCTTTAAGCAAATGACACTCTAATGACCAAAAAGAATTTCCAGGAATTCATGATAAGATCATTACTTCCTTGTAACTGCTGAGTGTTGAACCATCTCCGATATTCTTCAGTGAAAACGAGTTGTAAATTAGATGCTGTGGTGGACATATCAGTTGTCAGATTGGCACCAATTTCATTTAGGACCAACAAGATATCATAAGAAGTCTTCTGGTGAAAACCCCATGTTGATATGAATTTCAATTTTGGAGGAGTAACAATAAAAAAAAAACTGTCAAGATGGCTGCTATGGTGGCCATATTGGATATCAGATTGGCACCATTTCCATTTAGGATCAACTAGGCATCATTAGAAGTCTTTTGGTGAAAGCACAATGCTGATATGACCAGCCATCTAGGAGAAGCAGCGATAACAAGATTTTCAAAATGGCCACTGTGGCAGACCTATTGGAAGTTTTTGGCACCGTTTTCATTTGCAACCAACTAAACACCATAAGAAGTCTTTTAGTGAAAACCCCATGCTGATATGACCATTCATTCAGGAGAAGTAGTGATAACAAGATTTTCAAGATGGCCACTATGGTGGCCACATTGGATGTCTGAGCAGCATCATTTTCATTTAGGACAAACTAGACCATGGGATGAATGTATGTGTAAAGTTTCATGGCAATCCTCCAAGTAGTTTAGGAGGAGTAGCGATAACAAACTTGAATGGAAATGACAGATGGACGGAGGACAACAGACAACAGACCATCCCATAAGCTCTCATTGTCTATGACCGGTAGAACTAACAATAAGAAAACATATATGTCTACTGACAACAGATTAATCAAAGTTTATGCATAGACTACTGCATTTGTATGGGAAAATATAAATGAGTTTTTTTCTGAATAATACTGCATGTAGTTAGGAGAGCAGCACCGCTCAGAAAAAACTCGTTCATAGAGTAAATCAGAAATACAGATTGATCCTAGTGCAAACTCAAACATACAGATTGATTCACTTGCAGATCCTGAAATTAGAGGATAACAGTCTAGCATTATGGATTTGAGGATGTTAATGGTTGAAAATTTAACTTTACTGGTAATAATACAACATTTGCAACAGTAAAGTCTTCATTAATGTCCTAAAATCTTCAAACACAGGAATTGTATCCATGTTCTAATGCACTCTGGAAGAATCTGCCTATAAAACAGCATCAATGCTTTTATTTTTCTTTCTGTTTTTTTTTCTTCTATTATTATTTCTTTGTGGTAATAGTTCAAAGTGAAAGTCATGACATCAACATTAATGACAGCATATAGTGGATTTTACTTCTGCAATTTTGACATTCCACCAATCAGAAAATATGTTACATTCACAGTTTTGACATTCCACCAATCAGAAAATGTGTTATGTTCACAGGTGTGTTAGAAGACAGAGTAATCTAAGTGTAAATCCAGAAAAATACAGATTGATCAAAACCCCAAATCTGGATTGACCAAGAAAATCTTGATGTTTGCCCTACTAACCTTGCTGACTTCTGGTGATGGTACAAGAGAAATTTCTGGAACTGAGACAGTGGAAGTGGCCATTCTCTGCGAGTCCACATATGGACCCTCTGGGGTCAGGTAAACTTTGGTTGAGACCTGGGGAGTGTCGGGCCCAGGACTAGCTCCCCCCTCCTGCTCATGCTCATGTTGCCGTGGAGGATGATGCAACTGAGTAATGTTCATGTCATTAAATATGTCCTCTGAAACAGCTTAAAAGAAAAGAACAAGGGTCACTCTGTGCACACTCCTATGATCCTATAGTGTTCGAATCTCTGTAGAGTACGAATTAAAATTCTCTAACCTGTATGATAATACTATTTATTCATATTTAAAAATTCTGTTAATGTTATCAAGCATTCTCCTGTAGAATCCAGGGATAGCACTTTCCACTGTTTGGTGTATATTTGTAATTCTCTATAATAACTTCTATATACCTTGATTTCTGTAGTAGGAATCCAGATGGACTGTGTGCTTTGATCAGAATTAATTACTGGGTCAACATGTGGGTATGTCTGTATGCATGAATGCTTATACCACCGACTTTGTAGCATCATTTTTTGGTGATGTGTGCATGGTCGAGATGGTATAGGGGTTGGCAATTATAGGCATGGCAATGGGTGCCGTAATCTGTACAGATCCAGGTTCAAATCTCAGTAGAGTACGAATTAAAATTCTCTGTATGATAATATTATTTATTCGTGTGTGTGTATATACAAATATATATACATTTGAATGCTTATTAGCACATATTTTCTGCTATTTGCTAGCAAAGCAATAACTTATTGAAATGTATCAGAAAACTCAATTGACAGATCCATTAAAAATCATTAACTACAGTATGTTAAGATTTAATTTTTTTATAGCTTTAAACAAGTCACCGCAAGGCAGTGCTATCATTTGTTTTACCAGGTAATCAAAGCTGCTACAAAAATAATGAAGCATGTAAAAATAGAAACATGTATGTAAAAACTGAAAGTTTAATCTGCCATGAATGTCTCATTTCAATTATATATTTTCAAAAACTAAAAATGAGATAAGATGTTTTATCGTGAATTATGAACACAACAAGAGATGTATTCATATAAGACAAATGTCATGCCACCCCCTCTTTTGTTAAAACGACAAACAAAAGTCCTACATTTGTACTTATAAAACAATATGCATATCGAAAAGTAATACTGAAAACAGTTAACAAACTAAAAAAAATTGTGTTTTTTTTAATGATGGCATGAAAATCTCATCAGGTCATCTACATATACCAGTACATATAATCATGCATACCAAAATTTCATTTGTCTATATCAAGTGGTTTTGCTTATTAATGCTGACAAGATTTTTGAGAAAAAAATCTAAGTTCAAAAATGTGTGAAATATAGAAGGTGGCCATAGCCTGTATGTCAAGCCCATGATTGAAACATTGCTGCAAAATAAGTGACCTTGACCACAAGGTCAAAAGGTTACATGAGTATGTTGCAGAATGAATCGTCCTAGTTTCACAATGATTCATCTCAAGTATGAACAAAATCCATCGACGGGATCAGGAAATACAATCAGAAGAAAAATCCAAAACCTTTATCAAATTTTGTATGACTGTAACCTTGACATCAAGGTCAACCAGATGAGCAAGTGGGTTCCAAAATCAATTGTCTTAGCTTCATAATGACTCATATGATGAAAATCTATTAACAAGTTTTAGGAAATATATACACATTTGAACATAAACTAATTTTTCAACCAATAATGTGTCTTTATTTGTCTGATTAAGTACCATACTTAATGGTCAAAACTCTCCAGTGAATCTAACACTTGGTTGCTCCGCCCCTTCTTAACCACCAAAATTTCTCTTAATATGAACTAATTATAACTAAAATCTTTAAGCAAAACCTTAACAAACCGTCGATGCCACTATGCTACATCTCCCTTTCCCACTAACAAACTGTTGATGACACCATGCTATGTCTCCCTTTCCCACTAACAAACTGTTGATGCCACTATGCTACATCTCCCTTTCCCACTAACAAACTGTTGATGCCACTATGCTACATCTCCCTTTCCCACTAACAAACTGTTGATGCCACTATGCTACGTCTCTCTTTCTCACTAACAAACTGTTGATGCCACTATGCTACATCTCCCTTTCTCACTAACAAACTGTCAATGCTACTATGCTACATCTCCATTTCCCACTAACAAACTGTTGATGCCACTATGCTACGTCTCCCTTTCTCACTAACAAACTGTTGATGCCACTATGCTACGTCTCCCTTTCTCACTAACAAACTGTCAATGCTACTATGCTACATCTCCATTTCCCACTAACAAACTGTTGATGCCACTATGCTATGTCTCCCTTTCCCACTAACAAACTGTTGATGCCACTATGCTATGTCTCCCTTTCCCACTAACAAACTGTCAATGCTACTATGCTACATCTCCATTTCCCACTAACAAAGGCTCAACAAAAATTACTGTAATGGAATGAAAATCTAATCAGGTCATCTACGTATGTACATACAAATACGTCTAAAATAATTGCATTTGTCCACCTAAAGTGGTTTTTATTATTTGTGCTAACAAGGTTTTTATCCAAAAAAGCATAAGTCCAACAAGTTTAACATTTGAAAAATTGTTGTAATGGCTTGAAAACCTAATCAGGTAATCTATGTATGCATACAAATAAGCTAGCTACATTTGATTTGTCTATGTATGTTGAATGGTTTATGCACAATCTTGCTAAGAAGCTTTTCAGGATGGACAGAATGACAGGTACCATATATACTCGCATATAAGCCGGGTCCAAATGCAAACAACATAGACCCTGATCTGCCGTCGCATAATGCGCCAGCAGATCAGGGTCTACGTTGTTTGTTCTACTGATTAGTCCTTACAAACTGCATAGACCCAGATCTGCCGATGCATTATGCGATGGTAGATCTGAATCTATGCAGTTTGCAGTTGGTATCGAAATATATGCGAGTATATACGGTATGTATGAGTATTATGTAGTAGGGTTTAACAGCATGTCAGCACAATAGTTGCAACATGGTGCCTATTAAAATGTAAAATTCTAAATCTGTAAATATAAATAATTGCTAAAAATTCAAAGATAAAGCCTTCCACATAAATGTAAACATGAAGTACTAAAAGATAAAGTAACAACGTAAATGTGTTTAACTTCTGTAAAAGGTAAATAAAAAGATAAAGGTAAAAGATGTAAAATCCTTAAAAAAAGGATCAAATCAAGTTGCCCCCACTACAATCCTCAATAACCCATGTTACTTAAATGTGAAATGTGGGTTACTATTTGGAGAGAGGGTTTTCATCCACAAACAAAGCTGTTTTACCCTACAGCCAAAAAAGCCTGTGAAACTGATTTAAATGCAAAATATATCCAGTTTCACTGAAGCATAAAGTACAGGTGCCACTGGACTACTTTTAGTGGAAAGGATGTTGCAATGATAAAAATGCATCAACACACAAAAATATACGACCCCACAGCCATAGTACATGAGAAACTAACCTAATGCAAAAGTATGACAGATGGACAGATGGATTGATGGATGAACAAGGATAACACAATAATTATGCCCTTTTCACATTCTTGGGTGGAGCTAAAAATGAATTCTTAAATTTGGAAACCATTTCCTTAACTGGATGAAATATATATTTATCTAACAGCTCACTAACCAAGTGAGATGCCTATGAAGAAAGTATTCATAAATTACTGAGGAATTAAATCATACACAAAACTGTAACAGCAACAAGCTTCACTGCAAAGGCAATCATAAAAAGCATGCAGTAAATAGACTATCTGCAGCTAAGAATCCAAAGAGGTCCACATACTTTTCTATGTTACTGACCTTATTTACAAGTGTATAACACACATCCAATGGCAAACAGAGCAGACACAAATCTGTCATCACATGGGTAATGAGTCAACACATCAGGGTCTATGTTGTTCACTTGAACTCCTAAATAGAACTAGTGGTGTGATATCTGATCTGCCATTGCAAATATGAAAGCAGTTCTGGGTCTATGCTGTTCACAGAAAGTTGTGTGTTATACATACACAAAGTTACATGTGTGTTGATCTGAGTCAGCGGAAAGAGTGAGTTTGATATTGAGTAGGAATAAGTTGAGGCCATCATCAATAAGGTTTCTCCCTCTGACTTGACTCAAAAAACGAACGCAGTTTTGTATTTATTACATACCCACTTTTTAAAAGATTTCCAGATATATTTAGTTGTAAAGTGTGAATAGGATTCAAAACATGAGTCCCTTGAATGGACTGGCACTCAACTGGCTGAAAATATTTCCAGAAATTCAAGACAAGACCATTTCGTCTTTTTAATTGCTGAGTGTTCAAACTATCTCTGATATTTCTATGCAATAACAAGATTCTCATATCAGCCGCTGTGGTGGCCATATTGGATGTAAGATCAGCACCATTTTCATTTAGGACCAATTAGACATTATTAAAAGTCTTTTAGGTGAGAACCCCAAGTGAATATGACATAGGTTGTGTTTGGTGCATCTGAAAATACTGATGCATGCGATATTAGTGAAAACATCCATATGGGTGTGCAATAAAAAAATTATGGACTGAACATCCATATCGAATGCCAGATCAACCATGTCAAAGGGTATGTAATGCATGACCACACTATACAGTATTTATTATTCCAATCATTGTCTATGTACCATCATCAACTAGAATGGACCAAGGTGTGGATCATCTAGTTACAGCTTAAACCACCGTTAATCATATCTTAAAGTTTGAAGTCTTCGGCTTAATCAATGTATGAGAGCAGACATTGAAATGCACACACATAAAAGCTGCATGCATGCATGCATTAAAGCATATGTATAAACAAGCAAGATAAGGAGTCCTCAAATTTTCTTCAAAGAGTGCAAGGATGACTTAAAATCTTCAGCTATGCAGCATGAAGCACATCTCACTCAAAATCCCTTTTTTATACCATTCTCTCCCTCTGTCTGTCTTTCTCTCTGCATAGAACCAGTTGTACACGGTTTATGCACAAGATCTCCCCTGAACCACATTTTTATACTATTCTATCGCTTTCTCTCTTTCTGCATAAAACCAGTTGTACTGGTTTATATGCATGAACCAGACAGACATATTGGCACAACCAAATATTAACCTTTGCTCTTTTATAATTTTTTTTTTACAAAAGGAGGGATGAAGAGGCTCTGAATATTATTCCAATTTAAGGATGGTTGCTTGTGATATGTTGGAGTATATGACTTTTTAAAAATTAATATTTTTACACAGCTAAGGGTTCAAGCAATCCAAAATCACTCAAAAATGTATATATTGCACTACTTGTAGTTGAATATCAATCACCAAGTAAGTGTTATTACATAGAGAAGTATGGGAAAAATCACCACGACACAAACTGCTCATAAAATAATAGCTGAATAAGCATTTAGAAATCCATAAAATTTACAAAGGTTGAAGATCATAGACTCCTCTAATCAAATACACAAAGAAAAGGGCATGCTGGTGAGTAAAGCTTTGAGTATAACATAGGTATTGAGATCACACATTCGTTTTCTGTAGCAGAAAGCTGGCAGAGCTAACTTACAGCAGGGCATAAATTGCTAAAGATTTTCAATGATCGAGTATACTTTTTGTTGACCTTATCATTTTCTTTCACTGGACTGTTATTGCAATTAACAAAGTTGTGTATGAATTTTTCTTTTCCATTATTTATTAAGAGACAGAAGTCACAACCATATTATGTTACATACAATCTCTCCAAAAGTTCATAGCATTACAATATACCTAGGTAAAAAGTGATGTTATTCTGATGATATCATTATGTAAGCTGTGCATAAACATTGATTTTACAAAAGACGACTATTTTAAAATACAAATACATTCATCAATCCAACTCGAGATGTTTTATCAAATATTTGTGAGCAATCAAGGACTGCCATATTTACACACACACATATAAAATCCACACAACTTCAAACAACATAGACCTTGATCTGCTATCAAGATGTATCAGCATATCAGGGTCTGTAATATTGGCTTAAAATCTTAGTAGAATGTACAGCACAGACATTGATCTGCTACCACATGATGTACCAGCATATCAGGGTCTGTACTACAGGCCTAACAATCTTTAATAGAATGTACAGCACTGACCCTGATCTGTTTGTACATTATGTGGTAGTAACTCGGGGTCTATGCTGCTTGCAGCTGGTTGTGTGTTAAAAACAGATAGATATGGTAACCAATTGGAATTTTCATTAACTTTAAAATAAAACTTGTTCCCACTTTGAATGTTGAATAACATTATGAGCTGGAAAAACAGAATAAACTAGATCTGTCAGTCAGTTAGTACTATACTGCTCCTCATGATGTGAAATGTAATTGCAATTTTCAAACAGTCCCTCAACGGGACTGACACTCTATTGTCTGAAAAGGATTTCTAGGAATTCAAGATAAGACCATTTCTTCTATTTAACTGCTCATTGTTGAAACCATTTGTGATATTCTTGCGTGATAAGGTTTTCGATTTAGCCATTGTGGCAGCCATATTGGAAGTAAGATCTGCACCATTTTCAATTAGGACAAACTGGACACCATTAGAAGACTTTTGGTGAAAACCTCATGGCCATACTGAATCTCAGATCAGCACCATTTTTATATACTACCAGCTAGACATCATAAGAAGTCTTCTGGTGAAAACCCTATGTTGACATGACCATCCATCTTTGAGGAGGAGTAGCCATAAGATTTTCAAGATGGTTGCCATGGCAGCCATATTGGATGTCAGATCCATACCATTTTCATTCAGTACCAGCTAGACATCATAAAAAGTATTTTAGCAAAAACCCCATGTTCATATGACCATCCAAGAACTAGCAATAACAAGATTTTCAAGATGGCCACAGTGGTGTCCAAGTAGCACCAGTTTAATTTTGGACCAAGCATCATAAGAAGTCTTCTGGCAAAAACCCCATGTCAGTAGGACTTTCCATTTAGGAGGAGTAGCAATAACAAGATTTTCAAGATGGTTGCCATGGTGGACATACTAGATCTCAGATCGGTACCATTTTCATATACTACCAACTAAACATCATAAGAAGTCTTCTGATGAAAATGTCATCTTGATATGACCATCCAACTAGGAGAAGTAGTGACAACATTTTCAAGATGGCCACTGTGGTGGCCATATTAGATATCAGATTAGCACAATTTTGATTTTAGACCAAGTAGATACCAGAAGAAGTCTTCTGGTAAAAACTCCATGCTGATAGGACTTTCCTTTCAGAAGGAGTAGCAATAACAAGATTTTCAAGATGTGGTGGCCATATTGGATGTCAGATTGATACCATTTCCATTTAGGACCAACCAGACATCATAAGAAATCTTTTCGTGAAAGCTCCATGTTGATACGACCATCGATTCAGGTGGAGTAGCAATAAAAAGATTTGCAAGATGGCCACTATGGTGGCCACACTGGATGTCCAGGTGGTACCACTTTTATTTAGGACCAAATAAACATTATAAGAAGTCTTCTGGTGAAAACCTCATGCCCATATGACTTTCCATTGAGGAGTATTGATAAGATTTTCAAGATGGCTGCCATGGAAGCTTTATTGGATGTCAGATCAGCACTACTTTCATTTAGAACCAACTAAACATCATGAAAAGTACTTTAGTGAAAACCCCATTTGATATGACCATCCATTCAAGAGAAATAAGAATAACAAGATTTTCCAAATGGCTAATGTGGTGGCCATATTGAATGTCCAGGCGGCACAAATTTCATTTAGGACAAAGCAGACATCATAAGAAATCTTCTAGTGAAAACTCCTTGTCAATATGACTTTCTGTTCAGGAGGAGAAGCAATAACAAGATTTTCAAGATGGCTGCTGTTGCGACCATACTGGATGTCAGATTGGCACCATTTTCATTTAGTACCAACCAGACATCATAAGAAGCCTTTCAGTGAAACCACCATGTTGATACGAATATCCATTCAAATGAAATAGTAATAACAAGATTTGCAAGATGGCCACTGAGGTGGCCATATTGGATGTCCAGGTGGCACCATTTTCATTTAGGATCAACTAGACATCATAAAAAGTATTCTGGTGAAACTCCATGTCGATATGAGTATCCATTCGGGAGGAGCAGCTATAACAAGATTTTGAAGGGGGCTTCTGTGGCAGCAATATTGGATGTCAGATCAGCACCATTTTCATTTAGGACCAGCTAGACATCATAAAAGTCTTTTAGTGAAAACCCCATTTTGACATGACCATCCATTCAGGAGGAGTTGTGATAACAAGATTTTCAAGATGGCTGCTGTGTCAGCCATATTGGATGTCTGAGCAGCACCATTTTCATTTAGGACCAACTAGACATGGGATGAATGTGTGTGTAAAGTTTCATTTCAATCCTCCAAGTAGGAAAAGTAGCTATAACAGACAGATGGATAACTGACAACAGGCCATCTAGTAAGTTCTCCTGGTCTATGATTACTAGAGCTAAAAATGGTGAGATAAATCTGTAAGTACTAATCTGACAAAGCCAAATCTTATACAGGACAAAACTCTTATCACGATACAAACACATACCAAGTTCCATGAAGACATCTCAAACAGTTCTGGAGATATTGACTGAACAAGAGGATAGTGGATGGATGGGTGGACACAGCATGTAATAAAAATGGTCATAACTTTTAAATTGCTGATCAGACTACATTTTTTACAGGACACATCAGACAACATTTTTTACAGGACACAATGTCTAGCCATAATACAAAAAGCGTACCAAGTTTCAAGAAGATATCTCAAAGGGTTCAAGTGTTCAGGAGATATTAAGAAAACAAAAGTGCGACAGTGGGTTGGACAAGCTCACTCCATCAATTCCGATCTCCCTCCCAATTTGTTTGGGGGGGGGGGGGGGAGAGGGATAATAAAAGTGACTCAATACATACAATCTTATAATTGCAGGGATTTTTTAAGGGGTCCTTAGGGGCTAATAATAAGTCTGTCTCAATAAAATATTTAAAAATGATGCAGTATTTCTCCTTTTTAGCAATTTACCCCCGAAAAATGTTCAAAATGTCAAACTTGATTTTTTTCCCTCCCAATCGATGGACCCAAGCCCAATTTAAATTCACCTCAGAAAAATCCCTCTAACAATGATTCAACAATTGTTGCAAGGAAAGTGGCACGCATACCTCAGTTTGCCCTTACAAAACATGAACAAAAGAAACAAAGAGTGAAAGCAATATCCCAGTTAATATAAGCTTCTTATCAGGCATTCTTATCTTACCATGTATTTTGGGATCAAAGCCAGACTTAATTCCCTCGCTCAAAATAAAAAGAGCTAAACCCCGAGCAGCTTCCTTCACTAATCATGCAAAAGAAACAAAATAAAATGCATGCACTTCAACATAAACAGAAATATCATGCAGACAAACAAAGTGGTTAAATAATACACAAATTACATCTAGAAAAACAAAATGGTTACAACAAATAATCAGAAAAGGATGTAATTCAGATTAACAGCTTGATACCTTGAATGATATTTTTAAAATATTTGGACAATTATTTTAAAACCAGTTGAATGTTTGAAGATATCCTTTATTTGTAACCATTAAAGGAATTTTAATTATGGAAACATTTCAAACAAATGTATGCAAGTTAAAAGCACATTCAAATACCACAATTTTGCTAAGGGAGGCTACTTGTGTAATATCAGAAACACATGTGCACTTATTAGCTCCCATGGTATGCTATGCTGATTTGCAAATTAGTGATAATGATTTCTCCCTTGCTGCATTCCCAAGGACTGGCAAAAAAAGGGGAGAGTAATCTCAGCCTCTAGGAATCAGCAAAAATAAGTGCACGAGGACCATGTTATGTATCTAATACAGCTCTGAGTTCATAAAGGCAATGTGAAACAAGATGTGCCATAATAAGTAAATAATACCCACAGCAGATCTGGGTCTATGCTTTAGGCAGTTTTGTGCATGGGTACATACAGCAATGACAAAAGGCTCATGATCATTTGAAATCCAATAAACTATGTCTCAGTAATGTGTAGGGTCTATTCTAGGATGTGCAATTGTAGAATTCACACTAAGTTCTACAAAAATATCGCAAAAAACATCGACTGAAGTTGCAATGATTGTGCATCATATTTGAAAGCCCTACCTTTATTTACTTTGGTAATTCCCCTTTAGTTAGAAAATTCCACCTTTTGAAAAAAAAAGGGGGGTCGGATTTCCCACAGAAATTTCAGTTCCAGAATAGACCCTGACTGAAAACACTACTGTGCTTTTGCAATTTCCTTACTATAAAGGAAAAATAAAATAAGACTATCTTATTTAAAATCCTACTTCTTTATCTTATCACCATAAATATGTATCTAAAACTGAAAAGCACAGACCCAATTAAATTGGCCACAGAACTTGTAATTAATGCAGCCTGGTAGTACATGTACATTGCTCCCTCTTTGTAATGCTGTTCACGCCAACCATAAAAGTGACCAATATTATAAGTGAGGAAACCTTATACTGAGGGATGTGTCCTGACAGATCATTAAAACACACAAATAGAGTGTATTTAATGATGGGAAATCACATCATACATTGTTCTCATGGGCCAAGAACTAAAATAAAGTCAAATCAATTAAGTAGCAATTATATCTTAAAACATTTTACAGACTTAATGGAATCCATGACCATATCCATATTATAAGAGTTGCAGCAGTATACTGAGGGGGTCTACAGTGAGGGACCACTGTAATCATGAAAACATGAGGCCCAAGTAGGGCTGAGATCACTCACTTGCCTGACATCTGCCTCACAGCCATATACAAGAGCAGTTGGCAATGAAATCTGGGTTAGGAGGATGCTTTCCTTAGAAATTTCTTCTGATGCTGCTGATTGCAATTTATGAAAACAACTGTTTCAAGGTTTCTTTATTTTTTAAAAATATTTATCCACATTTGATCGTACATCAGCATCACTTGTCCAATACTAAAAATAGCAATTCCTAACAGACACAGGACAGACAACATGACATACAAGGCCATACTAATAAGCTCACTTGACCTTACGGCCTGGTGAGCTTAACAAATGAATGATGAGAACCTTCATGAATCTGAATTCCAAGTGCTTCTTAATGCCAACAGTTCACAGTAGATAATATCAGACTATTCTTAATGCCAACAGTTCACAGTAGATAATATCAGACTATTCTTAATGCCAACAGTTCACAGTAGATAATATCAGACTATTCTTAATGCCAACAGTTCACAGTAGATAATACCAGACTATTCTTAATGCCAACAGTTCACAGTAGATAATATCAGACTATTCTTAATGCCAACAGTTCACAGTAGATAATGCCACACTATTCTTAATGCCAACAGTTCACAGTAGATAATATCAGACTATTCTTAATGCCAACAGTTCACAGTAGATAATATCAGACTATTCTTAATGCCAACAGTTCACAGTAGATAATGCCACACTATTCTTAATGCCAACAGTTCACAGTAGATAATATCAGACTATTCTTAATGCCAACAGTTCACAGTAGATAATATCAGACTATTCTTAATGCCAACAGTTCACAGTAGATAATGCCACACTATTCTTAATGCCAATAGTTCACAGTACATAATACCAGACTATTCTTAATGCCAACAGTTCACAGTAGATAATACCAGACTATTCTTAATGCCAACAATTCACAGTAGATAATACCACACTATTATTAATGCCAACAGTTCACAGTATATAATACCAGACTCTTCTTAATGTCAACAGTTCACAGTAGATTATACCAGACTATTCTTACTAATTTCCCTGTGCTACAGAAACATTTTTCCATACACATATAGACAATGGACAAGTTGTGTTTTAAAGAAGCACCTGCCCCACTTAAAAAAAACAAAACAATACTGCCCTTACAAAGTTTTTTATGCAGTATTTCACACAATCTGCAGGCCCCTTGGACAAGTAGCTCTCAGAGGAATGGGGGGAGCCCATGTATTATTTAGACATGCCCAGGACATAGGGCTGTCCTGTTTTTGAAAAACTGGCAGAGCTTGTAAAATCCAAGAATTTCCCATCTACTAAGAAATTAAATTTTAATTTAAACTTAAAAAAGATTTATTTTGCTTTCATACTCTATCTAAAATCATAGGCAAGTAACATGAAATTTTCTTTGCTCTGCAGATTTGTGTAAATTGTTACAGTCCTGAATAAACCTTTTAATCAAGATATAAATGTTACATTACAACTACATGTACATGACAATGAAAACAATAAAGGAAGAAAAAATAACTGGAACTGAACTTAACTTGCTGTGTGAGCTTGATATATTTGAACTAAAGTATTTCTAATAATATACATTTGTCAAAATGTCTGCCAGCAAATGAAATCTGGGTCAAGCACTCATTGTAGGGCTTCCTGCATACAAAGAGGTACTCTTGAAGTCAAGTTTATTATGATCCAGATCAGATTAATTACATCATAAAGTCTGTAATAATACCAATTAGGGTACCAATAATACTTGAAATTATGCTGAATCAGAGTTTCTTATCGAAGTACCATACAACCTCTACTAACCTACCAATAAAGGGAAGGAATAATGTTGGCCATTTAAAGGAGGGGCTGTGAAAGGGAGATAAATACACAAGTAAATTAGCAGGAGGGAAATTCAGATTTCAGTATGATGTGCTTACTAAAAGGAAGTTCAAATCATAGAGGATTAGACTGTATACATTCACAACTGCTTAAAACATATCTAAAAAGCTGACACCTGACTTCAATAGCCATTTCTATTCAACAGTGCCATTTACTCATCCCCCTGAAGTAAGACCTTGTTGAGAGGCCACCTCTATGCAAGTCTTGTCATTGATTCCTCACTTTAAACTTTTGCAATCTAAAGAATGATCCATCCAGGGTAAGTGGTTTGTCATCTTCTCTACCTCAGTGACCACATCATGCCAGCATCTGGGCTGTCAAGTTTGTTCAAAAGAAGTTGGACAATAAAGTTTAAATTGTAAACATCTAATTAAGAGCCATACTCTGAGGCCTCAATTTAACAAGAAATGCCAAAATTAGACAAGACTTTAGATTGTAACCACTGTACCAGGAAATTGTGAAGAATAAAAAAAAAATTAATAAAACATAGAGTACTGAACTCTAACAGTTACTGCTTTTAAAAAAGTTGTAAATATTCTTTTTATCTAATAATGTTTTGTTAAGTTTTTGACTTTAGAAACATCCCAGTCTTACAAACAAAAAAAGACCATGACTTCACAACCAACCATCCATTCTGTACCAACCACAGGAGTTTCTTCATATTCATGCTGATGAGAAAGAGACAAGTAGAAGTAGATTGGGTGTGTTGAACAATTATTCATAGATACCAATGTAATAATATTAGAACACATCATGCAATTATTCAATACCCCCAAAATATATGCAACAATACAGATGATGAGGTAAAATATGGTAACTGTTACTGCACAAGAAGGGAATCCATATCGTTTACCACATGACAAAATAAAAACATATACAAATATGTTGGCAGTGAAGAAATACTTTGAATTCTTTTCATGGGCATCACTTTCTGTCTTGATTTGCAAATAATTACATTTTCATCAGAACTTAAATTCATGGAGTGGGGATGCGGATTCCATTTGTTTTCATCAGAACTTAAATTCATGGAGCGAGGGCGGGGATTCCATTTGTTTCCGTCAAAACTTAAATTCATGGAGTGGGGATTCCATTTGTTTCTATCAGAACTTAAAGTCATAGAGTGGGGATGGGGATTCCATTTGTTTCTATCAGAACTTAAATTCATGGAGTGGTGATGGGGATTCCATTTGTTTCCATCAGAGCTTAAATTCATAGAGTGGGGATGGGGATTCCATTTGTTTCCATATAAGGATTATTGTTCATGATGTTGTTAAATCTGTAAATTGTAGTACAGTAACTACAAAATCTATGACAATTGGTATCCATGAAAATTGGTACCCAGAGAATAATGGTAAATTCACAGCATCATGTATGCATTGATAAGAAGAAATTTCATAAATCAAACATGATTCAAGTACTGCCTTAATGATCCAAACACAATAAGAATTATAAGCTTATGCCATGCCTGGCAAAGATGTACATTTAAAAAGGGTTCTACGGAAGGAGTTGTCAAGCCCATGAATGGCATTAAGCAGGGAAGAAACAAATCCTAGCATTTCAGTTACAAACTTAAGGCATAAAATAATACTGTTCCAAAGTTTCAGTTGAATAGAGCAACTGATGTAGAAGTTATATGACTTTCAAAATCTGTAACACTGCCAAAAAATTATACCCATCTTGCCATCATAAGCTCAACAGAAATATGTACATAAACTTGAATGTTCAAATTTTATGCTGGGTTGCGACTCAAAACAGGATGTCTGGCACATACGGTTATCAAATATAAAATTTGTTGCATATTTTGTTAGTGACGTAGTATGGAATGATACCGAGTCAGTAGGAAACTTTACTGGGTAAGGCACTTACACTGAGCCCCATAAAGTCAGCATGAAACTTACTGGGTAATGCACTACACTGAGCCCCAAAAAGTCAGGATGAAACTCACTGGGTAAGGCACTTACACTGAGCCCCAAAAAGTCAGCATGAAACTTACTGGGTAAGGCACTACATTGAGCCCAAAAAAGTCAGCATGAAACTTACTGGGTAAGGCACTACATTGAGCCCGAAAAAGTCAGCATGAAACTTACTGGGTAAGGCACTTACACTGAGCCCCAAAAAGTCAGCATGAAACTTACTGGGTAATGCACTACACTGAGCCCCAAAAAGTCAGGATGAAACTCACTGGGTAAGGCACTTACACTGAGCCCCAAAAAGTCAGCATGAAACTTACTGGATAAGGCACTACACTGAGCCCCAAATAGTCAGCATGAAACTTCCTGGGTAAGGCACTTACACTGAGCCACAAAAAGTCAGTATGAAACTTACTGGGTAAGGCACTTACAATGAGCCCCAACAACTCAGCATGAAACTTACTGGGTAAGGCACTTACAATAAGCCCCAAAAAGTCAATATGAAACTTACTGGGTAAGGCACTTACAATGAGCCCAAAAAAGTTTTGTACAGATTCAGTGTCATTCCATATCAGGCCATGGACAAATCATGTGAAAAAATTATCCCACCAATGACATTAACTGTTTTTGCATTATTTCATGTTAATTTTCATTTTGAGAAATGGCTGAGAAATATTCTGTGATTTCATGATAAAATGATAATTATTTATTTTGCTTTATTACTTCTCCAGATCAGGACTCTCAGTAGGATTTTGAAACTGGGAGTCCTAGACACCCAGCTTACTGAAAATGGGGGGTCCCACACAGAATTATCAGAGTCCAACATTTTGTTATGTATACCTTCAATCATGTTTATGTGTGTGTGTGTGTGAGAGAGAGAGAGAGAGAGAGAGAGAGAGAGAGAGAGAGAGAGAGAGAGAGAGAGAGAGAGAGAGAGAGAGTAGACTGAACTGGTATGTTTTCATGTGCATGTTAAGTACCAACTGAGGTTGCTAAAAAAACGTTTGTTTTTCTGTAGATTGATCAGCTGACCATGCTTTGCAATGTAACACATTGTGAATGATTGGGCCATTTTGCACTCGTCTGACCCAGGTATCCTCGTATTTTGTTCCACGACCAAAGGAACAGTCCTTCTTTTCCCCCAACATATTTTGTCTCTCAACAGCCAGCAAGTGATCTCTGTTTGTTCCATGGACTGAAAACACTGAGAACTGAAGGCTTCCTCGAACCGGGAATCCCAAAAGGGTTGTTGCCTTGTTTTACAGCAAACACTGCACTTGGCTAAAATGTGTCCATCACTCTTGACTTTATAAAGCCAATTAAATGTTTCTGACCACTTATTGTCCCATTGTCAAACGTTTACTTTCATGGGCATATCTGTTGGTTTGAGACAATCATACGCTGCTTCGTTTTCCTTTTCAGCCCCACTTTCATTACCGCATAGATCAGTCCATAACTGCTTTACATTGTCAGTGTCATCGCTACATGCTTTCCTCTTTCCAAATAAACTTAACTGACTTGCTTGCCGCATGACCATATTCATTGTTTATTTGAGTATAAATCACAAATAAATGACACATCTACTTACAATCTATCAGTTTAATCAAACCGATATACTTCACAGGGCTGTACCTTTGTGTTTTGTATTGGATAACCAAAACATTTTCGAACTAGTTAAAGCAAAGCTAACACATTTTTTAAATATAGTCTATGTGGATTCATTTCACAGATGTTTGCATAAGATGAAAAGCCTACTCAGCAGAGCGATTACACTTGGTGATAAGTTTGAGATAATTACTCGTCATGGCCATCTGATACAGACAATAAAGAGTACTGACAGGTGTTAAAATTAGTTTGTTTGCCTTGCACTAATCTGCTTTGATTGACCTGATCATGGTTTTGCCTACAAAGGGATGTTTTTCCAAAGGTCATGTGAAGAAAAGAAAAAAAAAATATGGGGGATGCACGCACTTTAAAGACTTGGGGGTCCAGGACCCCACATTACCGACAGCTCTGTCAGACTGAATTCAAATCATTGTTTCATATATTCATAGCCATATGTTTTAAGGATTTTACAAGTGTTACTTTTATCTTTAATTTTATATACATTTTTACAAAATTTTAACATCTTTACTGTTTATATTTTATCTTGTTGTACTTCATGTTTACATATATTTGGAAGGGTTTATTTTCCTGATGTTTTGTGCAATTCTTCATTTTTACATTTTTCAAACTTTACCTCAAGTTGGCACAATATAGCCACCATTGTGTTGAGGTGCCTTAAAATGCTACAACATACATTCATACATCCTATATTTCACAGACTGTTTAAATATATTTCAGCCTGCAATTAAATTTATGATCAATCTGTCAAATATTAGAGTATCATTTCTAGATGCAAATGTCATTAAAAAAGAATGTAATGATTTAACTAATAGTGTAAGTTAAAAACACAAATGTTCATCAATATGTTGAATATTCTTTGTGTCATCCAAAATCATGCAAAGACGGAATACCATACAGTCCAGCAAAGTGATACAGAATTTGTTTGTCATATGCTGATGTATTCAGAAATTTATTGACAGAATTACGTTAATATTTCAAAATAGAAATTATCCAGTTGACACTACTATTTCTGCTTTCAAAAATTATCTTTTTTCTTAGTTTAACTGACTGAAATGTAAAGTTACAGACAAAAAAGAAAATATAATTCCTTCCATTGTTGAGTATAATACTAGTTTACCTAATCTAGGAAGGATTATCAACAAATATTGGGATCCTGTGCAATTAATTTTGTAATGGAAGAGTTAAATCACTTCACAAAAGCAGGCCTACAATTGCCTACAAATGAACTAAGAATCTGAAAGATTTCCTTGATTGTTCTAAATTCATAAAGAAACAATTTACAAGTAGTTCATCAACTCAATGTAATATATGCAAAATGTTCACACTGTTCTTTTATTATTGAAAATACTTATTTCAGTAGCAGTAACAATAATGGAAAATTTCAGATGCTCATGATACTAACTGTGCAAACTTCAAATGTTATTTATTTGATAACTTGTAAAAAGTGTGGCATACAATATGTTGGACAAACTTGTCAGTGAGTATCTCAATGCATGAACAAACATAGATTTGACATAAATAACTGTAGTGATCCATTATTTTCATCTCATGTTGCCACACTTTAATGACAGCTTCCATAAGTTCAAATTTTTCTTTTTAATGCATTTTTTTTTTATTCATTCTGAAATGGAATGTGTATTAATGAAAATATATTGGATTCACCATTTGGATAATGTCTATCCAAAAAGTTTAAATTCATTAATTTATAAATTCATAATAATTAATCAATTCTCCATATTTAAAGGAAAATAAAACTGTTTGACTCTATATCTTTATATATATATATATGAAACAATCACATCATTCATGATGTCAGGTCACACTGACCTAATATTTTCCATGTAAGTATAGTCTCATACTGGGTCTTCAATTGACACACTTTCACAAATGAAAAGGCAAGAAAGTTGTCAAATGTGGTGTAATACCTGATTCATAGTGCACTGATCAATTTTATCTTATAATGTGATGACCTCTAATGAGACACCACCTGTCTTGGAAGGGAATTTTTTTTAGGCAGGAGGGATGGTCTTACAAAATAGGTTTTATTTTAATTGTTTATTAGACATTTTGCTCTAATATTTGGTTATAAATCCTTGATGATCAATATTCGAATGAATTTCTCTCTAATAGGTGGCATGAAGCTATAATGTTAGCATTTGGAATATTTGACAGCTAGTGCATGTTGCACACTATAATGTTAGCATTTGGAATATTTGACAGCTAGTGCATGTTGCACACTATAATGTTAGCATTTGGAATATTTGACAGCTAGTACATGTTGCACACTATAATGTTAGCATTTGGAATATTTGATAGCTAGTACATGTTACACACTATAATGTTAGCATTTGGAATATTTGATAGCTAGTACATGTTGCAAACTATAATGTTAGCATTTGGAATATTTGACAGCTAGTGCATGTTACACACTATAATGTTAGCATTTGGAATATTTGACAGCTAGTGCATGTTGCACACTATAATGTTAGCATTTGGAATATTTGACAGCTAGTGCATGTTACACACTATAATGGTAGCATTTGGAATATTTGACAGCTAGTGCATGTTACACACTATAATATTAGCATTTGGAATATTTGACAGCTAGTGCATGTTGTACACTATAATATTAGCATTTGGAATATTTGACAGCACACTATAATGTTAGCATTTGGAATATTTGATAGCGAGTAGATGTTGCACACTATAATATTAGCATTTGGGTTATTGATAGCTAGTGCATGTTGCACACTATAATGTTAGCATTTGGGTTATTGATAGCTAGTACATGTTGCACACTATAATGTTAGCATTTGGAATATTTGATAGCGAGTAGATGTTGCACACTATAATGTTAGCATTTGGGTTATTGATAGCTAGTACATGTTGCACACTATAATATTAGCATTTGGAATATTTGATAGCTAGTACATGTTGCACACTATAATGTTAGCATTTGGGTTATTGATAGCTAGTGCATGTTGCACACTATAATGTTAGCATTTGGGTTATTGATAGCTAGTACATGTTGCACACTATAATGTTAGCATTTGGAATATTTGATAGCGAGTAGATGTTGAACTCTATCAACAAGCAATGTGAAATCCATCATACCAAGACCAGTTGGAAATCATGTTGGGCAAATAAAACTTTTTGTCACTTGCACAGGATTTTATATGAACTAGTATGAAGGAAAAATCCAGATTTTGTGTGCAATTTCATGAAAATTTGATTTTAGGCAACAGACGGCTTGAAAATGTATCCAGCCCAGCAACTTATGTGAATGATTTCTTGTAATTTAACCTATGACGGGTTTCATGACAAGTAATTGTTGTCTTGTTGTCTAATCCCCACCAACATTTCAAGATACCATCAATCAACTTTTGTGGTGAAATCCACCAAATTGGTAAACCACTAAAAACATCATACATCATCTCTGGCTATGTATAAAAACTGACAGAATGTCCTCAATCCTGCCAGAAACAACTGTAAATTGTCCAGATTACACCTACCCCCACTCTATGAACCACTACTAAATTCCCCATTCAGTATGGAAATTGAGGCCATACAGAGCATGTTAGGAAGGTTAACATCCGTGTATCCAATAGAAAAGCACAATATGGACATTAATAAATATATCCAAGGGAACAAAAATACATATTCAACTTCATCTGATACATATTTGTACATATCACCAATAAAGATTAGACAGATGGGTTCTGCAAAGTTACATGTCTAACCAAGATGGATTTGGCATGAAATTCTTGAGATAATGTGAATAACAACCAAGCCTTGTCCACTAAGGCAAAAAATATAATATGTGTTTCCGGTCGGCCGACCTTACCTATTTCTCATTGCCGACCCTAGCAAACCCCACCCACCCCCCCATTTTTTTTTTTTAAAATAAAAAAAATCACATTCTGAAATAGA
This sequence comes from Margaritifera margaritifera, assembly GCA_029931535.1. Taxonomy (NCBI): domain Eukaryota; kingdom Metazoa; phylum Mollusca; class Bivalvia; order Unionida; family Margaritiferidae; genus Margaritifera; species Margaritifera margaritifera. The sequence continues at coordinate 1,392,226 of JAQPZY010001423.1, read as the reverse complement.
TTTGTGCATCTAATTGAGCCGGTTTTGCCCAGTACTTTGAAGCACTTGAAATATTATTTGATTTATATATAATGTTCACAAAAAAAAAAATTACTACTGGCCTACCCTAATTTTAAAAACCAGTGCAATAGGAAACACACATTTTTTTATTTTTTTGGGCCTAATTTACAACTGACTAAGAATTGCATGCATTAGTGGTTGCAAACCTTAAACTACTGCCTGCAATTTCAACCAAAAGTTTCATGCAAAAGGAAATAGTTAAAGACATCCAGCTGTAAATTTGATACTTGTTCAGTGCCAATTAGAGTCCTACAACTCCCTGTGTGTCTGACCATAATCCCTTAGCTTACGAACGCAGCACCCACTTTGTTTTCTTAGCTGGCAACCCTTTGATCAAGCTGCAAATCTGATACTTGTTCAGTGCCAAGTAGAGTCCTTTATTCAGTTAACCAAGTTTATCTGAACTCCGTGATCATGCCACATTTGACACCTGTTCAGTTGTAGAACATCTTTAAATCAATTTCACAGAATGTATGCTCAAAGTGTCACTTACAGAGCACAAGTTCAGTCTCCATATAAGCACCCACAGGTAACAGTAAAGACAAGGAATCGGAGTTGGACAATGTTTACAACGACCAGGATGAATTCTTGGGCCTTGTACCAGATGACATTAGACAGTGACATTTATAGGATACTATGAATCACAAAAGTGTGGACTTTACTTTCACTGTTTATATGTCAGACATAAGGTATTAACATATTATGGGATATTATGAATTGGATCATTCTGGACTACTATTTTTATACCAGTATGTGACCTATAATAAAATTCATGGATTTATCATATAGATGGATTTAAAATGTCAAGAATTATGGATTTTATTTCATGAAGACAGACAAAATGTAAGTTTCAACTTATTTGTGACATATTCCGCTCAGTAATATAACTGTATTTATTTTACACTGGTTTTGTCTTTTTTTTCCCAATCTATCTAAATATCCAGTTTGGCTTGCTTATTTTTCATAAGTGCAAATAATCTGACTTGCTGACAACAATTCACCCCTCACAGACGGATTTGATTTGTAAAGTACAAATCGACTTATAGGAGGGTCAAAGAAAAATTAGCTTTTTGAATACCTAAAAAGGGGGGGGGGATCAACTTATAGGCAAGTTGACTTATAATCAAGCATACAGGGTATTTAAATAAACAGTGTGAATTTGACATAAACTTTTAAATTCAAGCATAACACTAATGCAACATTAAGAAAAAAAAACAATTTAAAAAATAGTATCACATTGTTTACCATCATTTACCATTATCTCATATATAGTGCATGACCCTGTGACATAAAACTTTGTAATATTACGTAGCAATACCATTGAGATGCACAAATATTATGATCAACACAATCTCAAACTCATTCTAAAAATAAACAGCCCACCTTTTTGTCCAGCCCACCTTTTATTTAGCTAAGCAAAAGCTTGAACATTCAGGTTAATCTAGGGTGTGGATAGATTGATAGATCAATGGAGACCTTCTTTTTGTCCAGCCCACCATTTACTTAGCTAAGCAAAAACTTTAACATTCAGGATAATCTAGAGTGTGGATAGACACATGGATCAATGGACATAAAGACGGAGGGACAGAATGAACACAAACACCAAAGAAATCGCTACCGTATATACTTGATTATAAGTCAACTCAACTATAAGTTGACACCCCCCCCCCTTTATTTTAGGGCTGCAAAAAGCTAATTTCTCTTTCACCTCCTATAAATCGGGGTGTATTTTGCAAGTCAGATCCATCTGAAGGGGTGACTTGTCGTCAGTGAGTCATGCTTATAAGATGACCCCTACTCTGCATTAATCGAATTTTGAGTAAAAAAACGTCGACTTATAAGCGAGTATAAATGGTATGTCAAGCTTCTGCCATAGGTGACCTCTACAATTATAAAATCTTTTAATAATACAATATGGCACTTCCTGCAGGCCTTTTGTAGTACATTATATTATTCAACTAGTTTGATAAATCTAATACCTAATATCTTTACATGTACTTACGAGGTAGAATATCCTCTGGTGGATACTGATACTGATATCTAAACGTCTCTCTCACGTGAATTTCTATATGTGTCATCTTTGCAAAGTATTCAATATTTCCCTGCCCAAACATCCGTGCCACACCAAAATTGTCAATGAGAAGCTGCATTATTCGACTAGCTTTTTCCACCTTGGCAGGATCCATTGCACATGTGTGGAACATACTTCCTGCCACACTACGCGATAACGCTTCCGTGGACATGTAATTTTTCTCTGAATTGTGAACCATTGTAAACCATATCCCGAATAACAATGATAACAACTGCTGGTGAGGCTGTGACAATGACTGGATAAACCTGAAAATAGAATGAAATTTTGGATTCTAATTTCTTGCAATCTAGACCTTTGAACTTCTTAAAAACTTGTCACTTGAAATCTTAACTGATTCCAAGTAGACCTATGTGTATTCAGTACCTGGATAGTCTAATAACAATGCACTGGTGTAGAGAGGCAAACTTGAATCAAAATTTTAATTTGATGGACACCATTGTGAATGCTATGTTTAGCCTTCTGCAATATAAATACCGTATATATTTGCCTATAAGCTGATACCAACTGCAAACTGCATATACCCTGATCTGCCGGCACATTATGCGATGGCAGATCAGGGTCTATGTTGTTTGCATTCGGACCCAGATTATACGCGAGTATATACGGTATGACTATTTTATTAAATACTCTCATTCTCATCACACATTACAAACATGGGCTAATACATTTAAATCTACCTTGGGGAGAGTAAAATTCCAACATTCTCATCACACATTACAAACATGGGCTAATACATTTAAAACATGGGCTAATACATTTAAATCTACCTTGGGGAGAGCAAAATTCCAACATTCTTAACCCTTCAGCAAGGCTCTGGATAAGCAGCGTATTTGCATATTTTACACAAATAAATTACTAACAAGAGTAGTGTGAACAGCACCTTATACGCCCACCCTGTGTTTAATAGTCCTATATGTAGTCACTAGTAAGGTATGGTAGACTCTGGTGATTAATGACCAATGGGGTATCAATGAACTCAACCTTTGGTCAAGGTATGTGGTCTTGATAAACTTAATGTGCAGAAACCAATTATTTTCTTATTATGCTTACCATGACTGTGACCTCTGACCTTTAAAACCCAGAATCAATAGGTTTCTTTATTTGACCCTAAGCTTACCATGACTGTGACCTCTGAACTTTAGAACTCAGAATCAATAGGTTTCTTTTTTTTACCCTGCACTTAGGGTAAAATAAACAAACCTACTGATTCTGGGTTCTAAAGGTTAGAGGTCACAGTCATAATAAGCATTATAAGAAAATAATTGGTTTCTTCAAGAAACTTATACTAGAACAAAAGTTATTCTGCAAAACCTATTTTTCTTTGAGCCACAATAACCCTGGCCTTTGACCCCAAATCAACAGTCCTCTTCCATACCCTAAGCGCAAGGCCTTCACAAACTTTGGTCTTCAAGGTACATGTACAAAGTCAAAAAAATAAAGTTATTATGCAAAAAACTTTTCTCTTCCTTCAGTTAGTGACTCTGACCTTTGACTTTTTGAGCCCAAAAGTTTTCCTTACCCATGTACATGCGATCCACAAAGTTTGGTCCAGGTATGTGATGTAGAACTAATGTTATTGTGAGGAAACCATTTGTATTCTTTCATTCACCATGACCTTGATCTTTTGACCCCAAAATCAATAGGCTGCTTCCTTACCCTAAGTGCAAGCCATTCACACAATTTGGTAACTTTAGATGGTGAAGAACTTGAGTTTCTGTGCAGAAATAATTTTTCTTCATTGAGTCACAGTGACAATGACCTTTAACCTTTTGACCCAAATTGACAGAATTCTTCCTTACCCCAAATGAAAGCCATCCATAAAGTTTGGTAACTGAAGATTGTAGAGAACCAAGTTATTGTGCAGATACAATTTTTCTTCCTTCAGTAACAGTGACCTTGACCTTTGACTTTTTGACTCCAAAAATGTATAGGTTCTTCCTTAACTTAAGTTCCAGCAATCCACAAAGTTTGGTTGAGGTACATGCTGTAGAACTGTATTTATTGTGCGGAATAGGAAAAGTTAGCAGACAGACTTGGTCATAGCATATGTTCCACCATAATGGCAGACATAAAAAAACATAACTTGAGGGGAGAGGAGGGTCAAAATAAGCTAAGCATTTTAATTGTAAAGGCAGAACATATAGTTACATCTACCAACAAGATATGTTTTTAAAAATTTCAATAAGAGAAACTTGTGTGTGATTGAAATAGAGAACAAAAAGTGGGTGTCACTGAAATAACTTTATACAGCGAACCCAGAATGTCCTGAGTGAGACATTTAATTGTGCAAAATAGAATTCTGATCCATCATTAGAAAAATGATAAAGTAAAAACAAATTCTTCCAAAGAGAATGCTAAATATTTTCCTCATCCATTTAGGAGAGTTCTTTAATTTGAATAATATATTAAAGAGGCACTCCCCATTTTCACTGTTGAGAAACCTGAGTTGGTAATAATAATTAAATCAATACCTGGAGAGCAAAGTGGTAATGTACTCACTTAATGGATATTAAAGTGGTAATGTATTCACTATGTATTTTCTGCAGTCTTGGGTTCAATCCTAATTCTAGCACATGCAGGGGCATGTGGTCGCTACCCAAGGTCAATAGTTTCTTCCACTTTCTCTGGGTTTTCTCAAAGATTAAGACCATCTCTAACTGGGTCTAAGCCTCTGAGACTGTGTTGTTTAAGCTGCTATAATTTGTAGATTTGTCATAAAATGAATAACCTTGTAATTCAATTATTACTTACTCCCTAATAGCATCATATTGCTCCATTTTGTGCCCAATAGACAGCACTTGCAGCAATTGTTCCTCTCCATCTTCACCAAAAACACCCCCAGGAATTGTCAACAGGAATTTCTAGTGGGAAAAAAAAAAGGAAGTGTAACAAGTAATGAGTGCTTGGAACACAGATGGAATTAAAGAGTACCAAAGAATAACCAAAAACTGCAAAAATATTGTATACATATTTCCTTTTGCACACAAATTTTGTTGTTGTTGTTGTTCCAAAATACGAAAAATAATGTGTAAACAATTAATTTACATTTTTGGGACGTGATCATATAAAAAAAAAAACAAAGGGTCTGACATGTAAGACTTAAAAATATTTACATGATCATCAATATCTGATTCATCCGACATAAACACACTAAAAACATCATGCACTATTACAATATGTTGTTTTAATTTGCTTACATATGAGTACTGCATGATACTGATATAGGTATCCCATCAACACACCTCTATTCTTAAACCTTGTGATCAAAATAAGTATGCCCTGATAGGACTTACATCCAAATGAGTGAATGTACTGTTTCAGTTTCAAAGATATATATTTAAGATTTAAATATTCTCAATATTTATATCCATATGTACTCCATCCAGTTTAAATCCAAAGGATCATATTTGCAATAAAATTAAGTCAATTAGCATGCTGTGTTGTGTCCTCTTCAAGTGGAATGTGTACACTGCCCATAAAGAATACCCTAAATCATTAAGTGTATTTATACTTTCTCTAGCTAGGCAGCACTGGGTCTCATCTGTGCTCAAGCCAAGCATAGATTAGACACTTCCGCCAGTGAGTACAAAGGTGTCACTGGTTATGAAACTTACAAAATTAGCATCTGGCATACACCTGTACACTGTACCATATATACCAACATACACACATCATTAAATGAAAAAAAATACTGAATGGTGTTAACTGTCTCAAGAGTCAGATATAGCAAAAAGGGTGGGATAGATGGGGAGCCCTCTATAGAGAATTGATTTAATAATTTGAACACCAAAGTTATTTAAAACTAGAATCTTGACACCACAGCTGTGAACTGTTGTCAATGTGAATTCACACCAGCTTTATGTATTTGTACTTACAAATCATGTCAAATGAACATACAAGCAAGTTCATTAGGTCAAGATTGTTCCCCTAATTGTCTTCACTTACAAGTGGCTTTGATTTCTATAATTCAAAGCTCATATACACAGAATCATGATACAGTCGTGAAGAAAAAAATAGACATGACTTGCTTATGATAATGAGGACTATTTCATTATGATTTGCAATAGGATTTGCAAAATGGAATACATAAACTGCTGTAAATATTTGTCAACACTTCTTTCAAATAACCCTCTATGAATATTGCATTGTTTTATTTTAATATGATTCCAAAGATCTATACCTGGTAATTTAGACATACAAAAAGGCCAAAGTTCATGTAGTAATTTCAGCTTAATATATATTCTACTGAAAATAGCAAGTACCTTTTTTTACACACTGGTCTTCAAGACAAACTCCTAAAATAAATATGCGTAAAAATTTCAGGTAATAAATAAGTAATGTAGAGAACAGATTTTCAGTAAACATCTGCTTTATTTCTGCTGTTTTTGTCCAATATTTGTACGTATACTTTAATGCTCAAACATGTCAATCTTCCCATCTTTGACTTCAATTGTATGATGAAAAAAAATTCAGTAGTAAAACAAACTTCCATGCACGAAAAATGGAAGCACCAAAAAAAAAAATTATTTTTATGAATCAAAATAAATGGTATGAAAAATTACTTGAATTATGGTACCTAACAAGAGTCCCAAGCCTGAGATCACTCATATGCTTGACATCTGCCTAAAAGTCAAATGCAAGAGCGATTGGCCAAGAAATCTGGGTTAGGAAGATGTTTTCTGTCAAAATTTCTTCAAATTCTGTCAATTGGTTACGAAAAAAGTTGCCTGAATTTCCAATTATTACTATCATCAGCCATATTTAATCAGTATCATTTGTATAATATTAAAGGGCCTCCAAACCAGGATGCTTTCTATCCAATTTAGTTAAACTCCTGTTGAATGGTTTTTGAAAAGTAATTTAAGGTTATTCCATTTTTTAGTAATAGCAGCCATATTGAACTGCAGATTGGCATCATTTGTACTAATTTTAAAAGCCTTCATACAAGAAAGCATCCTGTACAATTTTATCAAATTCTGCTAAGTAGTTTTTGAGAGGAAGTCATCTAAATGTCTTCCTGTTTTTAGTAATGCTAGCCATATTGAATAGAGAATCAAATCATTTGTATAAAATTTAAAAGGCTTTCATATGACATGATGCTTTATGTCAAATTTGGTCAAATCATATTGGACAGTTTTGGAGGAAGTTATTTAAAGGTCTTTCTATTTTTTAATAATGTGAGCTGTACTGTATGGCAGATAAGCATTATCTGCATAAAACTGACAGGCCCTTATGACATAATGCTTAAAGATACAATTTGTTTTTTCTCATTGTACTAATGACTGCCATATTGGATTGTGCATTGGCATCATCTGTACAAACTTGAGCCTTCGTGCCAGGATACCATCTGTCAAACTTTGGTCAAATTCTGTTGAATGGTTTTTGAGAAGAAGTTGGTCAAAAGATGATTTTAGTAATGGCAGCCATATTTGATGGCACATAAGCATCATTTTGTACAAACTAGAGAGGCCTTCCAGGATATTTTCTGTCAAATTAATCAAATTCTGATGAACAGCTTTTGAGAAGAAGCTTTTAAAAAAGTATATCTATTTTCCAGAAATGGCAGCCATGTTTTACAGTATATCTGCATTATCTGAACAAACTTGAAAGGCTTTCATGCCGGAATACTTTCTGTCAAACTTTGTCAGGTTTTGTTGAGTGGTTTCTTGGAAGGAGTCATTTAAAATTGTTAGTAATGGCAGCCATATTTGATGGCAAATCAGCATCATCTTAAAATTGAAAGGCCTTCATACAAGGATGCTTTCTGCCAATTGTGGTTCAATTCTGATGAGATGTTTTTGTGAAGTAAGTTAAAGGTTTTCTATTTTTAGTAATGGTAGCCATACTTGATGTGGATTGGTATCATCTGTACAAAAATGAAAGGCCATCATACCAGTATTGTAAAGTTGAGCAAGCAAATAAATCTCATAACCTTTTGTACATACTTTTTATCACCCATACTGTTAATGTCAAACTAACATTTGTAATGCATGTATATGCACTGATCATGTGTAACATTTGTAATGCATGTATATGCACTGATCATGTGTAACATTTGTAATGCATGTATATGCACTGATCATGTGTAACATTTGTAGTGCATGCATATGCACCGATCATGTATAACATTTGTAATGCATGTATATGCACTGATCATGTGTAACATTTGTAATGCATATATATGCACTGACAAATTTAACATTTGTAATGCATGTATATGCAATGATCATGTAACATTTGTAATGCATGTATATGCACTGATCATGTGTAATATTTATAGTGCATATATATGCACTGATCATGTGTAACATTTGTATTACATGTATATGCACTGATCATATGTAACATTTGTAGTGCATGTATATGCACTGATCATGTATAACATTTGCAATGAATATATATGCACTGATCATGTGTAACATCTGTAATGCATGTATATGTACTGATCATGTGTAACATCTGTAATGCATGTATATGCACTGATCATGTGTAACATTTGTAGTGCATGCATATGCACTGATCATGTGTAACATTTGTAATGCATGCATATGCATTGATCACATGTAACATTTGTAATGCAAGTATATGCACTAATCATGTGTAACATTTGTAATGCATGCATATGCACTGATCATGTGTAACATTTGAAATACATGTATAAGCATTAATCACATGTAACATTTATAATGCATATATATGCACCGGTCATGTGTAACATTTGTAATACATGTATATACACTGATCATGTGTAACATTTGTAATGCATATATATGCACTAATGACATGTAACATTTATAATGGATGAATATGCACTAATCATATGTAACATTTGTAAAGTATGTATATGCACTGGTCATGTGTAACATTTGTAATGCATGAATATGCACTAATCATCTGTAACATTTGTAATGCATGTATATGCACTAATCATCTGTAACATTTGTAATGCATGTATATGCACAAATGTGTAACATTTGTAATGCATGTATATGCACTAATCATGTGTCAAAATTTGTAATGCATATATATACACACTAATAACATGTAACATTTGTTAAGTATGTATATGCACTGATCACATGTAACATTTATAATGCATGTATATGCACCGATCATGTGTAACATTTGTAATTCATGTATATGCACTGATCATGTGTAACATTTGTAATGCATGTATATGCACTGATCATGTGTAACATTTGCAATGCATGTATACGCATTAATCACATGTAACATTTATAATGCATGTATATGCACTGATCATGTGTAACATTTGTAATGTATCTGCACTGATCATGTGTAATACGTGTAATGCATGTATATGCAATGATCATGTGTAATATTTGTAATGTATGTATATGCACTGATCAAGTGTAATATTCAAAATGCATGTATATGCACTAATCACACGTAACATTTGTAATGTATGTATATGCACTAATCATGTGTAACATTTGTCATGTATGTTTATGCACTAATCATGTGTAACATTTGTAATGTATGTATATGCACTGAGCATGTGTAACATTTCAAACATAAAGATTGTCATTTTTATGCATTCCAATATATTCTCAGATATTAAATAATAAACTATCAACTACATGCATTTCTTCTTATTTCATTTTCCTAGCTGAACACAAAATAGTTATTATCACTGAATTTTCAGAAGCATCTAACAGTTTGTCATAATAAAATTAAAGAAACATTTTGTAAACAAATGCATAGATTATAATGTAAACCTGAGCTAGGTATACAACAATCAAACATTAGAATGGAGGAGGGATTCAAATGCAAAACGCAGAGCACAAGTGATAATCACCAGTAAGTTGGAGTTTTGGGTCCTTTAAGTGGCTTATAAGGTTATCTTTTTAAAGACAGAAAATCTTGACACTATTGGTATTTATTTAGATTGTTATGCTATTTCTGTGATATTTGATTCTTTAAAGAGTGAAATACCATCTTTAGTTTTCCGCATTCCCATACCATTTCTGACATTTTTAAATGGCATAAGCCACTTCAAATTCACTACTTCGTAAAAAAAATTTTTTCCATAGAATCTAGAACAGGTCATTTTAATATTTAGAATCAACTAGTTCAATACCAGGAAGTTTTGCACATTAATCCTCCTCAATTCACCTGCAATGTAACACATTCATTAGATCTGCAGACCATTTCCTTCAGGTAGCAAATAATGTAATATCATTACCCATGTAAGATAATGTTAGAAATAGAAAAGTGTGTGCATATTAGTTAGGAGAGGTGTTCAGATTCTAAATTAAAGGAGTTTTTATTCGTAAAGTACTGTTTCAACACATCCCCATTGCTAGTCATAAATCAAAATTTGTTTGATTTCACTGTGCAGTGCATACAGAGAAGCCCAGCAGATTACCGTATATACTCGCGTATAATACTGATCCAAATGCAAACAACATTGACCCTGATCTGCCGTTGCATAATGTGCCAGCAGATCAGGGTCTATGTTGTTTGTTCTACTGATTAGTCCTTACAAACTGCATAGACCCAGATCTGCCGGCGCATAATGCGCCGGCAGATATGGGTCTATGCAGTTTGCAGTAGGTATTGGCTTATACGAGTGTATATACAGTATGTTTTTATTTTTGCTGATACAGTAACGTTATCCACTGAATAGTATTTCTCTAAATTCCTGGTTTATGAGGAGATAACAAAACTATAATGAAATGCTATAAACATAATCGCAGACCTTCAAAATTTCAAAACTCAGTTTTGGCACATCTCAAAATAAAGCTATTTCTTCCTCACAATGGAAGATGCATGACACAGACCAGATGCAGAAACATACTATAAGTTCACTTGGCCTTATGACCAGACGAGCTATAAAAAAAAAAAAAAAATGTTATGATTCTGTTCTACACTCAAATACAAAAGATATTTCATGTTTTGATTATGAGGTACAATGGGCCATCTCAGATGTTTACCTTTTTGACACTGTACAATACAATGAAATTACATTACATATGAATAACATGCAATTACGTGAGGCGAGACTGATATCAATGTGTGAATAAAAGTATAATGGAAAATTTTAAGTTTTTACTGTTCAAGAAAGCTGAAAAAGACTTCCTGGATATATATATATATATATATATACACACACACACACACACACACGACAATCCCACATCCCTCATGATCCAATTCGCAAGTAACGGTTGAAAAAAGTAACATCATATTTTGTGTGCAAGCCTACAGACCAAAACAGTTACTATGAGACCACACTCACCTTCACATAAGCTCTCCTTCATAGTTAGGTAATATCTGCTTCACAGGTAACAGTGGAAAAAAATAAATAACTTTTTAATTAAATAAACATGATATATTTTGTGTGCGAGCCTACAGATGGTGACAGTTAATACAAGACCACTCTCACCTTCATATGGACACTCCTTCATAGTTAGGTAATATACATTTCATGGGTAACAGTGGAAAAAACTAATTAACTTTTTAATCAAATAATAAATTAACGTTACGTATTTTGTGCAAGCCTATAGAGAGTGACACTGTATTCGAGACAACTATCAGCTTCATATGATCTCTTCTTCATAGTTTGGTAATATCTGCTTCATGGATAACAGTGGATAGAACTAATCAACTTTTTAATTAATTAACAAATTCATGTGTGCAAGCCCACAGAATGTGACAGTTAATATGAGATATTCTCACCTTCATATTAGCTCTCCTTCAAAGATAGATAATGCATTTAAATGCATATTATAATGCAGATTATACAAACTGCAAGTGTAGCAATATTGTGTTAGAACAGAACTGTCCTGCAAACCCTTTCCAAGTTTGTAGGCATTAGTAATGACATTTAGAGTAATACATCAGGCCATGAATGGAATATAGGTATCGTTATTTTCGTACAGGTCCTGCATATCAAGCTTACATTCTTCACATGAAATATTTCAAGAAAGCCTTAATGCAAGTGTGCATGTCACCCCTAAAACAGCTGCCATAAAAGTGATAGTTATGTCTTGCTTTTCCACTGACATGGGGTTCACAAAAAACAAGACACCCCTTTTTTTGACTAGCCCACCTTATACTTCGCTACAATGTAAAAAACTTTCACACTGAGATTAAACTAAAAATATTTAAAATTACACTAATCTACGATTTCTGACCAGGCAGGCTTAACAAAAAAAAAAACAGAAGGCAAAATCTTACATGTAAAATTAACATTCTTGAATACACTTTACTGCTCATAAAAAATAATTTCCAAAATTAGCCTTTTTCTTCTTGAAAGAATTGTTCAGATGCTGAAGGATGCACAACTTTAACAGAGTATCCTTGTAGCTTTACCTTGACAACAGACGCTAATGTATAGAAACTATAGTTGGAGAATATGACTGGCTTGCCCTCTGATAATCTTTTGACAACTCGCCGAGTGTCACTAGGATTGCCAGGCCGACGAAACAAATCCACTGTATTAATACCTTCCCTTGCCATGTACACCAGCAACTCCTGCAAGAGAATGGTTGAATTAATATTTCAAGGATAAAAATGAACTAGAACACTTCATCTGGAACTATTTCCAAAGTTAAATTCACTGTATGTTCTCAAAAGCAAAGAACACAAGGATGTACTTTTAATTGTCACCATGTGTCCCGAGTCATAAGCATATATAACATAAGAACTAGATACATGTATATGGATGGAAAGTAATTCTTGCAAGCAGATACATGTATATGGATGGGAAGTAATTCTTGCAAGTATTTCCTTTTGGTTACTTGAATACATCTGCCAATTCTGTCAATCACAAATTCTGGACTGATCCAGAAAATGATACTGCATGAGTTCTGGCCCTAGTTTCACTCAAGTATTTCCTTTTGGTCACTTGAATACATCTGCCGATCGGTGAATCCCAAATTCCAGACTGATCCAGAAAATGATCCTGATATTTTTATGTTGCACAATACTGAGGGAAATGTCAGGAGATGATTGTTTATTTGTTGGCTTTAATAGCACTTTCAAGACGATACCGACTATATCCTGTCAAGGACACACTGAGGCAGCCAACCCAGGTTGGCTTGCATGGGTATTGACCCTACCACCCTTGGATTACAAGTCTGATGCTCTACGACCTAAGCTAATGCGGCTCCTTCAGACGAGATGAAAAACTTAGAGAAAAAAGGTTCAACTACATCCAGTATTTTGAAAAGTTTTGCGAAATGAATTTTTTTAAAAATTTTGCTTTTTTAAACAAATCTATAATTGTTTGGTTTGTACCGTAAATATTCTGCACGAGTTGTTCGGATGTTGACAGAGTATCCTTGTAGCTTTACCTTGACAACAGATGCTAATGTATAGAAACTATAACTGACATTTCATTTTCACTCAATCATTTGGAACTTTTTCCTACTTTGAGATTTTACATAATCATACTCTTGCTAATTATATTGGGATTTTCTTCTCAGAAAAATGGAGACAGCACAAGGAAAAAATTTAACTTGGTATCAAAATTGTAGACTTGGGGAAAAAATAGTTGAAAAATTTCTAAAAAAACTTCCTTCAATGATAAACGAAACCTGAGGGTAGGGACAGGTGATAAACACTGTGCAGTCCATTATTTGCCAACTTGCCTCCATGTAAAAATCTTTATATTTTGTCCAATATCAATCTTACATTCATCAATGAATATCAACTGATAAAAATAATTATCTACACTGCAATGAAACTTGCCTCTACACCAGCTACACAATTTCTCCTGTTCATTTCGATAAGTTTTATATTGGTCCTCATAACACATCTATGGTAACCTTTGCGATAGAGAGCTCTTATGACTGACCTTTTTTAAACATGTCCTAAACTCATTGAAAATTCCAGTGATATCAGCCAAAGTTCTCCTTCTGTTTTGTTTTACACACCAAATTAAATCCTGAACATCATGTTCCGTGAGTTTTTTTTATTCAACCCTTCTAAAGGATATTTTCCACATTCCACCTCTTCTGAAATTGGTTAATCACATGGCAAACTATTGACTTGGGAATATTCTATCTTCAGGCTAAATCTAATTGTCAAATTCCAGACTGATACAAATAAACGATGGCAGTTTTGGACCCACTGCTCAATTCTTATGTGATTGTGCCATGGTGTTTAGCCCATCACCAGAGAGGAAGCAGATGTTGCTATTCCAACAATACATAAGCACATCATAGGCATGTGACTAAACCCCATACTGATATGTAACAATGTTGGCAAGTCTATGTTTCTACATTGAAATCAGTGCTAGAGTTGTGCAAAGTTTACATAAAGCAAATTTCATTGTGACATTTGAGCATTCATATATGGCACCAAGATGTAGCTAGAATTACACCCATACATCGCCAGAGCTGAAACCATCAATATGTTAGCACTAATTCCCTGAAATATTAAATTTCAGCAATACACTTCTTCTCATGATCCTGGAACACTACATCTGTATTTAAGAAAAAAAACTGAGAAAAAAAGAGACCCCCCCCCCCCAATATACATGTATGTGCAATTTAGTAGAATATACAAATAATTTAGAATATATCATTCCAAATTTTGAAGAACACTTCACTGGTAAGTCAAAGGCAAAAACTTGTCTACAGTGTGTGATTTTAAGAAGAAATTAGGCTGACCATGCACCAGAATGTTACTGTGATGTTGGCATCTTTCATGTAATTTAATCGGCTGGAGACAATCTGTTAATTAGTATGTGTAATTGTGCCAATGGATGATAAAGTCTTCAACAGTTGTAAAAATAAAGCCAGCTCAGCCAATGAGCAAGCCGAGTTATTAACACAGCTTTTTTTTTATCCTTTTGATTTCACAATGTTCTTGATGCTCTAGCCTTTAGAAAATACAGATTAGTTTGCCTTTCCTCAAGTTGACGTCTTCACCCCTCTTTGCTTTTCTCCATATGAATCCTTTCGTATTCCGAGTACTGTGACTGTGGAGGATCAGAAGCTGATTTCTAGTTAATGTAAACAAGTTTACTTCATGTTTCATCCTATTAAAGTATGACAACTGGACTTGTGCCTTGATATCTGTCACCTGTTTTTTTTACAGTAACCTATTTTTTTAATTCCTGTCTTTTGCAAGAACAAAATCAAACAACAATATACTGCATTAAACAAAGCATAAATTTAATATCTTCATCAAATTTAATGAGTTTCTTGTTTTCACACAAACTGGCCCAAAAGTTTAACAAAATGTCTGTGTTAAGTGTCAGTTTTAAACATTGTGAATTTTGATCATTTTACACTCATATCTCCCTATTTTCCCCAACTCTGCCCTATTCACTTTGCACCAAAATTTGAGTTCAGTGTGAACCCTGAGCAGTCTTGTGTCAGAATAAATGTTCATATGCTGATAATGTTCCCATAATTTCTTTTTTATTCGCAGGGCCTATTCTGGAACTGAAAATTTAGTGGGGAAATTCAACCCTCCATTTGAAAAAGGTGGGGAATTTTCTGAATAGAGGCTAGATTTAATGAAGAAATTAAGATAGGACTTGAAAATATGATGCATACTTTTCACAGATTCAGTTAATATTTTTGGCACAATTTGTTTTAGAAATTAGCATGAAATCTACAATCGTGCATCCTTGAATAGACCCCGTTAATTCCCATTATTAACAAAAGATAATCGGACATTTTAACATTTAAATGTGTGAATACTCATGTTCAGTATGATTCGACTTTTGCAACACAGTCTTGCTTTGTCATCTTCTTCATTTTTTATTGCCAGCTTTTTTAGAAAGGAGATCCACAGATCTTACTGTGTTATAAGTTGGTTTGCAAGTTATCAAAGCACAGATTAATAAGGGAATGATGTAGATGCAAATGCTTTCTTAGTATTGTTGAGGCTACCACTGCCATGGGCATAAGAGTGATTCCTAATTTGACCTATCCTTCATCGCTGACATGACAAAAATGTTTTTTTTTCTTCTACCATTCTAATGTCATCAACAGACAGTAAGTACATTTTAAGTAGAACAATTCTATTACCATGAGAGGTGCTGGTACAATTCCATGCTTCAAGGTGTTGGGTAAGGGAGCTCCAAACTTTACTCTGGAAAAGAATTACACAGATGACCTTTATATTCAAGAAATTTGTCATTCTCTATTTTGCATTTGAGATGTACTGTAACTATACTACAAAACCCATATTTTTAGTATAGGCAAATGACAGGAATAACCAATAAACTTTTAAAAATTGTATTCAAAATTATAATATCAAATAAGTTTAGTAATTATAGCTGAAATCATTTACTTCTGTATGCATGTCTCTATCTCTCTATCTCTACAATTAAGCATGTGTGTGTGTGTATTTATTAGGTGTTTTTATTACCAGCTGTTCATACTGAAACAAGCACAAGGTATGTGTTGTGATATGTATTGTATCTGGACCTAAATATTATGAACATATATTGCAAAATCAGTGAGAATACACAGCCTTAATAAAAAAAACCTGATGCCTTGATGAAAACAGCAAGTCTTTGACCCCACTACCACCACCACCAAAGTCGGCCTACAAGTGAGCAAAGTAATTACTTTTGATGACGCATTGCCTCTGCACTTCGGTCAGACACACATCCACCAAACACATTACGCAGCATGGTCAAATGATCCAACAGGTTCCATCATCTAGGGAAGCAGCTGCAGGATAATTATTCAAAGCATGCTCCTAGTCAAAGACAGGCTTGAAAATACTTCCACTGTGTCCAATCATAGCTCCTCACAAACAGTCACACTCTGAATCTGTCCTATCTGCAAGGAAATTAAAAAAAATATACAGGTTAGTTTTCCTTAGCCCAATGAATCAAACAGTTGAAACCCATCATGTATTTTGGTTGCAGAGTAAGTCTTGGGGAAGAAGTTGAAATGTTTATTTTTACTGGAATGAAAATTCTTGGCACAGGTACATGTATTTAAACACATAAAGGCAAGGGCCTGCATTTTGAGCCTATGTATAAATGAAAGTCTTTCAAGTTACATATGTAATAAATAATGTAATTTTGAGCCCATGTATAAATGAAAGTCTTTCAAGTTACATATGTAATAAATGATGTAATTTTGTCCACATGTGATACTGAAAATACAGATAATACAACCTTGACATTAGTTTTCATACCCTGTCTTACTGCCTAATTTTCAAGTCCTTTTCCCTGTTAAAAAGTGATTGATTTTCAGTTCTTCTTTGCTATTTGCTAATGAATATTCAAAGCTATATAGCCTGCTTTAAAGTGTCAAAGACAGTCACGTTATGGTTTTCCCCAAAATTGAAAATGGGAAGCAATGTATAGTTCATGTACAATGTGTGGACCATCATTCATAGAGGTGGAAAATTCATTAATACCAGCTTGACCCCGTCTTACATCCATTTAATTTACCATTTTAAGCATAAGTGTTTCAGCTACGTAACCAGAATACATAACAATGGATATATCAATGAGTAGTGTTCATAGTAGGTGGAAAATTCATTAATACCTGCTTGACCCCATCTTACATCCATTTAATTTACCATTTTAAGCATTAGTGTTTCAGCTATGTAACCAGAATATATAACAATGGATATATCAATGAGTAGTGTTCATAGTAGAACAAATTTGGTTCAGAGCAAGTGAGTGTCCCTATTTCTGACAGAGAGACTCTTCCTGGTAGATGAATGCTCTTCCATTATATCATTCATGCACCTTAAGGCACATGGCTTTTGGTTACTAAAGAATGTTTGTTCTGATCATGTGACACTATTAGTCAACTTCAGAAAGATATCGGTCATGACCCGTAGAATAAAGTTGAGGCCTCGACAAATGTATGTATGTATGTATGTATGTATGTATGTATGTATGTATGTGTGTGTGTGTGTGTGTGTGTATGTATGTATGTATGTATGTATGTATGTATGTATGTATTAGGGTTTAACAGCATGTCAGCACAATACTGGCTATATGGTGCCAATTAAAGTCAAGTTCTAAAAATGTAAATATAAAAGAATGGCAAAATGAATTTTAAGATAAACTCTTCGAAATAAACATAAATACAAAGTACCACAAAATAAAAGATAAAAGATAAAAATGTTAAAATTCTATAAAATGTATAGTGGCACATTCTATTACCACATTATGCCTATTACCGCGGCATTTAAACATTATTGTTCAGCAATGTCACCATGCGTAACATCTGAATAACCTGTATGTAAACATAATGTCAGGAAGTTCACATTTTGCCATGAATATTAAAAATGTGAAGGATAACTCTATTCAGAGTAAACAAAATCGTAGATTTCCTTTACATGTACAAATGTATGTATATGATCAAATCCCATTCATACCACATCAAGTTCCAATCCCTTTTTTGTACTTTTCAATCACAAAATCGTGATAAGCACAATGTTTACAAATTGTCTGCTTCACAATTTAAACAATATAAGCAGAACTTGTGATATGACTAGCGCTCTTCGATATAAAAATTGTTATATTACTCGTGGGGGGGGCCCTTCAAGGGTGTATTATCAAACTCATGAGTTTTGTTTCAGTGTGGATTCTTAGATCAGTAGTATAAAGGCAAGTTAATGAACCCTGTCATCCCTTCAATTTCACAAAAGTCATTCTCTAGACATGGGGCAGACAATTAAAAGTTTACGGGGCTTGAGGTTAACTATAAATAGTAGTAGGCGGTAAACTTCATTTACCACCTTATCAAAAGACCATATCTCTTCCGCTTCCTCTGGTTGAGGGAAGCTGGGTCTAGTTGCTTCCAGTTCATACTCGTTGGAATCGACGATGATAGATACAGCATCATCATCTAGAACACTCCGAGCAGGAGGGTGGCCGGGCGACACAATGTCCTTTGGAGAAGGTAACAGAGGCGCACTATGCGCCATTTCCCGTACTTGCTGAGTAGGGGCTCTAGGTGTTCTAGATCTTTCAGGAGAAAGACGAGACCGCTTGCCTTTCGCGGATGATGCTAGGCGTCGGGATCTACTAGTGGATGCTACCTGGCGAGGAGGCGATGGCGGAACACGAGCCGCAACATCGTTTCTACTCAGAGTCCAGGGTCCAGTAGCCCAAGGGGGGATAAGGGGCCAATTATTATGAGATGTTGGTCCCCACATCCCGTATGGATTCATTGGTATAATAGGGAAGGGGGGGATACCGATCCGATCCCCTTCCCTGGTCTGCGACCTTCCGTACGACGAGGCCTCTGATTGTTGATCAGTGTGACGTCGGTGACCGGTACGAGAAGACCGGTGGCCTATGACTGGTGACCGGCGACCGGTATTGGATGACCGGTCACCGGAACGATGTGACCGGTGACCGGTGATCAACCAAAGACCGGTGACCGGTACCGGGCACCCGGTGACAATTACCCGGTGACCGGCGACCGGTGACCGGACCGGTCACCCGACACCGACCGGTCACAAGACATTGACCGGTGACCGGACCGGTCACCGGTCAGTGACCGGTCAGAAGACATTGACCGGTGACCGGAAGACCGGTCACCGGTCAGTGACCGGTCAGACAACATCTCAGATGTCCGTCTGTCTTCATTACTACCCAAGGTGCGGTGTAGCCCCTCCTCGAGAGGGTGCGACACGCTACTTTGGGAATGTTTGGAGTGGTACACTTCCTTCCTGGTGGAAGGAAGTAACACACTACTGCTCTTTTTCGTCTTCTCCCTTCCCGGGAGATGCGATTTACTCTTGGAGCGTTCACTGGCCCCTACAGGAGGGACCTCAACTATGTCCGGGGAGGCTGGTGCAGGCTCTTGGGGCCCCGGAATGTTCTTGTGAACTAGAGTGGCCTTCTTGCTGTATGTTGCCTTAGTCTGAGTACCTGTAAAAGAAAATCCAGAGAAATCAGACGATGAGGGGGATTTAACTATTTTTTTTTTTTCCGCCCTCTATAAGTACGCCTGGAATCAGCAAGATTCCAGGTTTCATTGGTCCAATTTGTACAGATATTGCAGCGACTGTTCTGCTTACACTTGGAACAGGTAAGACAGTCTAAGTGTGTATCCCATGGGGCCTTCTTATGGCCACACTTACCTACAGACTGATTTGCTGGCATTGTTTCTTTTTATCTGAAATAAATATTATCTGAAATAATTATTATTGAAGTATCAATCAATAATAATAACAACGTGTAAACTCACCTTTAAAATCTACACGTAGAAAACTCACCTTTTTTTGGTACGTCGCGTACTCTATCCATACCCGTTCACCATATACTTTGCGGGCTATCTGCACCACAGTGGTTAGTTTGCTACAGGTAAACAATATACATATATATGTTCTTCCCAAGAGATATTAGAAGCTAGTTCACTTGACAAGCTTTATGTTCTCAGGAAAATACAAGAAAAGCATGCGACGCGACACGCGTAGATAATAAAGAAACAATTGAAATAGTAGGAGAATAATATATAAATGAAATATTAATTCTGTAAAATTATGCGCCTGTTAATTGCGGCGCTATCACAGTTGTTCTATGTCGCGTTGTAATGACATAGACGACTTACCGTGTACCTGAAAAGAAACAAGATATATTGTTTACCCTAACCCCTCTAAGGGTAGAGTACACGTGGAGAACTAAAAAAACTCTTCCTAGAACTAAACACTGACGAATAGCGGCATAAAACACATATAGCCGAGACGGACAACTGTAACACAGATGAATTTAGAAGGAGGGAAGTCTGAATGTAGTTGAAAAACCGCAGCAGACAATTTCCTCAGGTTACGTTTTTGCGACACAACCACCAGGTATGGCGTCCATGAAAAAGATGAATGTTCGCGCAGGCGCAGAGAGATGCACGGGCGTGACGTGGCTTGTTGACAAATTCTCCACTTTAAGTGGGAGAATGTTTTCACATCGAACGGACGAGTTTTTCGACACGAAAAAGGAATAAAGCTATATAATAGTGATGGGTAAATGTATTGCTGCTATTAAAATACCAGAGTAATCTACCCAATTAAATTCTCATGTGAACAATGAAATATCGGCAGGACTTCTAAGTTGTATATTTTCGTGCATGAACACATACTTTTATTTGTATATTTCCTTAACTTCTTAAACTATATCACAACAGCGCAGAATGTACACAGAAACTACATCGTATTACCATCTTTATAGCACATTATAAATATGATGCATTTGTCTTCTGGATTTTATATACCGGTACCCATGCTTGGCAGCAACAGGTTTTGTTTATGTCTTAGTACAAAAATGTACAATTAGGGTTCTGTAACAATTTCCAGTACAAAATTGATAATGAAAGTATGATTTCAAAAAATTATTACTAAAAATCAAGGCCATAGAAAATACAGAAGTTCATCATCATTATCATCATCATCTGCAGCAGCAGCATCTCTAAGACCATATGAGGTTCAAGTAAACAGTGTTCATTTTGGAAATGTGGACTCGTTCAGAAAAATAAAAATGGGTTGCAAATATCCTTACCTAAGAGAGCCTGAAATTCTAATAGGTCTTGCCAGGCATTTTTTCTTCAAAAGTTAACATAGTGGCCATATATTTAATATAAAAATATTGATATATCTCATTATTAAATGTACCGTAAAATGTGTAAGTTTCAGTTCCGGATTTGCTGCTGCTTCAGTATTAGTATTATCCTTCCATGATTTACTGGTTTCCTCTCAAACGAATCATTTATAAACAAAATCGTTTTTTCTTTTAAAAAACTATACACTATATTTCACATAACAACTGTATGGTATTCCACTCTACTATTTTAAAATTAAAAGCAGACTTACTACCGCAAAAATATGTAATACCTAACTGACAGGCATTTCCAGAAAAGTGGGATGGTGGAGTTTTCTTCTATTAGGTCTCCAAATAAGTGATGGAGGATGATAATAAAAGTTATTTGTTATTGCTAGTATATTCTGTTCTTAATCTGGGCCAAGGCTTCACATATTTTGTTCTAAAAAATATATATGTGCAGACACACTGCGACACAATATAGTTAAAAAACATGTGGTGTGAGGAAATGATGTATTGTTTGTTGTTCGTCCTTTGAGTTCGAACATGACCATGACATCACTAACTGGTTTGGTTTCTGTGAGTATGTAAGTGGCTGATCAAGCCCATTTGTGCTCTGAGCTGTCTGTGGCACACTTGCCAGGAGATGCTGCTTGGGTTTGCTTGATCAATAGAGGATGTGCTGCAGTTCTGAGATTTATGCTGCTCACGCTTCTCCACTGCCTCTGCAGTTCTCCTCCGTTCAAAGTATGTAGCACCAGTATGGATGAGATTCCGCCAGGTGGAGCGATCCTGTGTGAGATCTTCCCAAGACTCAGGGTCAATGTTGAAGTGTTTCAAGGATGACTTGAGAGAATCTTTGAAGTGTTTCTTCTGACCACCCTGAGATCACTTTCCCTCTTTCAGCTTGCTGCAGAAGATCTTCTCTGGCAGTCACCCTTCTGCTCATGTAAGAACTTCAGTGTCTGGGACCCTGTCCTGTCATCTTATCCTCATCAGTATCCTCAGGCAGCCATTGTAATGGTTCAGCTTCTTGGCATGGGGTCTGTACACCATCCAGGTTTTGACGCATACAGCAGGGTCAGCAACACAATGGCTTTGTAGACCTTCAGTTTTGTTTGTAGACTGATGCCTCTGCGCTCCCACATATTTGTGCCTAGTCTGGCTAAAGGCCACACTTGCTTTAGCAATTCTGGTGTTGGTTTTATCATCGATGTTGACTGCACGTGACAGTGTATTGCAGAGATAGGTTAACTTGTCCACTGCCACGAGGGTTTGGCCATTTACTGTGATGGTAGGCTCTATGTAAGTCTTTTCTGGAGCAGGTTGGTGCATCACCTCTGTCTTCTTTATACTGATTGTGAGACCGAAGTTGTCACATGCTTAAGAGGAATGGTCCATATTGTGTTGCATGTCAGACTCAGATTTGGCATTCAGGGAACAGTCATCGGCAAATAGGAGATTGCGAACAGTCACTTCCTGTACCTTCGTCTTCACCTGTAGTCCCCTCAGTCCAGTATCTGATGTTGATTCCAGTGTCATAGTCACAGAAGGTATCAGTAAGCATGGCAGAGAACATCATACTGAAGAGGGTTGGGGCCAACACACAGCCTTGCTGGACTCCATTGGTGACTTTGAATGGTTCAGATGACTCACTGTCATCCACAACATGAGCAAGCATGCCATCATGGAATTGCTTAACCATCACGATAAATTTCTCTGGGCAACCAAATTTTGCCATGATCTTCCAAAGGCTTCCATGGCTGACTGTATCAAAGGCTTTTGTCGTGTACAGGTTGGAGTTCTATTCATGCCATTTCTCCTGGAGTTGACGAGCTGCAAACACCATGTATGTGGTCTCTCGTAATTTCCTGAAGCCTCACTGACTCTCTGGCAGGAGCCCTTTATTAATGTGATGCACAAGATGATTCAGCAGAATTCTGGAAAGGATTTTGCCAGCTACTGACAGCAAGGAGAAGCCCTGATGGTTGTCGCAGGATTGTCTGTTGCCTTTCCGCTTGTACAAGAGGACAATGGATGCATCCTTGTACTCCTGGGGCATAGTTCCCCGAGTCCACATTGACTGGAAGAGTTCAGTCAGTTTCTTTGCCATGTGCGAGCCTCTGGCTTTGTAGACATCTGCTGGTATAGCATCTGCTCCAGGTGCTTTGGCATTTTGACAGGCTGATTGCCTTCATAGTTTCAGTCAGCTCAGGAGGGTCAGCAAGTTGTATGTTGATTTCCACTTGGGGCAGTCGATCAATTGCCTCCTCGCTGATAGATGACTGTTGATTGAGGATGTTGTTGAAGTGTTCTGCCCATCTTTGAAGTATCTTTTCCTTGTCAGTGAGCAGCGTGGCACTGTCAGCACACATTACTGGAAATGTTCCTGATGACTGTGGCTCACAGATTGTCTTCAAAGCATCATAGAAGTTCTTCATGTCATTCCTGTCTGCGTAGGACTGAATCTCATCTACCTTATTGCCCAGCCATGAGTCTTGGAACTCTCTGAGTTTGTACTGGACAGTCCTCTTGATGTTGTTGAAGGCTGCCTTCTTAGATGAAGTGATGTTTTCTAAATAGGTTTTCTGTATCCGATGTTTCTCATTCAGAAGTCTCTGTATGGCAGCATCGTTCTCATCAAACCAATCTTAATGTTTACGTGTGGTGGGACTGAGGGTTTTGGATGTAGTTGAGTACAGAGTCTCTGAAGGATGCCCAGTTTGTATCAATTGTATCCAGCTGACTGCACAGTTCTTCGACAAATGCCTGTTTCACATTCTCCTGTTTCAATTTGCAACATTAAGCTTTTTGGGTACTTTTCTGCCTTGTGGTCTTCTGCTAGGCTTAATCTGGATATTGAGCTTGGAGACTATGAGCCTTTGATCATTCCAGCAATCTGCAATTTTCATGGCCTTTGTCACTTGGACATCCTGCCTGTCTCTTCTCCTGACGATGACGTTGTCAATAAGATACCAGTGCTTGGAGTGCGAGTGCATCCAAGGCGTCTTGTTGCAGTTTGGCATGCAGAATACTGTGTTGGTGATTAGAAGTTCATGTTCAGCACATTTTCTTAGTAGGAGGAGTCCATTGTTGTTGCATTTCCCAAATCCATTTTAGCCAATGACACTTGGCCATGTCTGGTGACCTGTGCCAACTATAGCACTGAAGTCACCAAGGATGATAAGCTTGTCTGCCTTTGGTACTTCTGCAATAAGAGACTCCTGGTCTTCATAAAATTTGTCCTTGATATCATCTGGGTTGATCATGGTGGGTGCATAGGCGCTTATGATAGTTGCATGTCTCTTTCCAGACAGTGGGAGTCTCATTAATATTAGCCTGTCATTCACTCCCTTTGGGATATTTGTGAGCTTTTTAACTAGCTGTGATTTGATGGCAAACCCGTCACCAGCTTCAAGTCGCTCTTCTTTACTACAGCCACTCTAGAAGAAGGTGTAGCCGGCTCCTACTTCGGTGAGTTGTCCTTCCTCAGCTAAGCAAGTTTCATTCACTGCTACTATCTGGATGTTGAATCTAGCCAGTTCTCTACCAACTACAGCTGTTCTTCTCTCTGGTCTATCTGCTGATGTACTGTCCATTAGTGTGCATACATTCCAGGCACCAATGGTGAGTTGCATCACCTTTGTCTTCTTGTTAGGTTTTTGACCGCTAAGGTGGGATCCGCACCAGCCTTGGTGTGCTGACCAGGGTGAAGGTAAAGCAGGCAATGTTTAGGGCACCTTCTCTAGCCCCTTCTTCATACTACGGAGGTGAGCAGCGTGATCCTAAAATGGACTGCTCAGTCACCCAGGGGGCTGCCAAGTTCCACTGCTTTGGTCCAGTGAAAAGCGACGCTATGCCCAGAGCCACCTGTGTGCAGGTCTGCAGCTACAGCTCTCAGTGTATCCATATCTGCTACTTTGCAGCTCGCCCACTGCCACAGAACTTGAAGGTATCTGGTGGGGGGAGGGGAATAGTGTCATGACTTGCACGAGTTGAATTTAAGTGAGGGAAAGTGGCACTGAGTCACCCTCACTTTCTTGTCTAGACCTGTTTTAATCCAGTGGCACGATAATGTTGAGATGTCTGGAGACACGTCTGGATGCAGTGGATGGCCATCAGTTCCTACTGCACCTGAGCTGATGGTCTGTGCTGTCCACACAGCTCTTGCCATCTGCCTTTACAGCCAGGGAATGAGCATATCTGCTTAGCTGCCTGATCCACCAGAATGGACTCTCCAGAGGGAGCCAGGTGTAGCTGTCCACTCTGGATCAACAGTCACACGTAGTACCATCTACTGTTACTTATGGTAGCAGGTGATGCCTGACCTGACCTGGAATGATGTAATGTCTATAGAACAGACAACAGACAATATACAATGTTTATTCTGTTCATGTCACGAATGTGACAAGTAAGGAATACAAAGTAAATCAAAAGTAGTTAAACATGCATGCGACATTCATATCACATTTTTATAGGGGACTAATGATGTAGTTTTACCATCACAATGTGGTAAATAAGGTGTTCTAGACAACAGAGTTAATTCATTAACCCCGCGTGCCATGTTTATGCATGATGAAGTTGTACCCTACCAAATAATATAGACTTTCTACTCGCATTAAAAAGCAGTGGAAAAAACATCGTTTTTTAGACACAACTTTTTAAGGTTGAAAATTGCCAGTTTTGGAACCCGAGTTTGGGTCTGGATTTTAGACTTTGTGCCTTAGATCTAAAGCAGACCTGCCCAAACTGCACATGGAGAGATGAACCTTTGCAAAAGTAGGATAAGTTTGAGGTTAGCAGTAAAAAGGGACCAGTACATGAAAATCGTGGGTCCAATACGCAAAAAAGAAAAGAAAAAAAAAAGAAGTCCAATTTTCACCCTTCTGCACATGCACAGCATACATAACCAATCGAAAACAACATATTGTATACACCTAAGCATCAGGCTATATGAAAATCTCTTGGAAACAAATGTTTTTGGATGCAATCAGAAGTAACCCAAAAAATGCATTTCCTACCCCCATTTCAGGCAAAAATGAAAAGAATCTCCTGGGGTCAATGAGTTAAATGGTTGTTACAACATTATTCAACTAATAATAACAACTTATTGCGTAGTAATCAGGGCATTCATGTTTTTGATTTTAACTGTTATAGAAAACAAAATACAGCTCTCCCCCATTATAACACACCTCATTATAATGTGATTCTGGATATAACGCAGTACTACTATGGACCCCATGCCCACTATACCACTGTTCAGTAAATCACGATATTTTAAGTATATCGCGGTTGCATGCATATCACGGTTCTCAATATAACATGGTTCAGTACATAGTGCGGTCAGCAGTTATGGACCCCGACTACCGCATTATAACGAGGGAGAAATCTATCAGCATATCAAACATATGACATTACATACATTGTGATTACAAAAATTTCGTTTAACACACAATTTTTCATTTCATTTCATGAAATATTAATCATACATGTGGAACTCAACTTATACAAAAATATACTGAGAGAGATTCCATTTAGGCATTAGTGAGCAAGATACCAGTCTATGCAGCTCATTATACTTGATAAGATCAGAAAGATGAGGGTTCTAACCAATGGCCAGACCCTTAGAGAACTTGAATGTGTTTGACAGGGTTGCCCTATAGTCTGTAACAGTAGAAACCGAACATTCTCTGTCTTCAAAGAGAAAGAGAAGAATGTCTGCCACTGTGCTCTGAGAGGGACAACTAGGATTAATGCATTTCCTACTGCACCAATAGCAAAAGATTCTCCACTTTGTACTGCAGACAGTGGATGTAGACCATCTCCTGGCCTGGATGATGCAGTTGGCAACCTTGCTTGAAAACTTGTCCTGGCGGATAGATCGCCTGAGATGAGCCAAGCATGAAGGTGGAAAATCTGTGAGCTGTTGTGAAGAAGAGACCGCCTGAGCTGCAATAGCAGGTCCCTCCTCTAAGGGAATGTCCTGGGCTCGTCTACCAACAGGTCGAGTAGATCACTGAACCACGATCATTGTGGCCACAGATGGGACAGAATTAGCTGAGCAGTGGAGGTCCTGACTTTGTGGAGCACTTGTGGAATCATTCTGAAAGGTGGGCTTAGACTGATGACATCCACTGCCCAGGCTCTCTGATCTGGGACTGGGGAGGCATAAAAGGGGAGCTTGTTGTTCAGTCTCATTGCCACCAAGTCCAACAAAGGTTTTCCTTAGAGTCTGAACATAGACTCAGCTACAGGTTGGTGCAGAGACCATTCCATGAGGACTACTTTGCCTCTCCTGGACAGACTGTCTGCCAGAATATTGTTCTTGCCTGGAATATGTCTAACACAGAGGGTAATCCCCTCTGAGGATGCCCAGCGAAGGAGGTTCCAAACCTCCACCCAGAGAGAAGGAGCATCTGTACTTCCTTGTTGCCTGAGGAATGCTACTACAGTGGTCCCTTTCTTGAACAGCCCCCGACCAGCGGCCACCCATTTTATACTGCCAGAATCCCATGGACTGATGAGTTTGTCTTCAAAAGTACTTCTCAAGGACGGTCGCCACTCTAATGCAACCAGTGGCTGGCATTTTAGTGAAAGAACTGTCAAATTTACCCCTTGCGAGCAGCCACATACTGATTGTTTACAGACTGAAACCTCACTAATATTTGTAAATTTCTCAACTCAACACAATAACATTTGTTCCAACATGCCGATCAAGTAACTTTAATTCATACAAAGAGGTAAGTAATTGCATTATCCTTACTGCTGTGTGTTCCTTAGATGTTAGGTTTTGTCACTTTGATAATTACTGATAATTATCAAGATGACAAAAGTTAACTGCTGAGAAGCACAGTTTTGTTCAGCTTAAGTCAGCGTGACATTCGCTTGCCAGGTAGTATAATGGTATCGTAGCCTTTCTGGCTTCCCTCTCATATATTATGAAATGTATTTAACCGGGTACAAGACTATAAAAAAAAAGAGTCGATCACGTGACAAGTTCACTTCCTTTGTAAACAATGAGCATCTTGTGTCATAACTACAAATTGCCCATGAAGGAACAACTTCTTGCAAAAGTGCAAAATGTTGTCAGACATTCTAAGTTTAGACTGAAAAGTGAAAGCAATTAGACTAAACAAAAATTGGGAGAGTCCTTTGATCACTACTGAGAAATTTGATGTCAGAAAGTTTCAAATAAACATCATCAATATACATTCAACTGCAATGAGAGGGAAGACGGAATCGACAGATGTACAGAGATAGTTACAACAAGATGTTTGTGCCCCGATTTTACTGACAAGGTGGTTTTGCACCACGAGTGATGATTATTCATAATATATATATATATAGCATCGATGTTAGTTTTATCACATGAAGTCCATATTCCTGTGATTTTTACATGAAAATATTAAATATATAAAAATTAGTTATGCCGTTGATACTTTATATGTAGTTATTACTCACATCTGCGTGATCCCCCTCAAGAAAGTCCACCCCTCTTATAAGGCCACTCTCCTGCTGCAGAAGGGGTGACCTTATAAGAGGGAGACCACTGTACTGATATGTTGTTGGAGGAGACCATCACATAATGGCTCCTTATTTGGTTGACACAATCCTGTAGGGCTAAAAATACTTCCTCCATTTCCGAATTGTTTATGTGAAGGGTAGCTTCTTCCCAGGATCATGAACCCTGAAGAACTATCCCTTCTGGCTCCAAGTGAGTGCCTCAACCTTAATCTGACATGTCTGTGTACAGATAGCAGTGGGTAGGTCAGGGGGTGTGCATTGGGACTCCGGCCAGAAACCTGTCCCAATTTGCCCACCAACTCAAGTGGTGATGAAATTCTGACCCCGGAGGAATCCAAGCTGACAGGGGATCCTTGTGCAGTGTCCAGTTCGTCAGAAGGAGAAACTGGAGAGGGTTCAAGTACAGTCTTACTAGGGGAACCAGGTCCACCACAGAGTTCAAGGTTGCCAGGAGGGATAGATACAGGTGAGCTGACAAGGTCTTGGCTGAGGCACTGCCAAAAAAGCCAGGATTCTGTCTATCCTGTCCAGTGCAACACCAACTCACCCAAGGTTGGTGAGGAAATTCATCCCCACAAAAACGAAATCCTGAGAAGGGATTAGCTCTGATTTCTCAAGGTTCAGAATGAGTCCTAGCCAGGACATTGCAGACTGGCAACAGAACAAATGTTGCAAAAGGGATTTTCAGAGGCCATTGTGCATCAACCAGTCGTCAAATTATTGGAGGATGGGGATTCTCAGAACCCTCAGGTGGGCGCAACAACTCCTATCACCCTGGTAAAAGCTCTGGGAGCAGGGGCTAGGACGAATGGAAGAGCTCAAAATTGGAATATCTCCCGGTCCAGGCAAAACTGGTGGTATTTCTTGTGAGAAGGAAAAACTGGGATGTGAAGCTATACATCCTAAGGTCAATGGAGATTTCCCAGATGCTGTACCTTATGGCATTCCTGACTGAGGTGGTAGTCTCCATCTTGATTGGTTCATCCAGAAGAAATGTGAAGGGCAGAATGATCAATGATAAGCTGAAATTGTCTGTCTTTTTTGAAGACCAGGAAAATCCATGAGCTGAAAGCCAGAGACTTGGGAAAGGGGAAAGAGTCCACAGGCTTCCTCCCTTGATCCTTCCAGATGTCTCATCCAGCTAAAGATGGGTGAGAGGGAGAATTGAATTGATGTTGCTTCCTGGACTGTTGTGGCTGCATCCTTTCAAAGAACTTTGAGGAAGGCCCCAAGGGGTGGTAAGGATGAGGATGCTTCCTGGCTGGTTTCGATTGGCCAGGAGCAGCTGCGAGGAACCAGTGTTGTTGGACCTTCAGATGCCACAGAGGGAATGAGACCTCATAAGAAAGTCTCCACCTCCAAAAGAGCAGCCGTAACAAGGTTCTTCCTGTGATCCAGTAAGACCTTCAATGTATCCTGAGCAACATCCTTGCAGAGGTGGACCAGCTCCACTGATAGCGCCATGGATATTGACAAAGAAAGCCTCTAAGTTTTGGCAACCACCTCCAGCAAGCGCTGCAGCGCAGCTGGAGACAAAGATTCCTCCTGAAGGAGGCCACCAAAAACAGATTGGCATGCAACTTCTGCTATGGTTACTAGCATACAAGCTTTAAGCCCCAGTATCTTGACTGGAAAGCAAGCCCAAATCCCCATCAAAATTCCCCACTTGCAATGGCCCAGTGTCTGGGTTGGGGTGGGGGTGGGCTTTAAGAGGCTAAACAGGAGATTGAACACTGTACCTGGATGCTGAAACCAGCAGTTGCAGCATAGATGCAGGAACAGACCACGCCTTGTGTTGCCTGTCGAAATCATGGCCTCTCGAAAACCTTGGGAGTAAAAGGAGATCTTATTGTTTACCACCTTATCAATAGACCATATCTCTTCCTCCTCCTCCATCTGAACCAACAGGCGGATAGAGGAAGGGGACACGAAGGTAGGAGGAGGGACCATCTCAGCCAGTTCCTCTGCGAACTTGTTCGAGTTCACCAAAACTGAAAGGACGTGATCGTCCTCGTCCTACTCCTGAGGGGAGACAGGACTTCCCAACCCAGTGTCTCTCTGATGAGAGGAAGACTGGGGAGTATGGGTACCCACATCAAGGGGAGTGGCAGGACCATCCTAACTCAGATTTTTAGGGGGACTGAAATACTTCTCATCCAACCTTGATTGTCTGGTGGGAGAGTACCAACCCCCCCTCCTTTTTGTTTGGCTCCACATGAGCAAGAGATGCAGGTCTGCTACCTGCCACATCTGCACTGCATGGGCGTCCATGGTGCCATTAATGGGAAGGAAGATTCACTTCCCTGGAATAGATGTCCCCACATCCTACAGGGATTGAAAGGGAACATAGGAAAGGGGGTATGCCAATCTGATCCCCTTCCCTAGTCAGACTCCTGATCCCTGTCCCCATACTGCTGATGGGACTCCATTGACTGGTGACTGATACACAAAGACTGGTGACCAGTGACAGGTGACCGGTGCCTGGGGCCCTGTCTATTTTTTTTATTATTTACTTATTACATGCTTATTAGATCACCACAATTATGAACACTGACATGAAGTTCCTGTAACATTTGTAGCTACTACTCCCACATCTATGCATCACCTGTAAATAACTCATCAAACACAGTGCCACTTATGTGTACTGAAGATAACACTTGTTTGCTCCCTACTGACGCATATATGTGCTTAGTCCATCACTACTCTGAATCAAAGTGCTGCATATATGTGTACATTAATGTTATGTTAACTGAACATTGGTTGAAAGTACAGAAGTCTACATATTTGTTATTATCATAACCAATGAGAGGGATGATTACTCAACATTTTGATACAAGTTTGTAATATGATATGTTTAATTTAGATACAAAGGAAGGTTTTTCCACACTTAAAAGAGACACATGTAGCTGAGGTAAACAAAGATGGATTCTGATTTGTATATTAGTGAGTTTGAAGGGTTTAATCCAAGTGATATAGAAGAGTTTGATGGATCAAGCTCAGAAATTGGCTCAGATATAGATGTTAGTCCAGATTCAACACCAGATATAAGTGATTTTGAATCAAACGAGGAGGCTATTGTCCCACTTGCACAATGGAGTGATGACATCTCGGTGTTTGAGAGCAATTATTTTGATTCTCATGATGATTCAACTGTTGAACTTGGACCAGTAAATAATGAGGATATTTTTTTTACTGAATGCCCGATGGAAAAGCTTGTTAAAGAAATGGATGCTTATGCCAAGAAAATGGGGGACCAAAAACAAGACCCAAAATGGTACGATACCATGCCGATACCCAAATATTCTATAGCCTAAATGACATCAATATATTTTGGTATCCCAGGAATACCTAAAATCATGACCAGGGAGAGGCCTGAAAGAATAAGCAAATATTTCCATGCCAACGACACAAGTGTCAACCCACCCAGAGGCCAACCAAGACATGACGAGATTTGCCACATAAGACCTTTCTATGACACAGTCTTGGAGAAATGCCTGGAAAATTATGACCCTCCCAAAAATCAGATGATGAAGGCATGGTTGCTTATAAAGGAAGACGTTTATTAAAACAATACCTGTCAGCAAAACCAAAAAAAATCTGGCATAAAAGTCTGGGAAACAGCCCATCCCCAAAACGGCTATGTCCATGAATTTCAAGTGTATGTTGGAAAGACTGATGGACAGAGAGACAGAGTGACAGAAGAAGGAATAGGGACTAGAGTGGTGAAAGATCTTACCAGAAAAATAACAAATAAGAACCACCCATATATACCCGGTATATATAAATTGTATATATGTACAAATTCTATTCATATCCCCAATTGTTTTAAGATTTGCAACAGGATGGACTCTACTGTTGTGATATGGTCCGAGGAAATAGAAAAGGAATGCCAGAACCTTTAAAAAAATAAACTGGTTTAAAAATCCAGGGGCACATGAAAATTATGCAAAAACAGAAGCTTGTCTGTGTTCCCTGGAAAGATAAGAAAATTGTCCATATTTTGTTAATAACATGGATCCTGCACAGCTATCCAACGTAACTCAACGAGAAAAAAACAGGTGATCAAAAGAAGTAAAATGTCCAAAAGTTACAGATGATTATTCTAAAAACAAAGGGGAGGTGGATACTGCAGACCAAAATCGAATGCAATACAGTTCTTGCCATAAAGCAAAGAAATGGTGACAGTACCTTTTTTGGTTTCTGATTGACCCAGCAATATGTAATGCCCTGATATGTATGAAAGTCACCAAATCATCAGATGAAAACAAAGTCTGGAAAAGAAAGAAAAAAATGAATACAGCTTGAATTTAAGATGAACTTAGCAAAATGATGGTTGCTGGCTTCCTGGGGACTAGAAAAATAAAAGCACTCTCTAATGTTGACACCGAGGGGACAGGATGGTTCCAGAAATGTGGTAGATGTAAGATGTGTGTAAAGGAAGGGAGAAGACAAGAAGTTTTTTCACTGGTCGTAAACAGTGCCAAGTACATTTATGTGTGGACAATGACTGTTCTGAGAGGTACCACTCTCAACGTTGGAATTAGAAAATGTGGATTTCATTCATAGTTTATATGTAAATATGCAAATATTGGATTTATTTGGAGGAATTCAAAACAACTTACATGACTAAAAAATTTCTTGTATGCTGAGACGTAGGAGTATGTGAATGTGGAAATATATCAATAACAAACACTATACAAAGTAAGCTGTTCTTTGTTTCATTGAAATCAAGCAATAAACAATGAAATAATGAAAATAAATGTAAGCGTGTGTTTAATGTCAGTTTATGCAGTCAGCCATCATGGTGCTCTAGTATTCAGCCTAGCAACCAGTATCAGTAGTCACTGTAGCTGATACGGTAACACTCACAGTAGTGAAACTGTTCAACAGCTGTAGTAGCTAAAGGGTTAAATTACCACAGTAAATGCATACTAGCAGTTCTTTTATATACTAAATTGTTCTTCAATTATTATCACATGTTCTTATTCAATACAATAATTTCTACAGATACACTATATTAGAATGGAAATAACAGTGCCTACACATAAAATAACTCCATAATGGGTCTGTTTGTTTTTTTTAAATTGCTGTGTATTTGTTAACAAAATGAAATATTATTGTTCATTTTGATCATTTTAAAACCAATCTTTTAATCTGGGATATAAGCAGTGTGATTATTCCATTTTCTTGTGCATTCTTAACACTTCACTGGCCAAACAATCCATCACAGTGCTGGTAACGGCATCCTATCGATCCCAGTACTGGTAACGGCATCCTATCCATCCCAGTACTGGTAACGGCATCCTATCCATCCCAGATCTGGTAACGGCATCCTATCCATCCCAGATCTGGTAACAGCATCTTTGCTAGCCAAGGTTTGCCAATCCACTTTGGGTCAATGTGGAGCAATGTGGATCATCAACCCTTGGCAAGAAAAGATGTGGTATAAGATGCTGAGGCAAAGTCCATATTGTCATCGTCATTAATTTCAATTCAGTCATTTCCTAAAATCACTAAGTTGAGTTTATATCAGACCATCAAACAGTATTACCTTCAATGACTTAAGTATTTAAAAGTGAGATATTCTTTAATTCTTTACAATTTGCATGCTTCGAGGTCTATCAAAACAAAAAGTAATTTTGATCAATGAGAATCTTGCTGTAAATAAAAATTGCATAAGTGATAAAATCAAGCATCTTGTTTACTTAGTGGACCTGCTTAATAATTGGGACACAGAGCACAATCTAGCAAATGATACAGATGTCTAATTTTGAGTGACTTTTACACTGTGCTGCCGGTGTTTACGTGCGCCCTTGCAAATTTTACTTTAAGGATCATTGTACACATTTAGTTTTATAACTGCACATGCAATATTGTCTCTGAAAAGAAGTTAATGGAGACAAGAATCCCTCAAAGTGACTGATGCTCTACCAGCTGAAAAGAATTTCCAGGAATTCAAGATAAGACCATTTTTTTCCTTTTAACTGCTGAGTGTTGAAACGATCTTTGATATTCTTCAGCAGTAACAAGACCCTCAAATTAGCTGCTGTGGTGGACATATTGGATGTCAGCTAGGCACCAATTTCATATAGGACCAACAAGGCATCATAAGAAGTCTTATAGTGGAAACCCCATGTTGATATATCTTTCCATTCTGGAGAAGTAACAATAACAAGATTTTGAAGATGGATGCCATGATGTCAAATATTTGATATCAGATTGGCACCATTTCTATTTAGGACCAACTAGACATTATAAGTCTTTTGGTGAAAGCACAATGTCGATATGAACAGCCATCTAGAAGAAGTAGTGATAACAAAATTTTCAAGATAGCCATTGTGGAAGTCATATTAGAAGTCAGATCAGCACCATTTTCATTTACGACCAACTCTACATCAGAAGAAGTCTTTCAGTGAAAACCCCATGCTGGTATGACCATTCATTCAGGGGAAACAGTGATAACAATATTTTCAAGATGGCCTCTGTGGCAGGCATATTGAATGTCTGAATGGCACCATTAGGACCAACCAGATATCATAAGTGGTTTAGTAAAACCCATGTTGATATGACCATCCATTCAGGAGGAGTAGTGATAACAACATTTTCAAGATAGCCACTGTGGTGGCCATATTGGACATCAGATTGACGGCATTTTCATTTGGACCAATTATACATCATAAAAAGTCGTCTGGTGAAAACCCCATGGCAATATTATTTTTCATTCAGGAAGATTAACAATAACACGATTTTCAAGAGCCACTGTGGCAGCCATATTGGACATAAGATTGGCAATAGTTTCATTTAGGACCAGCTAGACATCATAAGTCTTCTGGTGAAAACTCCTATGGCAATAAGGCTTTCTGTTTAGGCAGAGTAGCGATAACAAGGTTTCAAGATGGCCACTGTGGTGGCCATATTGGACTTCAGATCGGCACCATTTTTATTTAGGTTTGGTTTGGTTTTGTGGCATTTAATGCCATTTTTCAGCACATGACAGGCTACACAAGAAGACCTGTATATTTGGAGGAGGAAGAACCACCAACCAATGGGAAGCTACTGGCAAGCTTTCTCACATAACCATATTGGTCGAGCCAAGACTTGAACTCATGTGGAAGAGGTGAGATGTGTGAGTGATCTGTAAAGGCAAGCACCCTAGACAACTTTACCACCTGGGGCCACCTTTCAATTAGGACCAACTAGACACCATGAGACATCTTTAAGTGAAAATCCCATGTTGTTATGATTATCCATTCAGGAGTAGCAATAACAAGATTTTCAGGTTGGCCACTGTTGTAGCCATATTGGATATCAGATTGGCAGCATTTTCATTTAGGACGAACTAGACATCATATGAAGTCTTCTGGTGAAAACCCCATGGAAATATGACTTTCCGTTCAGAAGGAGTTGCAATTACAAGATTTACAAGATGGCCACTGTGGCAACCATGTTGGACAACTGATCTGCCTCATTTTCAGTTAGGACCAACTAGACATTATAAGAAGTCTTTCAGTGAAAACCCCATGTTGATATGACCATCCATTCAGGAGTAGTGATCAGATTTTCAAGACAGCCACTGTGGTGGCCATATTGGATGTCCGAGCAGCACTATTTTCATTTAGGACCAAATAGACCATGGGATGAATGTGTAAAGTTTCATGGCAATCCTCCAAGTAGTTTAGGAGAAGTAGCGATAACAAACTTGTGCTAACGCATGGATGGACGACAGATGACAGACAACAGATCACCCCATCAACTTTTCTAGTCTATGACCAGTAGAGCTAAAAAGAAATGAAAACTGACATCAAATGGCACTGAAAAAGCTGCTGATGGCAACGCCATTAGACAACTGATATTTATGTCTTGCCACTGCATTGCTGTTAATGAAACAAGGGTGAATATCTGTGTTTGTTTCAGAGTCCAAAACTATGAGATCTGACAAAAGTTTCAGTGAGATGTAAGTAAATTCTTTCAAATCTATAAAAAAGAAGCGTATTGATGCAAAATGCAAACTGTCTTTTGGGTTCACTTTTACTATATGTAGGTTGGATGAAAACAAGAACCCCCTCCCCCTTGTGTTGGGTCGATGTTAAATTTAGGTAGAAACTGAGCTTAATCAAAATATTTTAACTTTGATCTGAATCTAGGTTGTGGATAGACAGACATACATACAGATGTACAGACAGATGCCAAAGTGATCGCTATATCGAGCTTCCGCCAAGGCAGGCTCAGCAAATATGTGGAATATGTACACAATCATGACTCATATGATAGCCAAATATATTCCATCTACAAGTGAACCCAAACATGCATCTCATAATGAAAAAACTTGTACCATCTTTTGGTTCAAAATATCACAAAGTAAAATGTAAGTATACAAATTTCTTATTCTCAGAAAAATTGAGCTCAGGAAATGAGACTGTGATGGTGTAAAAATTGATGAGATTTTTCCTCACACTGAGACTTATCACAAGCATAAGGCTCCTATAAATATGATGTCTTGCCATAAGGGTCTATTCTAAAACTGAAAATGTATAAGGTAAATTCCTCGCTCCATTTGAAAAAAGGACGTATTTTCTGAATATAGGAGGGTTTTAATGAAGAAATAAACACATGACTTGAAAATATGATGGACGATCTTAATGCAATCTGTTGATTTTTTTGCACAAAATTCTGAGAAATTTGCTTGAAGCCCACAATTGTGCATCCTAGAATAGACCCCTGTGACCTCTCGCATGATCAATGATGACAATGTTGCCTCTGGAAAAGTGATAACCATTGCTGACAGGGAGACAACATAGACTCTGACAGGGTGACCACATAGACTCTGACAACCAAATAGACTCTGACCGAGTGATCACATAGACTATGACAGGATAACCACATAATCTGACAGGGTGACCACAGACTGACAGGGAGACCATACAGACAGTATGAATTCATAGACTCTGACAAGGTGACCATATAAACTGACAAGGTGATCACATAGGCTCAAACAGGATGACCACAATGATTTGGACAGGTGACCTCACAGACTCCGACAGGGAGACCGTACAGACTCTGACAGGGTGACCATATAGACTGACAGGGTGACCACAGATTCTGAGAGGGAGATCTCACAGGTCTATGACATTTGATCATCTGACAATTGATCACTACCTCTCAATCACCTGAGCCATTTGATTATCAAAAAATCTGTTATTAAATTGGTATATTTAATCTGTTTGATCCCTGCAAAAATTTATTGTTAAATTGGTATATTTATTCTGATACTCTTTTGATTTGTATTAACTATATAACTGCTCACACATTCAAATCATCATAAATGCAGTGTGCCCCTTGCAAAATGTTCAGCTCTGGCAGCAGTATTAGAAAAGTCAAAGTGAAAAACACACTGATATATCATTATTTAAAATTCTGGCAACACAATACAAACTTAAATGGCCAGATATTAAATTTTGTCACAGTGAGCAAGTGTTGTGATGATCAAATATGGTAATGTGCAAACATCATGGTGATTAAATGTCACAGTGATGAAATGTTGTGGTGATCAACAGGTAGTGATTAAACATCGGGTTACCAGATCTCAAAGACTCCGACAGAGTGCCCACATGGACTCTGACAGGGAGACCACATAGACT
The DNA here is from genome assembly GCA_029931535.1 of Margaritifera margaritifera. Classification (NCBI taxonomy): domain Eukaryota; kingdom Metazoa; phylum Mollusca; class Bivalvia; order Unionida; family Margaritiferidae; genus Margaritifera; species Margaritifera margaritifera. The sequence continues at coordinate 1,353,411 of JAQPZY010001423.1, read as the reverse complement.
CTGACAGGGTGATAATATAGACTGACAGGGTGACAACATAGAATTGGACAAGGTGAACACATAGATTTTGCAAAAATTCCTTACTTTTATCTGTTGTTCAGTAATGATATCCACATTTAAAGGAAATCTCTCATTTTCATTATATTTCTCTGTAATTCATTACTCCAGATTACAATATATTTAAATAACAGACATTTTAAAAAGAAACTTAAGCAGTAAATGCAGGAATTAGTTAGAAATAGTCACTGTAAATGGTACCTATTAATCTGTATATCCACAACTATGCTGTAAAATGTGTACATGTATAATGTAGAAACGTTTTCATACATGTGGTCAGTCTGCTATCTCACCATGTTACTGCAGGCAGGACAAAAGTATATATATGTGGTCAGCCTGCTATCTCACCATGTTACTGCAGGCAAGAAAAAAGTTGTCAGTCTGCTACCTAGCCATGTTATTGCAGGCAAGACAAAAGTTCTGAATACTTTAGTCCATACATGTGGTCAGCCTGCTATCTCACCATGTTACTGCAGGCATGACAAAAGTTCTGGCTGTACTTCAATCCATTCATGTGGTCAGCCAGCTATCTCACCATGTTACTGCAGGCAAGACAAAAGATCTGAATACTTCAGTCCATACATGTGGTCAGCCTGCTATCTCACCGTGCTACTGCAGGCATGACAAGAGTTCTGGCTGTATTTCAATCCATACATGTGGTCAGCCCGCTATCTCACCATGTTTCTGCAGGCAAGACAAAAGTTCTGAATACTTCAGTCCATACATGTGGTCAGCCTGCCATCTGTCTGTGTTACTGCAGGCAAGACAAAAAGTTCTGAATACTACAGTCCATACATGTGGTCAACCTGCCATCTCACCATGTTGCAGGCAAGCAAAAAGTTCTGAATACTTCAGTCTATACATATTGTCAGTCTGCTATCTCACCATGTTGTAGGGAAGACAAAAGTTCTGAATACTTCAGTCCATAACTATATTTGAATCTTGAAAAATTTGACAGCAGGCTTAGTCTGTGACAAATATTTTCCTGTTAACCTCAATTTGAACAGACTAAATATGAAGAACACTTCCATATACATGTACTTGCATTTCAAATTGTATGGAATGCAAATATTTTGTTACATATAAGGAATTCATGAAGGATTAACAAAATCTTGAATAGTTTGACATCAGGGCCTAGTCTGACAAATATTTTCCTGGTAACCTTCATATGAACAAACAGAATATCAAGAACAACACTTCCATGTACCTGCATTTATAAATTTATGGAATGTAGCTATTTTGTGCTCCAATTGTTGAGTTCAAGTCTGGGGCAGCAGTTATTTAGTATCTATTAATGGCAAACCTTAGATCATCATCCCTCTTCCTGCCCAAAAACTCAGGATGAATTGACAAACGACATAAATTACAGTATTATTTAATTCATGTCTGAATGTGTAGTTAAATTTTTAATAAAAACATTTATTTTCTATATTAGGAAATTTTTTAAAATAAAAATATTTATTTTCTATAACAGAGAAAAAATTTGCAAATAAAAATATTTATTTTCTATAATACGAAGAAGAAAAAATTTAATAAAAATATTTATTTTCTATAATAGGAAATGTTTTTTTAATAAAAATATTTATTTTCTATAATAGGAAAAAAATTTATCACAAATCCTAAGAATAAAGATAAAGGGTAGGCTTTAATCTGTTCTAAGCAGAACTCAATATTTTCTCAAAGGCACTAGTGCTCTACTGACCAAAAAGAATTTTTTAAATTCATGAAAAGTCTGTTTCTTCCCTCGTTTTATCTGTTTTAATTACTGAGTACTGAAATAATAATCTCAAGTATTCTTGAGAAACTCCAATATAAAACAAATGGAAACAAATATTTTCATATATGTTTCAGTTAACATGTTCACAAGACAAGTGCAGTGCAAAAATCCTTGTCATGGCCTTTGACCTCAAACCTGACATCATGGAGAGAAGATCACTTAACTCATCTCAAATACTTTCAAGATAAACCGACATGCTAACTTTGCATTAATCCATAATAACGTTTTTGAGGAAACAAACTGAAGTTATTAAACTGGCATCATTCAAGGTATTTTTCAACCATATCTGCAAAATGGGTTTTATAAAAATCTAAACATAATGTTTGTTTTATCATGCTCAAAACCAATGGCAGATAAATATTACAAAAAAGTGAGTCAAGACCTTTGACCATGAAATCAATGTTCAAGTCTTAACTTTATAAACAATGAACTGCAAAGTCTGGTCAAAATTCATTTGTATATGTACAAGTTACTGTGTTCATAAGCTCACTGAAGTACAACAATGCAAGCAGACCCCAAAGTCAAGTAGATCTCGTTTTCAAACTTGTTCACAATTGTATCCCATGGCAGCCATATGGATGTCAGATTGGCACCATTTTCATTTACAACCATTTACATGTCATGAGAAGTCTTTTAGTGAAAACTCCCATGCCAATATGACCCTACATTCAGGCAAAGTAGTAATAACAAGATTTTTAAGATGGCTGCCATGTTTGACTCCTGACTGGCACCATTTTCATTTTTCTGATCGTCTACAGTCATAAGAAGTCTTACAGTGAAACTATCATGTTGATCTGTCCTGTGCAGGAGTAGCTGTAACAATATTCAAACATGGCCACCATTGCAGCCATATTGGATGTCAGATCAGCACCATTTTGATCTAGGACCATTCATGTGTGATAATTAGTCTTAATGTGAAAATCCCCTGTCAATATGACCATCCATTCAGTATGAGAAGCAATAACAAGATTTTCAAGATAGCCACCTTGGCAGCCATGCTGGATGTCAGATCGGAACCATTTCTTTTGGGACCCTCAACATGTCATAAGAAGTATTTAAGTGAAAACCACATGTCATTGAGACAATCCATTCAAGGGGAGTAGCAAAAACATGATCTTTGGTGTCCTTATTGTATGTTCGTAAGGCACCATTTTTTGTTTAGGACCAACTATGCCCAGGACTAACTAGTTATCATAATTAATCTACTGGTGAAAACACATCTCAATATGACTTTCCAATTAGGAGCAGCAATAACAAGATTTTCAAAATGGCTGTCATGGTTGACATACTGGATTGACAGATCGACATATTTTTCATCTAGTACCAACTAGACATCATAAAAAATCTCCTGGTGAAAACCCAATGCTGATATGACTTTCCATCTAGGAGGAGTAGCAATAAGATTTTCAAGATGGCCACTGTGGTAGCTACATTGCATAGATCATATTGGCACCATTTTTATTTAAGATGAACTAGGAAGGGTTGGCATCTCTGCAGACCCATTACATAAGCTCTCCTCTTCTCTGGCCTGAGTAGCCCTAACAACCAGTCTATTCTAGAACTGAAAATTTAATGCTGAAACCAACCCCCCCCCCTCCATATGAAAAAAGGGGGAATTTCCTTATAATATGTGAGATTAAACAAAGTAAACAAAGGTAGTGTTTTCAAAGTTATTAACAGCATTCAATTGAATTTTTTTTAACAATTTTTTTAGAAATTAGCATGAATCCTGCAATAATCCAAGAATAGACCATGGCATACAGACATCAAGTAGCCTCTAGACCTTGAAACAATCACGAGGGCCAACCCTGAAATTACAGTCATACTTCCCCCATCTGTCCTTTGACAGCTGGTTAACTGAGATATGTAGAAAATACCATATCTGATCAGGTAAAAGACCTTTTCAGAATTAGTTGCAGTTGTAAGAACTAACTGTATGATTTAAAATAAACTTGAGAACTATACCAAAGTAACTGTGTCCGTGCAGCAGTTTACTCAGATTTTCATTCTACCCCCCCCCACACACACACACACACACACTCACGTATTACCTGTAGGACCATCCCATGGATGGATGAAGATTCCATACCATTGTGCATATCTAGAGACTAACACCATCACATCCTAATGTTGGACATCTCCATCTTAATGCAGATTTCATTCCATACACACACACACACATTCCAACCACCACCTGTATTGCCTCTAGTACCATCCCAGGAATGGATGAAGATTCCAAACCATTTTGCACATTGACAAACCACAGTGAAACCCATCAAAACCGAAAACCCTTGGGACCCAAGTTTTTGGGGGATTTTGAGAAGTTTTCGGTTTAATGAGGTTTTTACAGATGTGAAAGAAAAAGTCTTTTCTATGCGTTAATGTGACAAAATAGAGAGAGAGAGAGAGAGAATGTAATTATGAGAGCATCAGTGTCTGTGTGTGCAAGAGTGGAAAAAATTATGACAGCTGTTATTTTAAATTTTTTAAATACATGTATTTATTGAAGAATTAGCTGAATAATATACGTTCCTTCTGAAAATCACATCCTGTCACATAAATAAATTCAGCTGTTCCATACAGAAATACAGTACTCGTCACAAGAAGCATCTGAGGAATGAGATACTTTTATAACTTTACTATTAGTCCATTAGAATTATGAAATATACTCCACAATGTTTAAATACTCCATATAATTCATAATGTTCCGAGTTCAAGAGCCTGGCTTGAAGAAGGCATGAAGCATCTGTTTTTTCTTACGTCTTTCTTTAACTAATGTGGCTTTTGTTAATGACTCCGTTTCTTGTGCCATAGCCAAATAACGCTCATCCTTAGCAATCACAAAGTTTTTAATATCTGTATAAGATCTGAAACTTCAGGGTATGTCATTGAGTGAATCTGACTTTTAGAATACTGCTTTGTCGGTCCCCGTCAGCAAAGCATCAAAAGCAATGCCACATGCCTGGTTAAGAAAGCCCTGATATTTAATTTTTAAAAAAACAAGCAAACAATGTTCTTCTGATCATGTACATGTATACAAATGAATAGTATCAATCACAATTTGATAATAAGCCGATAAACATAGTCATTCTTAAATGGCTTACTAACAAGCATTTATTTATTAGTAATTCACCTTAAAAGCTGGCTCTTTTGTATGGTACAAAGACTTCAGATTAGCCTATTGTTAGCCCTAATCTGTGTTGATGTGCATGGCAAGTATTGTTTTAATCTTGCATGCCCTAGAGACCTTTTCCGGGTCTGTCTCACAGATCATCCCACTACAGCACTTGCTACACATAATTAATCTGTTTCAGCATGTGTCAGGAATTTAGCAGCTAAAATATATTTCCAAGTTTGAATTGAGTTTTGGTTTTATAGGGATTTCTTAAGCGTAAAATTGAACTTTGGGATCAAAATTTGTTTTGGTATTCGGAGTTGAGGGGTTTCAGTTTACTTGGAAAAAAATGATGATATTAAAGACAGAAAAAAATCAGGACTAACAAAAATACTGGTCTTTAGGGGATCCCGGTATACTGAGGTTTCAGTGTACCATTATCATATCCTAATGTTGGACATCTCTATCTTAGTGCGGGAGGAGTTATTACAGAATGTATGACTGGGATGTAGCTTGGGGGGGGGGGGGGGGGGGGTTTAAAAAAAATTTTAATTATGCAATACTTACCCATCGCTGATGCACAGCTTCCACTTTTTGTGTTGAAGAATCTCATCCGTTCAATATGAATACATCCTCCCACAGAGAGGAGAATTGTCAATCAGACACAGTCCCCTTTTGCACCTTGCATGCCCATGCGCAAAAACAGTCATCTTTTCATAGACAACAATTATGCCAGGACATCAGAGAGGGGTGGGAGGAGGGCATTAAGCATATCGACAGATAAGTACTCCATAATTAAAATTAGTTTTACCCCCCCCCAAACCCCCCCCCCCCCCAAAAACATTTCAATAGCAGCAATATCCATTGCTATTGCATGGCTGAATTTGTCATTTAGGTGGGTAAGCTGATGCGTTAAACTGATCAAAAACAGAGGAAAATGGAAAGTACTTACCACTAAGGGAGAGATCCACTTTACAGAATGTTGGTGTCTCTCTGCGCCACAAGCTGTGTCACAACTATGCATCATAGTGAAAAAATGCTTGTGCTTTATTGTGCTAATAAGCAGAGGTAGTAGGAGGAGAAGGTAGTATGGGATTACCAAAATGCTTTCTCCATGACGTCCCCTAAGGAAGAATGATTTAGATAGGTCCATGAGGCAGCGACAGCTTGAACCTCATTGGCTTTTAGTTTCATAAAAGAGAGCCCTCTATCAATGAGGGACTGATACATGTATGCTCTTTTTATTGTGGTGACAATCCACCGCGAGATAGTGGAGGATGAAATATCAACAGAGACCTTAAGAGGAAGGAAAAGACGTTTCCTACTATTTCGTTTCCCTTTCGAGGCATTTAGATAGAAATGCAGTGCCCTAACTGGGCAAAAAAACCTATCTTGATCATCTCTGGCACAGATTCAACTGAGACTGGGAATTTCTATAGGTGAAGGAGCTACCAAAGTTAACGGATTTTGGCTAAAAATCCCAGCTGACAAAGGAGGGAAACAGAATCATAATTGCAATCAAACCAGATACAGCCAGTGTCAACAGACAATGCATGAATCTCACTGCGTCTTCTCGCAAACGCCAAAGCAAGTAAAAACACTGTCTTGAGTGTGAGGTCCTGAAAGAAAGCCTCACTCAGTAATTCATAGGGGATTTTAGTTAAGGACCATAAAACACAAGATAGATTCCATCTGGGCGTAAGAGAGTGGGAGACAGGTCTCTGCAGCTCAAAATACTTAATGAGATCAGCAAGGTGCGAATCTGAACTGATTGCTCCATAGCCCTTGAGAGTTGATACTGAACATCTTTTGTTCTTGAAAAGGAACCAAAGGAAATCAGCAATGTAAGTTACACAGGGACAGCTAGGATCAACATGTTTCCTACTACACCACTCACAGAAGATTCTCCACCTGGCATCATAGACCTTGGATGTTGAATCTCTCCTGGCCTGAATGATGCAACTGGCAACCTGGCCTAAATACTTGTTCTGGCAGATAGATCGCCTCTCAGATGAGCCAAGCATGAAGGTAGAGAATGTGTGGGTTGTTGTGTTGAAGGGAGCCCCTGTGTTGAGATAGAAGGTCTCTCCTGTTAGGCAGAGACTTGGGTTGATCTATCAAGAGGTCTAGAAGATCATAGAACCACAATCGTTGGGGCCACAGTGGGGTTATGAGAATGATACAAGCAGTGAAAATTCTGACTTTTTGCAGAACTTGTGGTAGCAGTTGGAATGGTGGGAAGGCGTACGCAAACAGATGATCCCACTGGAAGTTGAATACGTCTACTGTCCATGCTCTCTGATCCAGGACTGGCGAGATGAAAAAGGGACATCTGTTGTTGGGCCTGGTTGCAAACAAGTCCACCAGAGGCTTTCTCCAGATAAAAGGGACTCTGTTATGGAGTGGTGAAGAGTCCATTCCGTGAGGACTGTTTTGCCTGACCTGGGCAGACTGTCCCCTAAAACGTTCTTCTTTCCTGGAATGTGGCAAGCTCAGAGGGTGATGTTCTCTGAGGTGGCCCAGCAGAGGAGGTTCCAGACCTCCACACAGAGAGAAGGGGCATATATGCCTCCTTGACATCAGAGATATGCTACAATGGACGTGTTGTCAGAGGAGACCATGACACATCAACTCCTTACTTTGTCGCTGCACCCTTGCAACACTAGAAATACAGCTTTCATTTCTAGGTTGCTGATGTGGAGAGATGAATCGTCCGGAGTCCAATGACCCTGAAGAATTATGCCCTCCAGCTCTAAATGAGGGCCAAAATCAGAATCTGATGCATTGGCGATGATGCAAATAGATAGGAGTAGGGGTCAGGTGCATGCATGGGGACCCCAGTCAGAAATCTGTCCCGATTCATCCACCAGTGCAAATGGTGATGAAAGTCTTGTCCTAGATTTCAGAGCTGATATAGAATCTCAGTGTGGTGTCCACCTTGTGAGAAGGAGAAGCTATAGAGGGCGCATATGAAAATGTCCTAAGGGAACCAGATCTGCAGCGGCATTCAAGGTTCCCAATAGGAATAGGTAAAGGTGAGCAGACAATGATGTTCTTTCTTGTAGTGCCTCTAGAAGTGCCAGAATGCGATCTATCTGATCCAGTAGAACCCGGACTAAGTTCTGGTTCATGAGGAAGTTCATCCCCATGTAAACGAAGTCCTGAGATGGAATGAGTTCCGACTTCTCGAGGTTGGGTAAAAGGCCCATGGAATGGGTAAAAGACCCAACCGAGTAACTGTGGACCAACAACAGAACATATCCTGATGGAGGGACTGAACCTGAATGTTGTGGATCAGCCAGTCTTATAAATACTGAAGAATCGGGATTCCCAGTAATCGGAGATAGGACGCTACTACAATTTGAACATGCAAGGCAGTATGGGTGAGTGTCCCAAGGGCCCTTCTTGTGACCACACTTTCCATGGACAGTCCCGACATGTTCTCTGAAAGAAAACTTATTTGAAAGAGAACAATAATAATAATAATATTGTATTTTCACACATGAAGCTCACCTGTTTGTATGTATTGCATGCCATATACACCCCAGTGTATTTGCATGAGGTAAACAATTGTTCTGTGAAATAAAAGTTATCTGAAAGAGAACAATAATAACAACAATACTGTATTATTTTTACACGTGAAACTCACCTGTTTGTATGTACCAGTACTTTGTGCTATATACACCCCAGTTTATTTGCATAATGTAAACAATAATTCACTCTTGAGGAATCTCCTGTCTTATCACTGTCCTATTATTTTATAATAAGGAAGATTTTCAGTTGTTTACCTTTATTGTTCTCTTTTATTAGGTCTTATTTCTTCTTCCTGTTTTTTTTCTTCATCTTTTTCTTCTACATGTATCATACATCCTTTTAAATCCTTGGATGAACTATGACTCAATTTATTGAAGGTCAGGTGTGATTAGCAGTTCAATAGATAGAATGCTTTAACCAGTCAGTAGCATTATGTGTATCCTTGGATTTTTGTTCTTTTGAGAACAGAGCAATACTAATAAAAAAAGCAAGAGTGATTTTCATTCAATTTTCAGCTTTAATTTTGAGTAAGAAACAACATGAATGTCATTAGATTATGAACTGATAATTACCAAAACCAGTCAGAAAGTATTTGCTAAAACATTTTATGACAGGCTCCGATTCAATGCACAACTATCGCAAGTTAGTGGCGTTGCCTCAGGCATTTATCAGTTATTATGGGAATAATCAGTAAGTAAGTTTCTTTTTAGACATTTACTTCAGGATCAAATGTTATTAGTGTGATGAAAGCGTACTAATTTACAAGACTGGAGCTGATGTAAAGAATAGAGAGCGACCAAAGAGGGATGACAGATGGGCAGCATGGCACTGGGAAAAAGGCCCCAAAATAGCATGGTACTTTAAAAGTGCATCAAGGCACATAAGAGGAAGGGCATAGCACTGCACCATTCTAAAAGTAGAAAAAGGAAGCACTATTTTAAATAATGCAAGCTGAGATTTAAAAGCAGTTGCATCCTTATGTGAGTGCTGAATTTCTAAGGCAGACGAGCAAGGCTCATATCAGTTGCTGCTAGTAACTTACTTTCTTGCTTTGGAAGATTTAATAGCCTTCCTTTATGGAAAACTGAGTTTTGTTTGTATTCCCCTGATGGAAAACTGAGAGTTTTGTTGTATTCCCCTGATGGAAAACTGAGTTTTGCTGTCTTCCCGTTATGGAAAACTGAGAGTTGTTAAATACAAATCTTATAAAATAATTTTGAGTTTGAGCACATTCACAGTATCAAAGCAGACAATGATTAGCACATTGATTTGACAGATAGACATGTTAGTTACATGTACCTGAACATGCTCAGTAGTCAAGGTTTAATGGCTACTTACCAGTAGCATGCAGAGTATTGAAAGGTTTGAATCTGTTTGACTATGACATGCAATGGTATTAGCCAAAAGTGACAGCTGAAACATAACTTTTTTAAAAAAATCTATATTTTGCTTTAACTCATTAACCCCTAGCGCCACGTTTACGCGTCATAAGGTTGTACCCTACTTCTGAGTTCTGTACCATCAACATTATTTAAGATACACTAAAATGGATGGTATTGCAGGAAAGTAGACAGATCTAGCTCTACAATGATACCAAATAATGTTCACTTTCTACTTGCATTAAAAAATACAGCGGAAAAAACTTAATTTTTTAGACCCAATTTTTTTTTAGGTCGAAAATTGTCAGTTTTGGAACCAGAGTTTGTGTCTGGATTTTAGACTTTTTGGCCTTAAGCAGACTGGTCTGAACTGCACATGGATAGATGAACCTTTGCAAAAAGTAGGATAAGTTTGAGATTTGGAATAAAAAGGGGCCAGGACACAAAAATCGAGGTTCCAATATGAAGAAAAAAAGAAAAAAGTCCAACTTTCACTCTTCTGCACATAACTGAGCATAATAGCTAATCAAAAACAACGTTTCTGATACACCTAAGCTAAACGAAAAACTTTCTTAAGCAGACGTATTTGGCTGCATTCAGAAGAAACCCAAAAATGCGTAAAATGAAAAGAATCTCCCAGGGTTCATGAGTAAAAAATATGAGTTCTTAATTTGAAACACATTATGGAGTTCTAGTATAATTAGTTTAAATAAGGAAAATGAGGTATATAATTTTATGATCATTGTTCACAGAAGTTGGAAATATTTGCCTGAGCTGTTGATATAGAAGACTACATGTACCTATTCTTTCTTTTGCTATTCTGAAGTTAATTATACACATCAGAAACAGACAGCTATTACTGATCGTTTAGACTGCCTATTGATTAAAACTGATCATTTAAACATCCTATTATTACTGAAAACTTATAAGAAATATAGGTTTTCCTTGAAAATTTCATATTATACCATACATGTGACAGAAGAGACAGATCAGCTTAGGACAATCAGGAGATTTGCAAAACTTGGTCAAGAGTTTTGACTTCAAATGAGGAGGATTTTCATAGATCTGGTTTTTTGCATGTAAATGGACAAAAATGACTATTAAACAAATTTCCTTTTTCAATATTAAAATATGCACATCATCTCATCACATCAGTCATTTCCCAGTAACTTGCTGCCTTTCACTATGTTGTTATATGTAGCACAAGTATTTTTAGCCTTTCTTAGGAGATCATTGCCTGGATTATATTTTGTGGCAGTCCTCATCATTTTTTATCTCAACACTTAAGATATGAAGTGTCATTACTGGATCCAGGTTTCCTCTGGAGTCAGCCTAAATTTTCCTAAGAATAGAAAATGTCCTTTCCATGTCTGCACTGGAATGTGGCAATGTCAGTACAATTCTAACAAGTCCACCAAGAAGTTTAATTTGTTTCCTGCCTGTCGATAGATTCAGGTTGCTGACTGCCTGCAAGAACTGCTCACAATTGGTGCTATCTGTGTTGAAATTTGTTAAGTTATCCTTAAAATTTACCTGACAGGAATGGCAGATTGCATATTCATGTCCCTTTGAACTTGATTCCAACCAATGAAATTTCCTGCTTCCATCCATTATTGAATTTTGTGTGATATTTCAGTCTTTTAGATTCTGTCATTTTAGCATTGGGAGATAACACAGGCATAGGTATCTTGACAAACTTAAAAAACCAAAGCGAAACCGACCTTATTTTTGACACCTGAGCTTTTAGTAATGACTAATCCAACCATAATTCACTATCATCTTTAATACTTTTAGTAATGACCAATCCAACCATAATTCACTATCATCTTTAATACTTTTAGTAATGACTAATCCAACCATAATTCACTATCATCTTTAATACTTTTAGTAATGACTAATCCAACCATAATTCACTATCATCTTTAATACTTTTAGTAATGACTAATCCAACCATAATTCACTATCATCTTTAATACTTTTAGTAATGACTAATCCAACCATAATTCACTATCATCTTTATTACTTTTAGTAATGACTAATCCAACCATAATTCACTATCATCTTTAATACTTTCCAAATTACTTTTGATCACACATAGTATAATATCTCTACAAACTTTAAACACTGAAGCCAAACTGACTTTGCCAAAAGAATCCAAGTTATGTTAAATGTTTTATGCTCTCTGAGCTCTTTAATAATCAAATCATAATCCATTAACATCCTCTTAAGTAATCCAATCATAATCCATTATGTCATTAATCCTTTCTGAATTACTACTGATTACACTCAGTATAATCCTATGATTACTTTGATGTTATTGTCTGTCGAATTAGCAAATTAAAGTGTTATGCTCGCAGGGTAAGCCAGTTCACAGTCATGTTGATCACAGGAAGTCTTTACCATAAATATACTAATTTATAAAAAAGGTGTAAAGAAAGAAAAAAAAATGGAAAAATTTCTGTTCTGGAATTTAAAAAAAAAATATTTTGGAGTACCCAGGAGATTGTAATCAGTGATGAGAGGGATAGGAGACACCCCTCATCTTAGGAGTAAAACCCTCACTACTGGAAGGTTCACATGTATGTTATACAGGTTTTAATATTTCAAGTAAAAGTTGAATTTTGCAAGTATATTTTTGTTCTCAATTTGCAAACAAATGCATGAAGGAAGAAAGGTTATATTCAGGCCCTGATGTATGTACATGGATATACACTGTACCACTACATGCACAGAGAGGAAAGATCTTGTGGTCATGTGTTCTCTTTGAGATGGAAAATACCCACTTAAACTGAGGACTCTGTTTCAGTTCATTTGATAAGCAATAGTACCATGATTACATGTTCTAGTAGCATGAATACTGCTAATACCGTAAACTAAATAATCAGTTCTTATACATGTAGTACATTATATACTGCTAATACCATAACTAAATAATCAGTTCTTATACGTGTAGTACCACGTATACTGCTAATACCATAACTAAATAATAAGTTGTTATAGTACCATGAATACTGCTAATACCGCAAACTAAATCTGTCAGTTGTTATATTACCATGAATACTGCTAATACTGCAAACTAAATCTGTCAGTTGTTATATTACCATGATTACTGCTAATACAGCAAACTAAATCTGTCAGTTGTTATATTACCATGATTACTGCTAATACCGTAAACTAAATCTGTCAGTTGTTATATTACCATGATTACTGCTAATACAGCAAACTAAATCTGTCAGTTGTTATATTACCATGATTACTGCTAATACCGTAAACTAAATCTGTCAGTTGTTGTATTACCATGATTACTGCTAATACAGCAAACTAAATCTGTCAGTTGTTATATTACCATGATTACTGCTAATACAGCAAACTAAATCTGTCAGTTGTTATATTACCATGATTACTGCTAATACAGCAAACTAAATATGCCAGTTGTTATAATACCATGATTACTGCTCATACCGCAAACTAAATGTATTCCTAAATGTATTCTAGGGCCTAAGGAAACATTGTTCTTTCATTCCTCATACAGCTAGTATACAATGGTATGTATCTAGCATTTAATGAAGTGGAAATTATCCAAGCTCATAATGTCTGAAATGTGGTACATGATTAAAGTGCCAGACCCAAGCTAAAAGCCCCAGGATACAACTTGAATAAAATTGGCAAGTATATCAATAGATATGATATGTAGGAGGTGTAAGCAAATGAGTGACACAATTTTCTCTCTTTCCTACATATATGTGACACAGTTTACCCAGGTGAGAAGGTGATGATATCTGCCTATACACATAAGTGCACTCATTGACATTATAGATGATATCATTATGCTTATCACATCATTAATGTCTGCAATGTTTTGTGCATGTTAAGTATTTAAAAGCACATCATGCTAACTTATAAACAGTAATACATGTACTTGTTTACAACAAATGCTAAACTTTTTATGTGCTTTCTAAATGCTGTAAAAGCATTAAAATACTTTGTATTTTTCTACAGCTATATCCATACCAATAATATGCCATCATTTTTTCCCACAACACTATGTTACAAAATTCCACCCTCAGAATCAGAATTTTCGTGCTAAGGGTTCAAGACAGTGATAAAATTCTGTACACCCTGGAAAACTAACATGTAACTAATGGTGTCTTACTGCTAAGACTGCATGTATAATATTTGGTCACAAAATATTTTTTAAATGTCACTGTAATTGACATTTTTTATACATTGAACAACTGACCTCCTCCCAGGGACTCTAGTGGAGACTGGGAGGGATCGACACTGACCTCCTCTCTGGGACACTAGGGGTGACTCGGAGGGATCCAAAAAATACTATCCCTTGTACAGGTTACTATTATAAACCAGAAAACTATCAAGTTTTGGAAATTGAAATCCAGCAGTTTATGAAATGTGGTAACTGACAAACAGAGAGTATTATAATATCCACACTCTTGACTCCAACACATGGTGGCAACTAAAGTGTCCAGCATATGAAAACCCTGGTCATAAATGGCCAGTTGCCTCTCATAACAGTGGCCTTTGTTTTTCAAGTCATATGTTACTGTATCCAAATGCAATAAAGATCATGCATATCACCAATGAAAACAAATGGATACTGTATCCTAATGCAATAAAGATTAGTTAAATCACCACTGTAAACAGATCCAGTCTTACCTAGGAATATGTATGTATGCCCATAAAGTCAATGCTTATAAAACATGCCTACATTGGTGTATAGATAAACATAAAAGTAAATAATGGTTATGGTATCTACTTGAAATAATTCATTTACATATTAAGTTACAATAATCAGAAGCAAATAAGGTGGTAAGTATACAAATTCTAGTACCAAGGAGATAACTGATCTACAGTATAATTGACATTTCTTATGTAGGTTTATGATGGCTTGACAGGAGATAATGATGATGGTTTGAACTTTAGCTTGATGGATATTGATAGTTCTGAGTCCAAAACAAATGTTTTCTCTGTATTTAAACAACGGCAATAGGTTTTGAATTACCTGGAGTTAATTTAGATTAACTGAATTGTTATCTTTCATCTTCATCAATATACTTCCTTCTTGGTGGTAAAAGTGTCTTTAAATTTCAACTATATTGGATTATTAAACAGGACAGTATTCTAATCATTTGACCCCTTTCTAAAGAAACTGTCTCTGATGAAGACACGATTATGAGTGAAAAAATTCACTGGTAAAGCATGATTATGAGTGACAAAATTCACTGGTAAAGAATGATATCAGTGACAAAATTCACAGGGTCAAGCATGATTATCAGTGATAAAATTCACTGGGTAAAGCATGATTACACTGGTCTAAATGCTTCCACAATAAATGTTGTCAAACTTTACTAATTATGGGTCACTGAGAATGAAAATGATGCTTAAAATTGTTGACAACAGATGTGGGCCCCACACATATGCTGCAACACTTGTGCAACAATCTTCACCAGTGGTTGAACAGGAAAAGGAAATCTATGCCTTTTGCAGTGCCAATGATTTCGAGAGAGCCAACAGATCATATCAGCAATTGTTACTTCTGCATGGTGCCTCTAGTTGGGAAAGGTATGTCAAAGAAGAAAAAATGGACTGTGCATTGTCCAAACATTCAGTCAGCTATACGCCCAGTACCCCACGGAGAAGGACTGCCGGTTCCTGATGCACCAGAATCATTCTCACTTGAGTCAGACGAGGAAGAGGAAGAGGAAGAGGATGAGGATGAAACTTCTAGTCCTGAACCATCAATGTCACATGATCCATATTTTCTCCCATCCTCCTCCTCTGAACCACACCTCAAAACACAAGGTGAACTGAATGACCTTGTCAGGGATTTGGAACTACCCAAGAGTAAGGCAGAGTTGTTGGGCTCCAGACTACATGCACAGCAGTGGAATCTCCTGGCAGGTGATGTTAGAGTTTCCATGTTCTGTGACCATCAAAAGGATCTTGTCCCATTCTTCTTCATGGAAGGTGATCTTGTAGAATGCAACAACATCGATGGTGTGATGGCAGCCCTCAACATCGTTCATGATCCAGATGAGTGGAAACTGTTCATTGATTCATCGGAGACGAGTCTTAAAGCTGTTTTGCTGCATAATGGCAGTGTTTTGCCATCAATTCCAGTTGGTCATGCAGTCCATATGAAAGAAACCTATGAAAACATGAAACAACTTTTGAGGTGCATAAACTATGACCAACATCAGTGGCAGCTTTGTGGCGATTTCAAGGTTCTTGCTCTCTTACTTGGTCTGCAAACAGGATACACAAAGTACTGCTGTTTTCTCTGCAAATGGGATAGTCGTGCAAGAGATTCCCACTACATCAAGAGAGATTGGCCACTCCGACTATCATTGGAGTCTGGGATGAAAAGTGTTCAGCATCCACCACTTGTTGAATCAAGGAAGATTTTGTTACCACCCTTGCACATCAAGCTGGGTCTGATGGAGAACTCTGTCAAGGCCATGGACAAAACACAAGCAGCTTTCAAGTACCTCCATGGAAAATTTCCAAGGTTAAGTGAAGCTAAGATAAAAGAAGGTGTCTTTGTTGGTCCACAGATTCGTGAACTTCTTCGAGATGATGCATTTCACCGTGCAATGTGTGGCGAGAAAAAGACAGCATGGAAAGCCTTCCAGTTAGTGGCAACAAATTTTCTCGGAAACAACAAGACAGACAACTACAGGGAGTTGGTGGAAAACCTCCTCAAGGCATACAAAAGCCTTGGTTGCAACATGTCACTAAAGATACATTTTTTGCACTCTCATCTAGATTTTTTCCCACCAAACTGCAGAGCAGTGAGCGACGAGCATGGTGAGCGATTTCACCAGGACATTGCAACAATGGAGAAATGCTATCAGGGCAAATGGAGCCCATCAATGCTTGCAGACTATTGCTGGACAGTGACAAGAGATGCTCCATTTAATAAATACAAGAAACAAGCCAAGAAGCGCCGATTAGACACTGAATAAGGACTAAACTATGTACTTACATTATATACATAATAGTTTTTTTTACTTTTGTTTCAATAAGTGTTACATAAACAGGACAGGTGAAATATTATCATGTAAAGCAACCATAAACACATGAAAAGACCTAGGTTTACAATTTATGATTAAAACTCTACTATGTACACAATATACATAGACGTAAAATGTATAAACTTAAATATCTTTAAAACAGTAGCCAATCAGTTGTTTTAATTGTCATATTTGAATTCAGCACACCAAAATCCCTAATAAATAGCACATTTTATCTCTGAAGCAGGCGACTTCGAAAAAATTGTAGACCAGTGTTATCAATGGTAATTCATGTATCAATGACAATATTAACATCTGTCCAATACATTTTTAGCTGTTTTTCAGTGATAACTTTTTAATTTGTAATCTGATTGAAGAGTGCCAGTGACAATGTTTGTTCAGGACTACCACCACCAAGTTCTCAAAAAGTCCCATCTTAACTGAATGTAAATTTTATTTGCTAACCAGATAACAATTTTACATATTTTGACATTTTTGCAGAAAACACTAGTCTGTAACCACACCCAATACTTATGAAGTTTTCAGTAAATCAATACAAATTACCCCCAATTTCCCATGACACACATCTACATGGCTCTGTTATCAGAGTATTATAGAGGCACCCTAGGGGACTTATTTTTTACTTTCTTTATAGTACAGTAATCATTTTAGTCTACAATGTACAACTCTTCCTTTATGTAATAGTAATTTTAAACACAAATATAATCTGAATACATACCAATTAGAAGAACTGGTGTTTGTGCTTTTTGTAAAAATCTGTATTCCTCTGATATTCCTCCCATATGACTAGAATTTAAAAAAAAAAATACATAACAGCAAATAATATTCAAGAGGATAAAACCTTGCATCATGCTTTCTTTTTTATGAGTCATGATAGTGTTCTCACATGCAATCTAATCATGAGTAAATGTAATTCAATAGAAATGGACACTCCACATTAATTTATATGACATGAAGTAGGTGTAGGGCATGGTATACGGGCTTGGTATTTCTAAGACAAATCATTTAAAATAAAAAAGCTTGTACACCGAGCTTAAATCTAAAAGTTTTTAGCACTGACCTTAATCTAGGATATAAATGTATGGACTAGGGGTGCAAGATATCATGGAATATTGGTATAATGTGGTATGAACGTGATGATACGAATATCACAATATTAATTTATTATATCGATATAATACGATATTAAACTGCTTTTAAGAAACTAGTACTATCGTAACATTAATTTTAACAGCATTTTCCCACTTGACATGGGCCTATTCAGAATAAAGGCAATGGAAACTTCCATAATAGTAAATCTTCATCACCAAGAAGCTCCCATTACTTGTTAAAGAATAAACACTTTGTTGATAATCATCACTGAACCGACTGACTTTACACTACATACATGTAGCTAACAAGTCTGGAGTATGACAACAGGAACATGAGGATACTCTCTAAGTTTCCAGATTAATTCATCTGAAAACTTCACAATTCGGTGAGTCTCACCCAAAGAAGATATACAGGAAGTGCGCCGAGTACATGTATAGTCACTGCTAAGTCAGGGTACCGGCTTGTAATAAGAAAGAATCAATATAAAAATAGACTAATGATAAATTCCTAAGATAAAATATGTTTACCATATTTTCTGTGTGTCTTCAAAAACACAGTTTGCTTAATAAGGACACCAGGTTTTTTGACCAAAATCATATTATCTTGCCTTCTAATGTTCGGACATTGTTTTAAAAGAATTTTATTTATGTACTTATGTTTTTGGACACAAATGCAGCTATACAGTGATAAAACAAGATAGGCAAATACTGCTTTCAGAAAGTTGGGGAATAGCTTGCTTATAATCAGAAACTGCCTTGACAAGTTACATGTAAGATCCGAATTGTCAAAAAAAATTTGGAGAACCATGTTTCACTATTCATTACCTTGCCAACACTGATATACATGTAACAAATAACATTTGTTTAAAACTAAATTACTCACCTGTGGATACAAAAAATTAAATTGTAAAGACATTAGAAGCTTATGTCACCATTTATTAAAAGAGATGAAAGTCTTCATCTCAAAGAGTTTTTGTAATACCTCCATTTTGGATAATACTAAAACCTGCAACTTTTCATGTACCTGTTGCATATATAGGAATTGCTTTCAATGCATAATAAGATACTAATCTATATCAAAGAAACAGCAAAAAGCAAATCCTTTTCTCAGTTGTTTTATATATTACTAATTTTTAAGTATTCAAATTTAATTTAGTTTGCTATTAGTCCTATAAAAGCTTTGGTACCAGAACGCACAAACTGGAAACAGTTCATTGGCCTGTACGTGACTGGGTGCAGATTTTAGAGATGACGACTTTCGCTTTAATAGTTTCCTCTTTTAATAAAAGGTGGCATATTCTTCTTCTGTTTTTACCACTGAGACCAGTGTTCTCCCCAGGGCCTTTTACCACAGCGTTCCCGCTACGCCATCATTTCAGCCCATATATATACTTCAGTCATTTCCACTACCAGCTAAAAAAGTTACACATATTACGTTTTAAGTTAAGCAAATTCTTGTGAAAAATGGTTCCGCCTGGCTAGATGTTGGCCTAGCTACAAAGATCAAAGACTGGAAGCGTGATTTCCCTCAAAGAAAGGGCTTAAGAAACAAAGGGCAGGGTTCAACACTAAATGGAAGACTTCATATCCTTGGGAGGAATTTGCTGGATCATATGGTAAGTTTTCCATTTTGCTAAATTTTGGTTCAGATCTCAAGTGTCAACAGGTGAAGGGGGAGAGGCAATTCCGTGGGCACTATTAGAATATAATATTTTTTTTTTTAGTAGCAGTAGTTGTATTTGTGATTGTTGTTGTTATTATTTTATGGAAAATGTGACAAGGAATGAGAGTTACATTTTATCCATGAGCTGCTCTTATATTTACATAGTAAAATAGTTTGATCAGTAGACCTTAACTTAATTTCTCATTTCTTTTTCTCTCTATCCAAGCAAGAAAAGGAGCAATTTTTATCTTCCAATTTTACCTGCTTTGAAAACGTGTAAATAAAAAGTACTGAATTATTCCTTCATTTATATTTGAAATATATTCAATGATAAATTAAACAATGACCAACACATTGATATATTGTTCTTAATGGAAAGAAATATGTATTATCTTAGTTACACTGTCATGATTATGTGAAAACACATCACTGTCTTGACTCCTGAAGAATTTATCCCTGGTAATTAATTGACTTAGAATTCAGGTAGTTTTGTATCTTTTTGTACATCCATTAATAAATTATGTTCCATTTTTTCAGACTGTGAAAGGCCATTCTCTGTTATGAATAGAATTAGTGTGTTAAGGAACAGGTTAACACAGAGGGTGCTGAATTACCTTATGACAATTAGTACAGAAGGACTTTGCCCAAAAGACTTTAATTTTAATGTGTCAGTCAAAATATATGGGAAGTGAAGACATGAATGATATCATTTATTTAAATTTAAAGACATATGAGTTTGACATTAAATCATGTTATAACTTAGGGAAATAAAGAATACTATTTAAATATATGAACTTCTCTTATATATCAGTGATATTAAACTTTCCACTTTCATTTAGGACCAACAAGACCTTGGAATGAATGAGTGTAAATTTTCATGGCAATCCTTCAAGTAGTTTAAGAGGAGCTGTGATAACAAACGTGTGCCAACGGACAGGTGAATGTCGGACGATGGATGACAGACAACAGGCCATCGCATAAGCTCATCTAGTCCATGAAGAGTAGAACTAAAGAAAAATTAAGAATGCAGAAAATTTCCATGACACTGTTTGCACTGGTAGCTTATTAAGAATGTCAAAGTGAAGAAACAGTAGAGTTTACAAATGTATGATCATATTCCCACTGTAATCTGCAGCAATTTCTTTTCAATGATTATGTTATTTTAAACAAATCCTGAATCTTGAAAAAGGGTTCAAACACACAGTAGCAAGTAGCAGATTGGCTATCTGTTCTGTGCTTCTGCTACTTGATACAAAAAATGCTTGGATTGTTTGTTTTTTTCTAGCAAGAATACACAGTATATCCACCAATTTTCATGGGATTTTCATGCGCTACCAATTTTCATGGGGCACCAATTTTCGTGGATTTCAAAAATTCCAAAAGCCATGAATTTAATGATGCAGTGAACAATGATCTGCAAGTAGAAAGAATAGACCTCTTCGTCAATCCATGAATTTAAGACAAATCTAAAGTTACATTTTTCACAAGACCACAAATTAATATCCATGAAAATACATGACTGCACAGTACATCAAAGAACTCTGGACGATGATCACAGGTCTAGTATCTATTGACTTAAAAGTGTATTCCAACATCCTTTTGACAGAAACAATGGCTGATACTGGTGTCATTATAAATGACAGTGGTCTGCTGATTTTGAAAAAATAATTCTCATAATTTCTCATGACATGCTTTCCGACTAATGACCCCAAAATGCTACTTGTGAAGATATTTTGCTACTAGATTTTCAAGTAGGTAGCACAAATTTGCTACTTACCGCTGAATCTTTAGCTCCATGATTGTTGAAAAGAACAAATGGCCCTCAAGGTACATTTCGTAAGATTATTTACAATGAGGAAAAATGTAATATTGTCATCTACATGTAATGGTGATCAAATAGATCAATGGTCAAAATATTGCCTGTCTCCATCAAGAAGTACAATCTGGTATAGTTTATTTGATGAAAACCATTTTCACTGAAATTGTCAGTTTAACCCAAATGTCATATATCAATGGACTAGATCTGTATCACAAACTTGTATCTACAATAAATCGTTCTCATCATTGCCTTATTTGCATGTGATAGTCAGAAAAATGGAAACATGATTATGTACACAAGTACGTAGATGTGCTATAAAGCTAGCTTTGGATGGATGAAGCTCACTACAAATGGATTCCCCCAGAAACATTCAGGGGTTGAATAGTCACTTTCCAAAAAGGCTGAATTTCTGTATCACACCCCCTGACTGGAACTATATAGGTGTTTTCACTGAAATCCACACATTGAGATTCTTAGATGCACCAAATCAAACTTTTATAAATCCCAAATTGTTTTAGATTCAATTCACAATGCCTGTTTAAAAATATTTGGAAATCGTAAATGAGTGGGTATGTAATAAATACAAAACATTTATGTAGGTTTGTGTATGTAAAACACAGAATTTTAATGTTGACAATAAAGCCTGAAAAGTCATACTTATTTTCTCACAATTTGCTAACAGAAGTGCAAAATTAATAGGATTAATATGCAGTGGGTGTAAAGAAAGACTGACAGAATGAAGGGAAGGAAAGAAACGCAAAAATGAAAAGCTTTAAATGAAAATCATAAAGTTTACAAGCTTACCTTTATCTCAGTTTACGCTTCATTCAGTCATGCTTGAAAATATTCTGTCTTCACACATTAATTGAGAATACAAGACTGGTAACTATTTCATTCTAAACAGCAGTAAATATACTAGATCCAAATTCCATTTTCTTTATGGTAACAAAAGTAATAGGTACTCATAAAAATCAAACGAGGTGGGAAGTCAGATACTGTAACTATAGACTAGACACAAGGAAAACTGAACATTTATCCCATGATGCAATAATTATATTAACTAAACAAAGGAGGTTTTTTTCCCCCTGAAGGACTGTACTGACTTCTCCGGATATAAACTTTCCTTAAATAAGTAACAGAATCAATGATTTTTATCAGAAGATCAAAATTTATCACATAAGACTATACTGCAGTTAATAACCATGTGCAGAGATCAAAGTTCAATTTTAAATGTTTGTCATCACCTCCATAAATCATGTACAAGACCAAAGCATGAATTGTTCTACCACAATTACCTACATAAATTCACTACTTCAAAAAAACAAAAACACATGGCACAATGCAAAAGACCAGATATACACAGAGTATACATTTTGTCTAACCAGTGAAATCTTTGATCAAATTACCATTTAGGATTTCAAAAACAAAATCAGTTAGGTCTACAATTATATTGTTCTATCTATATGTAATAAATACAATGACAAATTAAACTCCTACAATTCCTACCCCAGAACATTTTAAATAATTAAGACATAAAATGTTTTAGGTAATAAAAACCTCCAAGACTCTTCTATAATGATTTTAGTCATATCAAATATTGTAAATTCACCATTTTTCATGGAATACCAAATGTTGTGGATTTTGTGGTTGCAACAAACCATGAATGTAACAAATCAACAAACAGTGATCCTTCTGTGGAAACAGTATGAAGTGAACCCTTTTACAATCCACAACAATATGAACCCTTTTACAATCCATAACATTATGAACCCTTTTACAATCCACAACAATATGAACCCTTTTACAATCCATAACATTATGAACCCTTTTACAATCCACAACAGTATGAACCTTTACAATCCACAACAGTATGAATCCTTTTACAATCCACAAGAATATGAAGCCTTTTACAATCCACAAGAATATGAAGCCTTTTATAATCCACAACAATATGAACCCTTTTACAATCCAAAACAGTATGAACTCTTTTACAATCCATAACATTAGAACCCTTTTACAATCCATAACATTATGAACCCTTTTACAATCCACAAAAGTATGAACCTTTACAATCCACAAGAATATGAACCCTTTTACAATCCACAAGAATATGAACCCTTTTACAATCCAAAAGAATATGAACTCTTTTACAATCCACAACAATATGAACTCTTTTACAATCCACAACAATATGAACTCTTTTACAATCCATAACATTATGAACCCTTTTACAATCCACAATAGTATGAACCTTTACAATCCACAAGAATATGAAGCCTTTAACAATCCACAACAATATGAACTCTTTTACAATCCAAAACAATATGAACCCATTTACAATCCACAACAATATGAATAGTTTTCCAATCCACAAGAATATGAATCCTTTTACAATCCACACGAATATGAACCTGTTTAAAATCCACAACAATATGAACCTGTTTACAATCCATAACTATATGAATCCTTTTACAATCCACAACAATATGAACCTGTTTACAATCCACAACAATATGAACATTTTTACAATCCACAACAATATGAACCCTTTTACAATGCACAACAATATGAACCCATTTACAATCACCAACAAAATATGAACCCTTTTACAATCCACAACAATATGAACCTGTTTACAATCCACAACAATATGAATCCTTTACAATCCACAACAATATGAATCCTTTTACAATCCACAACAATATGAACCTTATTATAATCCACAACAATATGAACATTTTTACAATGCACAACAATATGAACCCTTTTACAATCCACAAAATAAAGTACTGGTGAAAATGTCTTTTTTTAAAAAAACTATTAGGAAAAAGAAGTCTTGTAGGAAATAAAAAGTTTTTAGATCACTGAACAAACCTGGTGAAAACTTCTCCAACCCGATTTATCTGAAATATTTCTTTAAAGAAAAGTACAGTCAAACATATCCTTCCAACCACACATGAAATGAAACTTGCAAAGTTAAATCGAAAAAAAGCTAACATACAGTATCTTTTGAAATCCATTCGTTTCCAACAATATTACGCAGTTCAATCAATGGTCTGATATAACTGATTTGTTGCCAGAGCGGAGATAACCACACCAACTCATTAGCATGATATAAAATCAGAGTAATTTATGTTGATATATTAATTAGTGTTCTTTATTTTAGTATATACTGAACATTTCATGTCCCAGTTCAGGGAAATTAATAACCAACAATCAGAACTGAATGTTGCTTATTCACTGCATGACACACCTGATCATATTAGATATAAAGAAACAGAGATAATTCATGGCTATTAAATAATCAGTAAAGTACTGTAATCGTACATGGGAACAAGTTTGGAATATCTCCTTTACGTTGATATATATTATCTGTGACTGAACATGCTGACTGAATAAAAAAAATTAGCACGGAATTGGCATAGGGGCAGATTTCTAATTGCACGAGTTAGTCACCTTGTATTAATTCGTAGCAGAAGAGTTGGTGTTGTCAAGAGTTTTCCTTTCTCAATGACAGAAACGAGAGTCTGTGGTCGCAGCAGTAGTTTTGCATCTGCAGGAAGTACAGTGTGACGGATTAAGTTGTTAGTCATCTCTACTCCTGCACCCGGACCTGTTCTAAATAAGATTTTCCTTGCACAAGGAAATTACGCTATTTCTTCAGTTTTTAAGATAACACTATAATGCCTTCCACATTTAAGCAAAGACATAAAACTGGTAATAAGACATTTTTAAAGCATTCATGCAATGCAAAACAAAGGGTGTGGCAGGGATTTACAAATCCATTTGCCCGACTCCCAGGACAAGCTCATTATTCAGTTCAGGCAAGCTCAAGTTTGCAAGGCACTTGCCCACAGGCATGTCCATAAAATTGAGAGAGGGATACAAGATATAAGAAATTTTATTTACTGTTGGTGGTCTGGGTAAAATACATAAAACACTAGCTTTGTGTGAGCTATTTTACAGACAAGAGGTTGTGATCAGTTCCTATTGCTTTATATTTTATACCATGCGATCTTGCCACAGTGCATATATCAGTACCTTTATTTAGTGTTTAAATGTAGCGCATTTTTCTACATAACTGGCCACAGTTTCTTGCATCTATTGTATGTGTCCTTTCCATCTTGTGGTCAATATCAAGGTCAGTCTCACATTATATCACGCAGACGTGATAATGTGAATACTTTCTCTTTCAAAAACCTTTAACAAATAAGGAATAAATATTTATATTTTAACTTATCAGTTACATTTTACTTGTAATATTTATACATATCCGGGATTCGCTGACTTTCAGATCCTAAGTTAGACTCAGACAGTTTGTCAAATTACCGACTCTAAACACTACATTTTTCAAAGATTGTTTTGATGCAAGTCGCCAATTTTATGGTGAGTATGTGTTGATAGTTAATAATATAACTTGTGAGATTGGTTTGACAGGTGTGTTTGGAAAAAAAAAAAGCACTCGTCTCTAATGATTAACCACTAGGAGGATTTCGTTCAAAGCGTGATTGATGCTACGAAAATGTAGCACCCACAAGCTGTGTTTGTGATCTGTTGTTTATATGATAATTACAGGAGACTGATACATACTTATTGCTTGGCAAACAATTAAATGGACAAAAGTAAGTGTTCTCAAATCATTCTCAAAAGTTGGATTGTCAAATATTTTGATGCATGTCGTCGATTTCAAGGTGACTAGATGTTAATTGTTAAGTAAATAGATAAAATAAGTGTTCACAAATCCTTCTGTTGTGAGTATAAATAAATCATTACAGTCTAACTCTCTCTCTCTCTCTTACTTACAAATCTAGTTATTTCCAAACCCTTTTCTACGTATCCATTTATCTGTCTATATACATGTACATGTCTGCTTTAGCTCTTCTAACTATATCTGCATTCCAACTCTTTGTAAATTTCTACATATCTATCTACATGTATTATTTACATACATATTTCTTGATGACTTTAAATATCGGCATATGGTTTTAACGGGCTAACAAAGATAAAAAGAAAACAAAAGTTTAAATAAATACAATGCAATTTCCCTAAAATATACCATATTTTATTTTATCTTATTGTTTTACTCATCTTGGGATATTATGTTTGGGGCAAGCTCAAATTTTCCAAGGGCAAGTTCAATTTTCCAATCAGTTTGCCCTGGGAAAGCTGACTTTTATAAAATTTGTAAATCCCCATGTGGTGACCAAGATGAGTTCTGCATCCGATCAAAGGACATGCCTGAAATGGCCAAAAAAGTTTAATTAGAATCACTAACAACTAGCGGGTAGTCTGTTTGGAAGCTTTTTATTATCTAGTCAAGGATGAGAATGACACATGAACAGATGTTTAATCTAGGTCTGTCTGTAATCTGCATACTGGAAATATTATCAATATGTCGACACATATGAAATGGCTCCATCCTACCACTGACAATCCTTCTAAAATGACAAGACCTTCAAGTTGATATGTATATTGATAATGTATGGTATGGTAGGTTGTTTATCATGATATGCATCGATTCGAGGCACAGGTGTATCATTTCACCCCTAGGTTTCACTGTATATTATACTAAATATACAAGTTGATTGAACTGCAGACAACATATGCCCTGGTCTGCTGTCACATAATGCACCATCAGATCAGGATCTATGTTGTTTGTTCTACTGATTAGTCAAATACCCAGATCTGCTTAGAATTATAAGACAACTGATAAGGGTCAATGTTATATACAGTTGGATCCTACATGTACATATATATGGTACCAAGGGGACCAGTGAAATGCAGTCATTGTGCACAGGTGGCCTTTACAAGCAGACTAGTATCTATTGATTTATAAATACATGAGACCAATACACTTGACCTTTATACACTAGTGCTTAACTATATGCTGGTGGTGACTGTACCAGATCTGAGTGAACACTTAAATAGGTCATCTACAATGAACTCCTCTTCTCTCTCTGACAAACACACACACAGTATTTACTTATAAAAGAATATGATATGCAACTGCACATTATTGCAACAAATTTCATTGTAGATCCAGACCTGACACAGTTCAATGTACAATCTTATGGCAGCTAATACAGACCAAAGGGTCACTTAGTTCCCATGGTTTCCTACAAACAAATATCTTTAATCATGCAACAAAAGATGTGCTCTGTGTAAAGGAGTATCTTGTATGTTGGTACATATGGTAGATTTTATTTAGTACAAACTCTGTCTACACCTGAGACTGTAGACAGTGAGTACAAACTTTTACATACTTTTGGCACATACTGTATGTTGCACCTAACAAATATAACCAAACCATACGCATCATGTTACAGGGTTTCCATTTCTTTTTCCTCGTATTAAAACATCTCCCATCCCATCAACCCACACACACTGCTTAAGATCATTTTTCCATCACAGCTATCACTCCTTCCTTACAGCGACAGTAAAGACCACCCCCATTTTGTTTTCATAAAACAACAATTTTTTTCATTCCGTGAATTTAAACCAAACCTGATTTAAAGTCACACTGAAATCACCTTTACCAAAGATACCAGTAATCAATTTTCAGAAATATGCATTACCAACAGACATTGATTACAGAAGAACTTCAAAATCTCAAATTGCTGTGGGACCATTTTTAGGGTTCTTTCTTTATTTTCTATAATTTTAGGCTTTCATTGGTTGCATGCAAGGGAAGGAGCAAGTCATTGAAGTGATGCCTGGTATTTGAGGGATTGATGACAGAGTTATCGAAGTCTTACTGTGTAATAGGCATCTCAGAAACTGGCCATGCAATTAAGATAAACCTAGGTTGCAATGAAAATGAACCCGGTTTAAAATAAATACTTTATGTAACAACAACAAAAAATTGTCCCTGATTAGCTGCTCCTTTAGAGAGGCACATCTGTATTAACAGTTATTATCAGTCATCTTTATTTTCAAATAATCTGTACACAAAGAGCCAGGTGGAATTTGGGCTGGAAAATATCTGTAAAAGCCTTTAATTAACTTTATAACATGTTAGGATTTAGGGTAAGTGTTTGGTTGATGTATTTCCAAAGTATGACTTTCCTTTTTCATAATTTTTCTTCTTGTAGCCTTCCACTCCAAACCAACCTCACCCACCCCATATCATGTCCCATCATTTTAGTACTGGGCCTGCAAAAAATAATCCCCTTTGGGACACTTTTAGAAATCAAAACACCCAACCCCTATTGTTGTGCAGCCTAGAACATCATAATTTTCTTGCAACTTACTACCACGATTGCCTGGAGGCTTCTTACACGTTTTATTTGGTGTGACCATGTTGAAAGAGAAAATGCACCTCCAAAATGGTGAGCTCCAGAATGGATGAAGGGTGTTAACTCATCTAGTATGAACATATATATGATGGAGACATTGTTTATGACACTGTCGATGTACACTTTTTATGATGTGCTTTTAAGATCATGAAATTTACCTAAAGAATAAAATTAATAAGAACAAAGTGGAAGTATTACGTCAAATATGGTATGTCTTTTAATGAAATTCACACGTACATTATATCCAACAGCTGGTGACCAATATATTTTTTCCAAATATTATACAATCCGTATGAGACAAGTGTCAACTTCCTGACACCCTAGAGTCAACGAATGACTTTACTGACAAACAAGAGCATTATCAACTTTTTGTTCATTGTATCATCATTCAATGTTTTGCTAGACTTAGCATTTGGATTTTGCATTTTGATGAACAAGATGGGATGACATGATGAGAAAAAAAAAATGGATACAATGAGTTTAACAGCACACTACTGGAAGTTCCTCTTTAAAACAATACCGTATATACTCGCGTATAATCTGGGTCCAAATGAAAACAACATTGACCCTGATCTGCCATCGCATAATGCACCGGCAGATTAGGATCTATGTTGTTTGTTCTACTGATTAGTCCTTACAAACTGCATAGATTCAGATCTGCCGGCACATTATGCGATGGCAGATCTGGGTCTATGCAGTTTGCAGTTGGTATTGGCTTATACGCGAGTATTACGGTAAAAAAAACCCAGCACATACAATTTGTGTAAAAAGTATGTACAAAGCGATGCACAGCTAACAGCTGCATGACAATTTTGTCTTTTTTTTTTTTTTTTTTGGAGAATTCTATGTGCTCATTTGCTTTTCTTTTCTCTTTTTTCCTAGAAATCCGTGTGAAACTTTTCTCTTTGGCCAAGAACCTTCTTATAGTGCTAATAGGAGTCAAGTGGAATAAAATAACCTTCCAATAGTTTTACTAGAAGTCAGAGTGGAATAATAAACTTCCAATAGTGTCAGAAGTTAGAATGGAATAATAAACTTCCAATAGTGATAGGAGTCAGAGTGGAATAATAAACTTCCAACAGAGTTAGCAGGATTCAGAGTGGAACAATAACTTTCCAATAGTATTATAAGTCAGATTGGAATAATAAACTTCCAATAGTGTTAGTGGGAGTCGGAGTGGAATAATAAACTTCCAATAGTGCTAGTAGGAGTTGGAGTGGAATAATAACTTTCCAATAGTATCAGAAGTCAGAAGGAAATAATAAACTTCCAATAGTGTTAGTGGGAATTGGAGTGGAATAACAAAACTTCTAATAGTGTTAGTAGGAGTCGGAGTGGAATAATAACTTTCCAATAGTATTAAAAGTCAGAAGGGAATAATAAACTTCCAATAGTGTTATTATGAGTCAGAGTGGAGTAATAAACTTCCAATAGTGTTAGTAAGAGTCAGAGAGTCAGACTGGAATAATAAACTTTCATTATTGTTAGAAGGAGTCACAGTGGAATAATAAACTTCCTATAGTGTTAGTGGGAGTCAGAGTGGAATAATAACCTAGTGTTACAAGTCAGAGTGGAATAATAACCTTCCAAACAGTGTTAGAAGTCAGAATGAAATAATAAACTTCCAACAGTGTTACTAGAAGTCAGAGTGGAATAATAATCTTCCAATAGTGTTAGAAGTCAGCGTGGAATAATAACCTACCAGTAGTGTTAGTAGGAGTGAGAGTGGAATCATAAAGTTACTCATTTCAAACATGATCTTTGCAAGTTTTCCTCTAAAGATGACTATAAAATTAACTTCTGTAAGTTCCTCAACAGATCCACATAACATTAAAGAATTAAACAAAAGAAACGAGTCCTCTTCCCAAAAACTTTTCTATGTATTAAATGCAGTAGCCGCCTCCTTACCACAGTGGTCATCATGAATTAAAACAATTGGCAGGTGTATGACAATCCTAAAAAGCAATCCTAACTTTGAGGCACGTCACATGCAGGTAAGCCCGAGACACTATTGTCCACATATTGTACAAAAATACATTTCTAATATACTGAACATAATCCAGGGATTTTTTAAACCATTTTCAATTGGGAAATTGTGTACATAACCGAGCTAAATGGGGAATTTTCATAATAAAGAAAAACAAGTTGCATGTGTATTAGTGAGCTAATCACAGCATGTTTTAATGCTGTAATGCAGTCAGCAAGCATTGCCATAGAGCAGGCTGAATTATCATAAAGGAGTTATTGAGCAACATCATACTTATTATCTGAATCTCCAACCTAGCTCTTCTCAATTGGAATTTTCAGATAAAAATTGGAAAAATATACACATTTTTTGGACTGGGAATGGGTCCAAAATTCGGACCCAAAAAGGTCCAAGAAAATCATTATGTCTTGCCCTTTTTGGAGTTGTGGCCTCGCCAAAACAAAAAAAACATTACTGCCTCAATGCAACCAACAATGTCATGCTTGCCATCTTGCAAAAAAAAAACATTACTGGGTCAATGCAACCAACATCATGCTTGCCATATGTGTCACATTTTCCTATGAAAAAGACAAGATAAAAAATAAGCTTTGATATCAAACCAGGGAACCAGAAAATTATGGACATTTAGATTATGGTTCACCTATATAATCTAGTTCACACCGCTATTAAACATACCTGACTTACGTGATATGTGACATAATATTCTCTGCATATTATCAATATGCACAGTCAGTACAACATCTTTCTTTATACTGTAAACAGGTGTTCTGCCAAGTTTGTTCAAAGTGTATATATAACTTGATATTTTTTAAAGCTAGATTTTTATAAGTACCAATAAATATCCAGGTAAGACTTATGTTATTGTACTCCATATTTCATATTCATCATGGTGTTGAACATGAATGAACTCTGGACTACCTATACATGTTAATAAATGTACATGTACTTGCCTGCATACATGTCCCAACTTTCACACACTAGAATTCTACAGCAGAAGTTACTTTTAAACAGCTGTGTGATTACCTAAATACCAAAACTACCTACTGCAGTGACTTAAGTATCCATTCACAAGATAATAACACCCTGACAAGAGCTTTAGCTAGTAGAGCTAAATGTAGCTATTATAACTAATTACCACATTATTGACAAGAACTTTAGCAAGGAGAGCTAACTGTAGCAAATAAAACTAATTACCACATTACCGAGAAAAAAATACACCAAAACAAACATTGCTTAAATAGTTACATAGTCTGAAATGAAAGTACTTCAGAAAGTTTATCATGACTTAAATTCTATGTTGTCTATCTACATGTACTAAAATGAGTAAAATAAAACATCATTCAAAAGTAGTAATGCTTTCTTTTTTGTAACACATAACAGTAAATGCAATCAATGGTCCATATTACAGATGAATGGCTTCTGAAAGACATCTGTGTAACAGTTAATAAAATCAATGGTCCATATTAATAATGAACAGTTTCTGAATGAGGTCTGTGCAACATGTACAGTAAACGCAATCAATGGTCCATATTACAGGTGAACGGCTTCTGAATGAGATCTGTGTAACACATTCAGTAAATGCAATCAATGGTCCATGTTACTGGTGAACAGCTTCTGAATGAGATCTGTGTCACACATACAGTAAATGAAATCAGTGGTCCATATTACAAGTAAATGGCCTCTGAATGAGATCTCTGTAACATATACAGTAAACGAAATCAATGTTCCATTTTACTGGTGAACGGCTTCTGAATGAGATCTTTTCAGGGTGGAGAATACCCCGACTGTATGATGAGAATTCCCATTAGGGTGAACCAGAAGATTCCAGAACAGTTGATCACACCTGGGACACCCTACATACACTGCCCTTCATTCTTTTCCTAGGAAGCAGCCTAGCTTAATAGGACATCAGTGCAGGGCGGGAGGAGGGAATCTGGCAATAGCAACAGGTAAGTATTACATTATTAAAATTAGTTTTACCCCCCCCCCCCCCACAATTAGTGAATAAAAACACACACAAGGAATGCTCACCCTCATTGCAGAGTAGGAGACGACTGCAAGATGGAATCCACATAGGCCACTTTCTGAGTGACAATGATTGGGCCCAAGGAGAAAACGTCTTGGTCTGGTCTGGTGCCAATGGGAACCAATGGAAGAGGTACACTCTGCAGGAGAGGGAACAAGTCCCTTGGGCTGTCCACCCTTATTATTAGGAAAGGGGGAAAGACCCATGAACTTTGCAGCATGCCCTTTTAGGGCCCAACTGCCGAGGGAGAGTTTTGAAATGGGGTGGTTGATTTGATTGGTGCTGCGCAGATTTAAAGAAGTTAGCTGATGGACCAGAGGGTGGTCAGGATGATTTTGCTTCTTGGTCAGTTGTTGGTCTCTCAAATCCTGAGTAGCCACGGAGGGAATGACCCCAATGAAGAGAGTCTCCACCTCCAGGGGGGCAGCCCTCAGAAGGTTCTTACTGTGCTCTAGTGAGACCTTGGAAATGTCCAGAGCAACATCCCTGCAGAGGTAGAGAATGGACAAGGCCATGGACAAGGACAATGCATGCCAAGAAGATTTTGCAACTGCTTCCAACAAACGATGGAGAGCCATTGGCAACAAGAGATTCCTCTTTCTGCAACCTGAACGAGGCTGCTGAAAAGAGGTCAGCATGCGAGGCTATGGTTACTAGTGACCTAGTCTTTTCCTCTAAGGATTCCAGTGTTTTCACTGGAAGGCAATCCTATGTTCCCATAGAAATACCCACTTGAGCCGCTTCAACATCCAAAGTGGGCAGTTAGTGGGCAAGGAAGGGCTATGAGCCTTATAGCTAGAAGCAGCTACCAAGGGTCACAACATGGGGGGGGGGGGGGACCATCCCTTTACATTTTTTAGCAAAGTCTAGCAATGTCTTGGCCATTGCTAAACCTTTGAGAGAGCTCCTTAATCATAACCAAGTGAGGAAGCAACAAGAGATCTGGCCCAGAGTTTGCCCCAGAAATTTCTCCAAACTGGAAAGAATTTTAGAGTCACCAGAACCTGACGGTTTGGGACACAGGTAACTGGGCAAGAGGCGGTAAAGCTGCTCTCTCTCTCCTGGGAGGCACGACTACATGATCCTATGTCTCTCTGTTGCGGGGGAGACTTGGGGGGGAAGAGGAACTTGAAACTGTAACTCCTCCCACTGAGTTAACGGACTGTTCTTAGCAGTAGATTCAGCAGATGGGTTAGGGCAACTCTCCACTCGCCTGGAGCATTTGGGGGAAGGTCTATCGCCCTCTCTCTTTTCATAAGACAATGTCGGTCCACAGCCCGCAGCTAAGACCTCCCTACCATGCGTCCAAGGTCCAGAAGTCCATTGTTGCATGTAGGGAAAGGGCAGTCGATGCCCTGCAGTGGAAGGCCTCACATCCCATAGGGATTTAGAGGAATAATAGGGAAGGGGGGATGCCAATCCGATCCCTTAATCTGCTGTCTGTAAGCTGATTCCCAGTCCCCACGGGATGAAAAAGCAGTCTGGAGATGGGGGGGGGGGGAGGGACTCAGCCCAATCCCTATCTCCATACCGTAGGGGTTCCAATGATCGATTCCCAGTGCCCTGTCACCAGGCAAAGACCAGTCAGGCGACTCATATCTATAGGAAGACCCTTCCCCAGATCTGAGAGACTTAGATCTGACGTCTCCCCTTATCTAGGGGCTCTATCCCATCGCCAACAACAGGCCCAGGGGATTGAAAGGGTGCTGCTCTCCCCTTACGGGGGGCGCGACTCACTTTCAGCTCTTTTGGACGAAAGAGGGTGCTGTTCCTCCCAGAGGAGAGGGCGTAACTTGCTTTTTGTCCTAGTGGAAAAGAGAGGATGTTGCTCCTCCTTAACAGGAGGGCACGACTCACTCTCCACCCATTCATAATGTCCCTTGGGAGGAGGCCCACTTACCCTAAGAGTCTCTGAAGAGACTTGGGTAATCCCAAGGGACTCAGAGAATGAGAACCCCGAAAATTCTGACGAAGACGAGGAAGGAACCTTCTTTCTCGCTTTATAGGTACATCTACACTCTGTAAGATGCCAGACCTTGTCCAACCATAGGCTGTAAAATGAACAACCATCTGTCCTCTCACAGCCTGTACAAGTGGGGGGGGGGGGGAGAGTCCCAGGGAGATTTCCTGCTACCACACTTACTCACACCCTCCTTAGATATTGTTCCTGTAAGAGAAAGCTTAAAAGAAGATTTTTATACAAAAAACTTCTATGCAACTAAAAGTAAACACAAGGTAATGCGTGGACTAAGTTTACACTAATATGTTGATATTTTCAGCGAGAAGTCACCTTACTTGGGTGTTTCACAATGTTTAATTGCAAAAAGAAAGCAATGCTAATTTCAGTACAGAAAAATACAAGATAAACAAGTCAACCAGGCTTAAATGAAAGTTAGGTATAACTAAATTAGCAAAAAACCAGTAGGTTACAATTGCTAATAAAACAGGTACAAATCAATGAATGCTATCCGAAACTAATATTGAAACAGAATCTGTGTTCGATAACCAAGCATGTGATATGAAGGTAAAAAGTGGTGTGCGACCTGCTTTACCATGTATGAAAAGAGCACAAATCACAATATACAGTAGGTAATGTGCATTACAATGATTCATAATGAACAAAATATGAATCAAGGCGAGTCTGTACACCTCAATTGATGCAAGGATAGGGAAAATTTAACAAAATACCTACCCTAGCTAAAAAATGCACAACCAAATTAGAACTACTAATGCTCTGTGAATGGGGTTGAAACAAAGAATAAAAACCAATGCTAATACAATGTAACTCTCACGAGAGCTTAAATTAACAGAGAAAAAACTTGATCAGAGGTGTAATCCAAACCTTTACCAAGAATATGCATACAAGAGATATAGTAAATTCACTTGTTAACCCATGAAGCGACGACAGATTTTCATCAATGTAACCAAGACAGACATTACAGCCATGCGACCGTGAACAGAATGATGGGCAGTATAGTGCATGGGCAGTTTGTGTGTGGTGTCCCAGGTGCAATCCAGTGTTCTGGAATCTTCTGGTTCACCCTAATGGAAGGACAAATTCTCATCATATGGTCGGGGTATTTTCCAAACAGAAAAGTACCAGCTGGTATGGTATTACTGATATTAAAACAATGGTTCATATTACAGGTGAACGGCTTTTAAATGAGATCTGTGTAACACATACAGTAAACACAATCAATGGCCCATAGAACAGCTGAACGGCATCTGGTTCAGATCTTTTGTTCTCCTTTTAAAATCCAAAATTGAGAAAACAGTTTTTACCAACTTAAATTGTTTTCACAATGCAGTAAAATACAATGGTCATAATTTAATAAACCAAGTTCGAAACCAATATCTATTACTATGGATCGAGCTAAGTCAGGATTAGAGGGAGAAATTACTTCTACAATTCACCGAAAAGTATGTTGTCAAATTCTACATTCTAATAGTACAAGAACTCTTTTTATCACAACCAACTTGGTTGCAAACAATTTCATCATTATATTGATTTAGGCATTTTATCAGCATGAGATCTATTTCTTGTTAGGTTGTATGTTGTGTACATGTATGTAACAACAGAGATAGAAAGAAGAAACAAAGTAAAGATGATATGCTTCTTACAACTAATTTTCTCATATCTTCTACAGCTTAACAACAAATATTCATGCAGCTTTCCATACAGACAAAAATTATTACTACAAAATAACAAGAGTCCCTTGAAGGGAATGATGCCATACTAGCCAAAAAGAATTTCCAGGATTCCAAGATAAGTCAGTTTCTTCTGCCCTTTTATTCTTTTTAACTACTGAGTATTCCACAAACTGGGTTTGACAAAAATCCATGTTATGATGTTCACAAGCCGGTACAGCTGAAAGCCTGAGTCAAGACCTTTGACCTTAAAATCAATGTCTGAGTGCTGAGTATTAATTTGTTCACTGGAATGCAACTAAATACAAAGTCTGGTCAAAATTCATGCATATATGAACACATCACTATGTTCACAAGCTCAATGAAGTACAAAAATATAAGCAATGACCTTTGACTTGACCCCAAGGTCAATTGGGTCAAACTCCCATAAAAACAAACTCAAGTAGACACAAGCTACACAGGGCCTAATTAATTAACACCCCTCATCTCCTAACCCTGGTAGACCCAGATACACTTCATCCAATTGTGAGAAGACAATGCCACTAATCAAGATAATGAAAATCAAAGTACAGGCAGGCACAATCCACATAGTGCCTAAATATATAAACACCTCTAAAACCTCCTCTTCTCAAGCCCAGGTAGACCCAGATATACCTAATCAAAGTGTAGACGACAATGAACTAATCATGATGAGACTTCTTTCAAAAACAATGCAAGTCACTGTTCACAGTGCCATGGAAAATTATGGTCTAAGTGACTTGATAGTTATGATCAGGGATCTTAATCTATATGTACATGTGTATGTATGTATGTGTGTGTGTGTGTGTGTGTGTGTATGTATATATGTATGTATGTATGTATGTATGTATGTATGTATGTATGTATGTATGTATGTATGTATGTATGTATGTATGTATGTATGTATGTATGTATGTATGTATGTATACATACATATCAGCAATCCTGAAAATAGTTTAGGAGGAGTAGCAATAACAAACTTGTGCTAATGGATTGACATCAGATGACAGATCAGTACCATTTTTTTTTTTAGGACCAAGCAGACATGATAAGGAGTCTTTTAGTGAAAACTGCATAGACCTGACTTATTAACAAGTATATATGGTAGTTCATCACATCATAAATTCTTTTCCAATTAGTTAATTACTGGGATTTATTTAGAAAAGAACACATTTCACCTTGACACTGGGATACTATACTTACTACATCATGTGAAATACTATTACTACTATTCTAAAGGGAACTGTTCTAAAACTGTGTTGTCTAGTTGGATAAAGAACCCTTGCCTTTGGCTCAGGCACTGTACCCACCAGACAAAACTATAGGAGAACAGTGTCATCATGGGGATAGAATAAATACAATACCTAAATTTTGTACCGAAGTGTATTGTACTGCTATAGACTCTGGGAGAGACTGTACATAGAAAAATGTTTATACAATTTTACTAATTGCATTAACAGTCCTGTCAAAATAATAAAGTCAACATAAAGTATACGAGACCAAGGCAAATCTTTAGCAATTTACTACCTGCCTTAAATCAGCCATGCAGACTTTCAGTTGTTGAAAACTGATGGGTTCGTGTCATATTGAAAAAATTAACTCACCAACATAACCTTTTATTTATGTATTTGATATTTGGAGTCTACGATCGCCAACCTGTGCAAATCTGATGATCCTTACAAAACTCGTTCTATATTATTTTATGGAAAACTAGTAACGGGGTATTTTTTCCCATGATTTTCTTTGTAATGAACCTTACTTGGGGATTGATATTAACTAAAGGTAAGACAAGAAAATACACATCAACAGATAAGCTTTTGAGTGAGTTTGGATTGCTTGGATCTTTAGCTATGTAAAACAAAGAGTCCCTTGAAGGGACTTATGCTCTACTGGGCAAAAAGAATTTCCAGGAATTCAAGATAAGACCATTTCTTCCTTTTAACTGCTCAGTGTTGAAACCATCTCTGATATTCTTCAGCGATAACAAGATTTTCAAATTAGCGGCTGTGGTGCACATATTGGATGATAGCTTGGCACCATTTTCATTTAGGAGAAAGTAGACATCAGTAGAAGTCTTTTGGTCAAAATTCCATATCATATTGATCATTCATTCAGGGGGAGTAGTGTCCACAAGATTTTCATGACAGCCATATCGGATGTATGACTGGCACCATTTTCATTTACGACCAACTAAGTATCATAAGAAGTCTACTGGTGAAAACCCATGTTGATACAGCCATCCATTTGGGAGTAGGGATAACAATATTTTCAAGATAGCCACCATGGTGGCCATAATGAGGGTTAGTCATTTTCATTTAGGACCAAGTAGACACCATAAGAACTATTCTGATGAAAACCCCATGTCAAAATGACTTTCCCTTTAAGAGGAGTAGTAAAAACAAGATTTTCAAGATGGCCACATACTGGACATATGATAAGCACCATTTTAATTTAAGATCAACAAAACATTATAAGAAGTCTTTTAATTAAAACCCCATGATGATATGACCATTCATTCAAGAGAGTAGTGATAACAAGAGTTTCAAGCTGGCCACTGTGGCAGCATTATTAAACTCCAGATCAGCACTATTTTCATTCAGGACCAAGCAGATGTAAGAAGTCTGTTGTTGAAAACCCCCATGTCAATATGACTTTCCCTTCTGGACGAGTAGCAATAAAAAGATTTTCTAGATGGCTGTTGTGGTGGTCATATTGAACGTCAGATTGTTTCCATTTAGGACCAACTAGACATCATAAGAAGTCTTTCAGTGAAAACCCCATGTTGATGTGACAATCCATGTAGGAGGAATAGCAATAACAAGATTTTCAAGATGGCCACTGTGGTGGCCATACTAAACATCAGATCAGCACTATTTTCATTTAGGTCCAACTAGACTTCATAAGAAGTCTTTTAGTAAAAACCCCATGCTGATATGACCATCCATTCAGAAGGAGTAGCAATAACAAGATTTTCAAGATGGCCGATGTGGTAGCCATATTGAATGTGCAAGAAACACCATGTTTATCTAGGATGTACATATACTAGACCATGGGATGAATATGTGTGTAAAGTTTCATGGCAATCCTCCATGTAGTTTAGGATCAGTAGCAATAACAAACTTGTGCTAACGTTCAAACTGACTTTTCTGATGAAAACCCCTATGTCAAAATGACTTTCCCTTTAAGAGTAGTAGTGAAAACAAGATTTTCAAGATGGCCACATATTGGACATTAGATCAGCACCATTTTAATTTAAGATCAATAAAACATCATAAGAAGTCTTTTAATGAAAACCCGATGATGATATGACCATTCATTCAGGATAAGTAGTGAGAACAGTTTCAAGCTGGCCACTGTGGCAGCCATATTAGATCCCAGATCAGCACCATTTTCATTTAGGACTAAGTAGACATCATAATAAGTCTTTTGTTGAAAACCCCCATGTCAATATGAGTTTTCATTCAGGAGGAGTAGTGATAAAAAGATTTTCTAGATGGCTGCTGTGGTGGCTGTACTGAATTTCAGATCGGCACAATTTTCATTTAGGGCCCAGTAGACACCATAAGAAGTCTTTTAGTGAAAAGCCCATGCTGATATGACCATCCATGTAGGAGGAGTAGCCATAACAAGATTTTCAAGATAGACACTGAGACAGTCATATTGGGCCCAAGATCAGCACCATTTTGATTTAGGACTAATTAGACATCACAAGAAGTCTTTTAGTGACAACTGCATGTTGATATGACCATTCATTCAGGAGGACTGGCAAAAACAAGATTTTCAAGCTGGCTGCTGTGGCAGCTGTAATGGACATCCAATCGGCACCATTTTCATTTGGGATCATCTAGGCACCATAAGAAATTTTTTATGGAAAACCCCATGCTGATATGACAATCTATTCAGAAGTAGTAGCAATAGCAAGATTTTCAAGATGGCTGACATGGTGGCCATATTGGACGTCAGAGTGGCACTCTTTTTATTTAGGATCAAGTAGACATTGTAAGAAGTTTTTTGGTGAAAACCCCATGTTTAAATGATAATCCATTCAGGAAAAGTAGCAATAAGAAGATTTTCAAGATGGCTGCTGTGGTGGCCATATTGGATGTCAGATCGGCACCATTTTCATTTAGGACCAAATCAACATCATAAGAAGTCTTCTAGTGAAAATTCCATGTTGATATGACCATCCATTCAGGAGGAGTAGCTATAACAAGATTTTCAAGATGGCTGCTATGGTATCCATATTGGATGTCAGATCAGCACCATTTTCATTTAGGGCCAACTATTCTTCATAAGAAATCTTTTACTGAAAACCCCACAATGATATGACCATCCATTCAGGAGGAGTAATGATAACAAGATTTTAGAGATGGCCGCTGTGGTGGTCATACTGGATGTGCAAGCCACATCATTTTCATCAAGGACCAACTAGACCATACCATGGGATGAATGTGTGTGTAAAGTTTCAAGGCAATCCTCCAAGTAATTTAGGAGGAGTAGCAATAACAAACTTGTGCTGATGGCCGTACGTCGGATAACAGACAACAGACTATCCCATAAGCTCTTCTGGTCTATGACCAGTATAGCTAAAAATCAATTTTAAGCGAAGTTAACTACTCCAACATTTAACAAATGATCATTCTTATGTAGACAGATGCATCATCATAATGCTGTGTACAGGCAAGACACCTCACTATGTAAGATATTTACAGTCTAGTCATAATGCTGTTTACAGGCAAGACACCTCACTCAGGGAGATATTTACAGTCTGGTCATAATGTTGTTTACTGGCAAGACACCTCACTCAGTGAGATATTCAGTCTAGTCACAATGCTGTGTACAGGCGAGACACCTCACTCTGTAAGATACTTACTGTCTGGTCATAATGATGTTTACTGGCAAGACACCTTACTCAGTGAGATATTTACAGTCTGGTCATAATGTTGTTTACTGGCAAGACACCTCACTTGGTGAGATATTTACAATCTGGTCATAATGTTGTTTACTGGCAAGACACCTCACTCAGTGAGATATTTACAATCTGGTCATAATGATGTTTACTGGTGAGATATTTACAGTCTAGTCATAATGCTGTTTACAGGTGAGACACCTCACTGCATGAGATATTTACAATCAAGTCACAATGCTGTTTACAGGTGAGACACCACACTGTGAGATATTTACAATCTAGTCATAATGATGTTTATGGGTGAGACATCTCGCTACGCGAGATATTCAGTCTAGTCACAATGCTGTTTGGCAAGATGCATGTACCTCACTATGTGAGATACTTACAGTTTAGTACATCATGCTGTTTACAGATGAGACAACCTCACTCCCTGAGATACTTTGTCTAGTCATTTTAGTCATAATCCATAACTTTAATATGATGACATGAGTAAGAAAAAATGAAAAGAGATGTCAACAAAAGTTATATTCATTTATAAATCTGACAGGTTTATTTGATATTTTTAATTAGCACAATTTGAGTCCGATTAATGCAACAATACTGTACATGTTTTTTTTCTTCCAACTTCAAAACAGGGCCCATATCCTGTAATTTGGGGGTGACTCTAGGGCCGGGTGGGAAACAAATCCCCAGCACAATACTTGTTTTTGGGAAATAAACATGCAGGTCCCTTATTCACAAAACTCCTCAGCTTGAGTGCCCAATCAAACTCCAATATTGCTTCAAATTAGTCTATGGGTATTACAATTTGTGAAACATTCATGAAAGAAACAAATTACATATATTTCACATCATTCTAAACAGAATTTAGCATTTGAAGCTTCAGCATGTAAATTCATTTTCTCACTGAGTTTTTGAGTGTACAAGAAGTTTTGTGAATACAGGGCCAGGCCCCTACTTCACCAAAATGTTCCAAAATATCTCTGGACTTAAGCCTTTTGGTTGAACTTAAATTTCATCCAATCATTGAACTGGATTTATAACATGCATTCAAGCCTAGACTTGTGTCCTGTTGGTGAGATTTGGGCCAGAAGTAATACGTCACAACTGGGAATTTATGATTTAAACAAAATTTTCTGCTGAGAATGGGGCCCATACATGTACATATATTTGGCACCCAAAAGTCCTACATACTAGTACAACCTCCTCATTATTTGTTTAAGTAGCTGGCTCAAAATTAAGTACAAGGTCAGTGCAACAATTTTAACAAAATAATGTTAAAGTGTTATAAAAGTAGATGGATAGAATATTAAATTTTTTAATAAGCAAATATTTTTGAGCTGGATGCCTGTCGCTAATGAGAAAGCTTGCTTCTTGTTACAATTGTAAGGCA
Source organism: Margaritifera margaritifera (assembly GCA_029931535.1). Taxonomy (NCBI): domain Eukaryota; kingdom Metazoa; phylum Mollusca; class Bivalvia; order Unionida; family Margaritiferidae; genus Margaritifera; species Margaritifera margaritifera. Next base: position 1,310,648 of record JAQPZY010001423.1, on the reverse strand, counting down.
TAATGTCCTAGTCAGCATTCCTATTTGATCTTCAAATCCAAAATACATCCAATCTTTAACCCCCTCCCTTTGTAAAAAATGTAACATTTGAACTAGATATTACAGGAAGGAATTCCTCATGTAAAGATCAGTTATTTCTGCCCTCCACCTTCACATTCCCAGCCCATCATTTGCAGTGTTGGTTCCCCTATACAAGAGCAATTGTTAGACAGAGCTAAATGTGCAGTATTATCAGCATTTAGACAGGCCTGATGCTGTACCCACATAACTGTTCCCCTCTGCTCTTGGTACAAAATAAACCTAAACCTACATGTTTAGTGCTGTGATTTCACTTTCATTTCACTGTACAAGTCTTAATGGCTCAGTGGATAGTGTGCCAGAGATGGAACCGAAAGGGTGCAGGTTCGAATCCTACCAATGAATCAGCCATGGTCGGCTACCATGGTGTCCAGGGCTCAAAATTAGCGTTAGTCCGTTAGCCAGAGGCTGGTAAATTTCCTGTCAGTTTTCATAATTTTAATAGACTGATGGCTAGTAAAGTTTCAGTTGTCACCAATCAGCGATTAATTATGCTATCATAAGTATTTTTCTAAAACCTGAATGATCAGACAATGTCTAAGTTCTCTCAGAACTAATCACGTAAATCCCCAAGATTCAATTGTTCCCCAAGAGGATTTTACAAATCGTATTTCAAAACGCGTCTGTATCAATCGTTACCGGTTTTATTAGATTGATAAGGTAAAGTTGTATGTCAAAGACTGTTAGTCCAAGTTTCCTCTGACCTTTCCAACCCCATTTTAGATATTTTGACACTGATGCTGGCGTGTTGTACACATAATTTATTAGAAGATAAATCATCTTCCTATGAATTTCATGCATGCAGGACTCAATATAAGGTCATTTAAGGTTGCTAGGCCCAGTAGTGAGCATATACCCTATGCCAACACTGTGGTTTCAGCAAAATCCAACTTTGCAATATAGGCAATGTTCTCGGACCTCACACCCCAACATAAGTGTCAGAATATCTAAAAAGGGGTGAAAAAGGTCAAGAGAAAACATGGACTAAAGACTGTAAACCAGACTTATGAATATATCAAATCGCCTCTGTAGTGCGATGGTGATCAAAATCCCTATTATGATTAACCATTCTGTCTTTAAAGGATTAGCATCATGGAGACACATATTGTTTAAAGGTTCATATCTGTTGTGAAAACCCCATAATGCCTAAATTGCTATGTTGAGATCTTTCTCACCCTGAGACTTCTGAATTATGAATGATTGTGATATTAAAGAAATAAAAGTGCTGTTAATCTAGATACATGTCTGACATTGTTTTGTGGGAAGGACAAGTGAAGATTCAGCAGGACTAGTAAATTTCTCAGTCTACTAGTCCTTCTGGCTATAAAGAATTTTTTAAAAATTCTATGGCTGGTGTCCTTGGACAAGGTACGTAACTCCAATTGTCTCAGCACAAAATAATCTACTTGTGTTGCTGTGCTGTAAAACACCAAAACCAATCCAAATCAGTTGTATAAATCATGTGATCAGTTAAACTCATATAGCAAGAAAATTGAAGGGCGTTAGATTTTTGGATCACATGAGCAAGCAATGTTAGAAATGTCCAAGTACATGTATGAGGTCCACTTTGTAAACAATATTTTTGGTTTGAATGTTGGCTTGTTAAAGAGATGAAATATGTTTTAATTGTTACGTCTAAGAAAATAAAAAATCTTCCTACTGATTTCAGGCATAGGGGTTTGATGTAAGGTTGCTTAACCTTGCTAGGCACAGTAGCATGGCTTCTGCAAATTCCACCTTTTGAATATTTAATGCACTCTGACCTCCCACCTCAACATAACTTTCCAAATATCTAATATGGTGTAGGAAAGGTCAGAGGAAACTCTGACTACTGATAAATATGTGATATTTCATGATCACAAACCGCAGGCGATAATCCACTATGCTCCTCTATCACCCATGGATGCCTGTGGAGATTTTCTCTTTCCTCATGAATATGCATCAACCTTCTTAACCAGTCACTGCGATCTTAAGTAAATTTATATCACCATTGTGACCCAACATGACCTTTCATGCTCTCTGAATGAGCCAATCAAAGTTTCTCTTCCAATCACAGTCTCTTATCAATAGTTTAAAATGGGTACTTCATTGATGTGTAGGAGATTGTTATGTTGTGTTGTTGACAATGTATTTTTGTTTATGTGTACTCATGAAAAACGAAGAAATCTCACCGCAGGCAACCACGGTTGATAAAGGAGTGAAGTGAATTATCGCCTTTGTCTTGTGACAATGGTGATGTTCATATTCCCAGTGAAGGTAATTGCCAGAAATATCCTGGTGGTGTTCATTCTTAAATATGGTTCCTAACAGTGAATGATAGGACATAAGGGCGAAGTAGGCAGGTATTTTACCTGACTCTCAGCTACAATGGAAAGCCCTTATCCACTTCCTTTGAGAATCTTCTGCATGCCTAGTCTGATGGACAGCTTACACATGAAAACTGGGAATCACTGGTGCCAACTGAACAATGTTCAAATGACAAGATGACACTGTCAAAATATTTTTTTAATGTCTCAGACATTTGTTGCAGACAAGAGATAACAAGAGAATAAGTTAATGAAATGTGCTCCCTTAACTGTAAATTACATCTTAAACTGAAAGAATCCCAAGTGAATACTAAGTTGTTCTTCACTGTGGGCATGTACAACAAATTCCATTTGGTGGGAATAGTTCTTGTACCAGAGTCTACAGCACTATAGGTGAGTACAGTCTGCTCCACTGTTCTACTTAAAATATTGCCAGCTTCACTAGAAGCACCTGCAGACAAATGTGGTTCCCTTTTGATGCACTTGTAATAGTACCATTAGTAATACCATAATACATCTACAAAATATGCACACTTGAAGCACTGACTTAGGCTTGCTATTCTAGAACATAAAAGCCAATCATGGTACACAAAGTCCCTGCACATACAAAGTTGAAAATCAAACCATGATTTCACATCTTCTACACACAAGTATGCCAATTTTACATCATCATGGCATCAGACATCCACTAAAATTCAAATGTTCTGCACAACACTATCTTGCATACTAAAGTTATAATCATGGCAGCACTAGGTCTGTTATGGTCAAAAGTATTAGTATCATACATCTACCTAAAACAAATGTTTTACAAAAATGTGGCAACCATGTCTAAGTATAACCTATCGAAGTAAAGTCTATGGCAGCATTAGCCAAGGCAAAAATGGAGGCTCAGTTGATGTTCATGTCACAGTGTAAACATGAACTCAGATCACACCTAGTTTTCTCTAAAATTGTTGAACTTAACGGACAGAATATCTACTTTTTGAAAGGGGGAGGAGGTATATACATTTTCAGCTACTAAAAATATAACTAATTGTATCCAGCATATTAAGTTTTTTTAAAAATATAATAATAATAATTTCATTTAAAGAGGGTGACACAATTAGTTGCATGGAACTAATCTTTGTGGCCCTCTATTATATGCATATTTACATACACAGTACATAGTTGCACACACAATAAAGAAAGGCACATACAACCCTATTCTTTCTATAGAAAAAAACTCCCCCAAAACTATACACAACTTCATACTGGAAATAAAGGAAAAAAAGGAAAATAATAATAAGCTAAATTTATATATGGACATAATAAAAAGAAAATTTTATAAGAACATGCTCCATCTAGGTACATTATGTATATACAGTACATAAATACATGTAGTGAGACAACAAAGTGGAAGGTTTAAGAATTTATACATTAAGTTGCTGAAATTGATCTTAAACTGGGAGTGTTGCCTTGTTTTCTAGCATGAAATAGTACTGTAATTGAATGGGGGCTATATTGTTTGAAACTTTGTACATAAGTTTAGCCTTTCTCACAAATATTTGTTCACTTACTGTTAACATTTTAATATCATTCATTGCATTTGGGCGTTTTCAGCATTATCAAGGATGAGTCTGCAAGGTCTTTTTTGCAAGTGGAATAATTTGCAAATATTCTTGTCAGAAGTGTTTCCCAAATAACATTACAGTAGTCTGGGTATGATTTTATACAGCTTTTGTAATATATTAACCTAAGTTTAGTTGATAGATAACGGCCTTATCTTCTTTAATAAAGACAGACATGAATTGACTTTATGACATAATGACTTGAATATGTTCATTCAATTGCAAATTGTTGTCAACCATCACCCCAAGGATTGTGTCATGGGTAACCATTTGAACACAAATTTCATTCAACTTAAGATTCGAATTGTTATTTTCCACTTTGCTCTCTTTTGTTTGGTAGTAATCATTAATACTTTAGTCTTGTCCGTGTTCACTTTCATGCCATTTTCCTCACACCAGGAATCTATTCTAAGTAAGGTTATCTGAAGGGAGACCTCTAGGTCTGATTTTAGCGGTCTGAAATCTGATATACATGTAGTGGTGTCATCTGCATATAGGTCGGAAGATGGAATACAGTTGCCTAATTTCAGTGGGGGATCGTTTATGAAAATGAGAAAGAGGAGTGGGCCCAGGACTGATTCCTCTGGTGCTCCACATGTAATTTGAGATAAAAGAAAAAAAAAATACATTGGATGGAAAGAAATCCATGCCTTCCCCCCCCCCCCACACAAATGTTAAATGGTTAGTCCCCAAGTTCCTGGGATCTCACAGTCACAGTATTCTTCTAAATAGATTTTTGCCCCCTCTCCCTTGTGTTGCTAAGATTTAAGACACTGAATAAAAATTACTGAGTGTGAAGAACTCCTAGATTGACAGCTCTCAAGGGTCAAGGAAAATAAAAATATTTTATCTCATGGTCGAAAGTCACTGCTCATTGTGGAAATTCAGTTTCCAATGAACACCACCCACCTATATTTGGACAGTTATTTGTACAGTGCTAGTAATCACTACCATATATAACTTCAATTCTAGCCTTAGGAACCTCTTGAAATAGTATTATAAATCACTGCAAAAACATCTACTACAAAGGTAACATTGGACCAAAGCAATAGTAAACAATCAGTATGAAAATTGTATTGACTTGGTTTACATATATGACCAACTGAGCGGTGAATTGAGCAAAAATCGTTAACACTGTTCACCATGATGCTTACGCAGGCAAGACAGACAAGAAAGGAACTCCTAGCGTATTGTTTCATAAACTTTATACCTATGGTGATACTATCAAAGAGTTTCACTTGAATGCAGCAGCTGATGTGGATAATTATGCGACTTTCAAAAACTTTCCCTTATAATTTTAACAATGTTGATACAAACCAAGACAAAACAACACAATCAGAAAAGTGACTACTATATCTGACCATTCAGGTGAGACCAAAAATATTATCACTTGAAAATAGTGGACAAAGTAATTGATCTGCAAATGAACCACCTGTGTAATTACACTTATGATATGCATCATTAAATCATTCATATGTAATGTATTAGTTTTGCCGAAAGGACAATTCTCACATATATTTCATAGGCAATCTTATGTAAGTTTGCATTTATAGCGACAATGACCAAATCACACGTTTAATGAAAAATACTGTCACAGTTGTTTTTGAATTATATTCCACAAATAATATGGTCCTCAATCTTAAACCTAATGTTATGTGTAACTTCATTTTGACCTTGTTATGATGCCTACTTGCAACAAACAAAACTGGAATGTCTGAAAAACACATATTCCTGCACTCCCCCTCTTTGAACCACCCATCTCCAAAAACTGTGCTGCAAGGTAAAGTCTCAGAGGTAAGAACAGATGTAGGGGCCAATTTAGTTACATATGTAAATTCATCTTTTCATGCTTTGTAAGAGTATATGGTTTTACAGTGGGACTCTCAATAGTTTCCAAAATAATAACCCAGGAGCTAAGCCTCTGGGGGTAGGAATGGATGTACCCTGGTGCCTAAGTCAGTTGCATACATAAATTTGTCTTTTCATGCTTAGTTAGTGTACACATGGTTATACAGGGCAGATCACAACAGTTTATAAGTCATAAGCCAGGGGCCACAACTTGATGCCCCCAGGGCATGATCCATGGGTGTCATTCTACTGTACCTCAATGATCACAAACACCAATTCCCAGACATGCTGGCCTCATAAAAATTGGGTGCTACTTTAAATATATTCAAAGCCATCACTGCCACGTAGCCCCACCCCAAGGAGCGGTATTTTCAAACCATTGTGCATCCAACCACTCCCAATCATATCCAAAGGTTTGAAGTCTCTATCTTGAACCACATAGGAGGAGATATGCAACATTACAAACACACGGATGGACAGGTGGATGGGATTATATATTCCCCGCCTTTTCTCCAAAATGCATGGAGATAATGAGTCATTTCCATGACTGTTTATTCATTATAGGTTTAACTGTACAGAATTTAGAGGTGTGCCCAATCAATGGAAAACCTTAATGACAACTCTCATTGCTATTTTACAAGAATGTTAATAAAAAAAAGAACATACAGTATGTGGAATCCCCAATTATGAAAAAAAAATAATGTGTTCATGGAACACAAATGCCACAAGACAGAAAGGCCTTCTAAATTTTCTTGAAAGTTTATTTGCCCATGGGCAAGTAAATTTCAGATTTTACTTGCCGGTTTGACTTTTACTTTCCCTGCTTTACTCATAAGCAATTAAATGTATATGGCAAAATTTTTCCTTTCAAGATTATGATGTTCATTTTATTTAAGGTAAGAGGATCTCACATAAATTCCTGGCACATTTTATGCAAAATCTTCAAGTACAATGCCAGAAATAGGAAGTTTCCTAAATGGCAATCTTTATCAGGATATTTTTACTTGATAGGATATTTTCCTGCCAATGTGAAAATGTATTTGCCCCAGGCAATGGACACTAGGAATTGTGTGCGCCGGGCAGTGCCTGAAAACTTACCTAAATATATAACTTAACTAGACCTAGATCAAGAGTGTCAAACATACGGCCCGCCAGACTCATTATTTATTATTATTATTATTTATATCAAATCTGGCCTGCCATAGCAAATGAGTTTGACACCCCTTATCTAGATAAATGGGTGGCTGAATAAGGGTAACACTACAGAATATATGCCATTTTGAACAATAAGAATGGATCTGGGGACTAAAAAAATCATCATTGGAATAAAGATGGATTTAAAGAACAATATTCTACATTTTTACTTTGTCAGAATTCTGCAGACGATTTAGCTTAACATTGGTGGTCACAAAAATGTAGCTTGATGCCAGTTGCTTTGCATTTCAGCTGCACTGTATTTAGGATCAGGAGCTCGTGTGCTAGCTTGATGTCAGCTGCTTTGCATTTCAGCTGCCCTGTGTTCAGGATCATCAGCTACTGTGCTACCTTGTGCAAGAAACCCTTAGGTCCATTTGATATAAAATACTGCCTTCTCATCCTCCTCTCTATAAATAATTTCTAAATGGACCAATGAATCATTGTCTACCCTAATTATAGCTACATGTATACCTCAACTTGTAAGTGAGCAGGTACTGTACTACAGACAGCTATGTGAGTGGCATAGTCAGAGGTATCAAGTTTAATGATGGATCATGGCACATCTTTTGGCACCTTCCTGTGCACACATTCATACATACTCCCTTTTCAAGACTGATTTCAATCAATCAAGATGGCCTATGATCAGCAAAATAAAACATATATAAATTAAGGTCTATCCTTCATGACCTGCATGGACTTTTTGTCTATACAATGTATTGCTGCCTATCTACATAGATCCATGGCTACTAAACATGGACTATATCACATCCTCCAATAATGAACTCCACAATGTAATGACAAGATTCCCCTTCTCACCATTTCAAGCCAGATTGGAATCCAACAGCATGGACAATAATCAGCAAGAAAACAAATCTTCAAATCTTAATCTATCCTATGTCATCAGCACATATACAGTAAGTATGCAATGGTACAAAATATCATTGTGTATCTTCATGTACATTCTAGTGGGCTTCACCCAACCTCTTCTAAGGAACTATATAAGGTACTGAATATATATGGACCCCCCCCCCCTTTTTCAAGACAGAGGAATCAGACAGCTTGGACAACAAACACCCTCATAATGGGTCTTCAAATTGGGTTTATCCTTTGTAAACAGCATAGAACTATGTCTAGTGGTAATATATACCATCACTCTTCACTTGGCTGGTGCTAGTGGATTCATTACATCCCATCCTCCTGTAAGGAACTATATAAGGTTCTGAAGTGATCCTACCAGGATAAGCAGCTGAGTGAAGCACATGGTCAGAATTCATCCATCTGCTACAAATATTTGAAGTCGCATTCCTCCTGATGCTACTTCAATTGTTTCAAATGGCTTCAAGTGGAGTGTGGCCTATATATAGTCTAATCTGTTTAGGTACTCACATTATATGGCAGATGCCCCAATTAAAGTGTAACCCCTACCAATCTTAGCAGTTTGCTCTGGTAAACATCTTCTTGTCTTTGGTATGGCAGTTTCATTTAATTGCCTTGGCAATGAATCCAATATTAACAATATTAATGGTCTTTGATAACCAATTACTGCTACCTGTCAGTGACCTTTCAGTATTTGGAACAGCCATGGGCAGTCTGGTCTGTGGTTTGAAACTTGTAACTTAACTGTCACATCTTGAGAGCTGGTTAAATTTTTTATATGAGAATATAAATCCAGTAACTAGGCCCAGGTCTAGGGAAAGAGTACAGTGAATGGCACATTATACACCCACCACAGGATTGAAAGTCCTCTATGGTGGCACTATTGGGAGGACATGGTTGACTCTGGAAATTATTGACCAATGAGTCTCAACGATGTGGTCTTGAACTAAACATATTGTGCAAAAACCATTATTTACTTATTAGTCTTACCATGACCTTTAGACTATCCACAAAGTTTGTTCAAGGAACTTACATGTACACTAGAACAAAAGTTATTATCAAAACCCATTTTTCTTTGAGCCACAGTGATCTTGACTGTGATCTTTTGATACTGAAATCAATAGGCTTCTTCAACTTTGTTCAAGGTATGTTATATACAACTTCAGTTATTATGCAAAAAACATCTTTCTTCTTCAAGTCACAGTGACTTCTTTCAATTACAACAACCTTGACTTTTGACCTTTTCAACCCAAAATCAATAGGCTTCTTCCTTACCCCAAGTACAAGCCATCCACAAAGTTTTGTCTAGGTCTGTGATGTAGACTAATGTCATACGAAAACCATTTTTTTTCTTTCAGTCACAGTTACCTTGACCATTTACTACTTGAACCCCAAATCAAAAGGCTTCTTCTTTACCCCATATACAAGCCATCCACAAAGATTGCTTCAGGTATGCGATGTAGAACTAATGTTTACTGTGCAGAAACCACATTCCTTCTTTCAGTCACAGTGACCCTGACCTTTGACTGTTTTAACCCAAAATCAACAGGCCCTTTTCTTTCATGAAGGAGAGCTTACCTTTGAAGAAAATGAAAAGGCAATGTACAGACAGAACCACGAAGTGGTCAATACTCAATAGCAAAATGACAAAAAAATCTGGAACAAACCAGATGAAAACATTTCCAGAACTAATTTTCACTCAAAAATATGTCAGAAAAAAGAAAACTGCAGGATTTTAGCTAGGTCAGTCAGGTTAGAGGATACAAAGAAATTTTGTTACTTGGCCTCAAACAGATTCCTGCTTCTCTTTATACTTCAGAATTAGTTTTACTTCAAATCTAGCAATCAAAACTTCCAAAGCAAAACATAACAGTTTTCAAAATAATTTCAAAGACAAATTAGTTGCAGGTATTAGTTCCTTTCTTTTAATAAAAAAATTACATGTGTATGCACTTTTCCAGGATCAATACTGTTTTTATACTAATATATTCATATATTCCAATAAGTAATCATCTTGAATTTGGGATTTAAACAACAAATCTGATAAACTTGAGCAACTTCCATGTTTTGCCATGGTACCTCCTCCTACTTTTTATTGTATGTCTACCTCCAGCCATCTTCACAACCTTGACCACCACAAAATGTATCTGACCATGACCCAATGGGCATAACCCAAATTCTGTTATGTATACATTACGTGTCCTCCAACAATTAATGCATGTTCAAAGCTGAGTAAAATATATTTCAAAATGTGACTGTAATTAGATGCTTGTACATTTGACCTTTGACCTCCTTTCATGGACCCATCATACCCATTTTGTATATGGTTCCCATGTGGGCAATCTATGTACCAAGTTTGGTGAATTTCCACCCAGCAGTTTAGGAGATCTGGTTATGGACAGATGGAGGGTATAACAATATGCTGTCTGGCAGCTCAAGTTGAAACTTTTGCTGGGCAAGTAAAAGTTTCTGTTACCAGTCCAGAATTTTATCTAGTATAAAAATGAAAAATCTGGATTTTTGCAAAAGTTTATGAACAATTTTATTCCAGGCAATTCAGAAAAATTGAGAATTTTTCATCCCAGAATGTGGCTTTGCTTCTTTAGCTGCCCTATTGTTATTCTTTGTGCACTATTACCATACAACCTTGTTGGAACCTACATGTATAAAATGACTCACAACATGGGTCACTTTAATGACCCTCACAACATGGGTCACTTTAATGACCCTCACAATGTGCGTCACTTTTGTAGTATTACAGCACTGTAGTTGAAAAGGCACAGCTGGGTAATAGTTTTCATAATATTTTTGGTGTCCCCAGAACCAAAAGGATTCACCCTGTACAATATGTGACTGATTAATAAAGTAAATAAACAGACCAAATGAACCTATTTTAGAATGTAAACCTGTACATTGTGTGCCTCTGGTGTGCATAGCTAATACCCCTGAAATGACAGGTGCAATTCAAGAACTACCATTGTCGCCAGATAGGGGTATTGGTATGGTTATGTTTACATTAATATTTACCATATTTCTCTCATGACAAGACAAGAGGGCCAGCCTAATATAATTTTCTAAAAGTGAGGATGGAATGGCCTTGTCATACCAGAGACAAATTGTCAAAAATTGGGTCTATCGTGCTCCACTAATCATTAGGTTACAGGGAGAGTTAGCAAAGTGAGAGCTATTCCTTTACACCATGTTATTTGCCTTTTAGATGAAATATCTTTATCATAAAAACATTTAGAGCATATCACTATTTCTTTAAAGAAAAACCCTAGCAAGTTCCAGTCATTTAGTCTCTGATCCTCCATTGTGGTTTGTACTAATATATGTACCCACAAATGTAGCAATCATGAATCATAATTGATTTTACTTGAGAATATTTATTTTAAATAATATATCCCAACATTAAAAAAATACTCTCAGTTCATGTGTATTTAATGTTATTTTAAATTTACAAACATTGGAATCTAATTATTTTTGTGACTTGTTTGATGTAATTTTTTAGGTACCAGACTGGACAAACTGGAATTGGTACATTTCTACTGTTATGAAGATTCCAACTCTACTGGAAAAAGGACAGCACATTGGTCATGAAAGCATGTGTTTTCCAAGTCATTACACCATTTGTTTATCAATTTGGTATTCCAGATATGAGGAATGGATATTTTGGGCTATTTTTTTAATAAAGCTTATGAGATAGAAGTGATAAAGAGGTTGTTTCATGTATTTTTGAACTGGAAATTATCCATAACTATTGACAGCAGTAAACAGGTACATTACAAGATAATACCAGATTAATGACACATTACTGTTCTGCTCTAAAACCATGTGACATGCAAGTATTTCATATACATCTTAAATTTCTGGACAGGCGAGTTGTTTTGAAATTAATTTTTACGAGTCAGTGTTTCCCCTTGAACACAGGGCCACAGGTTTCCTGCAATACTTTGACCTGTCTTTAAAATTGTTACTTCGATGTGCCCCTGGTCACACTTTTTGGATGACATCAACAAACATGGGGAGTCAAGCAAGTTGTCCCATCTGTAAACTTCACTTCCAAATTACATTCCAAACAAAATTGCAAGGTTCAAATGAAACAAATGAAGGCTGAAGTTGAAATTTTATTTATATACTATGTCAATGTGCACATTGAGCGTGGGCTTGCAGGTTTCCCACTATTTTTTGTCCTATGTCTCCCAAATCTTGACCCTGTGAACCCTCCTGGGTGTGCTTTATCATCAGAAAAAAATCGAAAAATACACCTACAACTGTTCATTAGTGGATGTCCACCCATATCTCTGTTGGTGCTAGCAGTGTCCCAAGTCACAGAAGGTGATAAAACTGTAAGATGACAATGAATATCTATTTTAAAACAATGTATCTGGCAATGAAAACATTCAAAGTTTGTGATAGTTGGCCGAGTTGCAATGTAAAGTGTTTGACAGCTTTTAGTGTAATGCATTTTCAAGGTTAAAGTCACCCCTACATTGAGGAAGATTTAATTTATTTAGAAATTTGAGAAAAGAGACTAAATTTAAGCAAATACACAATTTGTCATTTAATTAATGATTTGTTAGCTTGGAAAGAAAAGTAATTCAGAAAACATAGGTATTTATTATAATTAATGCTGGCAGATAATGAGTGGACACTAAAGTTAAATGAGAGCAAGATCTGGTATGGAAAATTCCATGGTGCGGCTCATTTCAGGTTCACCAGATATTCAAACATGTTAATGTTTTCATGATTTACTTGAGCACATGATAAAATTTGTATTGCAATAATGCAAGTTTTCAAGGAAAATATGACAGTACAGTGCAGACCATAAAGTTAAAAAAACTGTTGCAGCAAATAAGATTATCTCATTTTTATAGCACTATTATTTTCATTTGTCCCTCTAAAATAGTGTTCCCAAGATTTGGAGGGAGGGAGACACAGTGCATCCCCTGCCCTTGGGATCCTATGACAACCCTGCTATATATAAAAATACAATGAAAACCAGTTAATTGGCAATGTACCACAATACACATAGCAGCATCCATACCACAATATACCAACATACTGGTAAAACTGCACAAATTGAATGTACCCAAGTGCATACAAATTGAACGTAGCCAAGTGCATACAAATTGAACTTACCCAAGTGCATGCTTGTATCATCTCAGATATTCTTCAGAAACTCTAACATACCAAATTTGGCAACAAAAACAGACTTATATGTTTGAATTCACAAGTTCACAAGGTACATGTAAGTGCAATACAAAAAAACTGTCATGGCTTGACCTTGAACTTGATATAATGAATAAAAGATCCAGTGTTCATTCTTGGCTGAACCATTGCCCCTTATTTTTAATCTTTGGCCCAAGAAAGTACATGTACCCTCCATGGGACCTGTAGGGTGCATGAAAAAATTCCCAGGAAATACAGATTCCTAGAGTTGATTTTGAACTGGAGTGTACCCCAATGACTGTGCTTCATGCCAATGAAGCATAATATGATCTATTTCATTGGCAGACATAACTGTTTTACTGACTTTGATTAGTTTGGGCACCAATCATGAACATGGTTGATGATCATGAATAGAAAACATAAAGAAAAGAAGATGAAAGCTTCCACAAAGACCCGTCTGCATTTATTTTCAAAGTAGCGTACAGGAAGGGGATATGTAGACTCAAGTGTCCGAAACAAATTTCAAGCATGAGTGCAATTCTTGGTATGAAAAACTGATAATGAACTGTATTTTAATATTTTACTATTATTGAATAAACAAGAAACATGTAAGAATATTTGTGACTCCAGCTTTTATCTACATGGCCTCACTTTTTGACCTAGTATGGGCCCTTGAAACCCACTTTTTTCCATTTCTGGAACAAATACTGAAGATCATTAAACTCATCTAAGATACTGTCAAGATACACACACATGCAAAGTTTGATTTTATCCGTAATTATATTTTTTTTAAAACCCAACTTACTGAACTAGCATCATTCAATGTATATTTCATATATATCCACAAAATGGGTTTGAACATAATCCACTCAAACTTGTTTGTATTATCATGCTCACAAGCCATCACAGAAAAAAACTGGGTCAATACCATTTACCTCGAAATCAACATAACCGGTTATGAAATATAAAGCATGGTCTAAATTTATTTGCAACACAAGTAGGTTATTTAGTGGCATGGCAAATTAAGTAAAGTGCCTTGCCCATGGAATCACCACAGTTGCTGATCTGATGGTAAGATTCAAAACTTGCACCCTTTCGATCGTGAGCAGTGCAAGATAAGTGCTAAGCCCCCATGGCTGCTGCCTCTGTCGGTCACCTCTTACGACATGCTAGACTGTGCATTGGCATATTCTATATCCCTGAGTCCACAGAGAGTGACCAATTATATATTGCAAAAGAGTTGTTTTAGTGATAACCACTTGTCAATGCCACAATTCTTTCAAGTTGTTGTTGTTATTTCATTTTTAATGTCACTTTGAGCACATTATTGGGAATATCATGCCAAGGAAATGGGAGCTAAGTACTCTTCCCGAAGACACACCAGGGCAGCCAACCCAGGGCTGGCCTGTTTCAGGTTGTGGTTGTTGTTGGTTGTTGCTGGAAGTGATCACAAGAGTTTTTAGATGACCACTAGAAAAACCTACATGTATAAATGACTTCTAAAAACTGCTCAACAAAATACGACCAAATTGGACCGAAAGCATCCTGGCAAAGAGGCCCTTTAAGTTTGTACAAATGATGCAGATTTGCCAGCAAATATAGCTGCTAAATTTGAAAGACTTCTTATGATATCAAGTTAGTCCTAAATAAAAATGGTGATGATCAATGCTGGCCATCTTGAAAATCTTGTTTTCACTACTCCTCTTGAAGGGATAGCCTTATCAACATGGAGTTTTGACTGAAACACTTCTCACTATATCCTTGGTCCTAAATCAAAATAATGCCAACGTGACCACCCAAAATTTAAACAATCACCTAACAGCTACTTCTAAATGGATGGCCATTTGAACATTTATACAATAATTCATTCTTGCTTATCGAACTTCCAAAATGGCTGCCTTGAATGCCATTCTTAATATCTTTACAGGACTATTTCTCTTTAATGGATGGTCTTTTCAATATGGTCTTTTCATCAGAACACTATTGTAGCAATATGTAGCTGGTCATAAATGAAACTAATGTTCATCTGACCTCCAACATGGCACCATAGTAGCCATCTTGAAATCTACTCCTCTTGCATGAATAATGGCAATCACATGGGTTTTTTATTAAAACACTTTTTGCAATATTCAATTGGTTCTTAATGAAAATGATACATATCTGACAACCAACCAACTGCACTTTTTTGAAAGAGTTTTGAAAACCAGACCTAACTGACTCTGGGGTCAAGTCAAAGGTCATAGCATTTTAGTACTTTATTGCACTTATGAACACAGTGACTTATATAAATACAAGTGAATTCTGAACATTCAGCACTTTGATTGTTGGTTTTAAGATCAAAGGTCTTGACTCAGGTTTTTAGCTGTACTGACTTGTAAGCACAATAACATGAACAAGTATGAATGGATGTTTTTTTTTTTATATATCAAACACAGTTTGTGGATACATCTGACGAATACATGAAGTGATGCCACTTAAATAACCTTGTTTTGTTTCTCTAAAATATTAAAAACCTTAGCATGTGGGTATATATTGACACTGAGACAAGTTCATTGATTTTCAATCTACGATAACAGATTCAAGGTCCAAGACCATGAACGAATTTTGCACTGCACTTACAGGTATCTTGTGAACATGTTAACTCAGATATGATGATAAAATTGAAGCCATTCTGATCACAATGCAAAGACTTTCTCATTCACATCCTTGACCTCAAACAATAATTATCAGCAACACCAACATTAAATTCACAGAGTCAGTACGAAACCTAGGTGTTACTCTCAACAGTACTCTTTCATCACACCAACATGTCATGAATATATTGCAAGGCTGCATATCTGGAGCTGAGACGCATCAGCTCCATTTGCAATTTTCTTTCAGCTGATGCCACTAAAACACTTGTGCGTTCCTTAGTACTTTGAAGACTAGACTACTGTAATTCACTTCTATCTGGTTTGTCTCAGTATCATCTACAGAAACTTCAAAAAGTTAAAAACAGCTGCTGGGATCATCCTTAGAGTACCAAGAACCGAGTACACCATCCCCCTGCTCTGTACCATACACTAGCTACCCATTTGATCCAGAATCAAACACAAAATTTGTTCGGTGTGCTACATTTCATTGAGTGGCTCCAGTCCAAAATACCTATCTGACTTCACCCATGTGAACACCTCAGCAAGATACTTATGCTCCTCTTCTGACACTCGTATTCCCATTATACCCACTATCAAAACGAAGTCATACGGACAACGTTCTTTTGCACACCAGGGCCCAGCTACATGGGGAACGAATTGCCCATCGAACTTAGACACAAGGACATTGTAACCTCCTTCAAGACTGTTCTTAAAACTCACCTATTTCGACTACAAGAACAGATTTAAAGACTTAATAATGTTTCCTTACCTTAATTATTTTCAGCATGTTTTTGTTTTCTCATGGTGTTTGTTTTTGTAATCATGTCTTTATATATATTTTTATGTGTTATCTAATATTGTAAGAACTTTGAGCTTCTAAAGATTAGGCGCTGTACTAAGTCCTCATTATTATTATTATTATTATTATTTAAGAAAATATTTTTTTTAAACCAAATTTGGTACGTTTGTGTTCCTCAGGAATATCAGAGATGGTTTTAATATATGTACATTGCAGTTAAAATGAACAAAATGACAGAAGAAACGGACTTATCTCAGATTCCGGAAAATTCTTGTTGACAGTAGAGCATTTGTCCCTTCGTGGGGCTCTTGTTAGTAATGCAGCCATATTTGATGCATTATTTGTACAAACTTGAAAGCCCTACATGCCAGGATGATCTCACAGGCCCAAGTGAGCCTGAGATTGCTCACCTGGCTGATATCTGCACAACAGCCAAATGCAAGAGCACTTGGCCAATACATTTTTTTTTTATAAGGTTCTGTTCCATTGTGTATTAAGATGTTATTTTTTTTAGTAACAGCAGCCTTATTTGATTTGGCATAATTATTACAAAAATTAAAAGCCCTTTATGCCAGAATGATGTTTGTCATATTTAGTCAAATTCTCTCAAGTGGTTTTTGAGAAGTTGTTTAAAGGATTTTGTTTTTAGTAATGATGGCTATATTTGATATCAGATTGGCATCATTTATATAAAAACCCTTAATACCAGTATGCCTCATTTGTTAGCTGATTGGCATCATTTGTAAAAAAAAAAAAAAATTATGCCCAGATTTTGTCAAATTTGGCAAAATTCTGGTAAGTGATTTTTTAGAAGTTGCTTTAAGCCTTTTTTGTTGGCAGACTGGCATAATTTTTATACAAACTTTAAAGCCCTCTATACCAGGATGCTTTTGGATTGGGTCATATTTTGTTTACCAGTTTTTGAGAAGTCATTCTAAAGTTTTTCTGTTTTTTTAGCAACAGTGGCCATATTTGACAGCAGATTGGCATTATTCATACAAATATGAAAGCTATCTATGCCAGGATGCTTTCCATCAAATTTTTTCAAACTCTGTTGAGCAGTTCTTGAGAACTTGCTTAAAGGTTTTTCTATTTATAATGATGGTGGCCATATTTTGATGGTGGATCAGCATTATTTGTATAAAATTTAAAGCCCTATATGCCTGGATGATTTCTGTAAAATTTGGTAAAATTCTGTTTCTTAATTCCTGCAAAGTCATCTAAAGGTTCTCTATTTTTATTAATGATGGCCATATCTGATTACGTGAATTAGCATCATTTAAAAAAATCTGAAAGACCTTTATGCCAAGATATATTTGTTGTCAGATTTGGTTAAATTCTGCTGACCAATTGTTTTAAAAGAAAAAGTTGTTTAAATGTGTTTCTATATTTAGTAATGATTGCCACATTGGATGATGGATCCACTGAACAAATTTTAAAGGTCTTGACACCAGAATGCTTCCTGTAAAACCATGTATAAATTGGTCAAGCAGGGTTTCTTTAATAGAAAAGTCGCAAATAACAATTGTGAACAACTAACGGATGATGGACAAAAGACCATACCATAAGCTCACTAATGGCCTTATGCCAAAAAAAAAAAAGCAATCAAATGGCCTTTTTGTATCCAATTTTTTGCCAGTAGTTTTGAAAACAAGCACTGGTTTTAACTGAGCCAATACCATACTCTGAAGAAAAACCAAGTAAGAATGTTTTGTTTTATCTGTTTGTAATTTTGTTAAAGCTGGTCAATCACAAGGTTCCACCTTTCACAAGGTTTAGATATTTTCTCTACATGCTGGTATTAAGTACTTCCTACTACCAAGGCTAGATATTGGTAGCAATATTGTAGCTACTGGTGGTGCAAAATCACTTTACAATACTTGTAACATACTTGAGAAATGTGCTTTCTAGATCATCTGTCTTCCATCAATAATTTAAACTTCCTAGTTTTTACCCGTCTACGAAAAACACTTAACGGTCATACCTTTCCTCTTCTTAACCATGATCCATTAACCAGTCTAGCATCACAATCCATGAATTCCCTGGTGAGAAGTCTTGCTTATGACTTTCAGTATGAGTAGCAAACTAAAATAATTCGGTGACGAAAAAGCTACTTGCAACCAGGTAAATGGTAATTTTAAACCTTGTTCTATAACAATGTCAGTGTGATCACACCAAAATTTTGCTCATATCAAACCCTTATGTGAGATCTCTTGGATGCCGACCAATAATATGTACACATTTTCGGACCATAATGCTCCAGTGTTTGGTGTCAAAGAGATCCCTAGGAATTGTAAGACCTTAGTTGATCTAGGTCAAATGATCAAAATACCTCACATAGTACTACCTCTGTATTTCTTCCCTACATGCTCAATGGTCCAATTTGGTATATTTTACTCTTTCATTTAAAGCTAAACAAACCAAATTTTCTGCTTACTATTTTTTAAGTTAAGATTAATTAATTATTAATAACAAATGTGAATGATAAGTAACCCTTTTGTGGTACCTCAGGCTTACCTTTGTAACTTTTACATTCTCCTACCATAGTCACTTGATTAATTAATGTGCTAGCTTATTGGTCCCTTACGCCTCAACTGCTCTTCAGTTTTAAATCTGCTTTTAGGCAGGCAAGCAGCAGTACTAAGGAAAAGGTCATAGGGGAAGGCCTGGGATTTTATTTTGTGAAATAGCTTGAAAAATATATTGTTGCTCAGATTTTTAGAAGGAAAAAAAAAACTTTTTATATTCATTATATCTTTTGAAAACAAAATCAATGATCTTCAGGTAAAAAAAAAATCTGCTTCAAAAGAATATCCCAGCCCAACCAAATACCCCCACCCCCGAAAATTAAATGGCCAGTCCCTAAACATTCATTTCTTTTGTTGGGGATGGGACTTTACTGACAAATTTTTTTTTTATTTTGGCATTCCAAAGTGGTATGTGGCATCTCAATCCAAAATTCAACATCTGAGAAATTATTTAATTTAAGAGTTGTCCTTACAAAGTGTTTTTTTTCTGTGCAGACTTTAAGCCTGTTGTTCTCAAGTGTGCAAGCTCCAGTGTCTAGGGTCAAAGAGATCACCTGGAGTTATAAGACCTTGGTTAATCTAGGTCAAATAATCAAACACCTTCCAAAGTGCTATTTATATGTCTTCCTATCTGTTGCACATCTGACTGCACAACCAATAATATCTGTGTATTTCACTCTTTAATTTTCAGCTACACATACATAATTTAGAGTATATGTAATGTACGTCAACACTTCAAACAAAGCCTTTTAGAACTCAGTATATGACCGAGTTTTTTTTTAAACATGCATAACAACTCCAGAAAATGATCCACCATGAGGGGTGGGGCTAACTGGATGAGATATGAGCAAGTAACCAATGAAAAAAAAGAGCATAAGGGCAATCATAACTTGCTGAAGGCGTCTAGTACCGTAAATACTCGCGTATAAGCCAATACCAACTGCAAACTGTATAGACACAGATCTGCCGTCACATAATGTGCCGGCAGATCTGGGTTTATGCAGTTTGTAAGGACTAATCAGTAGAACAAACGATATAGATCCTGATCTGCTGGCGCAGATCAGGGTCTATGTTGTTTGCATTTGGACTCGGATTATATGCAAGTATAAATGGTAAGTACATGCAATTCAACTTTAATATCTCAGGTTCTATATTTTTAAAAGTTGCATGCTGTATTGTCCACAAGAGGTGTAATGATTCACAGATGCACATACAGTGTAGGTATCGCAATATTTCTTTTAGCTGATTCATGTACTGGCTGAGGCCGTAACAATTACATGTGTAGACGGCTTAGTTTACTATACTGGCTGTAAACGTTTACAAAATCAGTAACTTTGTAAACAAACATGAATATAGTACATCTAGTTTTGGCCGATGCACATGTCCAGGCAGAACGTCGGTTGTATTATTGATTTTTGTCATCATGTACATATCCAGAACAGTCCAAAACAATATCACAAAGATGCTAAGGGCATTTTACCTTGATTTTCAGATATATTCAAGAAAGGAATGTCTTACAAACCGAAATCCATCATATTAGGAGTTTTAATCGGTTCACTATAAGGCATTATTTCACTTATGATATACCATGTACAAATTTCAAAATTTTGGTGAACATTGCAGCCTTAGTATTGGCTAAAGCTGGATTTTTCTGATTCATCATGAGAAGTAACGCTGTATTGATACAACTCATAAATACTGCACGTCACGATACACATCCATAGCAAATAAAAAATAGAAAAAAACAGCAACATTTTTCACTTCTCGTTTTCTATAAATAGAGAATTATCAGTAACTAGAACAGTAATAAACAGTAAACATATCCAAATAACTTAGTAGACTGATGTTATTCTTTATTTAACAGCATAGGTTCAAAAACCCGCTTATATCCTTCCAGAGTTCTCTGTGCTTCTCTACATTATTTAGAGAGGTGATGTGAACATTGGGAAAAAGCGACTAAAGCCAGCTCTCTGAAGTATAGGTCAGAGTCTAATACAGGGCTGTAGTGGACTAGTAATTTTCACAATTTCAACAGACCGATGGCAAGTAAATTTACATTTTTCATCAGTCAGCATTTTGTAGGAAGAACTTGTGAAGAGCCAGCAGGACAAGTAAATTTGTCAATCTGCGAGTCCTTCTGGCTAAAAGGAAATTTATGTTAAATTCCAGGCCTGTTCTATATCATACATGGGCAGCACTTGGATTGCAAAAATATCTTTACATTTTAGCTTAAGCAAATTAGACATAAATCATCAAATAAATAATATACTTTCTTGCCTATGCTTATATATAAAGCTGGATATATAGTGCTAATTCTGGATATATAGTGCTAATTCTGGATATATAGTGCTAATTCTGGATATATAGTGCTAATTCTGAGGAGTGAGGTAGTTTACTTAATTTGAATAGAAGTTCCCAATTATTGATAACTAGATTACCATGAACATGTGATCAATGCAAACAATTTCTTCTTAACCTGATCTATCTGCAATATGAATTTGGCATTTATTTCAATACTAATCTTGAATAATATTTACGCATTGTGTGCAATTGAGGGACTATTTTAGATTTTGCCCCAAAATGGACCAGCTCTCTGGAGCAGTTATTCAATTACATTATGGTTTTAAAATAAAAACTAAACTCAATAAGAAAAATATATCTAAAGTTAAATCACAAAACAACCTATAAACAAACTGTACACTTCAAGGTATAAAATCATTTTTAATATTTTGGGAAAATATCAACCACACTTCTGATGGAATAAACTAATACATGTACACATATGCCAAGCTATGATTTATCATCCTATATTTTAGTTACTGCTTAAAACATTTGTTTATAAGTGATACTGAAATATTTGAGCAAATGTTAAGTTTGTTGTTTGACAGCAGAGCAACACAAGTACCGTATTTGCCGGCCTATAAGTCGATGCGGAGTATAAGTCGAATTCGCTAATTTCGTCAATTTTCAATCCTTCATTCATGTATAAGTCGATGCGGAGTATAAGACGAAGCCAGATCAACACCTTGGCTTCGTCACTTTCGCTAGTAACTTCCGGTTTCATGAATATCAATGGTATCATTATGCTATTCCAGATTAATTGGGAAAATGATTAGGATGGTCTGTACACGTATTATTTATAGGTATTATTTATTGGTACATTGTACGCAATATGAACTCCTGTTGTCAAAAAATAAGTACAACTTGTATTCTTAGAGCAACAGTAACCTCATTATCAAATTATATGTACAATAAAAACTAAAAGAATTTGATTAAGACTTGCTGTTTTTAGTGAATGCGTGTATGTGTGTCTGTGTGTGTGAGAGAGGATGAAACAACGCTATGTCAGTGTGTAAGAACGTATGCATTCAGAGCAGTTTTTACTTGTAGCTTTTGGAGAGGGAGAGAGAGAGGTTACAGGACGATTGTAATATGTATTGTTGAGTTACCTGATGATTGTGATCTTACTCATGTCCAGGAGCATTACTGTATTCCATTATCAATTAATATCTCTGAATAAACAGTTCATTCTTGTTTTTATATCCATTATCATAAAGAACCAACTGGCTTTGCAGTGTTATTTACATTCTAATTAAATATGCCTACAGCTTTGGCCAGGTCATTCCAGTTGACCCCTGCAGTAGATGTGATCAAATTAGTGAGGCTACCAATAGGGTATTGTAATCGATCCTGTAAAACATATCAATGTATGCAGGACTGTGTAATGACCTGTAATGCCAGGTGCTTGCTCATGTAAGTTTCTCAACCAGTGACATCTTTTGATCTCACCGACAGAAGCGTCAGAGCTTTGAATTCATGAGCAAAGATCAAACCTAAATGCCGTACATGCACTTACTGATAAAGGGTAATTTTATTTCGTGGGAATATAGAGTTCATTGTATTTGCAACAACAACAAAAAAACACAGCATGCTAAATGGTCATCTTGGGATTTAAACTAAATGGAGTCTATACGAATATAAATATTGTGAATATTTAAATATAAATTATATATCTTCGAAACTGAAGGAGTATGGTATGCATTGTTTAAATTTCCATTGACTATTTCATTACTGTTTTCTCTCTTTTACAAAAGCTTCAGCTAAAAGGGGTCAGTAAGGTACATTAAGCAAAATAGCATGAAGAAGGGCTGAAATCTGTCTGTCTGTCTCTCTCTCTTTTATTTCGATCACAAGATGCAATAAGAAAAATGTGCAATGGAATACCCATGTCCTTGTCATGGTTATCTGTTTTCTAACCTGTCTATTCTACTACACACATATGTAAGCAAACTTAAACATCATATATTACTAGTGCATGCTGCTTTAGCGCAATTACGTCTGATGCACGTGAATTTAATACTGACAATCACGTAAATATTTCGGAATCCTTCTCCATGTTGGATCCTATATTTTTCCGCACACGATCTCTTCCCCAAAATGATAATTAATTTTTTACACTATACTTTTCGTACTTTGAATTTTTTTTTTTTTTTTTTTTTTTTTACAGTAAAGCAATTTCAATGACATAATTCATATATAAGTCGAAGCCCAGACTTCCAGGTCAAAAAGTATCGACTTATAGGCCGGCAAATACGGTAGGTGTTGTTTAGTGCTGAGGCAGTTGGAGTAAAGTGCCTTTCCCTAGGATACAGTATGGTAGCCGACCTGGGATGATCTGATAGAAGTATTCTAGCTCGTACCCTTTCAGACGTGAGTGTAGCATGCTAACCACTGACCCACTGTGGCTCCTGCCCCCATTCATTGCCTCTTATGACATGCAGGAGGGTGCTGCCTCTTATGACATGCAGCAGGGTGTGTCAGATAACTAGTCTACATCCCCGAGCCCACTGGGGGTTAGCAGAAACTTAACACTACATATCATTACTTTACATAGAAACACTTAAATAAGCTTGTGTGACTGTGGCATCATACTGGGAACCCTAAAAACCTACAACATTTCAGCTGTTATTACAAGTCAAATTGTTGATGACAAAATGTTAGTGATTGGTGACAAAAATAAGATGTCAGGAGAGAGCCTATGGGTCATGACCCACAGTCAATGACATATATATATATATATACACACACACTCTTGAGGGCATGGAAGGCCATTGTGCATCCACTGACCAAAAAATATAATTCTGACCCATTTTTTGTTGTTGTCAACTATGAAAAACTTAAGACTCATTATCAGGTCAACTTAGAAAATGAGATAAAATTTATAACTGTACATCATTCAAAAATAGGTTCTTGATATTATTTTCTGTATGGCTGGCATTTTACTGAATGCTGCAGTTTTTGATAACATAGTATGTAAGTATGCAGTCTGCACATGCCATGCACGTGTACGCTATTAACATTATTATGTAAAATGGCTTTGGCATTTGAGTGGATGCATATATGTAAAAGAAACAATAGTAATCCAAAACCTTTGGGCCGTCTATATTTAACTACCGACTGGTATTTATAACCCAGCTTCTCTCACTCCCATTTAATCATTGCTGTGAAGACCGAGTTTACTATCGGCGTGCATTCCTGACTTAACGTTCATCGATACGCGATCGTCTGTCTCCCAATCTCCACTGAATACACACGTGTAACTAAAGAACCCCACCCCTTAATAAATAGCAACGGAGAACATAAACATAGTCTTAGCACCTAAAATTGCGATAAAAAGCTGTAATCCACGCTCTAAATATCGGTGGGAAATATTGGTATCAGGAAAGATAAGGGGTTACTGAAATAAGCGTGAGGTTGTTTTCACGCTCACTGTGAGAAACGCGCCGTGCATTAACGTGGAGCACATATGTGTGCCGTGTTTAGATCGCTCATAGTTTCCAACAACTTCAGAATGGCCGACATAACATCCTAAATCTGAGCAAAAATGAAATTTAGAGAAACCCTATCACGATGTGGGTATGCAATCAATAAGCGTCAGAGCTTGACCTCAAAAGACGTTATGGGAACAGCCCTCGCTTCGTCCATACTACTTCGTGTGGAAACCAAATCGCTGTGAAATATATGATACAAATCTAATTCTAAGGTTGGTTTACATTTCTAGCGTATATTTACTTACCCCTCATCACACCTGATCCCCTTCAAACTTTCTACATCGTGTTGTATTTCCCCTTCCTTCCCTCATCAGTCGGATAAAATTGTAACGGTTTGAAAGCGCCCCCGTTGACCCGGAAGTGAAATAATGGCCGTGTTGGGGAGAAATCGTTTTCATGAGAAAAAACAAATCCAAATATGCACTATGTTGCGTCATCGATTCCCACTGTAGGAGTAGTTCATTTAGCGTGAAACGCTGCTGATGTCGATATAAATCAACACTTCAAATTTCTCACATTTATTGTATATTATCTCTGACAAGACCTTATTTATTTGACTAAGATAAGATAAGAATCTTTATTTCAGACTGCATGGTCCATACATCTAAATTTAAATATAAAATATATAAGTATTTTAAACAAAAGTTCATAGGTGTCTTATGTACAAATATACAGACCCATCAATAACTACAGAATGTGTTTGTCATTGTTAAGAACAGAATTATGTAAGACATTTAAAGAGTACTTTGTTCCGTCTATCTATAATCTGAGAATTTAAACGAATATCATAGTTACACAAAGATTTCAAGATACAATTCTTATTGTTAAATATTTGTGTTATCATTGAAAACACATCATTTCTCATTAATTCTTCATAAATGAATACATTATAGTTTACAAACATGGTAGAGGCACTATTCCATCTCAGAAGGCTTAATAGTAAACGGAGACTATTATTATAACCAATAACTAGTTTTCTCTGGATACATTCGCTAAAGTTTGTCCACAGAGGAACACAGTACATTGTGCAGCAATAAGATTTGAATAATCTAATCTTGATATTCAATGAACAATTTCTACATATTCGTAAAAGCATGTTTGTTCGAGTACACAAAAATCTGTAATGTTTCATCATATCTTCATCATATGACCGATTGGATTTTAAAATATGACCCAAATACGTATAAATGTTGACATATGCAAGAGCATGGCCGTTAAGAAGTACAGATGGAGGAGATGGTAATCTGAAAGAAGTTGACTGAAAGACCATGTATACCGATTTTTGTGCATTATATATGATATCATTCTCAAATACGTAATGTTCACATATCCTTAATAATTTAATTAAACATGCGATAGAAGGACTTATCAATGACATATAACCACCAAAACTAAAACTGTTAAGAAATGACGCGTTTAGTATCAAATATATCCCCACTTAACACTGTCACAGCTTACGATTTAAATCGTCTATGTATATTAAATAACAAAGGGGAAAGAACACCTCCCTGCCTCACCCCATTGGTTATATGGAATGAAATGGATACTGCACTTCATTACATCGTCCAAGCAGTTGTTATCTCAACACTCTGGGACCACTTTACTTTATTTCACACATGTGATAAAGAGTTTTACATATGTAAAATAGTTGCCCATATATGTGAACTACACCATGTCAAAAAGAATCTAATTTATGCCGAAAAGACTTGTCTATGTATGCGACAAAGAACTTCCCATGTAAAAAAAGACTTTCACATATTTGAAATTCATTTTTTTTCACATACGTAAAAAAAAGTTTACAAATAGTAACAAGAATTTACATCTATGAAAAAGAAATGTCATATATATAAAATAAACTTTTGTTTAACATATGTACAGTTTTTTGCCACATATGTAACATATTTTCTTCACACATGTGAAATAGTATTTCACATAAGTGAAAACTAGGAACTAATATTAAAACGGCTTGCCTTGCCTTTTGCTTTGATTGATAATTACTTTGCATATATATATATATATATATATATATATATATATATATATATATATATATATATATATATATACACACACACACACACACAAAGAAAGTTAGATTGCTACTCATTACAGCTCATGTATCAAATCATGCATTTAGTTATAGATGTCTTCAGATGGTTCTTCTGTCAATACTATATGGTAGAAGAATATTTCTTGCCATGTAGTGAAAGCTTTGCCTATTACCCAAGTGATACGTGTATTTATTTCTCAATACTTTTTTTTTGTTTCAATTAATGTCATCGATTTTTAATTATTTTCTACAAATGCGATATAAATTTCTTAATTGGAACTCACTTAGTGTATTGTAGAAAAGGAGCAGGGATATACATATGTATCAACGTCTAACGTCTACCTAGCTGCCAAAAGTTTGCTCAAATTTGCGCGAAGATACTGACGGAAAAATAAAGTGAGTAGGTGCAGAGCGTAACTTCGGGACCACTTGACCTTAGTAGTAATGTAGAGCAATATGGGCACTAACGGGAATTAACATTAATCCCGTAGGTGTACCTGTATGGGCCAGTATGGGCACAAGGGAAATGTTAATGTTAGAAATGTCCATAGGTTTAATTTTAGGGTTTTCCCTTGTGCCCACACAGACCCATAATGTTAAACCTGTATGGACCTGTATGGGCACAATCGAAATGCTAATGTTAAAAATGTCCATAGGTTCAACATTAGTATTTAAACTTGTACCCATACAGACTTATATTATTTAATGTTGGTCTGTATGATCACAAGGGAAAATGCTAATGTTAAACAGTTATCTACTATCCAATACATACTTATCTGCTATCGAACACCTAGTTATCTACTATCCAATACTCCACATTTACTATCCAACACGCCGTGTGTAGCGACTAATACTAAGTCATCTACTATCCAATACCCGACACATACCATCCAAGACCCCAAACCTACTATCCAAAACCTCGTGTGTAGGGACCAATACTCAGTCATCAACTATCCAACACCCCACATATATTATCCAATGCCCCACATTTACTATCCAAAACAACATGTGTAGTGACCAATATGCACCCCGCACTATACAATCAAAACACCTTTGGAGTGACCAATACCCCACAGGTAGGATGTAAAAGAAGGAGGATGAAATCACACAAACATACTATCACGCGCCAGAGTTTAGGAGTGTTTATATACACAATGTACCCACAAATACAATAAGATGGGCAGAAGAGTTTTAAGTTTTAGTTTGTTGTGAATAGACAAAGACATAGACATACACAAACATACAAACATATATTGGCAATAATTGAGTGGTATCTCTGTTTCTAAGAGAATTGGGTTTTGTCCTGGGGAAAATGGCAGAGTAGCTCCCGTCAACAATTTCATGCATTCATTGTTCGGCGAAGTGGATTCGTACTTGAACAACAAACTGTCAGCAGCAGCATGGATACTTACACTTACCGAGCTTACCTGGAAAATATCTTGACCTAGGGAAAAGAAGCCAATAGCACACATGCCTCTGTGGTATGGAAACCCAGTGCTGGATTACCCAATAGGCAGACTAAGCACGAACTTAGGGCACCAACAAAGCAGGGGTACAAAAAAAATAAATAAAAAAAACAAAGAGAGAAATTAAAGTTTTGTATTGTTTTTATTTTGACTTATATGGTGGTGGTGGTGGGGGGGGGGGGCATCCTAATCTTTTCAGTGCTTAGGGCCTCTAAAGGTCTTAATCCGGCCCTGTGGAAACCTATCACTTTGGATGTCTTTAACGATACTGAGTTGACAGAAGATGACGATCCTAACAATGTTGGATTTAACAACCGCCGAACGAAAATCAAACAAGGATGTAGTTTAGAAATGATGAATCGTTTTCATTTGGACATGTGGTTGCAAAACAAGTATTTGTTTAATGGTGTGGATATACGCATGAGACTGAATCGAATTAGTACCGAGTTCCATTTGATGGCCAATGTTAACGAGTAGAAAATAAACATTGAAGAAGCCAGACTGTACGTACGATGTATGGAAGTCTTACCTAAAGTGGGAAACGACACCACTCAAACTCTGAGCAGAACGACAGCCAAATATCATCTACGGCGAGTGGAAGTGAAAACTTTCACCATTGCCTCTGGGCTCTGATCCAAGATCGAAGATCACGTTTTCCAAGGACAGCTACCAAAATGTTTGCTCATTGGTATCATCAGCAATGCGGACCGCAACGGAGCTCTCGATCAAAATCATTTTGAGTTCCAACACTTTAACGTGTCTAGGCTAGAAGTCACTCGAGATGATCAGATGTTGTGTATCAGACCTTTGGAACCTAACTTTGCCCACAAAATTACTTGAGATCTTACTTGACATTGTTTGAAGCCACAAGACAGTTAGGTACGAACAGCAGCCACGGTATTTCGTACGACGATTATGCAGGAGAATATACTTTGTGGGCCTTTGATTTCACTACAGACCAAAGCAGCGACGAGGGACATTTCCACCCTATAAACTCGGGCCAACTTCGTGTGGAACTTCAGTTTGCAGTAGCTCTGGCGAACACAATAAACGTCATCTTGTATGCAGAATTTGACAATACTCTGCAAATCAACAGTTTGAGAGAAGTGATCCTAGACTATTAGAAGAAAAAAAAAAAAAAAAAAAAAAGATGGAACACGAACCTATAGTAATTGGCGAAGTGGATGTTTTCTATCCAGAATAACAACAACAGTCACAGACCACAAGTGAATAAGACAAAAATAAAGTCATGACGTCACGATGACCAGAACAAGAAGAACATCTAGTCTCTTGTTTTTCTCGTGACATGGCTGAAAATATTACAGGCCCAACCAGAGATCATTGTCATGGATGTCAAATCGATCATCCTGGTCAGAAACAACACTACAAATGTTTGACGATGAGCTCAGAAGACAAGTTGGAAGAGTATCTGGAAGATGCCTGGTCTCATCTGAGAAGAAAAGATTTTGAAAAAGTGGTATCAAGACTTGCGTGATCATTCCTTACCTCCATTGACTTCTCTGGAGACGAAACGCATCGAAGCTCTCTTGCAACAAAGTACGGAGACTGCCCGTTCATCGACTTACATGACAGATATTTTCAAAGAAAAAGTCAGGTATTAACCGATGACTTATCATTACTTGGGAAAAAATGGATATCTGGAAACTTCATTATCTTCTGACTTACAGTTCGTACACAGCTTCTTGGAATCCAGTGGTGTGTGCAAAAGATGAACTTCCACATTGAAAACCTAGATACTTCAAACCTATGTCATCAATATAGGTGACAGTCATTGATGAGGAACCCATTGGGTAGATGCCTACTTTCCCAACGACTTGTTTATTTGTTACCCCCAAAAATTGTGCTGACATGCTCTTTCATTCTTTCTGTCCATCTTTGTAAAGAATAAAACAATGTTTTCATTCACGTCCGCGTACCGCATCGGTGGGATGTTTGTCTTCACGTCCATGCTTCTCTCATAAAATGTGGTGCTTTCACCAGTCTTGCCACCCATCGTTGACTTGTCAACAATCATCATGTCATCTACCCTCGGGAAATTCATTGCAGCCCTGGTGCACATGTACACCGTAAGAACAATTCTTGTGCAGAATACACAGGACAGAAATCCAATCACATATTTAAAGATGGCGGAGAAATTAGTTGAAGCCGTGTTAATAGAAGAAGAATCTAAAGAAAGAAAAAACAAATTCTATTAGCCAGAAGGTTTGGAAGATTTGTCCCTGGTATAAAAAAGCAGGTATTAACTGCCCGCACTGTCCCACCCCAAAATCCCTCAGTCATATTTTTAATTCATGCCCAAGGTACAACTCAGGAACAAGTACTTTTCAAACCACACAAAAAAACTGCTAGCCCCAGCCATCTACCGAGACTTTCTGAAAAAGGATGTCAAAAAAACAAAATGTATGTGCATAACTATCCTGGAAAAAATATAAATGATAAGCATAAACCAGTGTGCCAGGTAAAGCAATAAATGACTAACTAACTAAATAAAATAAGATTATAATAGAAACACAAAGTTAAAACAATCAAAAAGATAATAACCGGGAGAGAAATGGCTATAAGCCCTGGGGGAGGGGATTGGTTAGATCAGTCCCACTCTGAGAGATGGTTCGTATGGTATGGGCCAATTCCCTCCCTAACAGGCTGGAGCAAATTCTACTCCCATAAAGAGACAACCAAGACCAAGCAAAAACACAATATAAATACACTTAACATTAATTAAGGTAACATCTGTACGATTACCAAAACTAAATAAACGCCTGTCTGGACCGGGAGAGGAAGGGCTATATACCCTGGGGGAGGGTATTGGTTTGATCAGTCCCACTCTGGGATATGGTTTGTATGGTACGGGCCAAACTCAGCCTTCACGGGCTAGAGCAAATTCCACCCCCATAAGAGACAGCCAAGACCAAGCAATAACACAATCTAAATGCAGTTAACATTAAATAAGGAAACATCTTTAGGATTACGAAAAATAAATAAACAATTAGGATACCACTTCTAGGTGACAACTTAAAATAAAATCAAATAAACTATCCAAGATTAAATACAAAGATGGGTGTGATCAAAGCCCCACGATGGTTCTCTGGAGACAAGCATCACCTTGCTCTGGAAAAATTAACTAACGTAAAATCAAATGAATCGATAAACATCTTTTGGATAACCAAAAACTAAAGAAAAATTGAGATATCAACTCTAAGTAAACAACTTAAATAAAACCCAATTAGCCATCCACGCCCTGCATCAGAATCCAGACACACAACTAAAAGCATAAACATAAAAGAAAGTCCAATAGTAACAACCCAATCACAAAATTCCCCTCCACACATCTGATGAAAACTCTGTCACTGTCACTAGGACCAAGAATGCAAGTGAATAGGTTAAAATTAAAATAATAATAATAAGAACAACACTACCAGCAATATAAGGTGACTAACCGACAACATAAAATAAACTCTACGGCAATAAGGCACAACCCACACATGACTACCATTTTTGTTAACCCTTCCTAATACCTGGTGGGCGGAAAATACAGTAAAAAGCTATAACAACAACAATCTAAAATATCAACAACAAAAAACGAACAAACTAAATATAACCTTTCCTAACAATTGGTGGTGAAATCTAACAAAACTCAGCTCAATTACAACTCAATTCCAAACCTCCTCATTTTAATATTTTTGTAACCCCCCCCCCCTTTTTTTTTCTTCTTCTGTCTAGGCCTACCCAATATTGTATGAACTGAAGACGGATTTACTAATATTCTGCTATATGAATAATCTCAACACACAAAAATTATTTTTATAAAGAAAAAATAATAATAATTTGTAATTAATTTTCGTTTTCTTTACTTCTGGTGGTGGCACCCCTAATACCTTCACAGTGCAACTTTCCAAGGAGTGAAGCACATGCAAATAGAACCCACTGCCCCTTTCCCTGTAAACCTTAGACAGTATAAGTGGCCCTAAGCCCAAATCATCAGGTCCAGCTGCACAAGGTGGCAACTATTGGACAAAATAGCAACATGACCCATTGACGTGGAACACATATAATTAAGTAGATGAGGTGTTCCTAAGCCCAGACCATCAGGGTATCGTTGCACAATGCAGTATCTGGTTGCCCAAAGACCCATTGCTAATTAAGAAATGATCAACAGGGTATGCATATGCACCAAAGGATAGGATTAAGAAACTCCCTCTCTTAAGTACAAACTTAGTCACTCTAAGGTGATCCTACGCCCAGATTATCAGGTCCAGCTACACAAGGTAGCAACTATTGGACAAAATAGTAACATGACCCATTGACCCACATACATTCAAACCCACGAGATGGTTCCAAGCCCAGACCATCAGGATCCTACTGCACAATGCAGAATCTGATTAGTCAAGACTCCCTTTCCCATAACAAAAAGAAAAAAAAACTCTTTGTGTATATGCATACAACTTTAGGATAAAGTCATTAAGCCTGATTAAAACAATGATTCTCTCACTCCTTGGAAAGAACTGGATGCAAACAGCAATTACTTACCCTGTCTCGAAACACTCTTAATAACCATCATCTAACTAACCACTTCGCACAGTAGCCATAGGCACAATTTTTCAAGAGAGAGAGAGAGAGAGAGAGAGAGAGAGAGAGAGGGAGGGAGACAGACAGACAGACAGACAGAGACAGAGAGTGCAAAAAGTTCGTCTCAAGAATTTTTTTGGCCCACTCCCCCCCAACCCCCCCCCAACAAAAAACAAAACAAAACAAAAACAAAAAACAAACACTCAGCACCATTATTTTTCCAAATCAAGATAAAAAGCTCCAAAAAAAACCAAAACAAATAAACCCCGCTAACTCAAACATCAAGAAAGAATGATTATTTTTCTTTTTACTGACTTTTTTAAAAAACAAATATTCACTGGCATGGGTTCTTCTTTTGCTGTTTCTTCTGTTTGTCTTTCCATTTTGAGCTTTTTCACTGGATTGGGTTCTTCTTCTTCTGCTTCTGATTGTTCCTTCTCCTTGTTCCCCTTTGTCTTGGGACACTCTGTAGACCAATGTCCTTTTTCTTGACATTGATAACATGTATCTTTACCTTTGTCTCTCTTTTCTCCTGTCTTAGAGGTTCCTTTTCTTTGACTTTGTGGACATTATGAAGCTCAGTGACCTTTCACTTGACAGACATACCAGGTATCTTGACTTTTATCTCGAGAGGTGTAGTCTGAAGTCTTGTTGGAAGTGTACTTTCGAATGACTCTCTGTAAATCTCGGACTAGAAGTGTGATCTGTTGTGGCTCTTCCCTCTTCACAGATTAAAACATCATTAGTGTATATTTTTCTCAGGTTAAGGGGTACTCTCTCTCTCTCCCTCTCTCTCTCTCTCTCTCTCTCTCTCTCTCTCTCTCTCTCTATATATATATATATATATATATATCTCTCTCTCTCTCTCTCTCTCTCTCTCTCTCTCTCTCTCTCTATATATATATATATATATATATATATATATATATATATATATATATATATATATATATATACATATATAAAGAGAGAGAGAGAGAGAGAGAGTACTCTTGTCAAATTACACTTTAATCGCTTGCCGTCATAAAAAGTTTGTACCATAAAAGAAAAACCAGGAACTTTTTTTTCCTTTAAATATACATTCGTTGCACCATGAAAGAAAAAAAAACCCATGAACTTTGTAAATGTGTGTGTGTGTGTGTTTTAATATATTATCCTTGCTTTAAAAAATAAATAAAAACATGAACTTTGTTGTTGTTTTTCTTAAATATGAATTTATTTCACTGTGAAAGAAAGTAAACATTATTTTGTTTTGAAGTGTACGTTTTTGTACCATGAAAGCAAAAAGATATATTTTGTTTCTTAAAAATGTAAATTTGTTGTAGCATGAAAGAAAAACTCGAACTGTGTTTTTTTTTTAAATGTAAATTTGTTGCATCATGTAAGAAAGAACACATTAATTTTGTTTTCTGAAATGTAATTGTTTTTGTACCATGAAAGAAAAACTATTAACTTTGTTTTTTGGAATATAAATTTGTTGCACCTTGAAAGAAAAAACATGAATTTTGTTTTTTGAAATGTAAATTTATTGCACCATGAAAGAAAAAAACATCAATTTTGGTTTCTTGAATGTAAATTTGTTGCACCATTAAAAAAAACATGACTTTTTGTTTTTTTGAAATGTAAATTTGTTGCACTATGAGAGAAAAAACACGAATTTTGTTTTTTAAAATGTAAATTTGCTGTGAAACATGAACCGTGGGTTTAAAAAAAAAAATTAAATGTACCATGAAAGAAGATACATGAACTTTGTTTTTTCTAAAATGTGTATTTGTTGCACCATGAAAGAAAAAACATAGTGCAAAATATTTACATTTCAAAAGAACAAAGGTCATGTTTTTTCTTTCATGGTGAAGAGAATGTTCTGGTTGCTAACTTGATTTGCCCTATTACACTTCATTCCCTTCCAATGATTTGAAAAGTTCTCGTGAAATTTGGCAGCAAATCAATCAACTAACATTCACATTAAATGACTGGTACTTTGTTGCTTGTTCGATAATCGCACATTTTATTTCCGCACACTGACACCAATAACTAATTTCGTCTTTAAATCAAATTAAGTACTACATATAAAATGACAGGATGCACAGATCGAGGGTTCAACGCTCGCCATCTATATACTACTCACCATTAACAACTTTTGTCTTTAAATTCAATAAAGTGCTCCATATAAAAAAAAAAAACAACCCAGGATGTAATCTTGGATTATGGAGTAAAGCAACGTAAATTGCGTGAGTGTTCCAACACTCGCCATTTTTACACTAGTTACCATGATCAGTTTTCGCCTTTAGATTAATTATAGTGCTACATATATAAAAAAAAAAAAGATGCGCGAAAATGAGTAAAAAATAAAGTAAACTGCTTGATGTTTTGGATTTGGAAGAATTAAATTGGTCACTACAAACGGCGTGTTGGATAGTACATGTGGGGTATTGGATGGTATATAACTGGGTGCAAGATAGTAGATAACTAGGTATTCGTCACTACAAACGGTGTGTTGGATGGTATAGTGTGTGGTGTTAGCTAGTAGATAACTGAGTATTGGTCACTACAAACTGTGTGTTAGATAGTAGATAACTGGGTGATGGATGGTAAATGAGGGGGGGGGGTTGGATAGTAACTCAGTGAGTATTGGATTGTAGATAACTGGGTATTGGTCACTACAAACGGCGTGTGGGGATGGTAAATGTGGGATGTTGGATAGTACATAAATGGGTGCTGGATAGCAGTCTACTGGTTGTTGGTCACTCCAAACGGCGTGTTAGATGGCATAGTGTGGATAGTAGATAACTGAGGATTGGTCACTCCAAACGGCGTATTGGATAATAAATAACTTGCTTTTTTTGGTCACTCCAAACGGCGTGTTGGATAGTAAATGTAGGGTGTTGGATAGTACATAACTGGATGGTAGATTACTGGGTGTTCGTCACTCCAAACCGAGTGTTTTCTCCATCCATCCTATTTAATCTTTTCTCTTCTTTTGCTCCACGTGGGATCTTGTATAAGTATGTTTGTGTATGTGTGTGTGTGTATATTGCTACCCTTTGTTCTCTCTTAATGTTAATTCTGTGGACGTTTTTAACATTACAATTCCATTAGACCATATCAACAAACTATACTACATTTCCCGCCAAACAGATCCATAATGTTATAATGTTACATTTTCCCGCCTGACAGACCCATAATTTTAAACCTATGGACATTTTTAACATAGGATTTTTCATAGACTCCAGAAATCCTAACTTGGATATGGCAGTGAAGAAATTCAAAAAGGAAAGACAGTAAAGGAAGAAAAATGAACTTTTGTGATGTGTTTTGAAATTTCATTCCGATTGTTACTCAAGAGAATATACCAAAAGAACGTAAGTGTCTCTTTGTCTTGATTTGTTGTTTTTAAATATGGATAAGATATTTGTAAAAAACACACACACACACACACATACATTTTATAATGGAGGGATTTGCTTAATTTGGCAATCATTTCAGTACCTTCTCTTTTCCGTTGTTTTGCTTTTTTAAATTATGAACTTTATTTATTCTCTCTCTCTCTCTCTCTCTCTCTCTCTCTCTCTCTCTCTCTCTCTCTCTCTCTCTCTCTCTCTCTCACACACACACACACACACTCTTTGGCTTGGCACAAAAATTATATCCAAAGTGTAAAAATACGTTCATGTTTAACATTTGTCTGTTGTACACGAAGAGGAAGGGACTAGCCCTAATCCTCCCTCTTCATTCTTGTTGATGTTTGAGTTAGCAGGACTTATTTTATTTGTTAAAAAAAGATTGATTTAGAAAAAATTGTGTTTAATGTTTTGTTTTGTTTTTTGGCAAAACAACTCTTGTCATCAACCTTTTTACTTTTTCTCTCTCTCACTCTCACTCTCTCTCTCTCTCTCTCTCTCTCTCTCTCTCTCTCTCTCTCTCTCTCTCATTCTTTGGTTTGGCACAAAACATTTTATCCAAAGTTTAATGTGTAACGAAATGAACTGAAATAGTCACTCTACATATTTACAGACAGACAGACAGAACATTCTTTTCTTAACAAGTAAAAAAAAACCACCACTCCATGTACGATGTATTAACTTTTGCCGTCTTTAAACTCAAACAGAAAGTTTTAATTTCTCTCTCTCACTCTGTCAATCACAAAATATTCAATCAAAGTTTAAAGGTCAACCTCCCTACCCGTCTATAAGAATAGAATAGGAATAATACACTGAATATAGAATCAGACCTAGGAATTTGTATTGAGTCACTAAAGGTCAGTCAGTGTGTCCTAAATCTAGGATAGAAAAATCGTCAATTTATAACAAACTGAATAAAGAACCAAATCTGCCTCATAAACACATTAACACTGCAACAGATTTTGTGCCAATATGAACTCTGCACCATCGCCGCTAAGTAGGCGCCTCTCTTATCTGGCGATTTAGTATCCAAATCTGCCTCATAAAAATATTTTCTGCCCATATGTTTATCTAGCGAACAATGGAGCATCTGTTTAGGGAAATAATTACAATCTACGACTGCAAAAACGAATAAAGTATTACAACTCTAAACTCCCCTTGGCTTCATACACAATTGATAAAGGATATATTTGTGTTTGGATCGTAAAAGTAAGCTAATGTCTGTTTTTAAGTATGTGTTTGCCCTTGCGTATGTGTTTATTCCTACACTTTGTTAAATTCCCGTTAGAGGCCAGAGAACCCCACCATGTTAAATTCCCGTTAGACCCCAAAGTGACATTCCCATGTTAACGTGGTATAGTGTTAACTCCCACAGACCTCATAGTATCAGTGATCTATGTTAAATTCCCATTAGAGGTCAAACAGATCCATAATGTTACAATGTTACATTTCCCGCCAGACATACCCATATTGTTACAATGTTACAATTCCTGCCAGACATAACCATATTGATACAATGTTACAATTCCTGCCAGACATACCCATATTGTTACAATGTTTCAATTCCTGCCAGACAGACCCATAAGGCTAAACCTGTTGACATTTTGAACATATGATTTCCCATTTGAGCCCAGAGTGTAATTTTTGAGAATTTCCATAAGTGTCACATATTACTACTTGTAATAATTTGTCAAAGACATACAGCAAAGATGATAAGACAAATAAGAATAATGCAGACAAGCCTACAGTAACTGATAATATAGATCATGAAACAAATAAACAAGTGACTAGTGAGTTGTAACCCAAACAAAACAGAATCAATGCTTATAACATGAAAACGCAATCCAAATTGCCATCTGTACTGCAGATGTCTAGCAAAGGTATTCTTGGAGTATTCCAACATAAGCATTTAGGTATTATATTGTCTGCTTGGCATGCACATATCATGCAATTGTCTGAAAAAAAGCTTGGGAGAAAGTTAATACTTTGACGAATTTGAAATACAGACAGGATCACTTTTCCTTGGAAGGAATGTGTGAATCTTATATACTTTCCTTGTTTGACTATGCTGATGGTATCTGGGATAATTGTACTATGCAAGAAAAAGGATAATTGTAAAAACTTTTTTTTCAGGCTATAAGAATAGTAACAGGTGATACCAAGAATACGTCTCGGACATTGCAATGTGAGGAAACCGGTTGAATTATCGACGTTACAAGTATAAATTAATTCAGTTGTTTAAAATTTACAATGGTCTTGCTCCAAACAAATTACAAGATGTAATTCGACTTTTTGATCATCGAATTCTATTCTACACTGAATGAAAATTCATTTCTGCCTTATACAATTTAATTATGGAACACGTTACCAATATAAATAATAAGTAACCCATCTATTAAAAATCTCAAAACTTACCTTAATCAGGATAAACATATACTTCATTCGCGACTGAAAACCAAATGTAGTAGTTTAAATAACGATTTATTCTTAAATCATGTTTCCAACAATAGGTACTGTACATGCGAACATATATAAACAACTAAATGCTTTCTATTAAAATGTCAAAAATATACAGTTGTAAGATATCGTGTTCTTTTCACATTAACTTTTCGGTTTACAAGTACGACATTATTATTCGGAAATTTTATGTACTCTGATGAAATTAATACGCATATATTTATGGCAGTGCAAACCTTCATAAAACTATAAAAACCCTCTTCATATTAATACACAGACCACAACCACACATATGTACTCCATATTTTCTCATTATTATATGATCTCTGCAATAATTACATATACTAGAAGTGATCATGCATATATTTATATTTGTATAGGATCTATCCATTTTAAGTCGGTAGACAAATATTGATTGTTAGAATTTTTTGTGATAGGGGAGACAGTTTTTAATAAGCTTCCAGCTTTCTACTGAATCCGCAGGCATTGCATTTCTTTTAATTATATGCTTTCTTGAATAAATATCGTTTAAACTAAATAAACAAGTGGTTATTATTCTGTTAATGGTAGCAGGATCTGGCGCAAGAGAAATTAACTTCTTAATATAGATTAACATATTAGTTAGCTAGTTAATAGATTAGTTAATAGCTAATACTTTTATTTACTATAAATGAATCTTTTTAGTACAATTGCAAATAACAAGCTAAGTAATCCAAGAATTAACAAAATGGCATTATCGACTATGAAAGAAATAATTTATCTTGCCGATGTTAACAAACTAGCTTATTACATTACCAATTGTACCAGGCAATGCTGCTGCAACTTTTTTGCTTTTTAGCTAAGTTTAACAAATAGTCTGCAATAGTTTTCATACCTTTTTAATGAATGAACCCATGCTGCACTCACCGCTGGTACCACAGCCACCGCTACCGCTACCGCTTGCTAATCCTTTTACAAAATTTGATATGGTTAGGCCAAGAGTTGTTGCTATAATACCAATAACTGTAAAAACAGTAGCAATTGTTACACCTTTTTCTTTAACAACCATTTTGACCTTTCATCTAATAGTAACTATTCTTTAAGTTTTGACTCAGCGTTATTAATATTTTCTCTAAAGTTATTTTCTATAACTGTTAAATAGTCAACTATTTGTGCTCTTTTACTTTCACAGCCTTGTAATATCTCATTTAATTTAACTTTGTTAGCTGTATCTTTTTCTTTGACAATATGATCTATTGTTTTCTTTATATGGTCGTCATTCAGTCAAGGTCTGTTTTCGTAGCTAATAATTTTGAATTTACAACATCAGAAACACTCATATATCCTCTTAATTCTCTTTCTTCTAGATCAGTAAACAATCTATGAACATTTCCTTCACTAGTCATAGATCTTTCTAAGTCTTTTTTAGTTTTTCGAATTTGATTCGTAATATCAATATTTGCCTTAATTAAATTCTCATGTATTTCTGCTGTGTCATTTAAAGATTCTAACATATCTATTTCAGCAATGTTATCTTTAAATATAGTAATTTCCATTGGTGGAATGATTTCTTTCATAATCCATATTTTTCTCCTTCTTTTCCCACACTATTGAGTCCAAAAAACCTACTTCTGACACTACTATATATTAGCTATACTGTTAAATGGTAACACTTGTAGGGGGTTTTCAATCAGAGAAAGTTGAACATGAGGATAACCAATTTCTTCGTAATACAATGTTTTTTCACATAATATCGTAACCACTTAACTTAAAGTTATGTTTGATATATTGTTTAAATTTAATCATAATCAATAAATAATTGTTGAACTGTTGTAGTTGGATCAGGAGTATGATACAGAGTAGGATCAGGAGTAGGATAGGGAGTAGGATCAGGGGGTAGATCATGAGGAGTAGAATAGGGAGTAGGATTAGGGGGTAGATCATCAGGATTAGAAGAGGGAGTAGGATCAGAGGGCAGATCATCAGGAGTAGAATAGGGAGTAAGATTAGAGGCAGATCAGCAGGAGTAGTATCAGGTTCTTCATGGAATTCAGGGGTAGGATCTTCAATCACACAATCATGACCACCTTGCACCATTATGCACTATTTAAATGGATGAAACTTGAACAAAGAATTGGGTCTTTTATAATCTAAACAAGATATTGACACCAGTACTATATATGAAGACGGAATAATAGAAACCTGGAAACAAAAATTAAAAATTAGGATAGAAAATGAAACATACAGATAAAAAAACTGGTAAACATTTAACTGATAAGGAGCTGGATAAAATGGATTCAAAACAAATCAAGAAAGCATATTCATTTTTTGTAAAAGCTAGGTCAGCTAGATCAGCTACAACATCAAAGGCATTGTCAGATGCAATAATAATAAGAATAACATCTTTGATGAATACATTTCTTCCATGTGATATCTTAAACGAATACAGAAAGCGATGAAAGAAGACTACTTAACAACAAACAGAATTAGATACTTTAGGAGGTTGTTATCTTTCACGTTTGAATTACTAATTTCGGCATTAAGTGCTTTTTTAATTTCTTTAAAGCACATTCATTTTAAAAAGGAAAGCGGACGTCAAGACTGCTTCGCGCAAGTTCTAAAATACCAGAACCTAGTTACGTTAGAAAGTCAGTTATTATTAATACTATTTAAGATATTTGTAAGTTAAAAAATAACTCGAAGGTAACTTTAAAATAACTTGAAGGTAACTTGAAAAAAAAACTTAAAATTAACTTGAAAATAACTTGAAGGTAATTTGAACTGTGTAGGAAAACTTTAATTTAGTTGTAAAATAAATGGAAGTTGGTGAAAGTAAAACTGCAGTAAATGTTAGGGTTCCTAAATCACCAGAGAAGGTAACTTCACAAAGATAATAGATCCTTGTAATGTTAAATTTGGAAAACAGCTTACAAAACGTTCACATGAATTTTTAGAAAGCCAAAGTCGACAAATTAAAAATTGCATGACTACTGAGAATAAAGAGTCATCCAGGCATGACTCATATGGTGTTAAAAAAGGTTAAACATTTTTTACTTGATAGCTTGTGTAGTTGTTGCTATAGGAGTGGGTGTTAAATATGTTTCAAAAGCGCTTAAAAAAGAACAAGTGACGGCGGGTACTACTAACATTCCTCCAAAAAGTCAACTAAAGCAAATCCATTTCCAGAGAAGCTGTAGATTAATAGTGGAGTCATGAGAAAATTTTATAAAATTTATATTAATAAATGGCAAGCGACACGAACAACATAATTAACATTACTTACTCTAGGTTAATAATTGTAAATGGTAGCTACATTATTGAACAACCATGAACTTAATTTTAGGCTAATGAAAATTAATGAATTAAGAATGATTTAGTTAAAGGGTAGAACATTATAGAAACGTAAGAAAAAAGTGTAAAACAGCATGTAAGTTTTTTAAACTTTGTAATGGTTGGTATGGCAAGTGTTCTTTTGTTTTTTGGTGGAGTGGGTGTTTCGGCTGCTAGCTTAGGAGTGCAACGGTCACTAATCTTGGATTTATTATACCTCTAGCTTTTGCAGGGTGTGGTCCAACTTTACTTGGTTTTGTTGCTTATACTTGAAATAAAAAGCTGGTATAC
Source organism: Margaritifera margaritifera (assembly GCA_029931535.1). Lineage (NCBI taxonomy): Eukaryota > Metazoa > Mollusca > Bivalvia > Unionida > Margaritiferidae > Margaritifera > Margaritifera margaritifera. The sequence goes on along the minus strand of JAQPZY010001423.1, from coordinate 1,268,212 downwards.
AATAAAGGTTTTAAACACTAGTGAGTTAGAGACGTATGTAATTAAATAAATAAATCTGGTTTATGTACAATTCTATTAAATTTAAACTTAGGATTACCAAATAGATTTTATTTTGAAATTTGTATCGGATTATTGGTAGATAAAAAAATCTCTTTACTACTCAGAAAATATAGAAAAATATATAATAGACCTCTATGAATATAATAGACTAAACAAAACGAAAACATACTATATAGAAGAAAGAAATACCCACACACACACACACAAACAAAAACACACACACACACACACACACACACAATAACAATAACTAATTTTTTACAGGTACAGGAATCAAAGATCAAAATCGTAATTTGGGAATTGTTGTTTAAATTGGAGACAGTATAAAAATGTATGATCATTAAAGGGCAGGTTCAGCAGTAATGATCGAGACAGCAATTTCTTATGCTTTAGCATCCACAGGAAGTAATTTTCTCTTTAAGTTATTTGATCTTAGTAAAGCTGATGCAGAAAGAGAAAGACACGATAAATCAATGCAGAAATTGCAGAGCCAAATAATGAGTTCAGTGAAAACATAGCAAATGCACCTGTGTATTTTATCCAATTTGGATAAAGCTTCTGCTCTATATTCTTCTACTCATCCAGACGACACTTTAGTAATACCTAGTCAACCCGAAATTAGTGATTGTTTACCAATCTTCATATAAAGAGATTACTAATGGTCATGTTTTTATTCCAGTTGTAATGGGTGCCAGTGTTCATATTGGTTATATATAAATTTGAGAAATGAGCAAAAATAAAACGTTTTTAGACGTCTTAGAATAAATATAACTAAATTGAACTAAATAAAAATGGCAACATATGGAAAATGTACAATTCCTCACAAACAGAAGAAAACACTACAGGGTGTTAAGAATTTTAATCCAACATATCATTGTATTACTCCAGGTACTATTAAACCTGATGAACACTTTACAAGTTACAATACATAGGCTAGGACAACATGTTTCATTGTACCTGGTAGTTTTTTCTTATCGTTCGATGTAAAGGTTAAAGGAGATGCAAATAATTCAGTTGTAAACTATCTTACAAGAATACTGATTAAAGACACAATCATTTCTTACAGTAGTGGTGATATTTTTAAGCTGAATGATTACAAGATTTCCATGATGTTTCAAGACTTGTGATTACCAGCGTCTCTGAGAACAAATTAAACAGAGCACCGCATAATGAGTGAAAAAACTGAGAAAATTAACACAATTAGCGGCTAATGCACAAAACAATGGTACAGAAACTATTCAGCTTATTGTATACTCGAAGAAATTGAGAATACCAATCGAATTCAGATACTGACATATCAATGACGCTTATATTCTTTTGCTCTTCATCAGGATTTGAGATTTATGATAACATTTGAAAAACAATCCGAGGTGATAGAAGGCGCAAACGAAGATTATGAATTGGAGAATATTTGTCTCGAGTACGATATGATTACTTTTTAGTCATTCGCTAATGATGTAATCCATAAGTACATAAATGAAATTTCTTTCTGTTATGATTATTTCACGAGAGAGAGAGAGAGAGAGAGAGAGAGAGAGAGAGAGAATTTGTGATGAAGCTGCTAATACGACCTTAACAAATGCAAGAGTTGATTCACCAAGGACGAGATTAAAAGGAGTCTTGCTACTCTGCAAAAAGGACAGAGAACTGATGTTGAGAATTATTTCAATCCAGGAAGACACACACACAAACACATAAATATGTTTTAATCACAGGTGTATATGTTATATGAGCAATTTACAGAAGGAACTTTGAAAATAATCTACGGTGGAGAACAAAAAGACTCATATTAATAATATTTGTGTAGACAATTGTTATACCTATTTACTGTTGTTTGTGATGGATTTAGGAAGCACGCATGATAATAGATTGCATGGAACAGGACATAAATTAGCAAGTGTTCAACAAGGAATACACCTTGAGATGAACAGAAAAGGAAACGTAGATGCACACAAAATGTAGATTTATTTTGTTTCTGATGCACCGGTAAATATTCTGAACAAGCAATTAAAATCTATTCTCTTCTAGAGTCATGATTTTAATGATGCTTGCAGTGTCTGGCGTTACTGACGTTACACCCTGATTAAACAGTTAGTAAATGTATCTTAAAGAGCCTTATACGTGTGATTATATATGGTGTTACAACTTGGGGAATAAACAAAATTTACACTAGATTGGAGTCAAATAAAATATAAACTCTTTTTTAAATTTAATTGTAATTATCTGTCCTTTTTTACAATATAGCTTACAATAGAAAATTATATTTTAGGGACAACAATGTAATTCTAAAAGATCTGTCGACAAATTAGATAAATGGCAAGAATTACGTATTAGTGTATACCAGGAAGTTAATACTTTGTTTGTTATAGACGATTGTGCGAATTTAGATGATGTAAAAAGAAAGCAACAAAATTAACAAAGCCTGCATTCAGTGGTAGGCATTATGGAATATCACGCTTGGGTCGAAGATCAAGCTTATACGCTCCCTCGTCATGTCCATATTCCTATATGCACGTGAGACATGGACACTAACAGCAGAATTAGAGAGAAGAATCCATGCCTTAGAGATGAGATGTTATTGAAGGATCCTGAAAATCTCATACTTAGACCACGTCTCTAATGCGGAGGTGCGCACTAAAATCCAAGGTGCAATTGGACCTTATGAAGATCTGCTCACCACTGTAAAGAAACGCAAACTAAGATGGTATGGTCACGTCTCACGCTCAACTGGCCTGTCAAAGATAATCCTACAGGCCACAGTGAGAGGAAAGAGAAAATGAGGCAGACAGAAGAAGAGATGGGAAGACAATATCAAAGAGTGGACAGGCATGGACTTTACAAAGTCCCAAAGAGCAGTGGAGAACAGGGCAAAATGGAGAGAGATTGTCGCAAAGTAATCAGTGGCGCCCCTACGACCAGCAATGTTACGGGAGAAATGAAAAATGAAAATGAAAAAAATTATGGAATATCTTTATGGGTAGTACGAAAGTATAACTTGTCATAAAACATTTTCGTGAAAATGTTAGAATTATAGTAGTCTTTAACTCAAAGGATAAAAAGTATATGGAAAACATTTTTAGTGAATATGATGTAGTACCAGCAGTTACTATAGATAAAACAGTTGCAAAAGGTAAAATAAAACAAAAGAAATACATTTTTAATAATGCTGGGATATCCGTTTGATTGCAATGTGGTAGGAGATTAGATTAATCTATTAGTTTACGTTGTTACAGGGATAAGGTAAAGTATTTGTATTATCAGCTGAATAACGTTTATCATCATATGAAAGAGCAACCTTATTTATTGTGACATTGCATATCTTGTGCTGGTATGATATAAATTAACTCATCTCATGGTGATGTATAGTTTGCTTAAATGTATAGTCCTGGTACATTTAAGATTCTTTTCAACGACAGATTTCTTAATACTTTTTTGCATACTTTTTTCTCCTATGTCTGTTCTAAATGCATATAGCTTACTTCTAACTTCACAAAATTCTTGTATTGGTGTGCCATTCACCTCATCTTTCAATAATCCAACATCTTTCTTGTTAGCAAATGGTATTCTATATATGTTATCATTTTTAAATCCGCTTGTGTCCTAAAACTGCATATATTTTTTTTCATATCATTATAAAAGTTGTATGTTTCAACACTTATAAACAGAGAATCTGTATCGGCCATTAATAACTTAATTTTGTCACCATGGTGGTTCTTTAGCTTGCTGTAGCAAAAGTCAAACATCAGCAACTTACTTACTTCTAGCACAGTAAAGGCACCATAAATTGGTTTGACCAATTTTATTTTCTTGTTCTTTTAAGTTACTTATATATTTTCATCTATTATTGTTCTTCTTGCAAATTAAATGCCCTTTTGAAGCTTAAAATATTTCTTGTCATCAGTACATATTTTTACATTTTTTCTCTTCCTTAAATTTTCTATTTTGTTTTCCAAAGACATCAATATTCATTAACTTAAAAAATCCATTGTTTTCAAAATCATTAGTTGCTTTTTGTCGTAAAGATGTATTACACTGAATGTATGATTTTAGCCACGGCTCCTGATCGAATATAAATACTCTATGAATCTTTTTTACTTTTATTCCTAACTAAACATGCAAATTCACATTTCGATAGTGAATAACATATCTGCATTTTTTGTGTGTGTTTTTTTACGTACATAATAATTTAAGTACTGAAGGATTTGTGTCCATTTTATCTTCTATCTATTTATTTTGTAGTGGAGATAAATTGTACTCACCAAGAATTTTTTTTCTGATGCCAAATGATAACCTTTAAAATAGTCGTGCAAATCTGCCGGTACTTCTAAATCTACTTCTAGAATTCCATTTTCATCACTTCAAGACATAAAACTTTTTTTTAACTTGTTTTATTTCTTCTTGGTCTGCCTATTTAAAATTCCTAACAGGCTTGGGTTGGCACATGGCTCAGGCGCCTAGGTACATCATATATGAGCCTGACCTTCGTGTTGTCCATTATTTCTTGCTTGGTCGGCGTTATAATACTCATTATTTGCTTTAGCAAATCTTTAGGTATCATACTTATTCGTCCTCTGATTCCAGATTCAATCATTAATAACATATCATAATTTCTAAACAAGTCTAATTCTACCTAATTTATTTTCAAACTAGCATCGTGAGCTAGTTCTGGTGCACTAAAATAAGGTGATGGGTCTGGTTTATAATTATTCATACAGACAGATCTAAATTCTTCAAGTACAACATAACACTAAAGTATCTTTCTATGCGTGAAGATCTTCACGAGAATTTGGTTTGAATTGTTTCGTAACATCTTTAACAAACTGATAATCCTCCTCGCTACTTCCTGGTCCGGTTAGTTTTGAATTAAATTTCTCATTTGGTAGTGGTTCCATGCTAATGCCTTTGGAGAAGCTAAACATTTTTATTGTTTCTGTGAATTTATCATCCTTTACATTGTTTTAGCAATTTGCTGTAGTGATTGGCCCATAAACCGATAACAATCTACAAATCTTTTTGTTCTTTTTACAAAAACCTCTTGGGGGCTTTCAGCGCGTTTCTCAGATCTATCGACTATACAAATCCTTACTAAGCGATGTATAGTTTTCATCATTATTTAGTATTATTGATACTTCTTGATCTGGATGGGTTTTTTTTCACTCACGCTTTGATAATCAGATGAGAATCGTATCCAGAAAAATTATGAATATATAGTATAATATATGTTGGATATTTATAATTTAAATTAATATGTCGGTGTGCTGGACCTCTATATTTTCCAATTAAGTGATTAGGATCTCTTACTTTGTAGTTTTCTTTATCAACATTTGTTTCACAGATATGGCCTATATTGGTGGTATTATAACGATTTTAATCTTTATTATTGAATATCATTTCAGCAGCATTATTTGGTCTTATTTCTAAGTAAACTGTTTTTTGCAATTGATCCTAAATATTCATAATAATAAATGAAAAAAAAAATAATCATACAGTCTTCTCCTCTGTACACTGTTGGGTCACACTCCTTGTAAGTTGATTTAAGATAAAGGCAAAATCCTGCTGGCACGTGTTTTTGCTGTTTTTATTGTCTATGACGTATTTGGGTCTTGATTTACAGTAGTAATTGGCTCAATGATACTTTCAAAATCACAATAAAGAACAAAAGAAGCCTTTAGTTGATTTTGGTGTTGTTTTTAAGTTTAACGACATAACCACCTTTTGAAATGATATAAATTGTGTTAGATATTTGTTTGCATATTTTTTTGTGTTCTTGTAATTTTAATTCAGAATGAAAACTATTCAGCAATTCTTACATAAGTGTTTTTCTTTATTTTTATATTTTTTTCCTCTCGAGATGATAATAAATTTTGTAAATCCTCTATTTCACATTAATGATAATTATCTCCTAAAATATGATTAAAATATCTATATATTTGTCTCTTTCTCCTTCTGTTATTATAACTGGTCTTATAAGTTTTCTACTGGTTGATAGACATTGATGGATATGTTAAATTCGTTTTAAAATGTTTCTATATGTTGTATATTTATTGGGCATTTATGAAACCAATGTTTATATTTATTAAGGTCATATTTAGTGGCCTATACGGATTATCCGTATCAAAATCATTGATAGAATTAAAAAATGGTTCTTTATTTGTTACAACAAGAATAGGAACTTCTGATCCAATACGAAAATCAAGTAAACATGTAGCTCTTCGTCAAATTTATTAAACCTTTTATCATATTCATTCATATTCACTATTTTATTAATATAATCAATTGCAAGAGACTTTGGTCCCATATCTACGCTTAATTTCAATAATATCTTTTTTAATTTCACCTGTTTTTGTTGTTGTCTTTTTATCTACGTAATTAATCTTTTTATTTAAATTTTCATCTAGTGATTACATAATTTCTATTAATTTATTAGTTTGCTTATCGGTTAAAGTTATTATCTCATCGATATTTTCTTGTAGGCCGCCAGTTCTAGGAAGAACTTCTTTATCTGTATATACTTTACTATCTTTTTCTATTCCAGCAGATAGTTCATCTTTGAGAGCTACAAAGTTATGTTCCTTTTAATATTTTTCAAGTCTTAAATAGATAAATCGCAATCGTCTTCATATATCTAATAGTACTTTCACTCACATTAACCTTATTATTTAAGTCCTCTGTCTTGAATTCTTCAAAGTCATTCTTCCTCTCTGATCGTGAAAGACTATTTTTGACAGCTGTCAGCCTATCTTCCAACCTTCTGACACCAGCTTTAAAGTTATTAGGTAAGATTTTAACATCTTCATCATTATCTTTCTTCTCGTCGTTTAATTTTTTTGAAGTTTTGATTGTTATCTATCGTATTTTTCTATAGACTTTTTTTGTTTTCTCTACGTCATTTTCTAAGTCTCATATTTCAGTATTAAATATTTCTCTTATTGGTTCTAACAATTTCTGTATGTTTTCTACAGGAGCTATGTTCCATTCCTCTCTTACAATTGCAAAGCTTGTTAAGCAGTATATGGAGTAATTAATCTCTTTGTAAATAAATCTTGTAGCATCTGAAACCTGTTACGAATCTATGGTCTTAAAATAATGTAACAGAAAGATAGTGAAACCAACAATGTATGTAAAATCAACAAACAATTTATTTCAAGATAATTAATATGAACATAAAATGATACTTACTGCAACGTGGCTTAAACTCCAAATAATCAAATAGTTCTAAGTGTCCTAATCACAAGTCCTAAATAGAGAATGTTCCGAAAGAATTAATCTTCCTAATGCACGAATGTTCCGAATGAATGGATGTTCCGAATGAATGGGTAGTCTGGAATGTCCTGATGTACCACAATGATAGTCTTGAAGGTCCTGATATATAACAACAATGTAATCCACATCATCTTTGAGAATGTCCACAAATACCCAAAAGTCATATATTTAAATCCAAACGTTAATGAGTACTTTAGGGAACTCCAATGAATGTTCAAATAAATAATTCCTTTCGAATTATGTATACCGCAATACAGCATTACAGCATTAAAGCACAACTATAATTCCAAACAGTCTGATGATTCCAAAGACTGATAATAAAAACAGAAATGTTTTTAACACATTATTTAAAATTGAAATGATTATAATGCGTATATCAAGGTCTTATATACTCTTTGCAAATGGCCTTTTTCACGATAGAAAACGTGTCATCTTACGACCCAGAATGCAATACAAAATGCGTCATTCAAGTGGAATATCCTCAAGATATGGTCAACAACTCTGACTTTGACTCAAATGTAGTCAACATCCTGTTGACAACTTAACCAAGCTGAAAGTGCGACTACTATTTGACCGTATTTTAAAGTACAGTCATAGACCAAAAGTATAGGCAATTATTATAGATTCTATATACATAACAACCCTTTTTCTTGTTATTATCTATTTGATTTTGCAGTTCTGACAGTTTGGTACATTTTTGTGTGATGCTCTTATCTACCTCTTTTAAATTTGTATAAACGTCTTCTCTCCATGTTTCGATATCCTCGAAAGTTTTACGTATTTAGCCGTAAACACGCTTTTTTATTTTTTATTTTTTTTTACAAAACCTTTAGTAGCTGCTTCAGATTTTCCATCTGATCTGTTCAATGTGTAATACTTTCTTGTCAAGTTTAAGTCATTGTTTAGTGTTTGTCTTATTGTTTCATCTTTATTATCTTTTCATCTTTCTCTATGAATTTAAAACTAATATTACTAGGACCTCTGAAAGATATTGTTGTCATTTATTAACATTAAACAGTAACTTATGACCTGCGCTACGCGAAATGGCAAACTAATTTGCCTTAGCTTACCTATTGTGCGCTTGTTTCAAGAGCTATTCGATACATCTATTCTAAAGATATATCTAATTGGCATACCATTAAAATCTAATATTTTCGAGTCTTCATCTTTCATTTTGATATTTAATCTGTGTATAGTACCTCTATGTAATTGTTTATATGCACTATTAACATTGTATGAGATTAAATAACTGTGAAATCACATTTTTAATCTTACGACCACCGGCCCAGATTTTTCAAATATAGACTCATCCACCATCCCAGCATGCATTTGGGTGAAGCCAGTCAAGATCACAGTGTCCTAGGAGACCAGGTTTTTTCATAAAATTTTGCAGGTCAGTTCGTGGCCCATTTTTTTTTATGGTAGTAGCTTACTCTCCTGTTTGTTTGTAACCCCCCCCCCCCCCCCCCCCCCGCCGATTTTAAAAACGAAAAGCTTCAAGGATATACAAAAATGCGCTGAACTCAGTCATTTCATTCAATAATTTATAGTTTCTAACCTGATTGTCACCAGGGGGGTCCTAACAATGTCATCTTCTGATCATTTCGAACCAAACTGGAGTTTCTTTACTAACACGGAGCCATATTTGCGTGGACGAATCTATTTTTGTTTTCAGACAACAGATGTGACGTAGTTCGCAGTCTTCGATAAGCTCTGAATAATTTCTTAAATTTCCGTAACTTTGGGAGTTGCGTTCCTTAGTACCTTAGAACATATGTAGATAAGAATTACAGTTTTTTTTAAAAATTGTTCCTTTTTGTTTAGAAATATTAAAAATAGACATTGCAAATATTGGATGCAGACGACAGTTTTCCTGAAAATAGACTGTTCTAGAAACCGGAAAAGGACAGTGAGCAGTCGGGCTCGTTGTTTACAACGACAGCTTCCGTTTGGTTTGAAACGCGAGCAAGATGAAAATGCTTGGGGCCACATGGCGACAATCAGGTTAGAAATTATACATTCAGGAATGAAATGACTAAGTTTTGTGCATTTTTTATATCTTTGATGCTTTTCAAACAAACGGGAGGGTAAGCGAATACTATAGTAGACTGTTGAGGACCAGTGACCTACGTGAAAGTCAGAAGTTATGGGTAAAGTTGTAAGGTTAGGTGGCCCATGATTCGTAAATATCCTACTACTAGAGTAATAACCCTTTATTTTTCCGTCAGCAATTTCAAACCTAGAATTAGCTAGTGGCGACGATAGGATAAATAAATGTGTTCATGTAATTTCATATTTAAACCTGCAACTATATGGAGGTGTGTCTTGGTAGACGATTTGTTCAGAACCCTTTTGAAAGGAGTTTTGTTTTCCCCTCTTTGCACAATTTGTATTTCCTGTCTCTTGCAACCAGCAAAATTCAAAAAATAATATGACAAGTTTCAATGCCTCTTCATTTGGATTTTATAATAAATATTAAAAAGCAATAATGTTGATAAGGTTAATTGTTTGTTTTTAGTTCGGCTCTTTTATTGAACACAGTGTACTGAACATGTATAATATCCCATCTTTAACACAGCGCACATCTATAATATCCCATCTATAACACAGCGCACATCTATAATATCCCATGTTTAGCACAGTTCAGCTAGACATAGTGAACTGCAAATCTGTAATATCCCATGTTTAGCACAGCGCACATACTAGTATATAATATCCCATGTTAAGCACAGCTCAACGAGATATGGTGTGCAAATCTATAATATCCTATGTTTAGCACAGCTCAACGAAAAGTGAACTGCTCATCTATAATATCCCATGTTCATCACAGCTCAACGAGACTTAACCACATTAGTTTTTTTTATATGTAATTTGCTTATAATTGTAGATACTCCTTGGTTTTTAATAGAGTTTTGGGGTCGATGTGTCTACCTTTTTCTCTCTTGTTAACTAAACACAGGCAGGTATTGCTTTTATTTACTTTTCTCTCTCTTCTTTCATTATTTATTGCCTTTCTTGTTCTTTCTTATTTTTTTCCGCAAAATTATAGTCTGTGCTCTCTGTATTCCTTTGACAATGAGAGTCAAGAATCCTCATTTTCCAAAAAATTGGTGGCCTGATAGGAAAATTAGGGTTACTGGTAAGAAAAAAAGGAGTCGATTAGTGCGCGTAAAATCATTACGTCCAAGGGAAATAAAAAAAACCAACTTCTTATAACAAATCTTATTGACAGTATTTATTACCATCTCTTTATTTTATTTTAATTTTCACCTTTTCTTCACACTTGAATATAAGAATTCCTTATTTCTGTTTTGTTATTATCTTTCATGTAAATTAAAGAATTTAAACAAAAATTATAACCTGTTAGTGAAAACATACATCTACAAGATTCAGCTAAAAAAAACTGAGGGTCCAAAACTAGCTAGCTACTGATGGTTCATTGGATGCACAGTCCAAGACAAGTATTTAAAGGTCCATGGTGCGCTGGAAGGGTGTGCAGAGAGCTCTGTAAGTTAAAATGTAAAATCTCTCTTTTTAACTTAACAAATATACAGTCATGTAAATTTCAATGCTGCAGTGGTCGATATCGGTTTATGTTGATATTCTACTGTTTGCGAGGTGAGCACCTTGAGGTTCTAGTTGCAAGAAATTTTGAAGAAAAAAATGCAGAAACTTGAAGAAGAAGAAAAGAAAAATTACAGCTATTGTAAGCTTAGTACATGTGCAGGCCCATAATGTTACTAAAGTATGGATTTTCAGTGTATTAAAATTAAAAGGTTTTCAAATCTGACGTAACGAACAGTATCTGTTACATTATGTGGCATTCCAATGCTAATAGTTGTCTGGATCCATGAACTCTTATTGCTAAGACACGAATTAATAACACACAAACTTCCGATACTGTGACCTTGTACATAAGCATCAAGTCTGCGCGCGGATTTATTTATTTATTTCGGTAGGTTTAGGAAGCAGTTATTGATATTTTTCTTTGGTTTGCCGAGACGCATGTGAAACAGATCCAAAATCGTACACATCGCCATGATAAAAAACAAAAGAAGGAAAAAGCACAGATGCATACATACACACAGACGTACGTACATACATAGATGAAGGAGGGAGGAAGGGAGGGTAGACGATAAATTGCAATGCAAGGTTTTTGTTTTTCATGAGATTTCTATAATTATTCAGAGTAAGCTAGTGGTTTTTGCTAAGGTCTACTTACAAGGCGGCAAGCTTTAACATTTGCGCCAAAAAAAGCCATAGCTTTTAAGGAGGTTTGTTTCATAACAAATATATAAGAAAAACATGATACAAAAACACATTAAACCTGTATCGACTGTATGAAAATACAACTGATTAACTTATCAAGCTTATATAATAAACAAACTTACCTTTATACTATACTGATAATGATGTTTTAACGTATACATTTGTATGTCGCAATTTACAATGTGAAATGAAATAATGTAATGTGGATTGATTGATGTGATTGTTGGGGTTTAACGCCATTTTTACAAAAGATCCACTGATTTAAAAATAACCATTCAGAGAGAGAGAGAGAGAGAGAGAGAGAGAGAGAGAGAGAGAGAGAGAGAGAGAGAGAGATAAAAGTGAAGACGACGATGTTGATGATCAGAAACAGAAGGTGAAAAACGTTTGTTGTATGCGAGAAATAAAAATTTCTCATTAAAAAAAAAATTGTGTGACAGCTCCATTCTTTATTTCTTTTAGACACTTACTTTGGAATTGTGACATGACATCTTCAGAAGTGTTGAAGTGTGCTGAAAATGAATAAATCATTATTTTTCTCAGCAGATGACTAACACTGCAAATTGGTCCACACGGGTCTGTCAATTTTAATCGGTACCTCATGTAGTTTGCTTTATTTACTTTTGTACATGTAACAGTGTAGCTCTCTCATTCTATAATGGTTATTTTAAAACAACAGGTAGTAGAGAGAAGAATAGAAATGTGTACCGAATACAACTCATCCATCATACAAGATACAAGACACAAGAGATTTTGTTTAACGTCGGTGGTCTTGGTAAAATGCATAACACTAACTTTGGACGAATTACAGGTACTATATTAGATACCAGCAAAGTGGAGTCTGCAGAAGATAAATATACTGAGATTATATACCCAGCTGACCAACCCGTGGCACGGAAAGACATTTTGAATGTATCTTAATACATTGAAAACATTCTGAAAAATAGTATCCAAATTATATAGACGATCTGATCAAATCTTTCTGGACGGTTTTGAAGAAATATTTTTATTACCTGGAACAAAATAATCATCGGCATTATAATTCAAACAAAGTATTATTAATAAATTGCCAAAGGAATATTAATTCATTGCCAAGAGAATATTAATTCATTGCCAAAAACGCATTTTCAACGTGCTGATCAAATTCAGAGCGAGTAAAGAATGTTACATACAACCTGATGCACAACTTCCGTCTGTACTCGCGTATAATTCGATACCAACTGCAAACTGCATAGACCCAGATCTGCCGTCGCATAATGCGCCGGCAGATCTGGGTCTATATAGTTTGTAAGGACTAATCAATAGAACAAACAACATAGACCATGATCTGCCGGAGCATTATGCGACGGCAGATCAGGATCTATGTTGTATGCATTTGGATCCGGATTATACGCGAGTTTCTCTTTATGTAAGTGTAAAGATTATGCATTCATGATTCTTAGCTCTTAACTTTTATGTTCATAACGACTTGTATAGAATTATAACTGCTTCATTTATTTGCTATTATTTGTATCATGTTATGTCTTAATGTGTGAAATTCTGAAGTCTAGTCGTATGAAGTTATAATATTGTCATAAAGGTGTTGTACTTAAAGGGCAGTAAATCCAGCAAAACCGAACAAAACAACCGCCGTTATTCCTCCTGGATCAAGATAGAAGTACCCGTATGCCGTTACAACAAGAGCAAACTGCCATTTATTACTTGGACCGTAGGCATGCGAACCTAAATGTTTATTATAAGTAGTAATCCATTGATGCTACAATCTTGCTTCAATAACTTATTACAGCCACTGAAAATTTGTCACTGTCTTAAAAAAAAGACCCACGTTGTCTTTTCAAGTTGTCGTGTTTCGAGATACAACATCAGTCAATGAGTTTCGTTAACTTTACCACAAAAGTAGCAAGAAAATGAACTGTAATGTAATTATTCATAATGTCTCAATGGCCAGTCACAGGCCAATATTTAAAATGATTGTGCTACAGATTCACTCACTAGTCGAATAGACAAGTGTTACTAAAGTGTTTATCGAATTATAATCCAAAGTGATAACCTATAGTGTTTTCAATGAAACCGAATGAGAAAGGCATAAGTATTACAAGAGGCTCAAGTAGGCACAACTCAAGCGCAGTTGGTAATATAATGTTAGTAGTACTTTCTTCCCAATTTAATCAAATTTTGTTGTAAATGATAAAATTTGTTTTAAGATATTTCTACAACTTCCAGGCATATTTGATGCCAGATCAGCATAATTTGTACAAAATTAAAACGCCTTCAAATCAAAATGTTTTTGATTTAAAATCAGACTCTGTTGAGCAGTTTTTGTAAAGAAGTAATTTAAAGGTTGTTATATTTGTAGAAATAAGTCATATTTATTTCCCCCCTCCCCAGTAAACAAAGTTGGGGGGATATACTGGCATCATCTTGTCAATCCTTCTCTCCATCACACTTTTATTTACTTAATATCTCAACTCTTCGAGTTATCTTTCATGACACTTTCTATGCTTTTGTATCATGACAAGACATTGTGTCCTGTAAAAAAATGGACTTGTCTCCATTTTTATCACAAATTGTGTATTTCCATCTGTCCGTCATACTCTTGTCAGGTTAATTTCTCCAGAACTGTTTGAGATATCTTCATGAAACTTGGTAACCATTTGCATCATGACAAGAGTCTGTGTCCCATATGATTTGGCTTTGTCAGATCAGTACTTTTAGAATTTCCCCCTTTTTAACAAAATTGGTATTGACACTTCAGATCTTGTGGGGGTGGGGGTAGGGGTGTATTCTGTAAGTACTTGCTTATCGACAGATGAGATCTAGTTTACTGCAGATCTGTATACTTTGTACCAATTTTAAAGGCTTTAATACAAAGATGCTTCCCATTAAATTTGATAAAATCTATTTAGCAGCTTCAGAGAAGAAATGGTTTAAATACTTTTTCCCTATTTTTTTGTAATGGCAGCCATTTTGGATTACAGATCAGCATCATTTTCCGATTTTTTTTTGTTTTTGACAGGCATTTTGAATTTTAGATTAGCATCATTTCTGCAAACCTGAAAGCCTTTATGCCAGGATGCATTTTGTAAATTTTTGTCACATTATATTTTTACCAGATTTTAGGAAGAAGACATTTAAAGCTTTTCGTTTGCTAGTTTAGGTGGCTATCCTGAACATTGGATCAGCATGACCTTAATGCCAGGATACTTTCTGTAAAATCTGGTCAAAACGGAATGTACTTCAAGCTAGAATAATTTCTGTGAAACGTAGTCAAATTCTGTGATGTGGTGTTGAAGAAGACATTTTCAGCCTTTTCCATTTTTAATAATGGCAGTCATATTGGAGGCATAATTTGTGCAAACTTGAAGGCCTTCGTTCCAGAATGCTTTGTGTTAAAATGGTGAAATTCTATTGAACAGTGTCTTTAAAAATTGGAATTCTTCGTTATAAGTTTATATATTTGTAGTAAGAGTGGCCATATTTGATAATGGATTGGCACAATTTGAACAAATTGAAAGACCTTAATGCCAGGATACTTTCTGTAAAATCTGGTCAAATTCTAGAATGTTTCTGAGAAGAAGTTGTTTACAAGTCTTTATATTTTTAGTCATCAGGGTTAGAAGTGAAATTAACTTCTAAAATTTGAGGTTTTTAACAGTTTTTTTCAAGGTCTTAAAGTTTTTTTGAGGTTCAAGACACAAAGCAGTTACAAGATTATCTCGATGGTGAGCATAACATTACAAATTTCAATATCCCCATAAAGAGAAAAGGGATTCTGTTACAGAGCGGTGAAGAGACCATTCCGTGATGACTGTTTTGCCCGACCTGGACAGGCTGTCCGCTAATATGTTCTTCTTCCCCAGAGATGTGGTGCTTTACGAGGAATATGGCAGGCTTGGAGGGTTATCCCTTCTGAGGGATCCAGCAAAGGAGGTTCCACCTCCATGCAAAGAGAAGGGGCATGTGAGCCTCCTTGATGTCTTTAATTTGCATAATTCTCATGCTTTCATGTCCGCTAGGCTAGCCCAACGAAAAACTGTGTGCATAAAAGCGTTTTTTGTGGGGTCAGGGGAGAGCCGTTTATTATTTTTTTCATATTTTTAGTTGTTTTTTTTTTATTATTTAGGTTCATTTCAGGGTTTTTTTTTGGGCTTTATTTAGGTTTCTAAGGTCAAAATGAAATTATAGGGTTTTCGAGGTCTGCTGCAGACCCCGAGTAAAGGTGGTCATACCTGATGGTGGATTGGCATCATTTGCACAAATTTTAAAGGCCTTCATGCAAGGGTGCCTTCAGGAAAATATTATTCAAATTCTGTTTAGGGTTTTTCAGAAGAAGTCATGAGGCTTATCTGTTTTCAGTAAAGATAGCCATATTTAATGGATGATCAACATCATTTGCATAAATTTGAAATGCTGTCTTTTCAGGATGCTTTCGGTCAAATTCTGAGCGGTTTAATGAAGTAATTTTAATTTTTTTCCATTTCAGTAACAGTAACCTCATTTGATAGTGAATCATCATCATTTGTACAAAATCGGTCAAATTGGTTGAATTCTGTCGAGTGGTTTGTGAGAAGTCATTTAAAGTTTTTCTGTTTTAGTAACAGCAGCCTATTTGATGGAAAACATGAAAGGTCTTCATGCCAGGCTGCTCCCTGACAAGTTTTGTTCAACTGGCCAAGTGGTTTTTGAGAAGTTTTGAATAGTAAATGTTGATGGATGATGGACAGATGCACATTGTGCACATGACCATACTATAAAGCTCACCTGTCCATATGGCCAGGTGTGCTAAATAAAGGAGTGAAATACTAATGCATCACTCCAAATTATTATGTCATAAACAAAATCTTAACTTATGCAGTTGTCAGTGACAGGTTGGTCTAATAGGCACATGTAACTCATCACACTTCAACTTAAACTGTTATTCTTTGTTATCAATATCTAAATTGTCAAAATGTGCTCCCTGTCATACAGCTGTATACAGATAGCCTTGTTACTGTTCTGCACCTGGAACAGACCTGCATTATAAACATGCCATAATTACATTAATTATATAATAATATATTTCTTATTAGACTTAGCATGACAGTGACCTCTGACCTTTATTCCCAGAAGCTATATGTTTCTTTATTACTGCAAGCCATCCACAAAGTTTGGTCAAGGTACTTACTCTGGAACAAAAGTTATTCTGCAAAATGAATTTTTTCTTTAGGACACAATGTCCTTGACCTTGGAGCTATTGACCCTAAAATCATCAGACTTCTTCCAAACCTTAAATACAAGTCCTCCACAAAAGGTACAATTTCATAATATCACAATGAACACTTTTAAAATAAATTATGAACAAAATAAAAATTGTATGGGCCATTTATGTATGTCAATAGCAATGACTATAAGACCTTGGATACTTTAAACCAGTAGATTTTTTTAATAAAAGTTAAAAAAAATACTGTGTTATCAAAGGAATCAAATGGACTATAACTGTATACCAAGGACACTGTCACAAAATGAGAATCTGAACTGTCAAACTTGTGAGTTTAGCTTTGCACCTGTTTACATGTTTGTTAACTTAAACTGGGAAATAACTGAGTTTATTAACTGATGTCTTTAGATCAATCAACCTGAATGTACAAGTTCATGGGGTCTTGTCATGAACTAAACTACATGGTTAAATGTACTGGAGAAATGTAGAGTACATCAGGCAGTTTCCTTCATATAAAGGGCATTTGTCTATAAGGACAAATTTGTAATGTCCCTTGAGTGTAATTTACAGACAGGTTTTACTGTAACTACATGTATTTCTCAGATGAAACTATAAATTGTGTACTATCCTCTTTTGCATAGTATAATATTATTTATAAAATGCAAACCATTCTCTTTAAAAACATAAAATATAACCAACCACCAGAAAAACCATGAAATTTTTAAGAAACTTTCCATTATGAGGTCACATTAAATTGACTAATGGATTATCATGTCAGATTAAGAGATTTGGATTATCATGTCAGATTAAGAGATTAGGCTGCAGTGTTGACAGGGAGGTCTAATTTTAATAATGTTATAAATTTACTACATTTTATATTACTGAAAGGCTTGCACTAAGATGAAGGATTACTGACATTTCATAATAAATAGTGACTAATTTCCGACAAAATCAGCAGAGGTTGTGAGTTCTATATAAAAAAAATGTGCAAGTCAAGGAAAAACGATGGTATAAAAGTGCTTAATTTTATTGACTGATGAACAGCAAATGTACACATAACATTATTAAGACCTGTGATACACTGTATGTACATAATTTAACCTTGATGTGTTCTGACGTTTGTTTGTTTGTGCTGAGTAGGGACATGAATGAAATGTACAAAATATAATGGCTAGAGTGTCATGATGAAATTAACTCTCAGGAGCCTGCTCCTCTGCTGGCAGTTCATTTTGCTGCTGAAATAAATTAAAAAAAAGAGAAACTGTTAATAAATGTTAAGAAAAAAATATTTATAAAGGACAATCAAGAAGCATGAGACTTGTCCTTGATGGACAGGGGTCCCTTATACAGAAAAGTCATTTAGATATTCTGTATTTTTACACATATCTGCATGTAGAGATAAAAAAAATTAACAATAAATAGTAGTCTTTTGAAATAAACTAAAGTGATATAAGAAATGTGTGAAGTATTTATTACAACAAAAACCATGGACATGTATAAATGAGTGGGATGAAAATTGTCTCAAAATTCTTATTTTTACAAAAAAAATTAAAAATTAGAAAATGTATTAAATTATCATATGAGGCATTGATAGCTGAAACCCTGTGGCATCATAAAATCAGTTAGAACTGGCCCAGCTGTGTAATATTAGTTACATTTTTTTAAAATACAAACTTTCATCTAACAAGTCCAGATGACTATACCTTCTAACAGCCATTCAGATCTATTTGAGGATGCAAACGGGTTGTGTTATTTTCCATATCTGGAGCTTGAACCAATAGCATAGTCTTAAAAAAACTTAACCTAAGCCAATAAAACGTGAAATGTAGGTCACATTGACCTTTTTTATACAGGTAAGTTACTAACAGAGATGTATGCAGTTATCTAGTTCAATGATTTAAACATGAACAGATGAAACAAATTTAACCTAAGTCAGCTAAGCATGAAATATGGGTCACAGTGGCCTATTTTTGTGATGTATGTATCCCCTTACATAGTTTCATGATTCCAGTTACCACAGTATGTGTATAGGATGAAAAAGAGCAATGTCCTCATGAGCTAAAAAAAACCTTAACCTAAGCCAGTAAAATGTGGAATGTAGGTTATAGTAACCTTTTTTTGTTGTAGGGGTGTGATACTAATAGAGATGTATGCAATCATCTAGTTTGATGATTCTAGCATGAACAATATTTAAGAAATAAACTTATAACAAAACTGAAACCAAGTCAGTGAAGCATAAAATATGGCTCAGTCACCTTCTTTTATGTTGAGGATCTAGTATTCATCATGATGCACCCCCCACCAAATTTCATGATTCCTGTATAACAGTATGTTTATTGGGTGCAACCCCCCCCTCCACCCCCGAGTTAATGCAAAAAGAATGTACAAATAATTTTCATGTACAAAGTTAGCCCCTTAGCCCCCTCCCAGTGCAGTGGGTTGGTGTTATGAATTCCACTCCAAACTGTTGCCTAGGAACTAGGAAGAAAGAATGGTTGAGATGCAGTGCGACTGTATATATGTATATGCTTTTATATGTGCAGATGCTGCTGAAGGGGGTAATACAATAGCTCCTCTCTATTTCATACAGGTGAGCTTAAAAATGCCCCTTTGTTTCAAAAAGTGCACCTTCCTTTGACAAAAGTGACCATATTTCGTAAGTGTATTCCTTTTGCCCTTCCCTCTGTAAAATTCCTACCTGGTGCACTGAGTTTAGTTTCACTATTTGGCTTCTTTTTATCTCAAATATCCAAATGCATAAAGCCAGATGTAACAAGAATGTAAGGGCAAATATGTGTAGTAACTAGAGTTGTTGAAGTCTGGAACAGTCCACCCAATTATGCAGTGAATGCACCCTCAGTATATGCTTTAAAAAAGCAGATACAATGTAGTAGTGTTTTATGGCACCTCAGCTCAATAGTGAGATAAAATAAACACTGGCAAGATTACTCCTCTAAATTCCATCAAAATGACAACCAGAACACTTAACAGTCAAGGAAAATAACATCAAAAGTACTTTTAGAAGCTGTACAGTTTACCACAGTATCAACTACAGTAAGAATACAATTGAAAACTTGAGTAGGAATGATCTAAATCATCTCAATCAAGCTCATACCTGTTTATCTAACATTTGGATTTATTTGACCTTTTTTAAAATTCAGTTTTAAGTTCAATTAATGAGACAATAATGTACCTGCAGATTGTACTATAGAACTACCAATAATTGTTTTTTTTGTAGGTATCAATTTTCATGGTTTGGTAAACAAGAGTCCCTTGAAGGGACTAGTTGAAAACAATTTCTCGGAATCCAAGATAAGACCTTTTCTTCCTTTTACTGATGAGTGTTGAAACCATCTTATATTCGTAAGCTGTAACAAGATTTTCAAGATGGCCATCATGGTGGCCATACTGGATGTCAGATCATCGTTATTTTCATTTAGGACCAAAACTAGACACCATAAGAAATCTTCTGGTCAAAACCCCATATTGATATGACTTTCTGCTGAGGAGTAGCAATTACAAGATTTTCAAGATGGCTGCCATGGTGTCCATATTGGATATCAGATTGGCACCATTTTCATTTAGGACCAAGTAGACATCGTAAGAAATCTTTTGTTGAAAACCCCATGTGAATATGACCATCCATTCTGGAGGAGTGGCGATAACAAGATATTCAAGATGGCCACTTTAGTGGCCATATTGGATGCCTGAGAGGTACCATTTACATTTAGGACCAACTAGACATTATAAGAAGGCTTCTGGTGAAAACCCAATGAGGATATGACGATCCTTTCAGAAGGAGTAGATATCACAAGATTTTCAAGATGGCTTCTGTGGTGGCAATAATGGATGTCTGAGAGGCACCATTTTCAATCAGGGCCATCTAGACTTTGGGATGAATGTGTGTGTAAAGTTTCATGGCAATCATCCAAGTAGTTTAGGAGGAGTAGGGATAACAAACTTGTGCTAATGAACGGATGGACGACATATGGACAATGGACCACAGACAACGGGCCATCCTATAAGCTCTACTGCTTTATGACCATTCGATCTAGAAATGATATTTTTGTTGGCACATGTACTTAAATTTCTAGATTGGAGAAGGCATCCTTTTGCTTTTACAGAAGTCTCACTGTTCATTGGTTCTTTAAATTCATGGTTTGCAGCAACAATGAAATCCAGAGAATTTACAGTACTATGCTTCACCTTTGCTCTGAGTTCATCATACTGCTCCTGTAACAAAGCCAATTTCTGTCTCAGTTCTGACACCTCAAGCTTTAGGGCTTCTACATCTGCTGTCTCTGGACCTGCAGCCCCTAAGTGCTGTTTGAGAAATCTGGTATGCTGGTTAAGGCAAAATACTAGACAGTTGTTCACAACACAATACAGCATACTTAATGGATAACCTAGTCTGCAGAGGAAGACCTTTTGAGTGAATAATTAACTGAATTCATCAGGATTATCAGTTTATCAGAACCATATATATATATGTCCCATACAGGTGCAGATTATGGACAATCTAAACTTGTTTAACCAAACTCAAGAGCTGAGTATTTTTACTTATGTCATGATATTCAATTCAATTCTTTATTTTACAAAACATCAATATAAAATAGACAGTGTGCAACTACAAGGTCAAAGAAAAAAGTCATAAGACAATTGTTGGCTTTGTAACATTATGCTCTATGATATGTGAATAATATCAAACTTTTAGTAACACATACATGGTAATGGATAAATATTGTTCCATAAAAAATATATATCAAGTTATGACTGTAGAGAGGACAGTTTAGGTTTTCTGACTTCAAGACAATCAGAGTTGTATTTCACAGGATAAGAGAAAGTGTACTTCGAATTCCATGACATTTTTACAAAATGCTGAAAACCTCTTGCTTGAGATCTTTTTATATCTACCTATCTTAATTTTTGAAGGGTGAAAGCTGATCTGCAAGGATATGAATGGTTTTTTATATGAATGATTTCTGATATTGGAGAGGTAACTAGAGAACTGGAATTAAGTTCTGAAAAGACCTAAATTGCTTAAATTTTTTCAAATTATCATCTGCAGAAGGTTCTCTGCTTGTTTCCTTTCTTAACAATTTAATGAAATACTCTTGGAGTTTGATCTTTATCAAGCCTAATTTAACATTAAGTGAAGTAAAATTACAAACATTGTTGTCAATATCTATACAGTTTAGCACATAGTTTTTTATTGTAGTGTCCAAAAGCCTGATCCTCAATGTAATCAGGATGCAAAATGATATCAGACTTTGCCTTGTACAGTTTATCATTATCCTCAATGTAAGCATGATGCAAAATGCTATTAGACTTTGCTTTAGACAGTTTATCATGATCCTCAATGTAAGCATGATGCAAAATGATATCAGACTTTGCCTTAGACAGCTTAGCGTGATCCTCAATGTAAGCATGATGCAAAATGCTATTAGACTTTGCCTTAGACTGCTTAGTGATCCTCAATGTAAGCATGATGCAAAATGCTATCAGACTTTGCCTTAGACAGCTTAGCGTAATCCTCAATGTAAGCATGATGCAAAATGATATTAGACTTTGCCTTTGACAGCTTAGCATGATCCTCAATGCAAGCATGATGCAAAATGCTATTAGACTTTGCCTTAGACAGTTTATCATGATCCTCAATGTAAGCATGATGCAAAATGATATGACTTTGCCTTAGACAGCTTAGTGTGATCCTCAATGTAAGCATGATGCAAAATGCTATTAGACTTTGCCTCAGACTGCTTAGTGATCCTCAATGTAAGCATGATGCAAAATGCTATCAGACTTTGCCTTAGACAGCTTAGTGTGATCCTCATTGTAAGCATGATGCAAAATGCTATCAGACTTTGCCTTAGACAGCTTAGTGTGATCCTCATTGTAAGCATGATGCAAAATGCTATTAGACTTTGCCTTTGACAGCTCAGCATGATCTTCTATTAGCTGAGGAATGACATCTTAAAACAGAGGATATAGTTGTAATTCACCCAAAGCACAGAGGTTACTTGCTTGTTTTGGTAAATCAAGAATAGACTTGGATATTTTGCTAGCAGACTGGTTGCAAATAAATTTATCCCAATTTAAGAAAATATTTATTTGTCCACATTAATGCAACTGTAGCACCAAACTTCTTCCTCATAATTGGATATTTATTTTGATACACTATTATGCATATGAAATACATGACTAGGGGCTGGATGTCAAATGCATGATCCAAGCATTGCTGTAAAATGTGTGACCTTGACACCAAAGTCGAAAGGTACATTGAACATGTCACAGAATGAATCATCTTGGCGTCATGCAACTTCAACAGTTTGAAGTTCCTGCCTTTAGCCACAGCCTTAACTGTTGATGCTGGTGATGGAGGAAAAGTAACAGTAATGTCTCACTTCCCACTAGTGTGGGCTCAGCAAAAATGTTAGCTGGCATATCATCAGTTGTGCATACATGACTCTCAATTCTGTACCATGAAAAAAAGTGAATTTTAAGATAAATTAAGTACAGCAGGTTTCAAATTTTCTGTGGTGCTAACTATCTGGCCTAGATAAATGTATTCATTCACAACTTGAAGCAAAGTTTGTTTAAAACATATCAATACTCTATCATTCCACTTCATGTTGATATTATATGTACATGTATTACAATATAGAAGTCCCAATATAATATTATTACAATAATATCATCTGTTAATTTTTATGTGAACAACATATGATGATACTGACTTTGTCATCACAATGTAATGCTATCTTTAAACTTGCTCTTCATTCACTGGAATACATGCTCACTATCTTCTTTTCATTGTCAACTGTAGCTACAATATGACAAAATGTTAAAAAGAAAATTGATACAACATGAACTAGAAAGTGTTTGTAAACAAATATCCTCATAGTTCCCTGTTTTGTCCTACACTCTCAATATGTTCCCCAAATGGGGTAAGGACAGACCCTAGGCCAACTGCAAATCCAAATTTACCTTATCATGCCCAGTAATTATAATTATATCATAACTCTGAAAGTACCGAGATCCCTGTCCTATATATCTATATATATATATATACATGTTTATATATACACACCCAAACCTGTCCTAATGGTCATCTTTACCCATCAGTCACCTGTTCACAATGGCCATTCTAATCCCCCCAAATTTCCTATATAAATGTCCTGTATGTAACGGTCACCTGCCCTCCGCGATCAGCAGCCAGGTGTTTACTAACCAAACAATGGTTTCTCCCTACCTTAAGCAGTCACTGGAGTGTATCTACATTGATCACTCAGTCTATGCAAACTGAATTTTTGTTTCATGAGGAAGGCATTGTTTAGATAAAGGAATATTCTGTGAACTGATGTGCAAACATTTCTTATCTTGCCTGTACTCGTAACTCCAGTCAAGCTGACAGTGTAACTCAAAGGTGTAAAATTCGAAAGCAAGGCAGTTTTTATTACTAGGGTCGAGGGACGAAGCAATCTGTATGCTGGATGGTGTGAAAAGTAGTCATGCTATCGCAGCAGAAATATGCCTGCGTGATAGGTATAGTTCGATATCTTCATCTATTTGCCTGTGAATTAAAGAAATCTCTGAAAAAAAGTTTGTCTTTGAGAAGAGATATGAGTTACATCCCTTTTCATTAGGGTCAGGGATCATTCAATACTTAAAACCTGTCTGTAAAGTCAAGGCAAAGTTTTGGTTCATGGATCACAGAGAATAGCCATATACGGCTTATTTGGATTTCATATTCATCAGTGGCTTCTCACATAAGCCGACTGTCTTTTGATCTTGGCGAGTTCAGCAACTGGCTTATCAAGATATTATTTTTAAAGCGGGAACAGCTGTTTTCAAGTGAAACATAACACAAGTTGGCTGACAAAAGAGTAAGTCTTCTGTTTTACAGTCATATGTAAGCTGTCAATAGTGAAATTATTGTTTTGTCATGGTGCACAAAACAAACAAAGAACGGTGATGTTTTTAAAGTCAATGACGATTTAATTATAGGATGGATTAAAGTGAGCAGAATACAGTAATCTTGTGTGGAACATAAATTTGGGAGATAACATTGATGCGTATTTTATAATTTTGTTTAATAGTGCACGTAAAACAATATTGATAATAATAATAATAATAATAATAGATAATTATATGGTATTTGTTCAAAAACAAATTTTAAAGGTGAACCCGTGTACAGAGGTCACCCGTGTACAACAGCCAGTTTTGCCTTTTCCCATGGGTGGCCACTGTTGACAGGTTTGACTGTATATATATATATATATATATATATATGTATGGCAGGGATCTCAACAGTTTCAGAGTTATGACCCAGGTGCCACTTCCCCACCACCCAACTCTATATCCAGTGTGTAGATGTTTTTGTTTTGTTTTGTTTTTTTTTTTGGGGGGGGGGGTAAAACTAATTTTAATTGTGTATTACTTACCAGCTATTATTACGTTGCTACCCTTTTCTGGGATACTAAGTCTCCAGTCCAAGCTAAATATTCCCTCCTCCAATTACTCATTGGTGGGCCAGAAAAGAAAAGAACACAATCCCAGTCTGATTTCTTAGCCATATCCAACATACAGAATATCTTCCTCTTTTGACTTGGACCAAGATTAAAGGACATCAGAGCCGGGTGGGATGAGGGAATCTACATAATTAGAATTAGTTTTACACCCCCACCCCCCTGCAATGACATTTTGATAGCAGTAACACATTACCTGCTTCTATTGCATTGTTGAATTTACCAGTTAGGAGGGAGGCTGATAACATCAAATACAAAAACTGGAAACTGGTTTAAGAAAAAATTCACTTACCCTTACTGTAGGAGTGTATCCTACTGTAAGCTGATGTGTTATTGCCACATGTTGTGCTGTCATGATTGGATCCAACAAATAAATGTCTTTGGGGGCGCTCTACAGATAATACATGCTTCTGAGAGAGTGACAGGTGTAAGATGAAGTATTTTGCATTTGCAACATGCACAATGGAGAGAATGTTGGCATACCTCTATGTTACTTTCATGTACTGTGGCTGAAATTTCTATACATATTGTACTTTTGGAAACTGGACATGATCTAAGCACACAACTGACAAAATAGCCACTCTAAAGTACTCGAAAAATCAGACTGAATTAGTCAAAAGTGCACTATTTTCAGGAGTTATTAAAATAGGGAAACAAATTTTGCCAGAGCAGACAATACCAGCCTCTGAAAGTACTATGAATAAATTACAAAATATCTAAAAAGAAAAAAAAGTTATCGGCTCTTTTTTTTTATATTTACCTTTGAAGTCCAGGAAGTGAAAATGACCAAGCGGAGCTAGCAGTTTTTTGAGAGGTGCACATCTTAAGTAAGACCAAGCTGTATACTCTATAACCCAAATTTCACCCATCAATCATACACCAAAATAATGGGAATTCAAAGCTCTTTTAACAATACCTAAGATATACAAGGTCTTTTTTAAATAGCCAGGACAGCCAGTGAGGAAACCCTGGGTAATTCTTTTTCTTTAAAAATCAAACCCTATGCAAAGTACGAAACTGGAGAGCGCCACCTTTACTCTGGTGTGCCAAAGATCGAAGGTAAAAGGATGAAAAGGTAGAATGAGGCTGCCACAAGGCAGCTCACATAACATCATCCAAAGAGGAGTGATCAAAGCTGGCTCAAGATGCAGCAATAACCCTAACCTCATGGGCTTTAATTCTCATGAAAGAAAGATCCCTTTTGGCGACTGTTAAGCTCTCCTGAGAGTGTGGACAATCTACAGTAGGACCCCGCTATAGCACGCTTCGTTATAGCACGAATTCGGATATAACATGATCGTGGCATGGCTCCCAAAAATTCATCTATTTTTTCGTACATGAAAAAAAAATTTTTTTTCTTCAAAGTACGAAAATAATGTGTAAAAAATTAATTATTATTTATAATTCGGATATAATACGATCGTGGCATGGCTACCGAAATTTTACAATAATTTCACCAATTTCTTGAACTACTGCAAAGTTTTGTGCCAAAATAAACAAGAATTTGATTTAATAATTTGGCAAGCTGTATTGTATTCTTGAAGAAAAAGTGTCTTTTGATTGCATCTTTCTTGATATGAATAAAGATGCTGAACATTTCTATTTGTGAATGTTCATTTCAAATGTATCAGTAGTCAATCACTGCACTTTGATCTTAAGTTTATTTTTGAAAGATGTCAGCTCATTTTAAAGCTGATAAGTGTTAATCTTATCATTACTGATACATGAACAATAAAGTCATTAAGTCTTCTTTGTGTTTGTCTTCAATACATTCTGAGTACAATCATTGCTCAAACAATATCCGACATATGTTTGCTCATTCAACTGCATACACAGCCAAGCACCAAACAATGCGGTGGTTGATAAAAGATTCGCACCTGAATGTATAAATCAATTAATTTAAGTCACTGACAATCATCAAAGTCAATCTCAAAGCTAAAGGTTGTTCAAACTATGAGGCAATGATTTATAAAACAAAACAAAAAAACGAAAGCCGCCAACGCGCACACGTGGCTTAGCGGTGTTGTTAGACAATAGCCATGCAATCAGTTGACCAGTGAATAATATTGTACATTCCCTATAAAAATTACCCCATTGTTGATTAACAATTATTCTTGCTGTAGTCGTTCAAACAAATAGGCATCAGAGTTTTAATTAGTAGTTATTTACAATGGATAACAGTACACGGAAACGTAAAGCTTTTGCTGTTAAAGAGAACCTTGAAGCCATGGACAGGATTAAGTCCGGTGTTTCCACAAGTCAGATTTAATTCCCAAGTGATATTTCCCAAGTTATCTGCCAGTGCACGTGGGCCGATAAGTTTGGCTTGTAGAAGCACTCACTTTGTTTTCAAGTTGTTTTCCCACTTGACAACCCTTTGATCAAGCCGCGAGTTTGATACTTGTTCAGTGCCAAGTAACATAGGGTGGTTATTTGAACTCCCTGTGATCTTGCAGCACAATTGACACGTGTCCAGTTGCATCCTTGAATAGATTTCTGACTTTATGATCAAAGTGTTACTTGCAGAGCCCAAGCTCAGTCTCTGCATAAGCACCCGCATATGACAGTAAAGCTGAGGAATCGGGAGTCGGACGTGATTTACGATGACTAGACGACGACGATTTACAATGACTAGGCGACGATGTAGGATTTCAGAACTTTATCAGACAATGATATTATACTTCTGTGTACATATTTTCGATGGAATTATTATGGACTCACTCCTACGCATGCCATGAGATCGGTTGGTGAGTACACAATTTACCCCCCTCCCGCCCCCATTTTTTGGTGCATGCATCATTTTCTTCAGCTAAATGACTTGGTTTTGTCTAGGTTGGTTATAGCACTGTTCGGGACATAGCACGATCTCGTTTTGTGGACCCCGACCATCGTGTTATAGCGGGGTCCTACTGTACCTGGAAATGGTGGCTGCCAAAATATCAGAGGAAACCTTGAGAGGGAGAAAGATATTCTGACCCTTCCTTCTCCTTTTAGAGGTAGCCAAATAAAACCTAAATGCCCTAACTGGGCAAAGGAGTCAATCTTGATCATCCCCAGTACAGATGCGACTGACACTGGGAAACTCAGTGGGCACAGGAGCTACTGAACATAGTTGCTTCTTAGCCAGAAACCCAGGTTGGCAAAGAAGAAAAACCGAACCATAGTAACTACTGAACCATAAACAACCCTTTTCCACCTAAAAATGATTGAATTTCACTCCTTCTCTGTGCCGACACTAAGGATGGCAGGAAGACTGCCTTAAGGGTAAAGTTCTCAAAGGAAGCTTCACTCGGTGGTTTGATTGGGACATTAGATCAGGCATGTGCAACTTACGATCTGCAGACTGCATTCGGCCTACAACCTGGTTTTATCCAGTTACATTTACATGATATGTGTATGTTTAAAAATTGCTATCTGGCCCGCACCCTGGAGGAAGTTGCACATGCCTACTTTAGATAATGTCCAAAGAACACACAAAAAATTACATCAAGGCATTAATGAGCAAGATACCAGTCTCTGAAGCTCAAAATACCTGATGAGATCAGAAAAATGAAGATCCAACCCAATGGCGGAACCTCCAGAGAACTTGAGAGTATTAGAAAGGGCTGCCTTATAGCACTTAATGGTAGATACAGAACATTCTCTTTCCTAAAAATGAAAGATAAAAGAAAATCTGCAACTGCAGGTAAGGGGAACATATAGGATCAATGTGTTTCCTATTGCACCAATTATAGAAGAATCTCCATTTGGCATCATTAACTTTGGAAGTAGATTGCCTTCTGGCATAGGGAATGTAGTTTGCAACCTTGCTTGATAATCAGTCTTGGTGGATCGATCATTCAATATAAGCCAAGTGGGAAGGTGTAAAATCTGTGGGATGTTGTGTAGGAGAGACCCACTGTGCTGCAACAGCAGGTTCCTTTGAGGAAGTAATATTCTGGGCTCATCTACCAACAGATCGAGGAGATTACTGAACCAAGACTGTTGCTGCCATGTGGGAGCCATCAGGATGAGCAGAGATGTGGAGGTCCTAACTTAGTTAAGAACTTGAGGGATTATTTTGAAGGGTGGGAAGGCATAAGTGTACAGATGATCCCACTTCTGATTTAAAGCATCCACTGCCTGATCTGGCGTTGAAGAGACATAATGGGGGAGCTTATTGTTGAGTCTCATTGCAACCAAGTCCACTATTGGTCTTCTCCACAACTGAAAAAGTGACTCTGCTAAAGACTGTTACAGAGAATATTCCATAAGGACCACACAGCCCTGTTTGGACAGGCTGTCTGCCAGGATTTTTTTATTGCCTACAATGTGGTAGACTCTGAGAGTGATCTCATCCAAGACTGCCCATCAGAGGAGGTTCCAGACTTACATGCAAAGAGAAGGAGCAAGTGTACTTTATTGTCACCTGAGGTATGCTACAATTGATATATTGTCCAAAGCAATCATAATGCGGCGACGCCTTAGGAGATTGACACACCTTTGTAGGACTAGAAACACGGCCCATATTTCTAGGCTGTTCATTCTCCTTGAGACCCCAGTCCCTGAAGAACTACTCCCACTGGCTCCAGGTGAGCATTCCATCCCAAATCTGATGTGTCTGTGTACAGAAAAGAGTGGGGTTCCGGGCTGTGAACTGGGACTTAAGTCAGAAATCGGTCCTGATCAATCCACCAACTCAGGTGGTGCCAAAAATCAGATCCCAGCGGACAGAAGGTTCTTGTGTGGTCTCCAGTTTGCTGGAGAGGGCACAAATAAAACCTCCCTAGGGAAATTAATTCTGCAGCTGTGTTCAGAGCTCCCAGGAGAGAGAGGTAAAGTACTGACCAAAAGACCTGCTATGTGGGACAGAATCTAGGCAATCCTGTCTGGAGGAACATGAACTATTCCCTGACGGGTGACGAATATCATCCACATGTACATGAAGTACTGAGAAGGGATAAGATCTGACTTCTCTAGGTTGGGGATTGGACCCAGATGAGTCACCATCAACCAAGAGGGATAGGTCCTTCAGAAAAGTATCTCTGAGAATGTTGTGCATAAACCAGTTATCAAAATACTAGAGGATGGGGACCCTGAAAGACCTAAAGTGAGCTGCTATTACCCCCAATCACCCTGGTAACGGCTCTGGGGGTGGAGGAGAGGCCAAACAGAAGAGCCCAAAACTGAAATACCTCCTGGCCCTGACAAAACCGGAGGTATTTCCTGTGAGTCAGGAAAATAGAGACATAAAGGTACTCATTCTGAAGATCAAAGTGCCCACCCAGTTGTTGGGTCTTACAGCATTTGAAATGTTTTCCGCAAAGAAATTTGTTTAAGACTGAAAGATCGATTATAAGCTGAAACTTTCCACTTTTTTTTTAACACCAAAAAGATCCAGCAATAGATACCTGGTCATTTTCCACCCTGTATACTGTGCCCTTCCATAGAAGGATGTACATCTCTTTCCTTAGATGAACCACAAAAGGAGAGGAGGTTCCTGGAAATGTAGCTGGTAACCTTCATTTATTGTGGGAAGATCCCACACATTGTCCGTGATGATCAACCAAGCTTCTGAAAAGAGGACTAGTCAGGCCCCTGCTTGGACAATGGAAAGAGGAAGATATTGCTGCCTGATTTCTGCAAGTTATCATTTGATGATGAAAACTTACCAACTTGTTTAGAAACTAAATCATCTATATGTAAATAACAATTTGTATTTTAAGAATAGAATCGGTGAAAGCACTTTCTAAATGTATATTTTGAAAAAAAATTCTGCTGTGCTTGCATTATTTTCTTCATAAAATCAGTTTGAAACTGTAAGTGAACCAGCTAAGTGGTAATAATGGCAGACATCACTGTTTCTTGGAAGTACGTCTTCATTAGACTGTCTGTTTTCGTAATTCATTGGGCACATACATTTAAGGAAATTATACAGTTCATAGAAAGCAAAGTGTAACTATTATGTGATAAAAGATTTAACCTAAAAATAAAAATTTGTTTGTCAGAAACATATGGGAAAATGCTATGTTGTGGAATGGATGATAAGCGCTGTAACTTCAGGTTCAGGTTGTTTTCTTACATCACTCATTTTTGTGAAAATACGAGATAAAGTAACAAAGAAAACTTTTCCAACTAATACAGCGTTTTTACGAGTACGTCCACAAATATTAAAACCATAAATTTTCAATCCTATCTTGGAATTGTTGCTACAAATCTAGAAAGTAAGTGGTCATGTGAAGAAAATACATTTCTAAAAATAGATGCATCTACATGGCATACGTCGTGCCATATTTTCATATTTGTATATAGCTGTGTGCCGATTCAGTTTTAACAATCATCCAACACAAAACTAAAGCCAATTTAATGATCAAATGTTTGTTGATGGAAAATATATGAACTTTGATTTTAATTTGTAACATTATCATTTTTTAAATCATATTTTTTGGTTGCCCAACTGGCTTTCACATAGAAAAAAATAGTTGCCAAGCATTAATGTTTAATTGTCCTGGGCAATCGATTTTTCTACCCCTGTAAAAGCAAAACTGTCCCCAAGCTCCATTCCCAGGAAATGGATCAAAATTCTGAAACCACTGTGCACATCTACAGATCATCCCCAATTATATCCTGAGGTTTCAAGCCTCCATCTTGAATAAAGTGTGAGGAGTTGTGGGACATTAGGAACATATGTGGACACACAAACACACATGCATGTCCAGATTGGCTGTATCACATAATCCCCACCTTTCTTCAAAAAGTGAGAGGATAAAAAATAAACCAGTCTACAATAAAAAACAATTTTTTTCTACTAACATGTGAAGATAATTTTCTAAAATTACATAATCGTATCAGGTTCTCATGTTGCATTGTGCATATTGAGATATGAGGATGGTGATACCAGATATCATATTGCTATAATAATGTTGATATTCTTGAAACATTAAGCTGTATTGTTACAACCCTATTGAACCTGTATTTATCTAAGAAAAAATAATGTGTCTCCTAAGGAGCAATACAGTGAGACCTATCTTGATAGACCAAACAAAATGTGGTCTCTCAAGACAGGTGATCTATCATTAAATCATATAATATAATACAGCTGATCAATACCTTCTAAATGTGGTCTTTCATGACAGGTGGGCATCCATAAAAGTGGTCTTTCAAGTCTTTTCATGTAAGGCTGAAAGGCTTGGTATGTAATAAAAAAACATTTTGAAAAGAAAAAGTATAATTTTGTCTCTCTACAAGCATTAGGTGAATAATTACAGTGTCCTTGATTCTTTTAATCTTCAGACTTGATAAAGGATACTCTAGAGCATTGTTTGGTTTCTCTGGCTCCTCATACAATCCAACCAATACTGAAAACATAAAAATACTGATAGTCTATAAGTCAATTAACACTAGAATACTTTTCTTCAGATGCTGAAAATGTATGCAATCCGAAAAGCAAAGAGAATTGAAATCTATTAGCACTTCAGTAAAATATTTTCCATTTCATGCCCTTATGTCTGCGACTCAAATAAAATTAACACCAATAATTATAACAACTATGTGATAATGATATTTATTTTATTTTTACAAATTGTTTCAAAACAATTGGAATAGAGAATCTAAGAAGAGTCCCTCAAAGGAACTAATGCTCTACAGGCTGTAAAGAACTTCCAGGAATCCACTGCAAGTCCATTTTTTTAAACCTTCATTCTTTTTAACTGCTGAGTTTTGAAACCATGTCATATATTCTTGAGAAACTCCAACATGTGAAATTTAGCAACAAAAATAGTTTTTTACACGTTCGAGTCATCTTGTTCACAATATACATGTACCTGTACATGCAGCACAAAATTCTTTGTCATGGCCTTTGTGTGTGAACCTGATATCATGGACAAAACATCAATGAACTTGTCTCAGACACTGTCAAGTTGTACCCACATGCCAAATTTGGTTAAATCTAAAATTAATACTTTTTAAGAACCCCCCCTCCCCCCAAGATACAACAACAGTATAATTCAAGGCATTTTTCAGATACATCCACAAGATGGGTT
The DNA here is from genome assembly GCA_029931535.1 of Margaritifera margaritifera. Lineage (NCBI taxonomy): Eukaryota > Metazoa > Mollusca > Bivalvia > Unionida > Margaritiferidae > Margaritifera > Margaritifera margaritifera. Next base: position 1,234,874 of record JAQPZY010001423.1, on the reverse strand, counting down.
TGATAAAAAAATCCATTCACACTGTAATTGTTTGTGCTATCATGCTCACAAGCCAGTACAGTTAAACACCAGAGAAATGTTGTTTGATCTTAAAATCAATGTCAGTTCTGATTATCGACTTGTGTATTAGAATGTAACTAAATACAAAGCCTGGTCAATGTTCATTTATACATATACAAGTGTGTTCATAAGGTCAATAAAGTACAACAATGCAAGCAATGACCCTTTACTTCACCTCACGGTCAATTAGGTCTGGTTTTCAAACTCTTTCACAAAAGTGCATACAAGTTGGTGGTCTGATCTGCACCATTTGCATTCAGAACGAATTACATATTTTAAGAAGTGTTTTTAGTAACAACCCTATGTCAGTGCCACCATTCATTCAAGGGTAGTAGTGATAACAAGATTTCGAGACTGCCACCATGTAAGCACCATTTTTAATCAGAACCAGCTACATATGACTATGGTACTTTTTAGTGAAAACCCTATATCAATATGACCATCTGTTCAGAAGTAGCTACACAAAGATTTTCAAGATAACCATTAAGGCAGCCATTTTGGATGTTGGATCAGTGTAATTATAATACTAAAAGAACTATATACTGCAAGAATGAAGTGTCTTTAAATGAAAACTTCAAAACAACAACATGTTACTATGATCATTCATTTAGGGGAAGTAGCTGTAACAAGTGGCAGCCATTTTGGGAGGTCATATTGGTGTCATTTTCATTTTGAACAGAGTACATTTAGTGGGAAGTGTTTAAATGAAAACCCCATGCTATCATCATCCCCTCAACAGGTGTAATGATCACAAGATTTTCAAGACTGGCACCATTGCTGCCATGTTGGTGGTCAGATTGTCACCATGTTCATTTCTGATCAACTATATATACTGTATATAAGCCCAGAAGTTGGATCTAACTGCAAGCTGCATAGTAGCATATCTGCCATTGCATAATGCACAAGCAGATCTGGGTCTATGCAGTTTGTTAGGACTAATCAGTAGAACAAACAACAAAGATCTTGAGCCGCTTCATGTCTATGTTGTTTGCAGTTGGATCTGACTTATACCTGAGTACACACGGTAATAAGAAGTCTGTTAGTGAAATGCCAATATTGATACAATCATTCATTTGGAAGAAGTAGTGATAAATAAATTTTCAAGATGGCCACAATAATGGCCATGTTGTATTTCAGATTGGCACCATTTTCATTTAGTACCAACTAGGCACCATAAGAAATAATTTACTGAAAACCCTATGTCACTACATTCAGAATTGATCACAAGATTTTCAAGATGGCCACAATGGCAGTCATATTGGAGGTTTTATTAGTACCATTTTCACCACCTACACAATCTAAGAAACCTTTTAGTGAAAACCCCATGTCAATACCATCCATTCTGGTGGAACAGCAATAACATTATCACAATGACCACTGTGATGGCCATACTGGATATCCGAGGGGCACTGTTTTCATTTAGAGACCAAATAGGCCTTGGAATAAATGTATGTGCAAAGTTTGATTGCAATCCTCCCAGTAGTTTAGAAGGCAATGATAACAAACGTGTGCTAATGGACAGACAACAGATGACATGTCATCACATAAGCTCTTCTGGTTTTTTAGTAGTAGAGCTAAAAATCAATACAAATTTTCTTAACCGGACAATAATACAATGTAATGATGCCATAAACTAAAAAAGGTACATGAACTTATATTTCAACTGACTGATTTTCAACACATTGATTTTAAAACATGATAAATGGTGAGCAATTTGCTCAAGCAAATATATCCCTGCCTCTCCCACCAACATCATGATGGAGATGAGTTTATAGCAAAACTGTAAAAAAAGGACTTAGTCATAGGACTTCTGAAAATAGTGCGCGTACTATGATTGGTCAACATGCATCTGATGATGATGACCATAATATGTACCAAGTTTCACAGCAATCCGCTAAAAACTGCAAGAGTAGTTGCATTCACAAAATTCTGTATACATTGCAACCAGCTGTAAGCCAAAGGATAATAACTATTACAAAACTTATGGGAGCAAAGATTTGTCAATATGTGAATCTTTAGATGATGACTGTAATATATACCAAGTTTAACAGTGATAAAAAACTGCAAGACAAGTTGTGTTCACAAAGATTCTGTCTTATACCTATTCAGATACAGGACAACAAGGGTTATAATTCAAACAAAATTTGTGAGAGCACAATGATTTTCCAATATGCACATCTTGAGAAGATGGCCATAACAAAAAGTTTCATGGGAAGTCGCTGAAAACTGTGAGACTACCGGTAGTTGCATTCACAATATTCTTTCATATACTCCATCTAGCTCCAAGTCAAAAAGTGCAGCAACTTGTTCAAAAAGAGTGTACCAAATATCACAGTGATCCATCAAACACTGCAGGACTGGTTGTGTTCTCACATGATCCTGTCATATACTGCAGTTAGTGGCAAAACCAAAAGGGGCAATAATTTTAACATAAATTGTGGGACGAGTTATTTGCTGATATGTGCATTTTTAAATGATGACCGTAACATGGACAAAGTTCTATGGTGATCCACTGAAAACTTAGACTAGTTGTGTTCTCAAGATTATGTCATACACTTCATAATACCCCAATTAGAAAAGGAAAATAGCTCCAACACAAATTGCAGGAGTACACTGATTTGTCAATATGCACATCTTCAGATGATGATCATAACACTGACCAAATTTCATAGTGGTCCACTGAAATCTGTAAGACTAGTTGTGTTCATTAGATCCTGTCATACACTGCATTCAGCTGCAAGTCAAAAAGGACAATAACTCGTATACACATTTTGGGAACAAAGTGATTTGTTAACATGTGCTTCATCAGCTGATGCCCATAATATTTACCAAGTTTATAGCAATCCATCAAAAACTGCAAGACTAGCTGTATAAACAAAATTGAGTGCCACATGGAAGGATGGACATGAGGATTACTATATATCCCCACCTCCTTGAGTGTACAATAAAACTGAAAAACTTTTTATCTGCTTTCATTTACTGCATTGTGTAATTTTACCCGTACCAAGTCAATTACCACAAACTTTGTTCCTACACAGTAAATCACCAAAATTCAATGCACAAAATATTTGGAAATTTAGCAAAGAAAATAAATGTAAAAATATCCTGCATTGTAAAGGTTTGTGGTTTTGTGGCTTTAACGCCATTTTTCAGCACATGATAGGCTATACATGGCAGCCAGTATATTTGGTGGTGGAAGAACCAAGGAAGATCCCGGAAAGAACCACCAACCCAGGGGAAGCTACTGGCATACTTTCTCACATACCCATGTTGGCCGAGCTGAGACTTGAACTCACACGCACATGGGTGAGATGTGTGAGTGATATGTAAAGGCGAGTGCCTTATACCACTCTGCCACCTGGGGCCCTGCACTTTAAAGACTGTGATTCATTATGGATTCAGTACAGAATATATCAAGTTAAATTTCTGCATGTGTGGAGGTGGCAGTGGGAGCAGATGGTGGTCATGAGGTGGGTGGGTAGAGAGAAGGATGAGAATAGAGAACATGCTGATACGATGAATATGCTGGTGTTTTTTGTAATCACTATTAAAGGTGTATGAAAGCGATAAAAGCTGTGTATACTAATGGGTAATATCTAGCTGGTGCTCTGAATTTTCAAGGAGATGAGTGAATTTATTTTCAACAAAGAGGAAAAGCACATTAACGTCTGTGTGATGGATCTCTTGTGATAGATTTGGGGATTTCTTAGAATTGCAGCCCCTGACTTATCAGGAGTTCTAATGTTACTAATGCATAGCACATTTCAAAATTTTGGGAGTGGCAAGCAAACTTTTCTCCCTTTCTCTAAGAATCAGGAACTCTCATCATCAATGATAAACCCCAAAGACCCAATTATAATCTGGTTGGTTGCCAATCTCATTCCTATGATCTTAAATTTTAACAGGCAAACTTGGACTGCAGTATTTTACAAGAACTTACGGTAAAAAATCTGTGCATTTTCTTTGAAAACTAAATTTGCTTCACATTTTTAACTACTTACTTTTCGTAAGAGCATCTAGCACTCCAGCTTTTTCAAGATACTTTCGAAATTCTTCTCTTTTAGAATCTGCAGCCTGAAATGAAACATGGATTAAATACATGTACCAACAAAATATGGATTTTTTTTTTTTTTTTTTTTGGGGGGGGGGGGGTAAATTAATTTTAATTATGTAATGCTTACCTGCTATTATTGCATTGCTTTCCTTTTCCAGGTCTCTAGTCCCCAGTCCAAGCTAATTATTCTCTTCTCCAATTACTATTGGCAGGCCAGAATTGAAAGCAACATGATCCCAGTCTGACTCCTTAGCCAGCATAATGAATACAATTTTCTTTTGACTTGGACCTAGAGCACAGGACATCAGAGTGGGGTGGGAGGATGGAATCTTTGCAATAATAGCAGGTAAGCATTACATAATTAAAATTAGTTTCACCCTCCCAAAAACTACATTTTAATAGCAGTAATACACCATCTGCTACTATTGGTTTGCTGAAATTACCAGTTAGGTGGGAGGCTGATTGCCTCAACAAATATGGTATAGAAAATGCTTGTACAAGTTTACCCTTATGGTAGGAGTGTTCACTACTGTAAGCTGCTAGAAGGTTGGGCCACATGTTGTGCCATCACAATGGGGTCCAACGAAAAAAATGTCTTTGCTCTGATGTGCCAAATATTTAAGGTAAAAGGAGGAAAAGGTGGTGTGAGACCACCTGAAGGCAGCTCTCCTAACATCATCCAAAGACGAGTGATTTAAATAGTAACAAGATGTAGCAATGGCCCGAACTTCATGGGCTTTAGTTCTCAGGAAAGAAAGGTCCCTCTCAGTGAGGGACTGATAATCTCTCTTGATAGTAAGGACAATCCACATGGAAATCGTGGCCACGGAAATATCACAGGAACACTTAAGAGGTAGGAAGAGATGCTTCCGACCCTTCTTTCTCCCTTAAGGCCCTAACTGGGCAAAGGAGGCCTATCTTGATCATCCCCAGCACAGATATGACTGAAAATGGGAATCTCAGTCAGAAGTGGAGCTAATGAAAGTACATGTAGCTGATTCTTAGCCAGAAACCCAGGTTGGCAAAGAAGAGAAACTGAATCATAATTACCACTGAACTGTAAACAACCCTTTCCACTGACAAGGCATGAAACTTGCTCCTTCTCCTCATTGATGCTAAAGAGAGCAGTAAAACGGTCTTAAGAGTATGGTTCTTGAAGGAAGCTTCACTCAAACGTTCATAAGGGGGTTTTGACAATACCCGAAGAACACATGAATGATTCCATCTAGGGATTAGCGAGTTAGATACAGGTCTCTGAAGCTTAAAATACCTGACAAGATCAGCAAGATGAGGGTCTAACCCAATGATGGAACATCTAGAGAACTTGAGCGTGTTAGAAAGGGCTGCCGATAGCCCATAACTCATTAAGGCTTAGAGACACAATTTTGCGTCACGAGGTAGTAATCTTCTTCCATAGCACGTGATGTCATCACAGTTCACAATAGACCCAAGTGGGTGGTATTAGAGAAAAGAATAAGGATGTAGCTTTACAATGATGTCAAGTAACGTAGAGATTCTATGCACATTAAAAAATACATAGGGAAAAAATGCAATTTTGAGACCTGATTTGTCTGGATTTTAGACTTCCTCTCATTAGATCTAAAGCAGACCTGACGAAACTTCACACAGACAGACAAACCTTTGTAAACAATTGGGTAACTTTGGGATTTGGGGTAAAAGGGCAAGCAGGCAACAATAATGTGTCCAATATGCTGATAGAAAACAAAAAGGAGGCCAATTTTCACCCATCTGCTCATGCATGGCCTGATAGCCAATCCAGAAAACCTCTCTTACATATCTAGGCAACTGTTGATAGGAAAATCCCTCTGAATTAGACGTACATGTACTTGGATTCCATTGGAAATAACATGAAAATTTTCTCTTCTACCCCAATCATAAGTGAAAATGTGAAAAAGCTCCCGGCCTTAATGAGTTAATTTTGGACACCAAACATTCTCTTTCCTTGAAAAGGTAGAGAAATAAATCTGCAACTGCGCTCAAAGGGAGTCAGCTATGATCAATGCATTTCCTAGTGTACCAATCACAGAAGATTCTCCACTTTTTATCGTAAATATTGGAAGTAGATTGCCTCCTAGCCTGGATGATACAGTTGGCAACCTTGCTCGAAAAATCGTCCTGGCAGATTGATTGCTTGAGACGAGCCAAGCGTGAATGTGGAGAATCTGTGGGCTGTTGTGGGGAACAGACCCCCTGTGCTGTGACAGCAAGTCCCTCCTCTCTGGTAATCTCCAGTGTTCGTCTACCAGCTAGCCAAGTAGATTGTTGAAGCACAACCATTAGGTCTACAGTGGGACTACCCAGATGAGCAGAAAAGTGGAGATCCTGGCTTGGTGGATTATTTTAAAAGGTGGGAAGATGTATGCATAAAGACGATCCCACTTTAGATTGAAAGCATCCACCACCCAGGTCCTCTGATCTAGTACTGGTGAGACATAAAAGCGGAGCTTCTTGTTCAGTCTTATAGCGAACAAGTCCATCAAGGATCTCCCCCACAGTTGGAAAAGTGACTATGCTACAGACTGGTGCAGAGACCATTCCATGGGGACTAAACGACCCCCTCTTTACAGACTGTACACCAGGATATTCCTCTTGCCTGGATTATGGCAGACTTGAAGAGTGATCTCCGACGAGGCTGCCCATCAGATGAGGTTTCAGACTTCCACACAAACGGGAGCATGTGTACTTCCATGATACCTGAGGTATGCTGCTACTGACGCTTTGTCTGAGGCAACCATAACGCAATGATGCCCTATGAGGTTGACCCATGTAAGGCTCAAAACACTACCCGCATTTCCAAGTTGTTTGTATAAAAAGTCACTTCTCCACCAGTACCAAAATTCCTGAAGAACGACCCCTCTGGCTCCAGGTAAGCACCCCATACAAAGCCTGATGCATTGGTGTACAGAAATGAATGGGGTTTGGGGGTGTGAATTGGGTCAGAAACCAGTCCTGATTTAGCCACCAATGCAGGTGGTGGTGAAAATTGAATTCCAGGGCAATCCAAGCTGATAGAGGGTGCAAGTAAAGTCTTGCCAGGGGTACCAAGTCCGAGTCCCCTGGAGGCAGAGGTAAAGGTGAGCCAATGAGGTCTTAGCCAGCAGAGCTGTTGTGAAGGAGAGGATTTGGTCGATCCTGTCAGAAGGAACATGAACCCTCCCTAGGCTGGTGAGGAAATTCATCTCCATATATATGAAGTACTGAGAACGGACGAGATCCGACTTCTCTAGGTTTGGGATAAGACAGAGACAGGTCAGCATCGACCAACTGAGGGACGGGTCCTTCAGAAGAGAATCTTTGAGGACATTGTGCATCAACCAGTCATAAAAATACTGGAGGATGGGAATCCCTAATGACCTCAAGTGGGCTGTAACTACTCCCATCACTTTAGTAAAGGTTCTGGGGTTGGAAGCGAGACTGGACAGAAGAGCTTGAAATTGAAATACCTCTTGGTTGAGACAAAACCTGAGGTATTTCCTGTGTGGAGGAAGATAGGGATGTGAAGGTACACATCCTGAAGATCAATGGAGACTGACCAGATCCAGGACCTTATTGCGTTCCTGACCGAGACAGTAGCCTCCATCTTCAAGCATTTTTCCCAAAGAAATCTGTTTAAGGTGGAAACATTGATTATGAGCCGAAACTTTTGGCGACAGAAAGATCCAGGAATAGACAGCCAGAATCTGGTTGTTTTACACCCTCTTGACTGTGCCCTTCTACCGAAGGGTGTGTACCTCTTCCCTTAATTAAGCCAGTTTGGACTGGTGAAAGAAGATGGGAGTCTGTAATAGGGGAGGATGTTCCCGGAAATGAAGCTAGTAGACATCCTTTAAGGGGGAGGAGTCAGAAGACTTTCTCCCTTGGCCTATCCAACCGCCTCATCCAGTGAACAATGGGCAAGAGGGAGCTTTGAACTGAGTCTCCTTTGTTACGACTCTAGGGGTAATGTAACAGAATAAAAGACACAAACAAGCTTTCAAGATTAAAATGCAAAACTTTAATTTCCTAAAATATTAAAAGAATTAAAATAGTTTAACAAATAATCAAAGTGAAAGAATTAAAATAACTTACAGTATAGAATATCCTAAAAAGTCCTAAAATGTTTTAAAGTTCACTTCCTGATGTTAATCCGAGTAATCCGGATGAAGTATTCCGAATGAAAATAACCTGCACTGTGTTGAAATTGATAAGTTCTGATTAAATCCAAAATAATCCTTGCAAGTCTGGAATCTCACAAGTTTTAGAATAATGTCCGATAATTCCACGGAGCTGTATAGTAATTCTTATGAATTACTAATTAAATAAATATATTCCACACTGAACTGAAATAAATCTCAATACGACCTCTCTTCATTCAAGCAACTGTAAAGAATGATTTATCACTGGATGAGTTGCTATATATATGCAGATTTTAAAAGGGAATATCCTTTCTCCGTCTTTAATAATATGGTATTTCAAAATAACACAACCCTCTAACAACCAATCAGGAACTAGGTTACGCGTCATTTACCCAAAGGTCTAGCGTACTAAAAATCTTAAAGAGTAAACATAATGTTATTGTAGTATGGAATGTGACCTTTCAATGTTGATTTCAAAAGTACAAAGCTAGGTCAACTTCATTTTCCCGCGCAATTGATCATGTGACCACTTATTGATCGAACAGTAGTCGTATGTATACATATATGCTAACCGCTATTCAGAATAAAAACAGAGATCATAAATTTGTAAATTAAGTCATTATAAAAAGGTAAAAAGGTATGATTCCGTAACACCCTCCCCCATCAACGGAAAAAATAAGGATTTATGCAATAAAAACTTATTTTTTAATATGTACTTCCAACATATAAGTAATTAAATAAAAAAAAATTAATACATGATACAGTCATGTATACAAAACAGTGTAACGGTGGTATTATACACATGAAAATACATCATCAATTAAATTTTACTAAGAAATAGCCGTAACCTTAGCTTGTATTGATTTTATTTGTCCATGTCTCACAATCATGCCCTGAAAAGGTAACACAGGCATGATAAAAGTCACTTTAATATTGATGATCAGGTTCGCTTCGCTGAATCTCTTGAAGAATGGTTCTATTAGATCTTGCCACATGTCGTTGCAGATGATGACATCATTGATGTATGCATCGCAATTTCTATTCGGATGTTATTATTTTCATCAGACGTTGGAAACTTGGGGAACCTTCATCCCAAATGATACGACTTTGTATTGGTAAAGTTCTGGAGTCGTGAATGCAAATTTTTCTTTCTCTTCGTAAGTGAAATTTTGTAGAATCTTCTCAATAGGTCAATTTCTTGCAACGTATTAGTCATTTCCAATCCTGTCTAGAAACTGGAAATGAATATGTCCCGGTGACTCTATTTACTTTCTATACTTTACACATATACGGAAAGTGTTATTTTGTTTCTGCACTGAAAGATGGTAAACTCCAGTCACTTTTATTTGGTTAATGTAGAATGTCTGTAAATAAATATCCCTTTTCTTCTATCAACTATTTCAGTTTGTAAATCTCAGGCGGCAGTATGTACGAAGAGTAGTGACTTCAAATCATCCTATCGGATTTCTCATATTCATTCAAATCTTCAATGTGTGAGACAAGTACTACTAAAGTAATCGATAATTTATGTGGCTATTTCTATCTACATATTGTTCTAACATTCTAACATAACAACGTTGTTTCTGCTTTCTCCTCCCAGAAGTATTAATAATAATTTAAATTCCCTAACTTTTTGTCAGTAGTATAAGGACCAAAATACTTAACCTAAAGATGATATTTGGGGTATAGGTAGCAAAACTAATACTCTATTATCTGACTAAAAAAAAACTCCTACACTGACCCCTCGCAGCAAACAACAATAATTGGAGACCTTCAACCTACTCCCTTCCTGTTCCACAATAATTCCCAATTATATACTATCTCATAACAATATGTTACAATAATTCGTTCTAAAGTCTGATATAGTATCAGCTTCAGAAGACCAAACAGTGTGAAGAACCCGACCAAAACTCTCACTATGGTCTCAGTTTTATTATTCCACAAAGGAATAGCTTTTATAAAACTTGTAGACGCACACTTCGCCGACAAGTATTGGTTGCCTAACATCGTCTCATTTATTCCTAAATGAGCAGACAACGACGTTTCATGGACTACACTAAGTAATTCCTGATGATAGTATTTAGGAACTACTATTTTACCAACTGACCACTCATCACCAGCAATTACTCTAAGCAATCTCTGTTTCCGTTCAAGGACTTCACTCGTCAAGAAGTAACAAGTACCTTCTTGCGTGGCTTCAGTTTCAGTCATAGCTCCCTGAAACAAACAGGAGATATCCGAATCTCCCTGTTGTAAGACATCTAGTGCTTGTCTTATTACACCCTGACTATTTTTATGAGACATAGTAGTTGAAAGAGTATCACTATCAATACTAGATTGAGGAGCAGAAGTGACCTCATGAAAAGCCTGACCCAAAAAGGTGTCCGCTAAAGGAAATACATCCTGTTCAACAACAATATTCTCAAGAGCATACTTTGCCATAGCTCTAGTAACTTCACAAGCTGGATTTAAACCAGGGATTTCTACTTCAATATGATCAACTCTTTGATCCATACTAAGCTTGTTAGTTCCAAGTGGATTAACCACGACCTTATCTTTAGCTAGGTCATTACCTAGTAATAAATGGATGCCCTTAATAGGCAAAGAAGCCACTGCTCCAATGGTCACTGGTCCCGAAACTAAGTCTGATGACAAATTAACACAATGAAGAGGGACATTAACATATCCACAATCTACCCCCTGTATTAATACACTTTCACTAGTAGAAGACTTCTCAGAAAACGGCAAAGTACTATCTAAGAATAGACTCTGAGAAGCTCCTTTATCTCTTAATAGGAGTAGCCTTATCCAAGTCACCAACAAGTGACACAGAACCCTTCGACATGAATGGTTCATAACTCTTCATTATAAAATCAGACTGAGGTAAGCTAGCCTCCAAACAAATATCATCATCATTGATAAATGACCCTGACCTTGACTTCTTGATAACTAGAGCATTTGGAACTGCTCTATTATAATTCTGAGGCCTAAATTGCAACTTTAAGCAATCAGAAATAACGTGTCCCTTCATCTTACAATATGAACACGTGGGCATAGATAAGGTTTTCTGATATTCCCTATCAGAATTTTGATTCTTTACAATCACATCACCCTGAGGTCTGAAATTACTCGAATGAGTTTGAAATAATTTCTTAACATAAGATTGTTGAGGAAAAGTTTTAGTTGTCAATGGAACCTTGTGTATTGAAGAATATTCATCAGCTGTGATGGCTGCCTTTTCTAAAGTCTCAACTCCTTTCTCATTAAGATACATCTTAATATTATCACTGACACAATTCTTGAAATCTTCAATCAATACCAGTTGTTCAAGATTATCATAATTGCCTTCAACCTTCTTAGATGTACACCATCTTGTAAACAAACGTTTCTTTTCCCAAGCAAATTCTACATGAGTTTGATTTGTTTCCTTTTTACATTCTCTAAAGTTTTGACGATGAGTTTCAGGTACCAACTCATAAGCTCTTAAAATGTATTGTTTGACCACTTCATAATCAGCAGATTGTTCAGATGAGAGTGCAGTATAAACATCACTAGCTTTGCCAGTTAACACACTCTGCAATAATGAGGTCCACTTCTCTTTTGGCCATTCTAGATTCTTGGCAATTTTCTCAAAACTGAGAAAATATTTGTCTATCTCCTTTTCTCTAAAAGGGGGAACCTGTCTCAAATGTTTGGCCAAATCAAAGTATGAACCCTGATTGTCATGAGAATGCCCTTTGCTGGTCAATTCTAATTCCCTTAGTCTAAATTCTCTATCAGAATTTTGATTCTGAAATTCTCTAACTTTGTCTATCTCTCTTTCCTCATTATCTCTTAATTTATCCCTCTCTTGTACTTCTCTTAATTTATCCCTCTCTTGTATTTCTCTTAATTCTTTCTGAATTTCTCTTTCATTATCTCTTAATTTATCTTCCGTTCTTTCTTGTCTTTCCCTTTCCTCCCTTTCCCTAATCTTTTGCTTTTCCTCCCTTTCCCTAATTTTTTCCTTTTCCTCCCTTTCCCTAATCTTTTCCTTTTCCTCCCTTTCCCTAATCTTTTCCTTTTCTTCCCTTTGTATTTCCCTTTCCTTATCTTCCCTTTTTTCCTGCATCTGCATCTGTTCCCATTGAAGTTTGATCTTTTCAATCTCTATGTCCTTAGCTATCTGTAATTTCTTTCCCAAACCAGACGGAGATTTTTTCTTAACACTTGAAACCCCCTCTTCAAAAATACCTGATTGTACCAAATATTGAATCAAGATACTTCTAATATCCTGCTTCAACATGGAAGCCTTCACTTCAGTAAGACTATAATGTTGAGCAATTTCAAGTAATTCGTCCTTCTTTAAGGACTCAAATTTCTCCTGGGTAGGATCAGCTAAGAAACTCTCTACTCTGGATGTCATTATGAAAGCCTGTTAGTTTCTCTTTATTTCTTAATCTGGAAATCAAAAAACCACTAAAATTTCAAACAATGAAATTCAAATCCCAAAAAGAAAACTTTCCGAAGTATCAAAATCTCTGAAATAATAAAACTTCGAAAATATTTAATTAAATCTAAATTTCAAAAAATTTAAATTCGGATCCAGAAATTATTCTAATTTCTAATCCTGTAATACGAGCCCCCAATTTATCCTGTTACGACTCTAGGGGTAATGTAACAGAATAAAAGACACAAACAAGCTTTCAAGATTAAAATGCAAAACTTTAATTTCCTAAAATATTAAAAGAATTAAAATAGTTCAACAAATAATCAAAGTGAAAGAATTAAAATAACTTACAGTATAGAATATCCTAAAAAGTCCTAAAATGTTTTAAAGTTCACTTCCTGATGTTAATCTGAGTAATCCGGATGAAGTATTCCGAATGAAAATAACCTGCACTGTGTTGAAATTGATAAGTTCTGATTAAATCCAAAATAATCCTTGCAAGTCTGGAATCTCACAAGTTTTAGAATAATGTCCGATAATTCCACGGAGCTGTATAGTAATTCAGATGAATTACTAATTAAATAAATATATTCCACACTGAACTGAAATAAATCTCAATACGACCTCTCTTCATTCAAGCAACTGTAAAGAATGATTTATCACTGGATGAGTTGCTATATATACGCAGATTTTAAAAGGGAATATCCTTTCTCCGTCTTTAATAATATGGTATTTCAAAATAACACAACCCTCTAACAACCAATCAGGAACTAGGTTACGCGTCATTTACCCAAAGGTCTAGCGTACTAAAAATCTTAAAGAGTAAACATAATGTTATTGTAGTATGGAATGTGACCTTTCAATGTTGATTTCAAAAGTACAAAGCTAGGTCGACTTCATTTTCCCACGCAATTGATCATGTGATCGAACAGTAGTCGTATGTATACATATATGCTAACCGCTATTCAGAATAAAAACAGAGATCATAAATTAGTAAATTAAATCATTATAAAAAGGTAAAAAGGTATGATTCCGTAACACCTTGAAGATCTTGGGAGAAGGTTCCATTGGACGGCTAAGGTGGGTGTATTTCTTGGCCTGTTTTTTTCAAAGTGCTGTTGGTCCACTCAAATTCTGTGATGTAACAGAGGGGATGAGGCCAACACAGAGTGTCTCCGCTTCAAGAGGTGCAGACCTTAAAAGGTTCTTGCAGAGGTCAAGCAAGACCCTCGATGTCTCCAAGGCAGCATCCCTTTCTAGACTAGAGAAAATCTTCTTGTCCTCAGTGCCAGAAGGTTTAGGATACAAATCTGGAGGAAGGAGGCGGTAAACAAATTTCACGCAGTATTTGCTCTGGAGAGGGAGACATCAAAATGGGGTTGCCCTCATCCTGAACCTGCTTATAGTGGTGGTGGGAGGGGTGATGGGACTAACCCTACTAGCAGACCTCCTGGGCAAGTGGGATTGCTGGTTCCTTGTAGATTGTCTAGGGGGTGAGTGGTGGCTCCCCTCCTTTTTGTTGCCCCTGGCTGGAAGCAACAGAGCAGGTCCATGGCCTGTCACATCCATCCTACCTTGAAACCAAGGGACAGACATTACGGGCGCCATGAGGGGGGAGACTAACTTTCACAGAAAGGGAGGGGGGCACCACATCCCATAGGGAATAAAAGGGAACATGGGCGGTATGCCGATCCAATCCATCTCACTAACTGGGTAAGTACAACCTGACTCCCTATCCCCATCAGGATTAAACGTTTACACAGGAATTGGGGGGGGGGGGTATCAACCCCATCACTGTCTCCAGACAAACAATCAAAACCTCGATGACTGTCATCTGTGTTAAAATTTTAATTGTAACTTTGTCAGTAATGGTATATATAGGATCCCTCAGGTACGTTTGTTTTAAAAACATAAAAGTACCATTCTTTTCCCCGTTAATGATAAAACTATGCATTCCATTAACCCTTACAAGCATAGAGCTTGTGTAGATTTTTGGCATTTGAAATTAGAGGCCTGAAATTGGTATAACCCTGCAAGGTGATCTCTAAATTTGAATAATCCTGTGCTACTGTCATTTGTGTTAAAAATTGTAATTGTAATTTTGTCTGTAATAATTTATATACTATCCCTCAGGAACATAAAAAAAAAAAAAAAAAATGGACAAATATAAGACAAATTACTGAAATCTTTATCTACCAGAAAGCAACTAGGAAGTTGGTGCTAGTGCACCCCTGTATGGGAAACCCATCTAACAAATTGGCGCAAGTTTTAACATTATGTGGGCTTTGACTCTTTCAGACTGAGCTGAATTCATACTGTCTGCATTAATGGGGAAAAGAACTGTATGAAATTATTAAAGCTGGTATAAAAGGAACTCCCTTGGTCCATTAGTGAAATCATTTGCATCAACTACAGTAAATTATTTAATTATAACTGTAAATTACAATGTTCCTTTTTCACCTGTGCAAAGGAAACATTGTTGCTTTGCATGGAATATTAATTTCTTCAATCAGTATCAAAAATATATTGTTAAGCCATAAATATATATTTGGAAAAATTAGTCTTCTAAGCCTTCTTTGATTTTTATGTTTTGAATTTTGCATCCTGGGATTATTTGGGTGTTGTTTTTCCCAATGGCAAATACTGTCTATTATTCCCATTGCCAAAACTACCTTTTAAGAAAAATCTGATGCAATTTGATTAGAAAATTATTATAATTTGTGTAACAAGGGATCTAATGAGTCAAAGTAACCTATGCTATTTAAATATTTATATGTTAAAGAATCTTGTCTTTGTAAATTTTTGTGCATTTTTCCCTGGTACAATGTGTAAACAAAATTAAAAGTTTCCCAAATTTACCTTTTTATGTTTCAAAATCCACAATTCGATGTATTCTGAGCCCCGTTTTACAAATGGCTGAAAAATCCCTGCATTTACTGCTGAAGTACTCATATTGAGTATATCTTTAGAAACTGGAAAGAGAAAACTGGAACCAATTTTGTTTTTTGCCTGTACCACTATGCAGGGAACAGCTCAGTTGATAGAGTGTCAGACTCATAATCAAAGTGTCGCAGGTTTGATATACCTGCACATATCAGCCCAGGGCAGCTGTCTCAGTGTGTACTTGGGAAGGGCACTTAGCTCCCATTTCCTCTGCATGACATAGCCAATAATCTGTTAAAAGTGCCATCAACCCCCCCCCCCCCCCCACTATGCAGAAGATACATGTTACCATACGAGTTCGCCATTACACCATTACATGAACGAGTAGGAACGAAATTTCAGTATGTTTAACCCAACCATCCACCTAGTCCTAAAATGTAAGACGTCGACCCTGATAGGCATGATGGGGCGGGGAGGGTGGAATTAACGCACCCCCCACCCCCACCCCATCATGCATATCTGGGTCGACGTCTTACTTTGTTGGACTCGCCACCCACCATGACTCGAGGTGAGAAGGGGCACCTGCCAAATATAAAAAGAATTTAAAAAAAAAACAATTTTTCGCAGAAAAAGACTCCACGTCGTAAACTGAAATTCTGCGTGCAGTTCTAGAAACTTTTGACTGTGTCTAGTCCTGTAAAATATGTAGATTAAATTAACAAGGAAGATACGTACGACAGCCAAAAACGACCTCACAACAAGCTGAACCGTTGTTTCTGATGTTCTGTTCACGGTTCTATAATTCATATTTATTATCGAAAAAGCGGTGGAAACCTGTATTATTTCAATATACATGACCGTCTTTCAAAAATTTTACACACTTACCTTGTAAGTAGTCATTTTTTTCTAATTTACTGTATCTGACCGCCTCTACAGTTGTCCCGTGATTGTTTTGGGTACCAAGGGTATGTAAGTTGCTACACGATTTGTAGTTACACGATTTGAGCATGCGCAATTAAAGTATCTTGCTGTAAAAAGTAATCGAAATGAAAAGAAAAAAAATATTTTCATATTTTAATAACTTGAACTTAAATTTTATTTTAATTTAAATACATGTAATTAAAAATATAACATATAATTTATGTATTTATAAAATTGTCCAAGAACAGAATTTCAAAGCAAACCAAGTACCTAGCCTGGTTACCAGCGTTTGAGGTTTTAAGTCACAACAGTAGGACAAGGGACCAGTCTAACTGTGTACGTTCTTCTATTATCAATTTCTTTTGACTTAGTTTTGTTGTAAGAGATTTCCAGGAGTCCGCCATTTTTTAAAACACGTGAACTATTTCCAATTTGTGTCTTGCCGCAATAATCAATCAAAGTGTCATACTAGAATGAAATGACAGTCTTTTCCCGCACTATTTTTGAAAGTGAATTAAATATTAACAATGCACAGGTACTGTCACTTCGATTTTCATAGTGCAAAAGTTAACTTTAGTCTTTGCTGCATATTATCTGTATTACCTTTAAGTTCAGCGATAGGGTTCACTCTCCAAGTAAAGTATTGTTGTGAAGGTCAAAGCATCAGAAATTACAAATTAGCCAAAAAAATTATAATCCTTTTCATGGTTTTTTCTCATAGTGCAAAATTATTTTATCTCCTCAAACTTTTTTTTTCAAAAAGGGAGTATTTTGTGTACAGTGTTCATGAATACAAATCAGTCAATGGAATGTTTTTTTGGGGTTAATTCTTCAAGTAGTCACTACTGAAAATAACCAGACTGTTCTTGATGCATAATTTAAACATTTATGTGGTATATAAACGGTTTTGTATGGTTTAGGAGATCATATTGAAGTACAAGGATTACAAACACTTGTATTTTCTAAATAAAGTAGACTGCATGTGATAAATGTGGGTAAAGCCAACATTCAGATAAACAAAATAACTAAAAAAAACAAAAAATAAACACCTTTTTCATGTGAAAGTGAAAATCAAATGACATTTGTAACATCCGTCTCCTTTTCAAATGAATCAAAATGGAAAATGTCCCAATCTACAAACCAGGTAATTGTTCTTAATAAATGCCTACTGTCAGTACCTCTATGAGAAATTTTTTAGACTAACACATCTAAAAATATTGTTTTTATGATTCCAGATTTGCATGAAATATTTATTTTGTTCTAATATTTCTTGTGAAAAGTTCAATACTGTATATACTTTTTCAATTTTTTTATTTTTTTTTATTTCACAGTAGTATTGTGCTGATATTTTGTGTGACATAACAATATCAAATTATTATTAAAAAAAGGGTAGATCAATGATAAAAGCACAGACAAATGAGATGTTTATGTAGGGGGATGGATGTTACAACGGTCTGTAAAGGCAAAAAAAATTGCTTTGAGGGTGGGTGGTCACCTTATTCATACAGAAAACAACCACATCTGTACAAGATACAAGTATAAATTTGTATGAATCTTTTTTTTAATTACATTAATTTAATAATCATATGTATCGAGCAAGTTTTATACTGTATTGTAGCAGTAATGATAAAAACAAACTGTATAAATTTTGTTGTTACCTCTACCAGTTGTTCATGGAAGAGAACTGCATTTCTGGTTGAAAATGAGCAGGGGGGTATGTTAAAAATACAGCTATATTCCCACAAAATGAAGAGAAGTCATAAAACTTTCTCTACACATACCTAAATAAAGCCTCTCCTGAGGGAAACCAGCCCCGATCCACACTGTTCCTGGATTTTTCAATAAACTTTTGTTAGAGCCGTGTGAAATTCTTACCAATAATGGTGTAAAAGGAAAGCTAATTGGTTTTCTGTGCGCATATCATGATGTAAAATGTTCCCACCATCCATAAAATAATCCAATCAAAGATAAAAGAATGGGAGGACCATAAACAAGGGTACCCTCTAGGTAAAAAAATAGTATGATGGTGGCATTCTGCCTATGGAAGCACCCCATGGCTACGTTATTATCGCTACAGTCATGTAGGGATAATGGGCCAAATTTAAAAATGTCATCGGGTTCATAAATATGGTATTTTTGTGAAGGTAAAGCATCAGAAATTACAAATTGGCAAATAAAGTATAATCCTTTTTATGGTTTTTGCTCATTATAAGTGCAAAAAGTTACTTTATTACCTGCGGGAAAAAAAAGTCTTCAAAATCTTTTGTACAGTGTATATACTGAATACAAATCAAATAATGGAATGTTTTTTGGGGTTAATTATTCAAGAAGTCACTACTGAATATAATCGGACTTCTTGAGGTGTAATTTACACATTTATGTGACACATGTACATAAGAGGTTTTGTATGGTTTAGGAGATAGTATTGAAGTACAAGGATTAAAAACATACTTTTATATTTTCTAAAAAAGTAGACCGTGTGATAAATGCGGGTAAAGCCAACATTCAGATATACAAAATAGCTTAAAAAAACGAATAATAAAAACCTTTATTCATGTGAAAGTGAAAAACAAATGATATTTGTTACATCCATCTTACTTTTCAAATAAATCAAAATGGAAAATGTAACAGTATACAATCCAGGTAATTGTTCCTAATAAATGCCTACCTGTATGAGAAACTTTTTTAGACTAACACATCTAAAAATATTGTTTTTATGATTCCAGATTTGCATGAAATATTTTTTTTTTTTAATATTTCTTGTGAAAAGTTCAATACAATAATATGTACATACTTTTTCAATTTTACTTTTTTTATTTCACAGTAGTATCGTGCTGATATTTTGTGTGACATAACAATATCAAATTATTTTTAAAAAAAGGGTAAGACAATTATAAAAGCATAGACAACTGAAGATGTTTATGTAGGGGATGGATGTTGCAACGGCCTGAATAGGCAACAAAAATTGCTTAGGGGTGAGGGATTGCCTTATTGTTGCAGAAAACAACCACTTCTGCACAAGTGACAAGTATAAATTTGCATTAATCTTTTTTTTTAACTACATTAATTTATTAACCATATGTATCAAGCAAGTTTGATACTGTATTGTAGCAGTAATGATAAAAACAAACTGAGTATAAACAGCGTTGCTACCTCTACCAGCTGTTCAAGGGAGATAACTCATACACATTTCCAGTTGAAAATAAGCAGGGGGTATGTTAAAATACAGTTCTATTTCCACTAAACAAAGAGAAGTCATAAAAAATTCTCGACACATTTAATATTTAGATACATAAATAAAGCCTCTCTCTCGAGTGAAACCAGACTCTATACACACAGTTTCTGGATTTTTCAAGAAACTTTTCTCAGAGCTGTATCAAATTCTTACCAATAATGTATGGTTTAAAAGGAAAGCTAATTGGTTTTCTTTGCACAGATATTGACATAAAATGTCACAGCCATCCCTGAAATAATCCACTCGGAGATAAAAGAATTGGAGGCCCGTCAATATGGTTGCCCTCTCTGTACAAAAATGGTAAGATGGTGGCATTCTACCGACAGAAGCACCCCCTTGGATACTTTGTTATACTTAAGTCTTGGGGACCAACTATTTAATTTTTGAGTGGGGAGCCTAGGATTTTCTTTCAGCCAGGATACTTTTTAAAAAAATGTTTTGTCTCAAGATACTTTATATTTTAAAATAATTATAATGGATATAATTGGTACTTTTTTCTATAAATTTGAGCAAAAAATGTATTCAAGTTTTTTTGCTAGAAAGGTAAAAATACAACCAAAAAAAACATTAGGGGCATGTGTGTAAATCTAAACACTGAAACGGACCTAAACACACCAAAACAGACTTGTTGAAGTTGTAGAGTTACACAAAAAATCCAAATCCACCTAAATATACCTTTGATAGTGTGCATTATACAAAGTATATGTTCTTTAGGTATCGTATATTATACGAAAATATCAGAAAAGTACATAAGTTGCAGTAGATGGTTAAGATTTTCTTTACATAGTATAACATACAGTTCATTTGTTTTTTGTTGTTTTTTTAACACGCTCATGTGTACTATTGATATGCATAAAATCTCGCTAAAGTTCTTTTTTAATTTTTAGCTTTACTGGTCATAGACCAGAAGATCTTTTGGGATGGTCTGTTCTCCTTCTGTTGTCCTCCGTCTGTTAGCACAAGTTATCGCTACTCCACTTAGAGGATTGCCATGAAACTTTACACACATTCATCCCATGGTCTAGTTGGCCCTAGATGAAAATGGTGCTGCTCGCAAATCCAATATGGCCACCATAGTGGCCATCTTTAAAATCTTGTTATCACTACTCCTCCTGAACAGATGGTCATATCAAAATGGTGTTTTCACTAAAAGACTTCTCATGATGTCTAGTTTGTCATAAATGAAAATGGTCCCAATCTGACCTCCAAAATGACTTACATGGCAGCCATTTTGAAAATCTTGTTTCGCTAGTCCTCCTGAATGGATGGTCATATCAACATGGGGTTTTCACTAAAAGACTTATGATGTCTAGTTAGGCCTAAATAAAAATGGTTCCGATCTGAAGTCCAATATGGCTGCCATCTTGAAAATCTTATTGCAACTCCTCCTGAACAGAAAATTATATTGACATGGAGTTTTCACCAAAAGACTGCTTATATTGTCCAGTTGGTCTTAAATGAACATGGTGCCAATGTGACATCAAATATGGCCACCACATAGTGGCCGTCTTGAAAAACCTTGTTATTGCTACTCCTCCTGAATGGATGGTCATATCAACATGAGGTTTTCACTAAAAGACTTTTTATGATCTCTGCTTGGTCCAAAATGAAAATGGTGCCAATCTGACGTCCAATATAGCAGCCATCTAGAAAATCTTTGAAGCGCTACTACTCCTGAATGGAAAGTCATATTGACATGGGGTTTTCACCAGAAGACTTCTTATGATGTCTACTTGGTCCAAAATGAAAATGGTGCTGATCTGGGGTCTAATATGGCTGCCACAGTGGCCAGCTTGAAGATTTTGTTAATGTTCATTCCTGAATGAATGGTAATATCATCATGGGGTTTTCACTAACAGACAGATAATATTTTATTGATTTTATATTAAAATGGTGCTGATCTGATGTCCAATATGTGGCCATCTTGAAAATCTTGTTGTAGCTACACCTTTTAAAGGGAAAGTCATTTGACATTGGGGTTTTCATCAGAAGAGTTCTTATGGTGTCTACTTGGTCCTAAATGAAAATGACTTGCCCTCAATATGGCCACCATGGTGGCTATCTTGAAAATATTGTTATCTCTACTCCCAAATGGATGGCTGTATCAACATGGGGTTTTCACCAATAGACTTCTTATGATACCTAGTTGGTCCTAAATGAAAATGGTGCCAGTCGTATGTCCAATATGGCTGCCATGACATCTGTCATGAAAATCTTTTCACTATTCCCCTTGCATGGATGATCAGTATGATATGGGGTTTTGACCAAAAGACTTCTAATGATGTCTACTTTGTCCTAAATGAAAATGGTGCCAATCTGATATCCTGTATGTGCACCATAGCAACTAATTTGAAAATCTTGTTATCTCTGAAGAATGTTGGTTATAGTTTCAACATTCTGCAGTTAAAAGGAAGAAATTGTCTAATCTTGAATGCCTGAAAATTCTTTTTGCCAGTTGAGCGTTAGTCCCTTCAAGGGTCTCTTGTTTAAAATTGTTTATATTGACATAACAATTTTCAATATTTATCATTTATTCTTTTTTTCACCATTGTATGATACCCAAATAACAAGTACTATCTTTATATTGCATATCATAGGTATTAAAGGTGTATTTTTGTGTGTACAAATATACTCCAAATACACCCAAATTGTGTTATATACACAGTGTATGTTCTTTTGGTATCTTGTATTTGATGAAAATATCAGAAAAGTTTATTTTAAAAAAAACTGTAGTTTAGATTTTTTTTTACTGTGATGAACCAAATACACAAAATCGCTCTGTCATGTTAGCCAACATTGTATTGATGTTGTTTCTTGCTGGTACCACATGGATGTGTGACTAGAACTAATTTTGATGTTTAATAAATTTATTAAACACTGAAAGTTTCACTTGCCTTTTTGTTTATTTATTATAAACGCCAAAATAATAGAAGTTAAAAGACTATTTTTGTCTATTCATACTAATTTTTGTCAATACGTACTAATTTTTTCAATGATTAGTTCTAAATAGAGATGATTAAATTTTGTTGGAATTGCAAGATTTATTACCTGATGGAGGTGCCCATCCCCAAGAGGTAACCGCTGTAAAATAAAGAATAAACGAGATGATGGATAGTCTTGTAATAATTCTAGCAGTTTGTTTTTGGAGTTGAATTATCAATAAGGTTGGGTAAAATTGATATAGGTCAATAATTGTTTGCTGATGATCTAAAATATCTATGATGTCGTAAACACATACAGTATGTGACGAATCTGGAATGATATTTGAGATGGGACTTTCTACTCCACAAAATCTATAAGGAGTGAAAAATCTTGTGAAGTGGAAGAATGTTTTCCAAGTATTGAAAAATTGATATAGGTTGATAATTGTTTGCTGACGATGTAAAATGTGTTTTGTAATGCTTACCTGCTTCAAACAGTGCATACCCATCAGATAGTCAAAGTCTGTTCCATCAGTGCTTATTGAACGACATGAAACACAAACATAATCCAGTTCAGTAGTAGACCATTGAACAAGTTCATCAGAAATAATACTTGGACATGAAACCACTTTGAACACATTACAAACACAATATAGTAAGAGATGCAACTTAATTTACAATCTCCACATGAAAACCTAGAAACACGCTTACTAGCCATCGTGATTATCAAACTATGAGAACTTGGTGATATGTAATGAGAGCATTTTTGCAATAGATGTTTCAGTCACTGAGAACTCTTCCTTATATATTTGTGTTCGTTGTCAACGGCATAATTATTTTCTCAAATCAATAAAGTTCTCTCTAATCAATCTCCTTAAAATATTTTGGCAGTTTGTGTGTTCCCCATTATAGTTTATCATCAAAAGTTAAATGAAACCGACATTTAATTACGGTTAATCTCAATATCACTTAACTTCTAAAGGTACAACATATTAATTAACCGGCCTCTTCAAAGATAACCGTCTTCTGTCGAGGGATTTAATGACTTATTGTTCCTGCAAATTACTAACACTGAATTGATTGATGCCGCTATAATTAAACATATTATCACCGTCTGTTTATATCTTTGTTTGATCAGTACTCAATTAATTTGATTGCAAACAATAATAGTGAGATCATCTGTCCATTGATATGCAAAACATGTTTGATTAATGCCACTATAATTAAACAGCATATTATCACCGTATACTTGGTTTGATCAGTGCACCATTAATTTAATTTAATTCCAAGCAATAATAGTATGATCATCTGACCATCAATTTGCAAAACCTGTCTGATCAGTGCTGCTATAATTAAGGCACTTTTGTTCTGTGTCCAGTTTATTGAATTTACCATTCTAGAAAACAAAATGTAAGGCTGACTTTAAATAACTTTGTGATCTTCGGTTACATGTAAGTGTTATTATATTATATATGTGTTAATATAATAAAGTATCTATTCATAAATCAAGATTTAATGGATTTAATGTGTGCTTCAAATGAAATATTATGTTTATTAATATTTGCTAAATTTTCAAAGGTCAGAATGAAAATAAAATAAGTTGGGTTTTCTGGTCAGAGATTTTACTCACAAGATAAAAATTAAACGATAACAGTAAAGTACATTTTAATATTATATTACACATCATTAACTCTACACATAATATTTATTATATTTAAATATTATAATGTGAAGAAAACACGATTTGCATAAAAAATCAATAAACATTGGGGGTCAATTTATATACTTAACTGTTTGATAGAGTTAAAAGTTGGTCATACTGGCCTGATTTATGAAAAGTTTCAAAATGTTTTTCAAAGATATTAATTCAATTTTATTTATTGTAAACATTGAAAATTATTTTCGTTTAAAAAAAAAAGTTCTAAAGTCGATAGGTCATATTTTTTTTCCTGATTTCGGCTAGAAATTTATGTGAAAAGAATTGAAAATCAACTTTTACATTCTTTAACCATCTACTGCAAGTTATCGACTTTTCTGATATTTTCGTGTAATATATGATATCTAAAGAACATGTACTTTGTATATTACACATATCAAAGGTATATTTGAGATAGATTAGGGTTTATGTGGAGTAGATTTGGGTGTTTTGTGTAACCGAAGTTATAAGTAACCAAAATGGACTTAAAATGAATGAAATGGACTTGGATATCAGCTAAAAACCAAATCAACTAATCATGTAAAATAGCCAAAACAGAATTGTACACAACTGTTAATGAGCTTTAACATCACCAAAACAGTTGCCTCCTAATTCTACAATGTAAGACGTCAACCCTAATACATGTATGCATGATGGGGGTGGGTGGGTGGGTGGGTGGGTTGATGGCTTACTGCATTAATATTCCATGTCATGTAGCGCTGTTCAGACCCCTCACTAGGAGAACTGGAGGCTACATTTTCAAGAATATCTCGCTTTGTTGGCAGCCCATATTGACAAAATTGCACAGCTTATAGTTGAATTGCTTTATTTGTACTATAATTTGATGCCTTTTTTCTGACATGAGGAAATCTAGGCACAATCAGGTGGTTGCGTTTTTCAAATTCTGTTCACTGCCATTTCAGCTGGTTCAAGAGAGATGATAGCCAAGGAATGCCAAATTTGGTTAACACAGGGTTGATTTTCTTCAATGAATGAATATGTCTAATCACATTCATTTATTTTAGGAAATTGTTCCACATGTTCAACCAACAGGGCTATCAAATCATATACCCCAATGTCCTTGACAATTCATTTTCGATGTCAGACATGTAAAATTTTCCAAGATACTTGTGCTGGGCAATTGCTTTTTATATTTTAAAACAAGTCAGGCAAGTGCTAATTTTCATGCTTTCATTAGTTTATCTGCTTTTTGGACATGCTGAATGCTTGAATCTACCTCTCTCCCCATTTATTCATTCACAGTCTTTGATATATCACACTTACCATAAATGGTCATTGATAACTGCTGCTTGACTGCATATTGGGCTAAGCGACAATTATTGGCCTGTCAGAATATTTCAAACAAAACAAAGCCGGTATGATTAGTTAGCAGCGTTTTCAATAGTCTTATTCTATTGCGTTTACTCAACCCAGATACTCACGAGAGGGTCACCCATTGCCTTAAATCACGCCAATTATTGCAATTTAATTAATGAAAGGTGCTTTAACGACATTAGTGTCGGTTTCTTTATAAACTGATTAAATGACAATAATGATTCTTTCATTGGTAATTGATGATAAGAGGATCAGCTTTCCGCATGCAATATTATGTTTGAAACGAAACGATTATGCTAATTATGGAGCTGTGTGTTTATAGTTTCATGACAAAATGTATGTTATGATCACTAGAAGTAGCTGTCAAGCGAGGTGATCTTTTCAGTGTGGATTAGAGTTTACTTGATTATTTTCGCAATAAAGGTAATGAGGAAGATTCAAGGAAGGAAAATTCACATGAAAGTGGAGGGAAAACAACATTAAGGCTGCCAACGAGTCCAAGATAATTATTTTTCCAAAGAGACATAAGCCAGACTGTGGCAGCATAAAGTGGCAAATATGACACAACTTAAAGTAGGGCTGAGGGAAAAAAAGTTCCAAGCACGAGTTCGTTGCTACAGATACTTTACTCAGCACAGTACACTTATCCATTACACTACTGAAACTTACTACAAAACCACAGGTACCATATTCAAGCTTGATAGTAAAATGGGTCCAAACCAAAAAATAATATGCTTTGAGTGAAGACAGCGAGTTTAAAACCATT
Source organism: Margaritifera margaritifera (assembly GCA_029931535.1). Lineage (NCBI taxonomy): Eukaryota > Metazoa > Mollusca > Bivalvia > Unionida > Margaritiferidae > Margaritifera > Margaritifera margaritifera. The sequence continues at coordinate 1,208,438 of JAQPZY010001423.1, read as the reverse complement.
CTGATACGTGGCCCCATTGATAAATATATAATATGAGACCAGGTTTATAACTTAAGAAATTGTAGTTTTACAGCTAACCTCAATTTCCTAATGGTTTTTCGACACTTTTTGTAATCTTGGTGTCATTTTAATGTGGAGAAGTTTTGCTTTTCAGTGAGCTCTCAAACATCTTGTAAATATAAGTTACATATGTGGGAACTTAAGAGTAAAAAAATGTAAACTTTGTGTGATGTTTCATCTGGTCATACGGTGTTGTGTTTTGCCCATGTCACCAGAACTTTCAAGATTGCACAGCTTTATTGACACATTATCACACTAAAGCGAAGATGCCAGCCAATATTTTGTGTATGCAATTAGTTTTCACAAGGAAAATGTTGCTAATTAACATTAAAAAGAAGAATTCCATGCATCTCGGCAATTTTCACTAACTTTGTACTCAGTAATGTTATGTATGATGTTTATATAATGTTATAAATATTTTAGGAAATTATAAATGTTTCTTGACTTTAATATTTGCTCAGACCTTAATGTTATGTATCAGGTTTACATGTTTAGCTATTGTCCTTGAATTGGGTTGTTTACTTAGTATTTGAGTTTAAGGATGATTTTGGTAAACAAGTTGTTGATTTAATTTGAGGTCGGGGTTGATTTTGTTTACAGATTAAAGAATTTCCATTAGAATTGTGTGTTAAAAGTCACACACACCATATTATTTTCTAGAACATTTGGTCGTGTGACCTATCTTTATATACACCATGTTTAGTGGACAGTTTTCAGTTTCGACCTTAACATCAGTCTTTAAAGAGTCATTACAGTTGTGAAAAATCATTCCAAATTCTGAGACAGGAATTATTTTAAAATATTAATTGGATTATAAAAGTGTTCATCAACTATTGGATTTTGGATTTTGAATTGATAATTTTGGGATTTATGTGAAATTATTCAAAGATATTCTGGAGTACTTCATTTTGGCATATCATCACATTAAAGACCACTGACACATCAGGACAGTAAAAACTATTGGCACATCAGCACATTCAAGGATACTGAAATTCATTCAGAACATTCTATATTTAGGATTTGTGATTAGGACACTTAGGATTATTGGATTATTTGGATTTTAATTCATGTTACTGTAAGTGTATTTTGATATTCATTTTAAATATCTAGAAATAAATTGTTGATTTTTACTTGATTTGTTGGTTTCACTTTCTTTCTGTTACATTTTTCTTAGACCATAGAGTCGTAACAGTAATCAGTTTCAGTCAAACCTCCATTTTTAGAGAACTGCTCAAGGCTGCCAGTCAAACTCAAGATTCCTGCTTGGCCAAAAGTATTGGCAGGTTTTTACGTCATGGGCCCACTTAAATTAAGACCAACCAGCTGTTGTCTCAACATTATGTGCTTTCTAAGTAGATTACAATGGCATGTATTGTGTGAAACTTAGTGGGAATCGGCAGAGACACCTAAAATGCTTCTTTTGAATGTAAGTTGGTAGAATTTTTCTGGTGAAAAATAATTTCATACTGATAGAAATATCTGCTGGTGTCTTCGTTTTTTGCGGTGACAATGTATCAATAAAGCTGTAGTAGTCTTGAAAATTCCAGTGACCTGGGGTGAGCATAACTCTGGCTGGCTAGATGAAATATTAAAAAATGTTGACATTCACATGTCTAACTTGTAAAGATGTGTGATAGATCATTGAAAAGGAAAATTTCTCCACATTAAAATAATGCCTAGATGATATAAAAGTGTCATTGTAAAGATGAATATAATGAAGAAATTGGGCTCGGTGTTAAACTGCGATTTCTTGATTTAGTATTCAAACCTTGTTTCTTATTGTATAATTACAGTGGCGGAAAATGAAATATTGTTTCTGGGTAAGGGGGAGGCATAAACAAGTAGGTGCAGGGTCTGCGGTGAGAGATTCCGGTGGGAGCCCAGGGGGCAAAGCCCTAAGAAGTTCCTGCATTTTACATGTTTCCAGCACATAATTTTAACCATGTAACTGTAGACAAAACTTACTCTATGAAATGTTCAGATTGTTTCATGCTCATTTTTAGGGTGAGCACTGTCAGTGCCCCTGCAGTTTTTTCTTGCTTTGGAAGATTCACTGTACTCAGAGATTCAGAATTATGTGACAGACTTGAAAGGGACCAACCATTTCATTTTCGGGGGTAGCAGGGGTATGGCTGCAAAATATTCCCTCATTACCTATAAAAAATATAACGTAGAACATGAAAGTCTTGTTGTGATGTAAAATTGTTTTTGCTCATTTTTTTCTGTCCATTTAGTTCTGTTATAAAGGAAACAGACATCAGAGAGAGAGAGAGAGAGTGACCACAACTTAACCTACCAGGTCTTCTGACAGCAACAGCTGTGATTTAGCATTGTATGCTTAAGACTGGCATTATCTGAACTTTTGATCTTATGATTAGGTTTTCTTCAGTTTTCTTTTTTTTTAAAGAACTAGTTTCAAAATTAGACCAATTAATGTACAAAGCTGATTAAAAAAATTTTCCCAAATGTTTCAGAAGTATGAAGTAGAAGAATTGTAATAAATAAAAAAAATGCAGTCACACACACACACCAGTATTGATGTCAGGCCTGGCCTCATACCTGTATTGATAGCTAGTCCTGGTCTCACACCTGTATTGATAGCCAAGCCTGGCCTCACCTGTATTGATTGCCTGGCCTGGCTCCACACCTGTATTAATAGCCAGGCCTGGCATTACACATATAGGTTCAAACACCCTGATTAAAAATCCCGTCTGTAAGTCCCAGACTTGTCAACAGAGAGAAAAATGTCAACTCCTAAATAATAGCTCATTATATTCTGAAAACCTGCCTATACCTCAGAGCTATGGACATCAGAGTAAGACACTGTACAATGCAGATGTGGACATCGGAGTAAGACTGTAGAAAGCAGTTATGGACATTAGAATAAGACACTGTACAAAGCAGATGTTGACATCGGAGTAAGACTGTAGAAAACAGTTATGGACATTAGAATAAGACACTGTACAAAGCAGATGTGGACATCAGAATAAGACTCTAGAAAGCAGTTATGGACATTAGAATAAGACACTGTACAAAGCAGATGTGGAAATCGGAGTAAAACTACAAAGCAGTTATGGACATTAGAGTAAGACACTACAAAGCAGATGTGGACATCGGAGTAAGACTAGAAAGCAGTTATGGACATTAGAGTAAGACACTGTACAAAGCAGATGTGGACATCAGAGTAAGAATGTAGAAAGCAGTCATGGACATTAGAATAAGACACTGTACAAAGTAGATGTGGACATCAGAGTAAGACTGTACAAAGCAGTTCTGGAAAAAGACAGGATGAAACACTATTTACAAAGGCAATTGGGCTCCTCCCTCGATCCTAAATTTGATTCAACATTTTGCATGAGAATGTTATTCCATAGTTGGAAATCTTACCAGAAATGTACATATTCAGCCTTTTGATTGGTCAGAATGTTTTCGAGTCCTATTAGGAGTCCAGTAAATTTGTATGAAGGAACGGCCTGGACATTTAAAATGCAAAGTTCACATATATAAGTCGGATCCAACTGCAAACTGCATAGACCCAGCTCTGCCATTGCATAATAAGCTGGCAGACCTGGGTCAATGAAGTTTGTTAGGAGTAATCATTAGAACAAACAATATAGACCCTGACCTGCTGGTGCATTGTATGTTGTTTGCAGTTGGACCTGACTTGCAGGTGAGTATATACTGTAGTTACCAACAAATCTCAGCTTTGTGTATAATATCACATTTGAAGCATGGCTTAATTCTGTGCTGCTCGATCAATAGTTTCTGCATTTGGAAATGAAGAGGAGCATGCAAGTAATCAAGTGACCATACACGATGGAAGTTCGGGATTTCTCTAGCTTGATTTTAAATGAAGCCTGGCTCTGGAGGGGCCCATTTTTCTGTGAAAAATTAGATTCATGGGGATCGTAATGTTAAGGAGTAAGTTTTATAAAATTGGAAATTCTGCATTATTTTGTAATATTTTTTTCTTTAGATTGGGGCCCAATTAAAATAGAATCTGGACCTATTTTTAGCATCGGATGACCCCCTAAAAAACCCTCTAGAAATACAAATAAAATGTCTTGTACTGAGACCTATCATTTATTTATTTGAAAATGCTTTAATTCATTGCAAGGTACACGTTTCATAATGACTGTGGTTTTCTTTACTTTATTAACCACTTTCTTTTTTGTTTGTACAGGACATGATTGAGCAAACACTTCTTCAATTTCTTGGAACCAATCTTGATCAGTTCATCAGTTTTCACCACTGAACAACATGGATCAACTTCAGGACCTTTTTTCATGCTGCAGAGATCTAAGTTCAGAAAAGGCCAATGATAGAAAGGTATTTTAAGCTCACCTGGCCATAAGTCCAATTTAGCTTATGTGTGCATGGCCCTGTGTCCATAGTCTGTTCATCGTTAATTGCTTCTTACCACTCTGGAGGTCATATTTCTGATCTGATTTTGTTCAAACTTGAAATATGAGCTTGTATCTTCAAGATCTCGGAGAAGTCGATATTGAGCAAGGTCCACATATTATTGAGGTGACTTGCATCTGATTGGCTGAGCTTGTTGGCACTTTGGTAGCCATATTTTGAGCCATATTTTTTTATCCAGTTTTGATCAAACTTGGTATAAAGAGTTTTATCATCAAGATTTCAGACAAGTTTACAACTCCACGCTTCAGTAGGAGGTCCCTGAGGGTAAACGTTGCCCCAGTGGCCAATGTCGGTTAAGTATGTATATTTTTGTTTTCATGCCCTTAAAGTATGCACATGGGTAAAGCAGATCTCTAGATAAGATTTTTTTCATTTTGGTTTTAATGACACTTGTAACACATTATTGGTTATATCATGCTGAGGAAATGGGAGCTAAGCGCCTTTCCCAAGGACACACTGAGGCAGCCAACCTGGGCTGGATTGGAAGGGTATTGAAACCATGACCCTTGGAATACGAGTCCGATGCTCTGTCAGCTGAGCTACCGTGCCTACCTAAAGAAGAATGGTGCTGATCATTGGTGGGCATCTTGAAAATCTTGTTATTGCTACTCCTCTTGAAGGAATGGTCATATCAACATAGGATGTTTACTACAAAACTTCTCACTATATATAGCTGCTTTTAATTTAAAAATGATGCCAATGTGAGCTGTGAAATTTTGAAAAATCTCTTAACAACTACATTTTCTAAATAGATGGTCATATATTGTTTTTTTATATATAAAAAAATAGCATCTTTCTTGCAATATATAGTTATTCCTATATTCCAGTAATGCTGATCTAACCTCCAAAATGGCTGCCTTGATGGCCATCCTGAAAATATTCATATAGCTACTTCTGAACAAATGGACTTACCAACATGAGGTTTTCACTAAGACTATTATAGCAATATGTAATTGGTTCTGAATGAAAATGGTACTCATCTGACCTCCAGCATACTGTGTTGTGCCTTGAGTGCAGGATCACGGGTTTCCAGCAATTATTTGTCCAATGTCCCCCAAATTTTGACCACTCTGCATCAACTGGGTGCGCTATTTTGGTAAGGAAAAAATCGAAAAATATGCGTACTACTTTTCTTAAGTGCACGTCCATCCACATCTGTGTTGGCACTAGCAATGACCAGAGTCACTAAAGGCGTTAAAAACTGTAAGATGGCAGTTAATATCCATTTTAAACAACATGTTTGGCAATTAAAACATTCAAGGTTTGTGGTAGTCTGCCGACTTGCAATGTAAAGTCTTTATGTAATATATTTGTAAGCTTCAAAGACACGCCTACAGCATTGAAGATTTAATTTATTTAAAGGTTGATTTCATGACAAAAGGGACTAAATTTATGAAAATACACAAATTGTCAAATTTGCTGAAGTTTATGTTACGAATTTTTGAGGTTTTGAGAATAATTTGTCTCTAAATTCAGAATATACCGTATGTACTCGCGTATAATTTGATGCAAACTGCATAGACCCAGATGTGCCAGCAGAACTGTGTCTGTGCAGTTTGTAAGGACTAATCAGTAGAACAAACAACATTGACCCCGATCTGCCGGCGCATTATGCGATGGCAGATCAGGGTCTATGTTGGTTGCATTTATATGTGGATTGTACGTGAGTATATACGGTAGTAGAAATAAATAATGCATGTGTTTCATCATCAACACGATGTTTAGAAAAAGGACACAACCTATGACTTAGATAATAGTAGTCTCAGTTTTCAGCAGGGTGACATAACACCTAAATTTGGAAAGAGCTGCTTTTTGAAACTAGCAAAATCATTTTGCACTAATGTTCTGTTTTAGAAGTTTTCTTTAATGACTTTTTTTTTCTGAGTTCACTAATTCCTCTACTGTTTAAGCTGACTTCATTATTTATTCTACATTTCCTGTTATTAATATATTCGGTAAAAACTCCTACAAATGATATCAACAATGTTTTTGAAACATTATTGGATGTCTACAAAATTGTTTAAGTCATTTGATATCAGATATTTTTTATTCTAAACCACCAATTCCTACACATATTTCGGCTTTTAACAAACTATAAATGAATAAATGTTTATTGGGGCATAAATCGAGCATACTGTATTAATTAGCCTTTATCAGGAGAAAGAGACCAGAATCACGTTATCAACTGAAATCTTCTTCATTATAATGGTAATTACTTGCTCACCATTCAGCAGGTCAGTGCACAAATTATAATGGTAAATAATTGCTCACCATGCAGCAGGTCAGTGCACAAATTATAATGGTAATTACTTGCTCACCATGCAGCGGGTCAGTGCACAAATTATAATGGTAATTACTTGCTCACCATGCAACAGGTCAGTGCACAAATTATAATGGTAAATAATTGCTGAACGTGTGACAGGTCAGTGCGCAAATTATAATGGTAAATACATGCTCACCATGCAACAGGTCAGTGCACAAATTATAATGGTAAATAATTGCTCACCATGCAACAGGTCAGTGCACAAATTATATTGGTAAATACATGCTCACCATGCAACAGGTCAGTGCACAAATTATAATGGTAAATAATTGCTCACCATGCAACAGGTCAGTGCACAAATTATAATGGTAAATAATTGCTCACCATGTAGCAGGTCAGTGCACAAATTATAATGGTAAATAATTGCTCACCATGCTACAGGTCAATGCACAAATTATAATGGTAAATACATGCTCACCGAGCAACAGGTCAGTTCACAAATTTCTGTGGGTATCTTTAATAGTTAGCACCAAGATCCAGATTTTATTTATTTTATAAAATTTATCATTTTGTTTCCAATTTGCAGCACAATTGGAATAAAAACAAAAAAAAAAAGAAACACAGCATCCGCATCCCTTTTACATAAAAAACTATTTTACTTAATAGGTTTTGCTTGATTATTTTGCAAAAATTAAATGAAAATAAAAATCGGTTTGTCTGTTTTAATGTGTGCCAGAAAAAGTTGAGAGCTGTGTGGTACATTCTGTTATTAGTTTTGTTTATAGTAATGGTTATTGATTAGCAATTAGTGCTTTTCAAACTATGATTCTAGATCCATGACACCCTCGTCACCTACTCTTCATCCATCTTTGACACTGTGTGACTTAGGAATCATGCCCACAATCTGTTTTATATATATATATATATATATATATATATATATATAATGTCTTTCTGCAATAACTTTCTAAAACTTTGTGAAGAAAAAAATATAAAAAAATGTGACTGAATGAAAAAAATGAAAATACAGACAGTTTTGTACATTTGACCTCTTGGCCCTTGCCCATGAACCCCAGAGGTAGGAGCCAAAAATATATACCCTTAAACATTGTTACCTTGCACACTATCAAATTCAGTGGATTTCAGCTACGTAGTTGAGGAGAGACTGTAATGGGCCATATTTGTCATTATAAAACCAATAGTCATTGTATTGATTTACTAGTGCTTGTGGGGGGTGGTGGGTTCTACATGATTAAAAACGAGAACAATGGCAAAACATGAGGTCTAGCTACATATTTCTAATATTAAATTAATTTCTTTGAAATCATTCCAATTAATTACTCATTGAAAAAATAATTGAATTTATTACTTAAAATCTTTCATAGTTTCATTAATTAATTGATTATAGCTCTGAACCACATGAAGCTTGTTAATATGTGGGATTGTTCATTCCTGTAAGTACTTTTGTGACTGAGAGAACTTTCTGGTCTATTTAGAGTTGCCTCCCTTTTGTGCTATTAATAAGTTTTGGTTACTTCCCTTGAAACCATATTTCTAGCAGTATGATTCTAACAAATCTCAGTTTAGTTTAAACAAAATATTGATTTGCAATGAATGAGACATATTTCCAAAGTTAATACCTTCATCCTGATTTCAAATAATTTATTAACATGGGAATTTCATACTGTTTTCCTATACAAAAAGATATCAAAGACAAAGCTATGCTATGTAGATATGTAGAGCTGTGATTGAGATTCATTGAATTATGGGTACTTTATATTGAGCTGCAGATCATATCAGTACTGGAGGTCCGCTGCCATTGGATTATTCTCTGACTTCTCTTGGTTTACAATGGTCTATTATGAAAGTTTATGAACTCCCAATGGTGTCCCATGACTTCCTTTTTGCAGTATTTCAATCTTGGATTCAAGTGTACTACTTTCTAATACAGTTAACATTTTGGTAGTGCTTTGTTTTCATTAAAAGAGGTATTCTTTTTTTTTTTAGGTGATTGTCCTGAACTCTTGAATTAGGAAACAAAATTCAAACCAGCTGGGAATTTAAAAAAAAAAATAATTTTGCTTACAATTGGGAATTTTTCAGGATTTTGAAATATTTGTATTTGGGATAGGTGTCCTTTATTAGCATCCAAGGCACCCTAAAAAACATCTCTGAGAGGTCATGCTAAAATTTACAGGTCAGAAAAGTTAATACCTTTTATATACCTATTTAAGTCTGTCCTTATGTTGTGGCATTGTCTGACTGACGTTTGATCTGTTAACATTTAATTGTCCAGTCTTTAAGTTTGTAATAGTTGGAGAGATTTCCATGAAACTCTACCCAAGTATGTATCATGATTAGATAGTGTGTTGCATGCCATAGTCATGCCCCCAGTCTCAAGGTCAAATACATGATAAAGGAGAATGTAATTCAGTGACTGCTATCCTTGTCTGGAGTATAGCTTTTGAACCATGAAGATATTTTAATAAAATTTTGGCTAAATATATATCATGACTGGATGATGTATCACATAACATAGTAATTGCCCATGCTTGAAGGTCAAGGAAATGGCAAGGGAAAATGTAATTTTGTGACTTGTATCCTTGTCTGGAACATAAGATTTGAACCACTGAAGATATTTTAATGACACTTAGGCAGTTATATATTATGTATAGAGAGTGATAGCAATGCCCTCTGCCTCAGGATCAATGTCTTTTAAGGGAAAATATAATTATGTGACATGCATTCTTGTCCATAGTATATCTTGTGAAACACTGAAGGCATTGTAATGAAACGTTTTCTAAGTATATATTATGACTGGATGGTTTGTTGCATACCATAACCATACCCACTGCTTGAAGGTCATGGTCACAGTAAGAGAAAATGTAAATTTGTGACTTGTATCCTTGTCTATAGCACAGCATTTGAACTTCTGAAGATATTTTAATGAAACCTAGGCAGTGATATATTATGTATAGATAGTGTGCCATGTATCATAGTCATTGCCCAGCAGCAGCGTCGAGGTCATTGGCAGGGAAATTATTATTCTGTGACCTGCATTCTTGTCGATATCTATAACTTTTGAAGCAGTGAAGATATTTTAATGAAATTTTGCCCAAGAATATATCACACTAGATGCTATGTTCCACACCTTAGCCATGCCCCCTGCCTCAAGGTCAAGGTCACAGCAATTGAAAATTAAATTCTGAGACTTGTATCCTTGCCCAGAGTATAACTTGAACCACTGAAGATATTTTAATGAAATCTGAGCCAGTTATATATGATATATATAAGGTGTGTTCTTTACCATAGCAATGCCCCCTGGCTCAAGGTGAAGGTAACAGGAAGGGAAAATGTAACAATGACTTGTATCCTTGCCAGGAGAATAACTTATGCATCAGGAAAGATATTTTAATGAAACTAAAACCAGTATGTCACATGCCATAAGCCACACATTCTGCCTCAAGGTCAAGGTCACACAAGGGAAAGATAATAAGTGACCTCTATCTCTGTAAGGGTATAACGTTTGAACCACTGAAATTTTAATGAAACTTTAGTCTGTTATATATCTTGCTTGACATTGCCTCATGTATATACTGTCATACCCCATGATTCAAGGTCATTGTCACAACATAAGATAATGTTAGTTAGAGGTCTGTTTCCTTATCCAGGCTGTCACTTTTTAACCCTGCAGATATTTTGATCAAACTTTTGCCAGGTCAACATCATATCATGTAGTTGTGAAGTTCTTAGCTTAAAGGCAGAGTTCACTTTATGCTGTGTCCTTGAACCAGTGACCCTGATTTTTCAGATTTGGTGCAAGAAAGTTCCTCTATTGCATACGTAGGGTGTATAAAAAAGACTCAAGAAAATACAGATAAAAGATTGTTACGGTTGATTTTAGACTGACTGAATCAAGCCTGTCCCAGGCTTATTGTATAGAGTCTGCTCATTGCCAAAGAATCATGTGACAATCAATTTGATTGGCTTACAGAAATGTTTTACTGATTTTGATTAGCTTGGGCACAAATTTAGAGCACATGGTTGATGATAATTGATAGAAAATGTAAAGAACAGAAAATGAAATCTTTAGCAGAAACAATGCTGCATTTATTTCTAGAGTAGTGTTCAAGGTGGAAAAAATGCAAACTTGAATGTCCAAATTAAAGTCTAGAGGGGAACAGTTACTCAAGCATGAGGAATTCAAATCTCAGTATGGAAGACTTGCAGTTTTGGAGGCTAATAATGATCTCAGACATTAGGGTCATTAATCAATTGATTTATTGCGCTGAACCACATCAAGATTGTTAATAGGTGGATTGTTCATTCCTTTAAGTACAGTGTGAATGAGAGAACTTTGTAGTCAGGTTTGAGTTGGCTCCCTTTTATGCTAGTAATAAGTTTGGTTACATCCCTTGCAACAATATTTTTAGCGGTATGATTCAAACATTTATAAAATTTAGTCCCAAAAATATTTATTTGCATTGAACAAGTCACATTTCCCCCAATACCTATATCCGAATTTCAAATAATTTATCTAGATGGGTTATTTTTTTTGTTGGTATTCCTATATTGTATTCCTATAAAAAATAGAAATAAAAGAAAAAGCTATTCTATGTAGATATGTAGAACTGATTGAGATTCAGTGATCTGTGGTTAGTTTATATTGGGCTGCACAATATTGTTTGTGGTGGAGGTCCACTGCCATTGGATTATTCTCTGACATGAAAGTTTATGAACTCCAATGGTGTCCCCTGATTTCCTTTTTGCTGCATTTAAATCTTAGATTTCAAGTGTAATACTTTCTGATACAGTTAGCTTTATTTAATTGCCCTATTTTCAGTCATGAAGATAAGGATTTTCTTGGGTGATTGTGAATGGGTCCTGGACCAGTCCTTTAGGGGAAGAATAAAATTAAATCAGCTGGGAATTTTTTTTCAGGAGTAATTTGCTTAAAATCTGGAATTCTGCAGGCTTTTGAAATATTTGTATTTAGGATAGGTGTCCATCATCAGCCTCCGAGGACCCTTTAAAAAAATCTCTGAGAGGTCATGCTAAGATTACAGGTCAGAACAGTTAATACATACATGTAAATATGTCTTAGAGGGCTTTAATGTAGATTACTTCTTTTATGTAACTAATTTACTTACCCTCAAATATTATTATTATTATTATCATTATTATTATTATTATTATTATTATTATTATTATTATTATTATTATTATTATTATTATTATCTTGTATATGGTCATTTTATTTTATGGTATTGTCCATCCATTTGTTCATCCGTTACAATTCACTTGACTGGCCCTTAACTTTGTAATGGTTGGAGAGATCATCATGAAACTCCACCCAAGTATGTATGATGATTAGACAGTGTGTTGTGTAACATAGCCATGCCCCCTCCCTGTCTCAGGTTTAAGGTCATGGCAAAGGAAAATGTAATTCTGTGAGTGGTATCATTATCCGGAGGATAGTTTTTGAACCAAAGAAGATGTTGTAATGAAACTTTGCCTAAGTATATACCATGACTGGATGGTGTGTCATGGAACATAGTAATTCCCCTCTGCTTCATGGTCATGGTCATGGTAAAGGAAAAGGAAATTTTATTACTTGTATCCTTGTCTGGAGCATAACATTTGAATCACTCAAGATATTTTTATGAAACGTAGCCATTTATATATCATGTATAGACAGTGTGTTGTGTCTCAGTCACACCCCCTTCCATTCCCAGAGTCTTCACTATGGTGATGAATCTAATAGCGGCTCATTTAAGGTCTTTAGGGATCTCCATCCTCCAGTACTTTGACGACTGTTTGATAGACAATGTTCTCAAATGTGCCCTTCTGAGGGATCTGTCTCTCTGTTGGGAGTCAGTGACTTGTCTAGACCTAATCCTCAACCAGGAGAAGTCAGATCTAATCCCTTCTCAGAATTTGTTTATGTGGGGATGAATTTTCAAATCCATCCATGGGCAGTCCATGTTTCTCCCAGCAGAATCTCACAAGAAGAAGACTTTCATTGCCTGCTCTCCTCTACCTCTCTGTCCAGAAGACTTTAAATGTGGCAGCGGACTTAGTTGGTTTCATATGCAGCCTCTCCAGTTCTTGCTTTTAGCAACTGGAGACCTCACATGGAAGCCCTGTTTGCTTGGATCCCTTTAGGATCCAAATTTCAGCACTATCTGGGTTCTGGATTGGTGGAAGAATTATGGCAGGTTTCTGACTGGAGTTCCAATTCACGCACAGGAACCTCACTCCATCCATTATACTGGGCACCGGTCTCAGATTCAGTCTGGGGTGCTCACCTAGAGCCTGAGATGGTCATCCTGCAGGGATTGTTGTCTCTAGTAGAATCATCCCTTCATATCAGCAATCTAGAAATGTGGGCTGTTTATCTAGCACTTAGAGCAGGGGTGTCAGACATATTTATTATTATTTATATCAAATCTGGCCCGCCATAGCAAATGAGTTTGACACCCCTGATCTATGTATATAAATGAATAACATCAATCACAGTTAGATAATAAGCAGATAAGCATAATCTTTTTTAAATCACTTACCTACAAGCATTTAGTTATTAATAATTCGCCTTAAAATCTTGCTCTTTTTTATGGTGCAAAGACTTCAGATTAGCCTATTGTCAGCCCTAATCGGTATCAGTGCAGTGTCAAATATTGTTTTAACCTCTCGTGCCCTTGGGACATTTTCCGAGTCTTTGTCTCACAGATAAGCTTACTACAGACTGTACTTGCTAATTGTTATTGGTATGTTCCAGCGTGTGTCAGGAATTTAGCAGCTAAAATAAATTTCCAAGTTTGAAGTGAGGTTTGAGTTTTTTTTAAGTGTAAGATAGAAATTTGTTTTGGTATTCAGATTTGAGGGTTTACAGGGGAAAAAAATGATAATATTAAAGAAAGAAAAATTCGGGACTCTAAATTTTTTCGGTCTTGAGGGGATTCTGGTATGCTGAGATTTCGGTTTTTAAGAGTTTCACTGTTCCTTTTTGTGGTTAGAATCATTTAATAATGGAGCCATAAGCCTATCAGAAGTTATAATTTTTAAGCTGTGTCACAATTAATTTCTTCAATTTGAATGATCACTGACTTGCATTTTTTTAAAACATTTCTTTACTGGACAGTACTGATATATTCTATATTATGTAATGTACCCATTTTACTGGGCAGTACTTATATAATCGAGATTAATTAATGTATGCAGTTTACTGGGCAATATTGATATATATTAAGATTGTTTTAAAAAATCATAAGATACATGTATATGATTGTTTTGTCCCAAATTTATGTTCCACACAAGATTACTGTATCCTGCTCACTTTAATCCATCCTATACATTAAGTCATCACTGACTTAAAATAATCACTGATCTTTGTTTTGTACGCCATGACAAAACAAGAATTTCACTACTGATTTACATCTTACATATGACTGTAAAACAGAGGACTGACTCTTTGGTCAGCCAGCTTGTACAAGTTATGCTTGGTAACAGGTGTTCACGCTTTAATAATAATATCTGGATTAGCCAGTTGCTCAACTAGCTGAGATCAAAAGACAGCCAGCTTATGTGGGAATCTTATGATGAATAGGAAATCTAAAGAAGCCGTATATGGCTATTCTTTGTGACCCATGAATCGAAATATTCCCTGCCTTTGCAAACGCCTTTTAAACATTGAATGACCCCTGACCCTAATGAAAAGGGATGTAACTCGCATCACTTCTCAAACAGGAACATATTTCTTCAAAGATAGCTTTAATTCACTGGCAAATAGATGAAGATATTGAACTCTACCTGACACACTGGCACAAAAGGCGACTTCCATTTCTGCTGTGATAACACAACTACTTTTCCCACCATCAAGCAAAAAGAATTTGCTTTGACCCTCTAACCTAATGATAAAAATTGCTTTGCTTTCGAATTTTACATATTGACACCTTAGAGTTACAACATCATCATGACTAGAGTACAGAGTACAACCGAGATAAGAAATGGTTGCACATTGATTCACATGATATTTCTTTATCTAAACAATGCCTTCCTCATGAAGTAAAAATTCAGTTTGTATAGACTGAGCGGTCACTGTAGATATGTGCCAGTGACTGCTTAAGGCTGAGAGAAGCCATTGTTTGGTTAGGAAACACCTGGGGGGGGGGGGGATTAGAATGGCCGTTATGAACAGGTGACTGTTGGGTAAAGGTGACCGTTAGAACAGGTTTGACTGTATTCTAGATTATGTAGTACATCTTGTTTATCGGGCAGTATTTGTTATATTCTTTATTATGTAATGTACCCAGTTTATTTGGCAGTATCGATATTTTCTAGATTATATAGTGTACCCAGCTTATTTGGCAGTATTGATATTTTCTAGATTATGGTATGTATCCAGCTTATTTGGTAGTATTGATATTTTCTAGATTATGTAATGTACCCAGCTTATTTGGTAGTATTGATATTTTCTAGATTATGTAATGTACCCAGTTTATTTGGTAGTATTGATATTTTCTAGATTATGTAATATGCTCAGTTTAGTTGGCAGTATTGATATTTTCTATATTATGTAATACATCCAGTTTACTTGGCAGTATTGATATTTTCTATATTATGTAATACATTCAGTTTACTTGGCAATATTGATATTTTCTAGATTAAGTAATACATTCAGTTTACTTTTGGCAGTATTGATATTTTCTATATTATGTAATACATCCAGTTTACTTGGCAGTATTGATATTTTCTATATTATGTAATACATTCAGTTTACTTGGCAATATTGATATTTTCTGTAGTATGTAATACATCCAGTTTACTTGGCAATATTGATATTTTCTAGATTCTGTAATACATCCAGTTTACTTGGCAGTATTGATATTTTCTATATTATGTAATACATTCAGTTTACTTTTGGCAGTATTGATATATTTTAAATTATGTAACATACCCTGGGTAATTGCCATAAGAGAAGAACACAAATAACATATTCAATAAATAAATTTCATCCATCCTGCAGTACTGTTTCAACATGGCATATTTTCAGAAAGCAGCAGAGAAGCTTCGACAGTTGCTGAGCAAGGCACCTGTGTTGAAATCTCTAGACAGAAATGTGGATCAGAAGCAGTCTGGGAAGAGTGCTACCTGGGATTATGTTTTCAAAGTGATTATCTTTCCTTTAGGATTGAATTTACTAAAAGCCAGAGCTGAGATCCCCATACCCACTTATCAGCATGCATATTCACTAAAAGCCAGAGATCCCCAAGCCCTCTTAGCAGCATGCATATTTACTAAAAGTCAGAGCCAAGATCCCCATACCCATGTGGCAGCATATATATTCACTAAAAGCCAGAGCAGAGATTCCCAAACCCACTTAGCAGCATGCATATTCACTAAAAGTCAGAGCCAAGATCCCCATACCCATGTGGCAGCATTCACTAAAAGCCAGAGCAGAGATCCCCAAACCCACTTATCAACATGCATATTTACTAAAAGTCACAGCCAAGATCCCCATACCCATGTGGCAGCATTCACTAAAAGCCAGAGCCAAGATCCCCATACCCATGTGGCAGCATTCACTAAAAGTCAGAGCCAAGATCCCCATACCCATGTGGCAGCATTCACTAAAAGCCAGAGCCAAGATCCCCATACCCATGTGGCAGCATGCATATTCACTAAAAGCCAGAGCCAAGATCCCCATACCCATGTGGCAGCATGCATATTCACTAAAAGCCAGAGCCAAGATCCCCATACCCATGTGGCAGCATGCATATTCACTAAAAGTCAGAGCAGAGATCCCCATACCCATGTGGCAGCATGCATATTCACTAAAAGCCAGAGCAGAGATCCCCATACCCACTTAGCAGCATGCATATTCACTAAAAACCAGAGCAGAGATCCCCATACCTACTTAGCATTTTCTATGCAGTCAACTCAGCTGTAGATAAGGAGCATATTCAAGTATTTTATTCAAATAAATTTACTGAAAATGCACGAAGAATTTTTTGGATGCATTCAAAGTATGCAAAACAGTTTATTTTAAATAATTAATCCAAACTTAATTAGTTAGAAACCAGGGAGTAAAATACCCATTATGAGCTCTGAATCAAAATGTATACATATATAAATATTTAATTTTTTTAGCAATTTTAAGCAGCCCCTTCACCCAGGGGCCATAACCCAAACTCTGTTACATATTATGTATCATATCCACCTGCTATGACCATGTGCCAAAGTATTTAAAGATTTAATGTAATTGATATGTTAGTACCTTGTATCTAAAATTTATGAGCGTAAATGACAGATGAAAGTTTCTTTATTTTCAAGGTTCTGTTTGGTAAGTACAATAATTAGATATTAAATTAAATGAAAAAAATCTAAAAAACACATCCCAAAATTGCCTGTTATCCCCTGCCCAATGAAGCTGGCAGAGGATATAGAAGTGGGGTTTTTTTTCATTGATTCCCATCGTAAATATTATGGTCAAGTGCATATTTACAAATCACTTTGTTCCTGTAAATTCTGTCTCTACTGGCCATAGACAAGAAGAACTTATGGGATGGCCTATTGTCCATCAGCCATAGTCTGTCCATACATCATTCGTCTGTTAATACAAGTTTGTCAAATACAAGTTTGTCAATGCTGCTCCTCCTCAACTACCTGGATTCCCATGAAACTTTACGCATGCCATCCCAAGGTCTAGTTGGTCCTAAATGAAAATGGTGCTGCGCAGACATCCAATATGGCCACCACAATCTCGAAAATCTTTTTATCGTTACTCCAGAATGGATGGTCATGTTAATATGGGGTTTTTACCAGAAAACTACTCGATGATGTCTGGTTGGTCTTAAAATAATGCCGATCTTATCTCCAGTATAACTGCCATGGTGGTCATCTTGAAAATCTTGTCATACTACTCCACCTGGATGGATGGTTATGGGGTTTTCACGAAAAAGACTTCTTATGATGTCTAGCTGATCCTTTGTGAAGATGGTGCCAATCTAACACCCAATATGGCCACTATGGTATCCATCGTATAAATCTCGTTATTGCTACTCCTCCTAAAAAAATCATGTTGACATGGTGTTTTCACCAGAAGACTTGTTACAGTGTCTAATTGGTCCTATATGAAAATGATGCTGATCTAACTTCCAGTATGGCCACCATGGTGGCCATCTTGAAAATCTTATTGCTACCTCCTCTCACCTTGATGGCCATATTGACATGGGGTTTCTCCAAAAGACTTCTTATGATGTCTAGTTGTCCTAAATGAAAATGGAGCCGATCTTATTTTCAAAATTGCTTTCATGATGGCCATCTTAAAAATCTCATCACTAATCCTTCTGAATGGATGGTCAGATAGACATGAGGTTTTCACCAAAAAGTCTTGCAATAAAATATCAAGTTGGTCCTGAATGAAGATGATACAGATCTGACTTACAATCTGGCCACCTGGTCATTTTGAAAATCTTGTTATCACTACTCATGATTGGAAGGTCATATCAACATTGTGTTTTCACCAAAAGACTTCTTATGATGTCTAGTTGGTCCCAGTGTTGTACCTTGAGTGTTTTCCACAATTTTTTGTCTTATATCCCCCAAATCTTGACCCTGTGGCTTTAGTTTAGCTAACCTGGCCTTAATGCCAAATTAGCTCACCTGGCCAAGTGAGCTTATGGTATGGGTTGTATCCATCATGTGTTGTCTTTCATGTATCCATTAACAATTGCTATTTTCAACTTCTTCTTCTTTTAAAAAAAAACAACCAGTTTCAACCAAACTTGGCAGATGGCATCCTGGCATAAAAGCCTTGCAGGTTTGTACAAATGATGCCATTAAATATCGCCATTAAATACTAAAAATGGGAAATCCTTTGAACAACTTCTCAAACCATGCAACAGAATGTTACCAAATTTGACTGAAGTATCCTGGCATAAAGTTCTTTCAGATTTGTACAAATGATGCAGATCTATGATCAAATGTGTCCACCATTACTTTTCATACAACAGAAGAACATTTAAATATCTCACAAACTGCTTAGTAGAATTTGACCAAATGTTTGAATGAAGCATTCTTGCATGAACTTTTTTCAAGTTTGTACAAGTGATGCCATCAGATATGTACACCATTACTTAAAACAGAAAATCGTTTAAATGACTTCTCAAAAAACCACTCAGTAGAATTTATTGAAACTTGATAGAAAGCATTCTGGTGTGAAGGGCTATTAAGTTTGTACATACGATGCAGAACCACCATCAAATATGGCTGCTGTTACTAAAAATGGAAAAACCTTTGATGACTACTTCTCAAAATCAATTAAGAGAATTTGACCAAATTATCCTATATAGATGATTCCATCTTGTTAGTATTTACAATAATTTTTATCATAGAATTTATAATTAATCTTTTGCATGCACATGTTTACATTAAAACGCATGTCCACATATATCAACATGCAGCCAAATCGTAATAATGCATTGTTAGCTCTATGGTCATTGACCGGAAGAGCTTGTGGGATGGCCTGTTTTCCATTGTCTCTCCTTTCGTTAGCAAAAGTTTGCTATCGCTACTGCTCCTAAACTACTTGGACAATTGCCTTTTGAAACTTTATTTATCCAAAGACTTGGGTAGTCCTAACTGAAAATGATGCCACTCAGATGGCCAGTATGGTCACCACAGTGATCAACTTGAAAATCTTGTAGCTACTCCTCCTTAACAGATGGTCATATCAACATGGGTTTACACTAAAAGACTTGTGATATCTAGTTGCTCTGAAATGAAAATCATGCCAATCCAATATGGCCACCACGTCAGCCATATTGAAAATCTTGTTATTGCTACTGAATCAACATGTGTTTTTTGCCATAAGACTTTTATTGATATCTAGTTGGTCCCAAATTGAAATGGTGCTGATCTGACATTAATCTGGCTGCCATGTTGAAAATATTGTTACCGGTGTGGCTGCTCCAAAACGGAAAGTCAAATCAACATGGGGTTTTCACCAGAAGGCTTCTTATGGTGTCCTAATTGAAAATGATGCCAATCTGACATCCAATATGGCCACTATGCTGGCCATCTTAAAAACCTTGTTACTGCTATTCGTCCTCAGTGGATGATCATATTGACATGGGGTTTGCACGAAAAGACTTCTTATGATATTTTGTTGGTGCTAAATGAATATATTACCATTCTTACATCCAGTATTGCCTTCACAGTGGCCATCTTCAAAGTACTGTTATCGCTACCCCTCCTGCACAGTAGCGACATGGGGTTTTCACCAAAGACTTATGATGTTAGTTGGTCGGAAATGAAAATCCTGCTGATCTTACATCCAATATGACCACCACAGCAGCCATATTGAAAATGTTATTGCTCAAGAAGATGGTTTTAACACTCAGCAGTGAAAAAGAAGAAATGGTCTTGTTTTGGATTGCTGGAATTTCTTTTTAGCCAGTAGAGCATCAGTCCCTTTGAGAGACTTTTGCTTTGAAAAATGTTTTTCCTACAGACTTACAACTTGCCTTTGCAGTCTTATATTGGACCATTTGTTTGTTTTTTCATAGGCTGTCTGTGCATATATAGACATAGAGACCCAGGCTTTGCAGAACGCTCGAGAAAGTCAATCCTCTACCACTCAGTCAAACAGAGAGAAAAGAAAACAGGAGATCAGTGCATTGTTTAAGCTTGTTGTCAGAGCTGCAGACAAACGTATGTATAGATTATAAAAAAAACTTCCAATGTTTATGCATGAAAAGGAAATTTATTAAAATATTTTGTCACATACTCAGTTAGAAACGTTGGATACACAAAACAAAAATGTCACATTGATTAAGATACTTTACTGATTTAGACAGTAAATGAAGTAATGCTTTCTCCTTTTTGTCTACCTTACAACAACATGGCATTAGCATGAAATAGTATAGGTTTTTCAGGGCTCAAAATTAATTTTTATGATCACTTGCCCAGACCTACAGGTATTTCAGCTCCATATGAGAAGGGAAGAAAACTCCTGCATCATAAATTTATGGTAATCACATTTATTTAAATGTAAATAGAACAGATCTTGAATTAGAACACACTTCAGCAAAATTAAGCATATGTTTAAGAAAACAACCTAGGCAGTGTTAAGGAGCAGAGATGCTGCCAGGCCGCGGTATCGCTGGTTTCTCGCAAAAGTGATAGAGAGTCACGCAACTTTTAAAAGCCAATGGGGGAAAGATCACGCAAGTTATCTGTGCTTCCCGCGATTTCTCGAACCCAATGCGCGACTTTTTTATTTTTTGTTTTTTAATTAGGACGATCAGATCGTCTTTTTTTACTTTTCTCCATGATCTCAATTAATCCTATATCTATGGAGAATATTGTTTGAATACAAGCACCTTTATGATGGAGATCTGTTGGAGTATTGCAGAAACTATGGAGGTATTCCGATTGAATTGTTTCCTGGTGCTGTGTAGTAAATTGATCCATCGATAGAAATGTCTAAAGCGCGACAGTAGTGTGTTATGTTGAAACAAAATATAACAGATTTCTTTAGGAAACTCAGCGAGATGGAAAGATCATCTGTTAAGGACGAAACTAGGGAGGATGAAATATCTGACGGTTTGTTGCCAACTGAACATAGCGCAGAAAGCTGTGATACAGAAATAACCGGCATGATGTCGTTTACTACGGTTTAGGCCATGCAGAAATTCTGATACATCGACAGAAATATCCAAGGAACAACATGCCTGAATTGTGGAAAATTGTGTTTTGGATACCTGAAAACCAGTTCCCGAAAATATTCAGACTGGTCATAATTGCAGCAGTTCTTGCCTTTACGAAAAACTGATTGTGAAAGGTAATTCAGTTCTCAAAGCAAAATTCACACTACTCATCGAAATAAGGTAACCACAGACCTTTAAAACTCTATCACTGTAGTAAGAAAATGTCAGAATATCTAAGAACAAAACAAAACAAAATAAAATCCTATAAAGATATATAATTCGGATTAAGTATTTTTTTTCCCCATTTTTTTTCTCTAAGATATTCTGACATGTTCCTACTACAGTGATAGAGTTTCAAAGACCATTGGGCTAACATCTGAAACAATAAATAAACTGATGACTATACAGATCTGTGTGGTCCAGAAAATTATTTTCAGTTTGCAAAGCCATATTTGAAGGGCAGTGATAAGAAACAAAGAAGAATATTTACCAGCTGAGCAACAATTAGGTATGCAGCTACCTTATACATTTATTGTCAAAGAAGTGATACAAAATCATTAAATGCTTTTTTTACATTGGGTGTTTCTACACCTTATAATAATGTTGTCACCCATCTTCTACCATTCAGCTTAGTTTACCCTTGCCCACCTCCCCCGATCATCCCCCCCCCCCCTCTGAGGGTAGGTGTGGGGGACCTCCCCCTCTTAAGAAAATTTCTGGCAGCATCTCTGAAGGAGACAACTTTGCTCTATGAGATTTATTTAAGTTTCTAAGGGCAACATCTAAAGTACCAACAATGTATGTACATACAGGATTAGCTACAGCTGCTGAGCTAGATGGAGATGATTCAATCTCCCAAGTGTAAGAACAGTAAACAATCTTCTTTCGTTTCAGGCATTGAATGTCATTTTTTTCTGTGGAGATTTGTGAGCAGTGCTGCATTCATGCAATTTGATTGAATCGAGTCTAAATACACATGCTCCACACACAAGACTGGAGTCAGAACTGCTGTTATAAGAACTATTCATATACTGTCTGCATGGCACTCGTAACATCCATCCTCACTTGTTCATAATATTCAGCCATCTAAACTGTTCTTTCCACTTTGACAGAAACTCTTTTCTATGTTTGTCCCTCTCGTACTATTTTTTTGTATGGCTTCTTTACCTTATCCTCTCTTTTCTGAACCCTAATCTTACCTCTCCTTTGGTGATGAAAATCCAAAAGAAAACACCATTTGATAGTTAACACATGTGTTCACATGTACCATATTTGCCGGCCTATAAGTCGATACTTTTTTACCTGGAAGGCTGGGCTTCGTCTTATACTCCGAATCGACTTATATATGGATTATGTCATTGAAATTGCTTTACCGTATGTTGATGTAAATTTTCGTACGTGAAAAAAAAAAAAAATTCAAAGTACGAAAAGTATAGTGTAAAAAAATTATTATTTTGGGGAAGAGATCGTGTGCGAAAAAATATAGGACCCGACATTGAGAAGGATTCCAAAATATTTACGTGATTGTTAGTATTAAATTCACGTGCATCAGACGTAATTGTGTTAAAGCAGCATGCACTAGTAATATATGTTGTTTAAGTTTGCTTACATATGTGTGTATTTGGATAGACAAGTTAGAAAACGGATGACCATGACATGGACATGGGTATTCCATTGCACATTTTTCTTATTGCATCTTTCGATCGAAATAAAATATGCCCTGATATGAGAGAGAGAGAGAGATTTCAGCCCTTCTTCATGCTATTTTGCTTAATGTACCTTACTGACCCCTTTTTGCTGAAGCTTTTGTCAAAGAGAGAAAACAGTAATAAAGTAGTCAATGGAAATTAAAACAATACATACCATACTCCTTCAGTTTCAAAGATATATAAATTATATTTAATTTTTCACAATATTTATATCCATATATATCCATTTAGTTTAAATCCCAAGATGACCATTTAGCATGCTGTGTTGTTTTCTTTGCAAATACAATGAACTCTATATTCCCACGAAATAAAGCTACCCATTATCAGTAAGTGCATGTACACTTCCTGTAGTTAGGCGGCATTTTGGTTTGATCTTTGCTCATGAATTCAAAGCTCCGACGCTTCTGTTGGCGAGATCTAAAGATGTCACTGGTTGAGAAACTTACATGAGCAAGCACCTGGCATTACAGGTCATTACACAGTCCTGCATACATTAACATGCTTTACAGGATCGATTACAATACCCTATGGGTAACCTCATTTCCCTATTGGTAGCCTCACTAATTTGATCACATCTACTGCAGGTGTCAACTGGAATGACCTGGCCGAAGCTGTAGGCATATTTAATTAGAATGTAAATAACACTTGAAAGCCATTTCTGATAATGGATATAAAAACAAGAATGAACTATTTATTTAGAGATATTAATTGATAATTGAATACAGTAATGCTAATGTAAATGAGTAAGATCACAGTCATCAGGTAACTCAAGACATATTACAATCGTTCTGTAACCTCTCTCTCCCTCAAAGTAAAAACTGCTCTGAATGCATACGTTCTGACACACTGACATAGCATTGTTTCATCTTTCTCTCTCTCTCTCAGACACAGATACATACACGCATTCACTAAAAATAACAAGTCTTAATCAAGTTCTTTTATTTTTTATTGTACATATAATTTGATAATGAGGTTACTGTTGCTGTAAGAATACAAGTTGCACTTATTTGTTGACAACAGGGGTTCATATCATTGCGTACAATGTACCTATAAATAATACATGTACAGACCATCTTAATCATTTTCCCAATTAATCTGGAATAGCATAGTGATACCATTACTAGCGAAAGTGACGAAGCCAAGGTGTTGATCTGGCTTCGTCTTATAATCCGCATCGACTTATATATGGATGAAGGATTGAAAATTGACGAAATTAGCGAATTTGACTTATACTCCTCATCGACTTATAGGCTGGCAAATACAGTACGTTGGTTGCACCTAAATTAGGTTACTTGATGTGTGGCAGATAGAAAATATTTTAAACTAGTTTCACACTTGTACAGTGAAACCATATGCTTTTGATAGTAAATCTGAATTAAAATCACTAGTTGAAACATTGTCTATAGATAATGTAATAGATGCTTATGTAATTATGTTTTGGACATACAATCCTTTGTTGGATCAAAAATGTCAAGATAGCTGACTTAGGCAGCATGGTAAACTTTGTTTTGAGTTTAGAATGGGATATTTGCACTAAAGAATTGTAGTTATTATGAAACCTACAGGGGTAAAATTGTGTGGAATAAAAAAAAATTAAATCATCACTTAAAACACCAATTACTTCACAATTTTACCTAACCATTTTAGATTATAATTTGCTTATCAGTAACACCCAAAAATTACTTGCCCATTCTGACAACTTCTTTAGCTTTCATTTGTCCTGACCTCAATTTTACTTGTCTCGGGCAGTTGGGCAAGTGTTAATGTTCAGCCCCATTTTTCATTCATATCCCTATTCTGTTCTAAGAATACATAGGAGAGTTTAATGCCCCTCATCCATCAACATGCATGTGAGAGTGGAATTTGTCATGTTATGCCAGTCATCAAGGTTTAAGACATAAACTTGACAAAAACATTTGAAGGGGGTGCAGTATACTGCTGTGAGAAGATTTCTAGTTGTGTAAAATAACTGCTGTTACAGGAAAGGTTTATTTGTATTTTGTAAAATAACTGCTATTATTGAAAATGGTAATAGCTACACATTTTAAAAGCTTAGGAATTATTAAATTGAATAATGAGATATCACAGGAATTTCCATTTTAGGTATATCCACAAAAAAGTTATTATAAAAGACATTCTATTACAGCCCAGAATCATGCATGTACATCTGTTACTATGTCACTTAAATTAGTTACTGTGTCACTTCTTAAGTCTGTTACTATGTCCCTTCTTAAATCTGTTACTATGTCCCATTTTAAATCTGTTACTGTGTCCCTTTTTAAATCTGTTACTATGTCCCTTAAATCTGTTATTATGTCCCTTAAATCTGTTGCTATATCCCTTGAATCTGTTACTCTCTCTCTCCCTTCTTAAATTTTTTTATTATGTCCCTTCTTAAATCTTTTATTATGTCCCTTCTTAAATCTTTTATTACGTCCCAATTGTTTGTGCCTAGAATTTATCTACAAGGTGGTTTTTCACTACGATTGATGATTATTTATATTTTTAAAAAAAATATAACATTGAAATTAGTTTTATCACATCAAGTCCATAAATATTCCTGTGATTTTGAAATGAAAATATTAAATATATAAAAATTAGTTGCACCTTTTATACTTTATATGTAGTTATTACTCACATCTGTGTGATCCCCCTCTAGAAAGGCCACCCCTCTTATAAGGCCACTTGCCTGCTGCAGAAGGGGTGGCCTTATAAGAGGGGGACCACTGTATTACAGATGTTGCTGAAACTGCAAGTCATTGAAATGTTTTATTATCTTTTTATTTATAATAAAGTTTGAAGGTCAAAAATGGGACATGTGCAATTAGACTTTTTTTCATAAAGATGAAAATGAGTTGCATGTAGCTTTTTGTCATTGTTCTTTTGTTGGTCTTTGTTAGGTAAAATGTCAAAGATGAGGGCACAAGCTTTGTTTTAAGTTCAAAAGCCAGTTGTTTGAGGATTATTTAAGTGTATATTATCAGACATAGATTGTCAGATAAACCTAATCTCCTTTGCTTTGTATGGCCACTGACACTATATTACAAACAATTAACTTTGCAAGAGTTTACTATAGCCAGGTGTAAAAGCTACTGATCAGCTTATTGTTTACACTGGTTGTAATCTGTGCCATTGTGTGTCAGACTTTGTTTTACTTCAAGGGTGGCCTTAGGCTATTTCCTGATCATTGACTGACCTCATAACTGGCGTCTGGCAGCCACCTGGTCACGTTTCGAGTTTGTTTTAGTTTTATGAGGTTCATTTCAGTGTAAAAATGAAATCTGAGACCCAGAATTTGTTTTCTGAATAATTTTTGTATTGAAATTAAAGAAGGAAAAATTTGGAACCAGAAAAGTCTTAGTTTCACGAGAATCTTGGTTTCAGGAGGTTTTGGTCTTGAGTGGTTTCTTTCTGTTATAAAATTTCTGGATCATACTATATGTATTACTCTGTAGGTAAAATAACAGGTTTAAAAAGCATCCAGCAGAGAATAGGATTTGCAAATGTAATTTTTCTCTAGTCACAAAGAAATGCAAGTAGCAACCAAAAAAAGTTAAATTCTAGCCTTACATGTATTCCAGTGGTCCAAGGCTGAATAATTCCACAGTGTTAAGATACTGAAGGATCCCTACACCTGCAGTGCTTATGGTCTAGACTACAGTAATGTACTGCATGTATTTATAAATGTATTCAGGTGGTCCAAGGCTGAAGAGTTCCACAGTGTTGAGTCATATCCTAGAGATACTGAAGGATCCCTACACCTGCAGTACTTATGGTCTGGACTACAGTAATGTTCTGCTGAAAAACCTCCTGACCACTCACAAATATTGGGTGGACATGCCCTCCGACTCTTGGCACAGTGAGTAGGACATTTCTCTTTGAAATAATACAGTCACTAATTAGGGCTCCATGTTGAGATGCAGAAGCCCTATAGCAATCACCTTTTCTGTTTGTCTATCTATTCACGCTTCCAGTAACCAGCAAAGCCCGGCAACCCTTCCACATAATTGGATGCCATTTGGTAGGTGAAATGCGAATGATATGCAGGTATTTCTTCTAAAAGTTTCAGCTTTCAGGTTCAATTTTGACAGAGTTAATGCCCTCTTTCGATCAATTTTATATCTCCCCAACATACCATCCTTGTAACGAGCATGGCTCGGGAACCATTCAGCATATTTGTAATTTGGTGTGTGCATTGTCTCATTGACCTTGATGTGCCTTGTATGGATTTTGTCTCATCAACTCCATTTTTATATGCCTGCCATAAGTCAGAGCTTATGTTACGTTGTCCATGCATCCACGAGTCGGTGCGTTCATCTGTCTGTTACCAGTTTTGTTTCCATACATTAACTCAAGTTGTCCATGATCTACAGTTACTAAATTTTGTGGATGGGACACATTTCAGGTAAAGAACCCTTTTGATTTTGGGGTCAAAAGGTCAAAATCCAAGGTCACTGTGACTGAAAGATTTTTTTTTCTTCTCCAGGCAATAACTCTAGCTTTCCACCATCTACAGTGACCAACCTTTGTGGATGACTTGTGTTTTGGGGTGAGGAAGAACCATCTTGATTTGGGGTTCAAAAGGTCAAAGATCAAGGTCACTGACTGAAATATGAAAATTGTTTCTGCACAGTAACATTAGTTCAACATCACATATCAAGACCAAACAATAGATATCTTGCATTTGAGATAAGGAAGAAGCCTTTCGATTTTTGTGTTAAAATGTCAAAGGTCAAGGTCATTATTTCTTAAAGAAGAAAAAAGGTATCTGCAAAACAAATTTTAATGTCATTAATAACTTATCTGTCGCTATTATTAAGCTTTACCTTTCCACAATAGAAATACCTCGTCTATGCTAGATGCACCAACTCCCTGTTCTTCTGGCCTTTGTGTCACCTCGGAGAAGAAGCGAACAACATGCTTTATCAATTGAGGAGGGATGTTTACACTTAAGTGGGAATTACGATTCGGTTTCCTTGTAATGTCAGCCAGGTTTCCATGCAAAAAACAACTTCCATTAGTATTTCCATCTCTGATTGAAATCCCCAGTCTCAGTTGCATCTATGCTGGGGAATGATCAAGAAAGACTTCTTTGCCCAGTTTGGGCACTTAGATTCTATTTAGCGAGTGCCAAAAAAGGAGAAGGAATGGTAGGAAAAGGCTTTTTCTCCCCTTAAGGGGCTCAGCTGATATTTCAGCATCCACTATCTCTCGATGACTTATCGTTTATGAGAATAAAAACCCATGAAGTCAGGGCTATCGCTACTTCCTGGGCATATTTCAATCACTCATCTTTAGACGATATTATGAAGGCTGCATTTTTGTGCTTGCACACAACCTTCTCTTCTTGCCTTTGGTCATGAGCAAACCAGTGCCAAGGTATATTCTCCCTGGATCCAGTAGGCACTGCACAATCAGTGACCCAGACTACTGCAGTTGACTGCTTGGGTTACAAGGTGAGTAATTTTTCCACATTTTACCCTTTCCAGTCCATCAGCCACCCTCCTTACTGACAAATTCAGTAATAATAGTGACAGGTAAGTTATTACTGACATTAAAATGTACTTTTTTGGGGGGAGTAAAACTACTTTTAATCATGTAATACTTACCTGTCACTATTGGATGAGCTCCTCCCACCCTGCACTGATGTCCTTCATTAGCCAAATGTCCTGATAAAGAATGAGGACAGGCTGATTACGTAGGTCAGACTGGGTAGATGCATTAGTTTTAAGAAATCTCAAGAACAGGGAGTTGGTGCATCTAACACAGACAAGGTATTTCCATTGGTGAATGGTAAAGCTTAATAATAGTGACAGGTAAGTATTACATAATTGAAACTAGTTTTACTCCCCCCAAAAGCTACATGTTATCAACTATGTACTGTCACCAGAGTGTATAGATGATTTGCAGGTTGGGCAAAAAGGAGTCTGTTGAGTTTGGGGTCACAAGGTCAAAGTTTCCAGCGATTAGAAGAAGAAAAACAGTTGATGTTTCATAACTTTAGTTTTAGACCTTGACCAAAGTTTGTGGACGGTTTGCACTTAATGTATGGAAGAGACATATTGATCTTGGTCATTGTGGCTGAAAGAAATGTGGGTTTTGCAGAATACTTTGTGGATGGCTTGCACTTAGGGTAATAAAAAAACCTATTGATTCTGGGGTATTAAAAGCTAGGGGCTATGGTCATGGTAAGTCTAATAAGAAAATAATGATTTCAGCATGGTAAGTTTAGTTCAAAATCACATACCTTGTCCAAAGGTGCAGGTCATTGAGACTTATTGGTCAGTAATCTCCAGTTCTCATAATCTATCAGTTTCAATATTTTAAATGTTTTGTCCATTTGTTCATCTATCCATCTTTCACACTAGTGGCTCCAGGTGGCCAAGAGTGCAATGCGCATGCCTTAACAGATCACTGACATCTCACCTCTGTCCACGTGGGTTCGAGTCTCGGCTATCCAATGTGGGTATGTGAGAAGGCTTGCCAGTAGCTTCCCGTGGGTCGGTGGCTCTTCCCATAGTTTTCTTGGGTTCTTCCTCCACCAGATATACTGGCTGACATGTATAGCCTATCATGTGCAGAAAAATGGCATTAAACCTACAAAACACAAATGCTCTTTCACACTTCCATTTTGAAGCAGAACTTTTGATTACTAATTTTTTGTCTGTATACTTTGTAAATACAAATACCTATATATGACATCTTTGATAAATCCTATCTCCTAACTGACATTTTGGCAGAGTGGGAGATATAGATGACTCTGTCTTGTTAAATTGTATGTAATATCAAGGTTTATGGTCATGGTTAGGAATTAACAATGAAAACCACATCTGGCCTTAAATCACACTTTATAAATAAATTCTGTATCATGAATTATGCATATTACATGACAATTGATGTATTGCTGTGGTCCCCTCTAAAACAGCCCCACTGATGAGTGGTCTTTTGCTATATCTGGTCAGAATCCTTTTGCATGAGCGATTTTATGTTCAAAGTTTTCCCTCTTGGACAGTCACCCCTTTAACCTGGCCAGCAGCCAGCATATTAATGCAAACAATGTCACAGTTACCTCTCATGAGCAGACACATTAGGGTCTACAGATGGAAATCTCTGAATATTTTGTAATTTCTGAATTCTAAGTGGACAATTACATTTGTTCCAACATGCCTGTAAAGTTTCTAACTTCAATCCATGCAAAGCTGCAAGTTGTTAATCCAGTTAGCCTAATTACTTTGTGTTTCTTAGTTGTTAGGTTTTGTCACTGTGATAATTACTGGCATTTATTACTACCGATAATTACCAAGATGACAAAAGCAAACAGCTGAGAAGTGCAATATTGTTCAAGTCATGTCAGTGTGACATCAGGTTGCTGCAAATAAAAATGATAGCCTTTCAGGCTTCTCGCACATAGATTACAAAATGTATTTGAAAAGGTACCAGATTTTAACCAGTCGATCATGTGACAAGCTCACTTCCTTTGTACACACAGCATTTAGTATAAAAGCTTCAAAGTTGTTTGACAGTGGTGTAGTTGCCAATGCAGGATTAAATTGTTGGAAAAAGTGGAAAATGTCAGCCAGGGTCAGTTGCCTTGGTGTGCCTTTGGGAAAGGGACTTTGCTCCCATTTCCTAGACATGATATAGCCATTAATGTGTTAAAAGTGCTGTTAAAACCAACGAACAAACAAACTTGTTATATCCAGGTACGGTCAGTTTTGACCATTAGGGAGTGCATATACCTCCAACTACAAATGTGAGTGGATAGGATGTGAAATGTGGGGTTATAATGTGAAAGCACATTATAATTGTCTCTCATTATCCAAGAAGTAAATTTAAATGAAATAGTTCATGTACCAATAATAAAACAAATTGAAACAGTGTAATGGAATTTGTGAACTTATGCACAATATTAGAGGTGCAGTGGTATATTGAGGGGTTCTTTATTGAGGGAACACTATACTCCATGGGACTAGGCTTGTATCACCTAGATACATACACTGTAATATTTTGCAATTCAGTGGCTTTTACACATGCTTGATTGAACATCATCTGTACTGTTATTTCCATTTGTGGATTATGTTAATACTTGGGGTCTGAGGTTTTTAGTTCTTATGTGCTCTAGAATTGAAAATATTTGTATATAAAGTATATTTTTTTTATACCATTAGGTGTCCATATTTACAACATTCTTTAGAGGTGCAGTGGTATATTGAGCAGCTCTTTATACCATTTTCATACCATTAAGTGTCCATATTTACAACATTCTTTGGCTGGTAAATTCCAAATTTTAATTCTTTGTTTATCAATGTAGTTTTTATTCACCTTGAAGAACTGAAAAGTGCACTGACTTCTTTGAATAGTACTTCACTCCATCACTATAAAGCTGTTTATTGTAACACTCTTCCTGTTATAAAGCTGGTATGGTCATGGATCCCATTAAGTAGTAGAATTAGATGGATCATGTGCTTCATTATAAGGCAGTCTCACTGTAAGTCGGTATACTCTATGGATCCCATGGACAGCATTTTATATTTAAGGAGTGTTGTATTTTATTAAGAGTCATCATATTCTATGCCCAGAATATCGTCTTCTTGGTTAACTTAGAATGTCGTAACTTTATCTTCACAATGGGACATCTGTTTTTATATTTCAGACTTACTTGGTATGTATTGTAAGCTGTTCTTGGATGGTGTGAACATTGATCGTGTTATCCTTGCACGAGTAATCAGGACATTAGTAAGTGGTGCTACAAGACAGTGTGATGTCCGTCCCAAGCGTCTGCACAACTTCTTTAAAGAAGTCTTCTCTAGAGTCAGGTTGGTATAAAAATGAAGGCAGTGTCTTGCTTGCTTTGCAGAGGCATGTTTCACATACCCAGCAAAGTCACTGAAGCATGAAATACAGGTCACTGTGATCTTCTTTTCCCTGTGATGAGCAGTACCCTTCCTCTATGAATACATCTATTAAGTTTCATGATTGTACATGCAGCAGTGTCAGGGAAACTGAGCTAAATACAAAAACATTTGGAAAAGTCATAACTGTGTCACCAATGCTTCACAGGCAAGACAAAAATACAGTCTAATCTTGTTGACCCAGTGCAAACAGGTGCAGTTTGAAACTTAGCATAAACCAGATTGTCAGATAAAAGGGTTTCATTGTGAACAGCCTTTTGCACAAAAGGCAAGGGATGTCATATTCACATTTGTGTCCATCAGTCCATTTCTTTGTTTATTTGTCCATCCATCACACTTTCTGTTGCAATGTCTCTTCTGTAGCTGTAAGCTTATGCTGATGGCCTACGTTAACATGGTCTTGGCTATGGACCTAAAACTTTAACTCCAGATACAAGGAAGAACCCTATCAATTTTGGGGTCAAAAGGTCAAAGACCAAGGTCACTGTGACTGAAAGAAGAAGAATGGTTTCTGCAAAATAACTAGAATTCTGGCTTGCACTTGGGGTAAGGAAGAAGCCTATCAATTTCAGGGTCTGATGTTCAAAGGTCAGAGTCTTCATGATTGAATAAATATAAATGGTTTCTGCACATTAACATTAGTTCTACAGCACAGACCTGCACATTAACATTAGTTCTACATCACAGACCTGCACATTAACATTAGTTCTACATCACAGACCTGCACATTAACATTAGTTCTACATCACAGACCTGCTCATTAACATTAGTTCTACATCACAGACCTGCTCATTAACATTAGTTCTACATCACAGACCTGCACATTAACATTAGTTCTACATCACAGACCTGCACATTAACACTAGTTCTACATCACAGACCTGCTCATTAACATTAGTTCTACATCACAGACTTGCTCCAAACTTTCTGTGAATGGCTTGCACTTGCAGTAAGGAGTAAACATATTGATTTCCGACTCCAAAGGTCAAGGTCACTGAGTGCAAGAAGAAAATTCACTTCCCAGAGATAAACAATCATTTTTCATTGAGATACAGGTAGGGTGAAAAGTACTTGGCACCATTGTGATAGACTGGTACATAGAACATAGTTTCTCAGTGTAAAAAACAGAATGTACATAAGAAGCCAATCAGACTGTTAATAGGTGAAAAATGGTGACAGAGATGAAGAAGAAAGGAAGATATAGATATTTTATGAGGCAAACTGATGTTTGTGGTTATAGTTTTGGCCAAAATTGTTGAAGTAATTCAAAGTTCCGGATCAGAGAATTGGACAAACTATTTATTCTAATTGGACCATCATTGCTACTGTGTGCAGGTATGTATTGGCTTGCTGGAAGATGCAGTAAAATTGTATAGAAGTTTGTTGCTTCTAATGAATGTGTAGTCCATTATGGATGGGCTCTTAGATTCCGAAAAGTTGATGTTATGATTCCTGATAAGCATGCTCACGGGTTTGGAATCTTGGGTTTCCGTACAGTAACATTAGTTCTACATCATAGACCTGGACCAAATTTTGTGGACGGCTTACACTTTGGGTAGAGAAGAGACTTGTTCATTTTGGGGTAAAAAGGTCAAAGGTCAAGGTCATTATGACGAGAGAAAAAAATGGTTCAGCACAAATATTTCAGTTATTGATCATGTAAATTTTTGGATGACTGGCATGTTGGGTAAGAAAGATGCCTATTAATTTTGTGGTTAAAAGGTCAGAGGTCAAGTTCACCATGACTGTAAAAAGATAAATGGTTTTGCTTAAAAATCTAAGTTCTATAACACATACCTGGACCAAATTTTGCAGAGGGCTTGCACTTAAGCCATGGAAGAGGCCTATTGAATTTAGGGTCAAAATGTCAAAGGTTAAGGTAACTGTTACTAAAAGAAAAATGGGTTTTGTGGAATAATTTGTGTTCTAGAGCAAGTTTCTTGACCAAACTTTATGGATGGCTTTCACTTAGGGTAATAAAGAAACCTATACAGTGTTGCTTCTAGGGCGTGGGTTTGCAGGAATCTCACTCTACATGACAAGCTGTCCCAAATTGAATGAACCAATGTGCCCAAAGTCCTGCAATTCAATTGATGCTGGCACAAATTCTGTAATTGGATGAGATTTTTTTTTTTAATCAAAAGAAAGAGAACGAGTTTGGACAAAATGGTATACAAAAGCAGACATACACCGCTCCCTCGATAACTCGCGTCCGGATAACTCGCAAACCCGCTTATAACGCGGACCAGACGTGGATCCCATTTTTTTTAAACTAGAAAATTTAAAAAAAAAAAAAAAATGGACTCTATTTGTTGAAGGTGAAAAAAATCGTGATCAAAAATTAGTAAATGAAACCTTAATATATCGCTCGTTTATCGTCAAAACCAGTGGTTAGTACCCAGAAATTTGAATCATCATCATGAAATTTTCGACTTTTAATAAGAAGTCAAATATTTTGTTCAATTTTCTTTCCAAACAACATTCTCAGTACACTATAAATAACAATATTCGACGAAATTCCAATCAATGAAAACATCACTAAAGCCTACTGGTGGCAACACTTCAAAAATAAATACCAATTAAATAAGTTTTGTCAAGTGAAATATGTGTTTTAGTTCTATCTTTTAATTCGGTTTCAGTGTAATCATCATAAATGCAATAAGCCCTCTTGTATTCAAACGTGAAAATTAAAATTCAACCGACCCAGCTATCGCCGCGAGCCTTTCCGTGAGAATCTAATTATGTGCTGACCTTTTTTTGTTTTTATCTCCGACTTGCGGAAGTATATGTTGTCTTGTTACACTCAATTAATAGCAGACCTGCTTTGTATTATCACGTTAATTACGTCTTTTGTATCAAATCAAACAAAGGGGGTGGAATAACAGAAAAGTTAAAAGGCGTGCAAATCCTGCCTGCGTAAGAGCTAGCGGTCACGGCCGTGTGTCAATTCAACTCATTTCAATTGATCAATCGAACACTGTTATAAATATTATTATGTAAGTAATATAATTAAACTACCTTAAATTAGCCTACTCATTCACAAATGTAATCAAAGATAGTAAGGCAACCAAGCCAAATGAGTACTTGGAGAATAAAATCTTTGTTTTACAGATGCGGTTCATTACGGAGAAGCGAGTTCCAGAGTTTATATTGAACTTTCTAACATGCTACTCAGGGATTTCCTCAAGGATGAGACGAAGTTTCACTGTTACTTGATATGAAATCACGGCATCCATATTTTACTAATGGAACAATAAATAAATCGAGGTTCGATGTTGACAGTTGTTTCACTAAATAAATGTCAATAGTTTTTGAAAAAAGGAATCTTGTTTAGTTGTGAATCAGCAACAACAAAAAGCAGTGATGTAATACACAATGTATTGCGTACACGTGTTGTTCAGACCGCTTGGACTAATGTTGTTAACGATCTTTCAGAGGTTCGTTATCTTGAAAATAAAGGTAATTTATACAGAAAAGCAAACAACTACATTAGAAAAAGCTCTTTATTGACAATTATTCCCAATGTAATTATAAAACGAGTATTCCGCCATTAAACAGCCCCGTTACCCACCCACAACCCCACTGCGGTTTTCTTGATGTCCAGCGGGGATGACATCCCTTTCTTAATTTTTTTGAGGTCCCTCGGTAACTCGCGCCCTCGCTTATAGTGCGGTCTATGTTTTTGGACCCCGTTGTGCGCGAGTTATCGAGGGAGTGGTGTATTTCTGTTCTTGTATCACGTTGTGAAGTCGTTTAACAAGAACACCCCTCCTTTTCTGGTAATAATTATCTTTCAAAATAATCGGCTTGTTGGGGCCTTTCAGACATAAACTTTGTGATCCTTTTGAACCTGAGATTATTTAAACCTTTTCCAAAATGAACTTCTGTCCATATAACACTCGTATAGGCTGAAGAATGTACAGAAAGCAGATACTTTTCTTGCTATCACATGCATGGCATGATTGGAACAGTGTAAAAGATATTTCATTCCTGTATATTTTTTTGTTCATGACAAGTTGGACCTTTAGAGACTATGACCTTGAACAGAATTCTGTTCTCGCATTCTCCACTTTATTTTCAAGCCTGACATTAAAAGATACAAATCTTGCTTTTATGTATTATTTGCTTACAAGCTCATTACTGAGGTAGAAATGAAATAGGGAAATATTTTACATATGCATCGTATTGTATATGGGTAGCCAGTAGTTTGGACATGTGCTCAGTCAGAAGGAATGCACAAGTTTATGTGGAATATCAAATAGAATTTTGCTGGATTATTTTAAATGAAGAGACAGTGAAAGAGAATGTCTTGTTGAAATAGAATCAAATGATTCAAACAGTATCCTGCACAGCAAGTCCCAGCAATAAAACAAAATTCACACACAACTTCCAATTGAACTGGCATGGAAATGGTCGTAGTTAGAAAAGTCAGAAATCGGGATGCTGTGTAGCTGTGTGAAACACAGAAAAGCAATCACTTTTACTGTAGGATGCACAAACCATATGACCAGTACAATAGACAGGCACATAACCATATGACCAGTACAATAGACAGGCACATAAATTCAGCTGATCATGTGGCAGCTGTATGGGTAGAAGCCAAGAAAAAGGATTTCAAGTAGGTAATTATTGGCTTGACTAAACCATGCTTCATTTGTGCTTTCCTTTTGTATTGGTATTGCTGAAGTCCACACCAATCTGAGTTGTTTATGAAGTTCTTTCAAAAAGTTTGTCTTCTTGTTTTTCTTGTTTTCCCATGTTTCTTGTTTTAATTATTTTTAAACTTCAATAATTTTTCCTTTATAACTTTTTTTCTACCTGTCATTCTTACTTGTACACTTTATTACACCCATGCTTGACATACATGAGCACCATAAAAAAGGAACACATTTGCAATTGGTAAATATTTTTTTAATTGTGGATCAGGTATACAAGCTAATAAAATTGCTTAGATACAATAAATCACATAATAACCTTTTGGTTGCCTGTTTTGAGGATGCTGCAATCATTTGAAATAGGTTCTTCTCCATGACCCATATTTCTCAAGTAAGAGGGTCAAAATTGTCCCATTGAATTTAGAACTGGCCCTGTTTTGAAAAATCCCAGAAGCAACACTGCTTTAGATTTTGTGATCTGAAGGTCAGAGGTCATGGTCATGGCAAGTCTGATAAGAAAAGAATTGTTTCTGCAAATTCAGTGACCCTTATTTCATACTTCAATGACTTGGGTTCAGTTTAGTGTTTTAAATTTATTTCTCAAATTCTGTGTATGTTAGGATAATCAGACTAGATAATTGTATTCATCTCTATTAGTACCACACCCTTACAACTAAAGATTGTCACTGACATGCATTTTACATTTTGTTGGCATAGGTTCAGTTTTTGCATTTATCTCGTGACCAAATATTATTTTTACACCCTGTATACATTCAGTTTGGTGTGTTGATGCATCTTGATGAGTATTACACCCTTATCACAAAGTTGGTCACTGTGACCCATATTTCATGTTTCAATGACTTGGGTACAATTTTGTGTTTCAAGTATCTTTTTCAAGCTCAATTCATGCAATATTCATCAAACTAGATGATTGTATGCATCTGTGTTAGTACCACACTCTTACAACAAACACTTACAACAAAAGAAACTAATTGTGACCTGTGTTTCATCGTTTACTCTTAAGTTTTTGCATTTAGCTCAAGACCACGAGTTTTTGGCATGCTATATGTATAGTATCCTACCTAGAATCATGAAAATTGTTGAGGAG
This sequence comes from Margaritifera margaritifera, assembly GCA_029931535.1. Lineage (NCBI taxonomy): Eukaryota > Metazoa > Mollusca > Bivalvia > Unionida > Margaritiferidae > Margaritifera > Margaritifera margaritifera. The sequence goes on along the minus strand of JAQPZY010001423.1, from coordinate 1,170,595 downwards.
AGGCATCTTGATAAATACTACACCCTTACTGCAAAAAGATGTCTCTTTAACCTTTATTTCATGCTTCAGTAACTTTGTTGAAATTTTGTGTTTAAAGTTCATTTATTGAATACTGTTCATGTTCAGCTCATGAAACTTGACAATCTGATGCATCTATGTTAGAACTATACCATTAAAACCAAAGAAGGTCTCTGTGAACTAAATTGTATGCTTTACTAACATAGGTTATGTATTTGTATTTAGCTCATGATTACATAGATTCAGACTGCTTGAAGTGTCATGCTAGCTGGGGACAACCTCATAGCTGCTAACCTCGCAGATAGTCTCAGGGGTGGGATGGTGGTTAAGACTCAAAAAGTGTGTCTCTAACTTCAGATGAATTGGGTTGTTCAACTTACTATTTTATCTATGAAAATTAGCCTGATGGGCTCTTCCACAGCAGTGCTCAAAGGACTTAACACTTAGCTATTGTCACCAATTAGGTAATCTGTGAAATGGTGGTTGTTCATCTCTGAATGCCTTACATTTTAATTTTCTGTATGACAATCAACATTATGCATGCTATATACATCCTAGTGTACCCAGAAGGTGCTTTCTTACCAGTGCAGCTGGAACTTCTAAAACAAAAATACTAAATAATTCTGGGACTGAAAATACAGGAACCTTCTTATAGCAAAATGTTGGAGACCAGTGATTTGGTTTTTAAATTCTTGTTCAAATAAAATTTTATGAACGCTTACAGAGATATATTGTAAAGATATTTTTGATTGAAATAAGTATTGTTAGATATTGAAATTCTCCAAGTATAAGCTCATTATATCTTGAAATTCCCAAAGTATAAGTTCATTATATCTTGAAATTCCCCAAGTATAATCTCATTATATCTTGAAATTCCCCAAGTATAAGCTCATTATAATAGAATTTCTTCTGATGTTACATGGAACTGACAAACCAAAAAGATGTTTAGCACCAGCTGTAATGCCTTCCTACTTTTACATGTCAGGCAAGAGAAGACAACTGCAGTTTTGGAACATTTGGTTTGTGCAATGAACACTTTCATTCATGCAGTTGGACCCAACTCTCGTGTTCAGGTGTGCAGCCTGGGAGAGGAGATATTCCTCAACATGCTGTATCTGTGGGACAATAGACCATCAGAGATGTTGAAGGTAGGATAGCGTGTCAAAGAGTGTGTGAACTGTGAAATTTTAGTTTAAATTTAATAAAACTAAAAAACAAACAAACCACGAGTCCCTCCTAATGTACTTGCAGTTCATCCTAAATCCTATTTTAATAAAAATTTCTTTGTATTTAGTTTGTGTTCTAAAGTATCAAGCATATGCAATTATTGTGAAATTCTTTAATGAAGATAGGTATATAAAATAATAAAGTCTTAGTACTCACCACAAATAGAGATTAAGGGAGAAGTTTTATAATCTAATTCAAGAAAGTTGCAGTTTTACTAATGTTTCTAATTGTATCTAATTATATCTATGAATGAAAAATAAAGTGAATGTATTATGTAATATCAATAGTTTTTGGATGTTTAATTTTATTAAGGCAAGTGGCATATAGCATTAGGCTTGTTGTCTGTCATGTATGTACATCTCAAGGTTCTTCTGTGTGTAGCCATTCCTGCATCTTTTCATCTGTTGAAACTTGGCAGATATTATTATTGTCTACATGTGATTATCTTTCTCTCATCATACTCTGATGATTTGTTTTCTGGAGTTATGCCCATTTTTCATGTTAAATGAATATACTATATATGATAATTCCTGTGTCTGCAACTAGTCCCACAGCTTTTGATGAATTGCCCTGAAATTTCACAGACATTGATGACATGAGGTCAGTCTGCACATATCGTTTTGCTGTCATGCTTCGAGGTATTTTTCAGAGTTATATCCTTTTTGGTGTTAACTGTATATACTAGTTATGATACTAATTGTGTGTGCAGTTAGTCCCACAGCTTTTGATGAATTGTCCTGAAATTTAGCAGACATTAACTGACATAAGATCAACATATGCATATTGTTCTGTTGTCATGCTCTAAAGCATTTTTGAAGTTATATCCCTTTTTATATGCCCACCATAAGGTGGAACATATGTTATAAAGTTGTCTGTCCATCTGTCTCATAATCAATTTCATTTCCACACAATAGCTTTACTTTTCCACCATCTACAGGTACCAAACTTTGTTGATCCCTTACACCGGGGATAAGGAAGATGCCTATTGATTTTAGGATCAAGAGGTCAAGGTCACTAACTTAAAGAAGAAAATTGGTTTCTGCACAAGAACATTAGTTCTACATCACAGACCTGTGCCAAACTTTGTGGGTGGCTTGCACTTGGAGTAGGGAAAGAAACCTATTGATTTTGGGGTCAAATGGTCAGAGATCATGGTCCCTGTGACTTAGAGCAGGAAAATGGTTCCTGCAAAAAAAATATTCAGCTCTTGACCATATACATTCACCAAAGATTTTGGATGACTTACATAGTTCGTTGAAAAAAGGCCTTTGATTTTGGTGTCAAAAGGTCAAAGCTACTGTGACTGAAAGGAGAAGAATGTTTTTTGTATAGTAACCTTTGTTCTAGACAAGTATTTTGACCAAAGTTTGTGGAGAGCTTGCACTTAAGGTATTGAAGAGGCCTATTGATTTTGAAGTCGAAAGTTTGAAGGTCAAGATCATTGTGGCTCAAAGAAAAACATGTTTTGCAGAACAACTTCTGTTTTAGAGCACCTTTCTGGACCAGACTTTGTGAAGGACTTGCACTTTGAGTAATAAATAGAGGTTGCAATAATGCAAAAATCTTGCTTCTTTGTACAGAGAAAAATAGAGAGTTAGCATTTTAAAAAAAATTTAATAACAAAAAATGGAATTGGAAATAAACAATTGCTTGGTTTGCCAAACTCCAGTTTTGGTTTTAGAATTTGAACCTTCTGGGGGATAAACATATAAGCCATACAAAGTAGTTGTAATTTGTATTGGTTTACTATTCGCTTTTAAATCCTTGTGATTAAAAGGTTTCATAATCTTAGGTTTAGTTCTTTTTGAGATGATCTCTTTCTAGTGATGTAGCCACAGGTGTGTATGCTTTATCCAATCAGGTATACAGTGGCAGATACTTTGAAATGATTGAGGAAAATGTTAAAAGTGCAATGACTTAGGTTACTTGTGTTTACTAAAGTCCTATGCTTCATACCATTTTTCTAGGTAAGGTATGATAACAAGGAACAGTTAACACTTATTAATCTTGCGGTATTGAAAACCAGTCAGTTATAATCAGTATTGCAATAGATCCACATCTTGTGGATCATGTTAAAATTGAGTAGGCTCTAAGACTATATATGAAACTTTAACTCATGTACAGTGTATTCTGTATAAATGAAGCAACCATGCAAGTAAATTTTACAATTGCATTCGACTATCATCATTTCTTTGTTTATTAATTTAAGATTGTTTCTTTTGACACATTATAAACAGTGTCATCTTGTATTATGATGACTGACAAGGGAAACTGGTCTGTGCATGAATATACGAGTTGCATGCTAAATTTCAAGACCAGTGCTTTTTTCACATGAATTAAACAAAATCTACTGGGTCACTGATAAAGAAACCTTTAGATTCTGGAGTATAAATGTCAGAGGTCACAGTCATGGAAAGTCTAATAAGAAAATAATGGTTTCTGCACAGTAAGCTTCATTCAAGACAGCATACCTTTGTCAAAATGTCCCAGTCATTGAGACCTATTGGTCAGTAGTTGCCAGTCAAGAGTGCCCTGCTATGTGTCCACACAGAGGACTATTAAGCATGGGGTGGGCGTATAATGTTCCATTCACAGTACTCTCGTTATTTAATGTCTGTTCTTTATCTGTTAATTCTTGTGTGTGCTTTTGATTCTGCCATGATGCTATGATACCTTTGTCAGAGTTATGTCCCTTTCTTGTGTAAAATGTTTATACTATATATGGTTTGCACCACTCAGTCAAGAAAGGGGGGTTGGGGAATTTGTGTTCTATGGACATATGTACATATTTCTATTCTTTATCTAGGATGGTCTGGTAGAGTTTTTTCAAGCTCAGATATATGCCCATCATCCTGGTGGGGTGAAGCAGAACATGGTCGGAGCATATGCAAAAGACTGGGAAAAATGGATGGTTGGTACTTCTGTGCTCTTTTTCTTATTAATTCTTCCACTTTCCTTTCTTAGATGATTTTTTTCTGAAATGCTTTACATATAATATGTATCTATATGAGTATGCATATATATATATATATATATATATATATATATATATATATATATATATATATATATATATATATATATATATATATATATATATCAGAGTTCTTAAAATGACTGTATATTTGCTAGACATGACCAACAAGTGAGTTCAAATGCTCTCTAGACAAGTCTGACATTGGACATAGGGAGCCCATAAAATATCCCATTCACAGAAGATGAAAAAGGTGTGAAAGCTTATCTCTTGGACTTGTACAAACCTTATAATTGAATGACTCCTGAAGGGGCTGTACTATAGATATTACATCAGTCCCTTACACCATGTGCTTTTTATATGTCCACCATTTTGGCGGAGTGTATTTATGGTATGACCCTGTCTGTCTGTCCGTCCATTCACTTTTTTCAGCATGGTAACATCAGTTGTACAGTATATAATTCCACCAAACTTTCTGGATGTCATGCAGTTTGGGTTAGGAGGAACCATATCTTTTGGGGCGTCAGCAGATCAAAGGTCAAGGTTACTGACAAATAAAAAAATGGCTTCTGCACAGTAACTCTAGTTTTCCATTATCTACAGTTATCAAACTTTGTGGATGGCTTGCACTTGGGGTAAGGAAAAATCCTGTGACTGAAAGAAGAAAAATGGTTTCTGCACAATAACTTGAGTTCTCCTTCATCCACAGTTACTAAACTTTGTGGATGGCTTGCACTTTACACAAGGAAGAACCCTTTAATTTTGCTATGAAAAGGTCAAAGGTTAAGGTCACTGACTGAAAGAAGAAAAAGGGCTTCTGCACAGTAACTTGAGTTCTACTTAACAGACATGAACGAAACTTTGTGGATGGCTTTCATTTGCAATTAGCAAAAAGCTTATTGATTTTGGGGTCAAAAGGTCAAAGATTAAGGTCACTGTGACTGAAAAAAGGTAAAATGGCTTTTGCATAATAACTTTACTTCTAGACCATGAACTGTTACCAAAGTTTGTGGAGTACATGCATTTAGGGTATGGAAGAGGTCTATTGATTTTGGAATCCAAAGGTCAATGTCATTGTGGCTCAAAGAAAATGGGGTTTTGCAGAATAACTTTTATTCTAGAGTAAGTTCCTTGATCAAACTGTGGATGGTTTGCACTGAAGGTAATAAAGCAACCTATAAATTCTGGGGTCTAGAGGTCAGAGGTCACAGTAAGAGTAAGTCAAATAAGAAACTAATGGTTTCTGCACAGTATCTTTAGTTCAAAACAGCAGACCTTGACCAAAGGTTGAGGTTATGGAGATCTCATGGTTGGTAATCTCTAGAGTCAACCATGCCCTACTAGTTCCTGCTGAACATGGTGCAGATGTATAATTTTCCGTTCAAGGTACTCTTGTTAACTGTATTGTGTGGCATGTGTCAGTACATATAAGATCTTTCAAACAAAATATGTGTATCCAGGGTTCTCTCAATCTTGAAAAGTGCTTGAATTTTGGTGATTTACCTTGAAAAGTGCTTGAATTTGAGGTCAGCTCCAAAAAGTACTGGAAAAGTACTTGAAGATACTCTTGAAAAGTGCTTCAGTTTTGAGACAAGCGCATTTCATTGAAAAATATTAATTTACTGATATATATATATCAAGAAAAAACCTAAAAGATCTGATTAAAAGAAGTTAGAAACCCGATTTTCTAGAAGTTTAATTCCATGTTTGATCACTTACATATTCAGTAAGATTTCTGGTTGGGTTGCTTACGTGTTTATTAGTACTTAGTCTTGTTTGGGATTGTAATGATTTTGTGTTGTAAATGAATTAATGCTGTGTTCATTGGGCCATTAAAGGCTGGTAAACAAAAGTCGGTGATGGGAAGCATATTTTCAAACTAGATTCTCTTGAGTGCTATACATACATGCTGTACACATGTATAAGGCCAAGTCATGAATTAAGTGCTTTGTCGAAAGACGTTGGATCAACAGTAGCTGAGGTTGCTTTAGCTCTGTAAGTCCAATAGTTTTAGTGATGTTGGGGACAAAACCATCGACTTGTGCATAGATAAAAAGGTCTAAAAATGGTATGTTTTTGACCCAGTTGAACCTGAAATTGCTCAAAACGAGTAAAAAAATTGATGATAGATTTTAGTTTTATTTTTTGTTTCGTTATAATCTATAAAGAAATACCATAGAACAACCACAAAATGTTAGATCACCGGAATCTGACAACTCTGCTGAAAATGTCAATGCATTTGACTTTAGCTCTATAGTACTGACCATCAGTATTACTAGGGACTTGTAGAGCTATGGTAACCTCTGCTGGATCAATGAGTGAAAGTGCTCTGAAGTCTCATGGCAAGAGTTCAAAGTATAAAACAAATGAAAAGTCAACAATAGGAATAAATTTAGAATATGTTTTGCTTAAACTTGAAAACTTGAGTCTGAAACTCTGGTAAATGAGACCGCGAACTCCCAGGCTAGTGTAATGAGATGACTGCACCTCTACCCCCATGCATCAAGGTCCATCGAACTTCAGTGTCTTCTCCTAGGCCCAATTAAAAAAAAAAGTCTGGAGTTGTTGTTTAAGAATGAAGCACTTAATTCTAAACAATTTGTGGACTCTACATACCATAATCAACATTCTTCCTAAGCTTATACACAGTCATTTATAGTGCTTGTAGAATAAATTTTTCTCCTTGAAAAGTCTTTGAATGAAATATCTGTATGAACCATGGTATCTTAGGATCTTCTGGTAAATGAAACTGCGAACTCCCAGGCTGGTGTAGATGAGATGACTGCACCTCTACCCCCATGCATCAAGGTCCATCGAACTTCAGTGTATTCTCCTAGGCCCAATTAAAAAAAAAAAGTCCTGAATATCTTAGGACCTAATTAAAAACAACTAGCTTTTATTATCATCCTCCAACACTTTTTCTTTGAGGACCTGAGCAAATAAAACTTTGCCTTCTGACTTTACCAGATTTGCGTGTTAATTAAGTGTTACGTATTTTTTAGATAGTAGGTATACTTGTTGTCAGTTAATAAGTTTAAGCTTTAGACCAGAAGAACTTATGGGATGTCCTGTTGTCTATCGTCTATCCATTAACACAAGTTTATTGCTGCTCCGCCCATGATGGCCATCTTGAAATTCTTGTTATAGCTACACCTCCTAGATGGCTGGTCATATCGATATTGTGCTTTCACCAAAAGACTTCTTAAAATGTCTAGTTGGTCCTAAATGGAAATGGTGCCAATCTCATATCCAGTATGGCCACCATGGCAGCCATCTTGAAAATCTTGTTATTGTTACTTCTCCAAAATGGAATTCCTGGAAGTTATTTTCGGCCAGTAAAGCATCAGTCCTTTCGAGGGACTCTTGTTTAAGGGTCACTTCCCTATTTGATCTTGGTAATGGTTGGCATCACTGGATATGGCATTGTCATCTTAAGAGTCAAATTGTAAAAAATTAGGTGTACTACACTTCAGTATTCATTAAATTGCAAGCAGTAATAACAAAGTGACCATCTTGAAATTCTTGTTATTGCTATTCCTCCTGAATGGATGGTTGGGGTTTTCATGAAAAGACTTAATGTGATGTCTACTCAGTCCTAAATGAAAATGGTGCCGATCTGACATTCAATATAGCCACCACAGCAGCCATCTTCAAAATTTTATTATCACTACTCCTGAACAGAAAGTCATATTAACATGTTTTTTTTAACCAGAAGACTTCTTATGATGTCGAGTTGGTCCTTAATGAAAATAGTACCCATCTGATGTCTAACATGGCTGCCACAGCAGCCATCTAAAATCGTTATCACTACTCCTCCTGAATGGATGGTCATATAAACATGGGGTTTTCACAAAAAGACATTATGATGTCTAGGCGGTCCTAAATGAAAATGGTGCTGCCTGGACATCAGATATGGCTGCCACAGCAGCCATCTTGAAAATCTTTATATTACTACTTCTCTGGAATGAAAAGTCATATTGACATGGGGTTTTCACCAAAAGACTTCGTATGATGTCTAGTTGATTCAGAATGAAAATGGTGCCACTTGCACATTCAGTATGGTGGCCATCTTGAAAATCTTGTTATCTTTACTCCTCCTGAATGGATGGTCATATCAACATGGGGTTATAACTAAAAGACTTCTTATGTCTAGTTCGTCCTAAATGAAAGTTGTTCTGCTCAGACAGCCAGTATGGCTGCCACAGTGACCATCTTCAGAATCTTGTTATTACTACTTCTCTTGAATGAATGGTCATATCAGCATGGGTTTTTTCTGGAAGATTTCTTATGATCATAATTTAATGCCTACTTGGGCCTCTTGTTTTCTTCACAAGGGGCCAAATTGTGCCCCAATATCAATGTCCATGGGCCCATCTGCCAATATGAACCACAAAAAAATTATGCAGAATTAAGATTGTAGCAAGTTATTCATCATTATTTTTCCATTAATTATTTTTTCCTCAAATAATAGGCTCAGTCTATTTCCAAAAATTACCATAAATGGATCCTTGAAGACTTAAGTCCGCTTCATGTATTGTTTTGGGGTGTGATGTTGTTTAGATGGTCCTAAATGAAAATGGTGCTGATCTGACCGCCGATGTGGCCGCCACAATGGCCATCTGGAAAAACTTGTTATCATTTATTTCGCCTAGATTCGTCATATTGACATTGTGCTTTCACCAAAGACTTCTTACGATGTCTAATTGGTCATAAATTGAAATGGTGCCAATCTGATATCCAATATGGCCAGCATGGCAGCCATCTTGAAAATCTTGTTGTTTGCTGCTAAAAAAAACGAAAAGTTATATCAACATAATGTTTGCACCAAAAGACTTGTTATGATGTCTTGTTGGTCCTAAATTAAAATGGTACCAATCTGACTTCCAATATGGCCACCATGGTGGCTAGCTTGAAAATCTTGTTATTTCTGCTCTTAAATGGAAAGTCATTTTGACATGGGATTTTCACCAGAAGAGTTCTTATGGTGTTTAGTTGGTCTGAAATGAAAATTGTGTAAACTGACCATCAATATGGCCACCATGGTGGCCATTTTGAAAATATTATCTCTACTCCTCTCAAATGGATGGCCATATCAACATCGGGTTTTCACCAAAAGATTTCCTGTGATACCTAGTTGGTCCTAAATGAAAAGGGTGTCAATTGTACATACAATACAGCTGCCACGATGGCCGTCTTGAAAATCTTGTTGTCACTACTCCCCCTGACTGGATGGTCATATTAACATGGGGTTTTCACCAAAAGACTTTTAATGATAACATGGTTCTAAATAAAATGGTGCCAATCTGATATCCAATATGTCCACCACAGCAGCTTTGAAAATCTTGTCATTGCTGGAGAAGATCAGAAATGGTTTCAACACTCAGCAGTCAAAAGGAAGAAATTGAATAAAGTTACAAGGAAGAAATGGTCTTATCTTGAATTCCTGGAAATTCTTTTTAACCAGTTGAGCACAAGTCCCTTTGAGGGACTCTTGTTTAACATTGGAATGAATTTATGACTTTTCACAATTGTGTTTTAAAGGTTTGACATGCTTTATTTTTATCTTCTGGTTTATATACCTTTTACAGAATTTTAACATCTTTACCTTTAACTTTTATCTTGTAGTGCTTTATTTTTGGGGGGATGGCTTTATCTTCCTAGAGTTTTATTTTGCAATTCTTTATATTGACATATTTTAGAGCTTTACTTTTAATCAACACCATATGGCCAGTATTGTGCTGACATGCTATTAAACCCTACAATTACTACTATGGTATATGTGAGAGGATTTTATAGGAACAGTATTGTGATTCTGTTATGGCTTGTGAAACGAAATCCTGGTAACAAATACATTAACAATTGGTAAGTTATGAAATTAATTTCTGTTAGTATTTATTACCTCCCCTGGCCATAAGGTCAAAGGAGCTTATGGTATGGTTCTTCATTCATCATATGGTGTGTATTTTCTGGCATCCAGCAGCAATTGCTGTTTTCAACTTTCTGTAAAAAAACTGCCGGACCAGTTTCAACCATACTTGGCACAGAGCATCTTGGCATAAAGGCAGTTTAAGTTTTTACAAATGATGCTTCTCTACCATCAAATATGGCCACCATTCAGAAATTCAAATAGAAAACCTTTAAAGTACTTCAGTCTCCAAAATGGTCAGTAGAATTTAATCAGATTTGACAGAAAGGATCCTGGCATGAATATTTTTCAGGTTGGTTGAAATGAAAATGATCTGCCATCAGATACGGCCACCATTACCAAAAAGAGAAAAACCTGCCCATTATCCATCAAGAATTGTTATTTTCAGCTTCTTAAAAACCCTTTAAACAACTACTTCTTCAAAACCACTTAATATAACTTGACCAAACTTGACAAAAAACATTCTGGCATGAAAACCTTTCACATTTGTACAAATGATGGTAATCCGTCATCAAATATTGCTGTCATTATTAAATAGAAAAACTTTAAAACACTTCTCAAAAACCCTTCAACAGAATTTGATCAGGTTTTACAGAAACTACTTGTCAGAACCACATGGCAGTGAATGGGTACATCTTTGTGTCATTTGTACTAATAAACACAGCGCATGGCAGTGAATGGGTACATCTTTGTGTCATTTGTACTAATAAACACAGCGCATGGCAGTGAATGGGTACATCTTTGTGTCATTTGTACTAATAAACACAGCGCATGGCAGTGACTGGGTGCATCTCTGTGTCATATGTACTAATAAACACAGCACATGGCAGTGACTGGGTACATCTTTGTGTCATTTGTACTAATAAACACAGCACATGGCAGTGACTGGATTTATCAACAGATATGATCAATGTACGGATTTATCAAGCAATATGAACAATGTATGAAATTATGAATAAATATGATAAATGTATGGAATTATTGTTTATGGACAAGTATGATGGTGCATTAGGTAGCTCTGACTTAGTAGACATTTAGAATAAATTCCACAACATTCAATATACACCACTCCCTTGATAACTCGTGCCTGGATAACTCACGAACCCGCTTATAATGTGGGGTCAGGCATGGATCCCATTTTTTAAACTAGAAAATACCCAAAAATTGGCCCCTATTTGTTGAACATGAAAAAAAATCGCGATCAAAATTAGTAATTGAAATCTTGCTATACCGCTCGTTTTATCATCGAAAACAGTGATTAGTAAACGGAAATTTTAATCAACATCATGAAATTTTCAACTTTTAATAAGAAGTCATATATTTTGTTTAATTTTCTTTCCAAACAACATTCTTAGTATACTGCAAAATAACAATATTCGACGAAATTTTGATCAATGATAATGTCACTAATGCCTACTGGTGGTATCACTTAAAAAAATAAATACCAACTAAATAAGTTTTGTCAAGAAAGATTTGTGTTTTAGTTCTGTCTTTTAATTCGGTTTCAGTGCAATCATCATAAATGCAATATGCCCTCTTGTATTCAAACGTGAAAAATATCATTCACCCGTCCCAGCTATGTCCACAAGCGTTTCTGTGAGAACCTAATTAAGTGCCGACAGTGTTTTGATCTCCAACTTGCGGAAGTATTTGTTGTGTTGTTACACTCAATTAAAAGCACACCTGCTTTGTATTATCATGTTAATTATGTCTTTTATATCAAATCAAATAAAAGGGTTGGAATAAAAGAAAAGTTAAAAGGTCGGGCAAATCCTACCTGCGTAAGAGCTAGCGGTCACGTCCGTGTGTCAGTTCAACTCATTTCAATTGATCAAACGAACACTGTTATAAATATCAATATGTAAGTAATATAATTAACCTACCTTAAATTAGCCTACTCATTCACAAATATGATCAAAAGAGTAAGACAACCAAGCAAAATGAGTACTTGGTGAATAAAAAGCCGTTTCACAGATACGGTTCATTATGGAGAAGCGAGTTCCAGAGTTTGTATTGAACTTACAATTTCTAAATTGCCACTCAGAGATTTCCTCAAAAATGAGAATAAGTTTTGCTATTACTAGCAATGAAATCACGGCATCCATATTGTATTAATAGAACAATAAATAAATCGAGTTTCGACGTTGACGATTGTTTCACGAAATAAATGTCCCTAGTTTTTGAAAAAAGGAATCTTGTTTTGTTGATCAAGAACAACAAAAAGCAGTGACGTAATACACACTGTTTTCACGTACACGTGTTGTCGATACTTGGACTAATGTTGTTAACGATCTTTCATAGGTTGGTTATCTTGAAAATAAAGGTAATTTATATGAAAAAGCGAACAACTACATTAGAAAAAAGCTATTTATGGACAATTATTCCCAATACAATTATAAAATGAGTATTCAACCATTAATCAGCCCCGTTACCCCCCCTCCCACTGCGGTTTTCTTGATATCCAGCGGGGATGTCAGCCCCTTCTTAACTTTTTTGAGGTCCCTCGGAAACTCGTGCCCTTGCTTATAGTGCGGTCTACACGAGTTATCGAGGGAGAGGTTTATTAAACAATTTCATCACATGAAACGGATAGCAAGAAAGAATAAAGTATTACATTTCACTTCTACAACTGATGAGTGCTTCTGTAAAGTGGATGGTTTCCTGACAAGACTCACCTGCATTGTGACAATACAGAGAGAATAAACATTATGGTTGGGTCAAATCTACGGCCAGAAATCTACGGTTAGAAAACTCAGGATAAATGGGCCCCCAACTGCCGGCACTTTGTGTGCGCTGCAGCTAGTGAACAGAAGTCAGTATTTCGAAATTGCCAAGGTTAAAAACTATACACCCCTGGTAATGCTGTGTGCAGCAATGAAACTCATCTACATTTTTGTTCATAATGCCATTTTCTGCACGTGACAATAAGAAATATATGGGTATTAGAGGATTAATGAGTTATCCAGGTGCACTAAAATGAGAGAGCAGTGTATGTTGTTTTTATTGAAATGAATTGCCATCTAAGAATGTTGATTGCCATTGGCTATTTTGGGAAGTTTCAACCAGTCCTAAAAAAGTATGTATGTATGTGCAGTATGCACATCGTGGATTACAGAAAATCCACATTCCCACGCTGGATTTTAATCCTTTTACGCTCTTTCAGTCATGGACCAGATGTAGTGGTCATTGTGGATTGTCTGTGTCATGGCTCATAGTGGATGGATTCAGTTTTATTGCCCCAATTAGTAAGTCGCAGCAATATAATTATGTAATAGTGGACTTCCACTACATCGCATGGAGCTTACCTGTCGGCTCAGCTATAGTACACAGTGCAGAATGCTCTTTTTAAGTTGTACACAATGCCATTTAATATTCAAAGACTCGCCATTAAAACGCATTCACGTATGTGTATTGCAAGAGATGAAAGATACATTTCTGAGCAAAGAATCATGAGACTATTTAGGTGCTTCACAAAATATACAAATTGTAATGCTAATAATTTTATGGAGAGAGAGAGAGAGACAGAGAGAGATTCTGCTTTTAAACAAACAAAAGGAAAAAGAAATGACAGGTCTGCTTTTAAACAAACAAGAGGAAAAAGAAATGACAGGTCTGCTTTTAAACAAACAAGAGGAAAAAGAAATGACAGGTAAGTATTAGCAGGTTTTATTCCATTATTAAAATAAAAATGTGAGAAATGCTGTGAACTTTTTTTTTCTCATTCCCCCAGTCAGTTTTAAATGGTTTGCTTAACATGTTCCCACACAATGAAATATGCACAGGGCTATCCCAAATACAACCTCTACTAGTCCAGCCTCTGTTTAGTACTTGCGACCCAAATATACATCCATGTGACACATTTTCTCAGGAATTAGATGCGTGTTTACTTTTACTGTAGACATACTGTTTTTACGCAGACTCTATTAAGCACGTGATGCTGCATTCTATAACCAACAGCCTAAAAAATATACTTAGGATTGCTGTTTTGGTCATCTTGCAAGCCTAATATTACCAAATGGAGGGGTGAATGTGATGAAAAAGTCTAATCCCTAAATATTTTCGGTAGGAGATAAACTTGTATCTGTTGTTTCAGTTAATGCAGATAGAATTTATTTGGTACATTCTTTCAATCCACACGACAAATACTGCAGAACTGTTCCTGAATGTCAAGTGAACATTATTGATCAGTTTAGTTACTAATTTGTTACATTTTGATCCAATTGTCCTTTTTAAGAATTTGACGTGAATACAAATAAAACATTTTGTCACCAAAGAAAACTAACCAAATGCGTATTTATACAGTGTTTAGCAATTAGGAAAACAATGTGAAATTACTGAAATTATGTCCATAATCGCCCAAATAGCACTGAATCTTTGGGAACCAAAAGTAAGCTTAAAGTCACATGAACATACTTTGGACTAGTTGAATTAAAAGCACTAATAACGAAGGTTAACTGCCTAAAGATATACATGTACACGGCATAGAAATAAGGGTGGGGCCAGTTAGTATGTGCGGATATGGGGAATTTTTTATATTTTTTTCATATTGCAGTAGCAGTTAATTTCTCTTGGATATCCATCATATAATCATTATCTTTTGCAAATCAACCATAATGCCTACTATTATGCAAACTTAGTTGTGAAATGGGTATCTGCAGTAGACATGATTGTATTTACTGTATGATAAATAAACTCCAGTTTTGTATATCGGTTTGGTTTTTGGTTCTAAGTGGAATTTCTTCTTGTTCATACTTTTGTTTCCCCTCTTGTTTAAGTGGTACTGTATTACGAATAAGCTAAACACATCATATCTATCAATAATGCCTTGTATAACGCCCAAAATTGCTAAGCTATGTGTTTGTCAAGGCTATAAAATCTATCTATAATTGCATTGATTGCTATTAATACATGGCTTCATTTTTTTAATGGCTTTAAACAGGTATCCCTGGTAGAACTTCTTTAACTACTCCAAACTAGAGGTGGAAGAGGTTTTGGCTTCAAAGGTTGTAAATCCCAATTATTTCCTGTTTGTTTTTAACTGTTGATATTAATTCTAAGGTTGTCCCGAATATTGACACTGTATTCACTTTGATTATTGCAATAATGCTCACTCATTCGACATTCAATCTAATAAATTTTTGAAGTTTTAAGTTCGTACATGTTTATTATGACCACATTCGACAATAGATAATAAGAAAATAAGAAAAGCACAATAATAGCAGGTTACTAACCCGATTAATTATTTAAATTCTTGTTAAATACAAAATGAATGGCTAAGCATTGATTTACATATTTACTTATTCTGAATAAAGAGTGGAATCAATATTTTATTTCTAAATTTTGTCAGTAGACGAATGCCAAAATGAAGATGATTGCAGCACATTTAAAAAATGCATACTCTCAAATTATCAATGTCTGTTTCTGGGTTTGTGATAAAAGCTGTGGGTAATGTTTATCGAAAATTATGGTGCATAATCTCTCTCTCTCTCTCTTTTTTGCATATAATAAACACATTTTATTACAAAGAAAAATGCATCTTTAAAAAAAGAAAGCCTGTAGTGTAGCATAGCTTTTGTAAATATGTCATAGCTTTGTGCTGCTGCAATATTATATTATAACGCACTGCATTGAAAGATTAATAGGGAGAATACAATTTTTATATGGTTTATTTTATATACCGCTAGAAACCAGTCTTATGCAAAAATATGACAACTTAACCTCATTGCGTTTCCCAGTCCATATTACAAGTCTGAATTTTTTTTCCACAAACAGCAGAAAACATTTTCATTCAGAAGTTAATGTTTTTTTCGAAACATTTGTGCTAAAAAATAACATGAAGCTCAACACCTTCCTGACTGGCCATTGTTAACAACCATAGCAGCTGACTTCACTGTAAAAATGTCACTCTTCAGCTGTCACTTAAAGAGAGATTCACAAAAAAAGTGACAAAGAAAGAAACCTTTTTTTTATAAAAATCACTTTATTTATTGCATGAACAGCCACTGATAGAGAGCAGTCTCTAATACCGTGTAGACGAATTTGGTGCATTTAAAAATGAGCATAGTCAAATAATAACCGGTACAAGAAGCACTTTTATGAAATACCATTTATTGAGAAAGAACATCGAAGTTACTGCTTGATGCAGAACAGTATGTAAATTTCCACATCTGTATATGCTAACAGGTACATGTACATGTAATCAATCAACAGGGATTTATGTTGTAGCTGGCTAATTTTTCTGATGTTCGCTCTGTCATTGAGATGGGTGGGAAGATACCCAAGAAATGTAAAACATCGTATTTTGTCTATGTGATACGTGTTTATCTCTGTGTATCCCTAGCTAGGCCACTGATAAATACCACAAGAAATGTTACCACCTTATAGTTTGTACAGGTAAAGGTATGAAATTTACACCTGCGATGGTCGGGTTTATGACGTTGGGATTTCTCCCATCTATTTGTTTAGTGTGTCGACTCACGGAGCAAATACAACAGAATCAGCAAGGGGTACCATAAAACCCACATGCAGCCTGCAATACAATCCGTGACAGACTTCCACTAGATTAAGTGGATTTCCACTAGACTTGTGGGAAATCCACCAGACTGAGTGGACATCCACTACTTGTAGTGGGCGCTTAATCCCTTGCCCCTCTGTCCACATCCACTGGATTGAGTGGGCAATCCATAATTCATGATGCATGTATTGTATGTAGTAGCATCTTACAGCACCTCAGCATAATAGTGGCTATATGCTGCCAGCTAAAGATAAAGTTCAAAAAATGTAAAAATGAATTGCAAAAGCATTTAGAAAGATAAACCCTTCCAAATACATGAAAATATCAAGTACAAGATGATAAAATGTAAATTGTAAAAATGTTATCCTAAAACAGACTTGGAAATATGTGTGGAAAAGAAAACAATTTTACTAATTTTTTAAAATTTTATTTTCAGAGCCATATGAGGAAGCTTTATGAGGTTCTGTATCTTGAATTCCAGCAGATTGGAACCAGAAGTAGACTGTCTGGCATGTATGTGTACCTATATACACTCTGGGTTCTTTAATTCAATCTTTTTATTCTCAAGCTCACATTAATGGGAAGTGAGACATAGCAGTTACTTGTCTGATGTGGCAGCATCAATTGCATCCACGGTTAAAGTTCTGGTAACAATTTTTCATTTGCATATATTTCTGAAACCCCTAGATAGATTCTCATCATACTTGGCATGAATCATTATGAAGTTAAGACAATTCTTTTTTGTGATTTGCTTGCTTGCCCATTTTACCTTGGGGTCAAGGTCCCAGCCATGGAAAATTTGCATTATGGTTTTGGTTAAAGTTTTCTTATTTGATAATATTTCCTATACCCCATGATAGATTCTCATCATACTTGGTATTAATTGTTATGAAGCTAAGAAAATTCTTTCTACGACATGCTGGCTCACCCCTATGACCTTGGAGTCAAGGTGACGGTCATGGAAGATTTGGATTAAGGTTTTGTTTACAGTTTTTTTATTTCCTAAACTCCTTTGATAGATTTTCTTCATCCTTGGGATGAATCATTGTGATGCTAAGGCTATGCATTTTGTGACATGCACTCTTGCCACTTCTACCTTGGGGTCAAGGTCACAGTCAGAGAAAGTTTATATTAAGGTTTTTAGTATCAAGTTTTTTAATTTGTTTATATTTCATAAACTCCTTGGTGGATTTATAAAATACTTGGGATGAATCATTATAAAGCTAAGACACAATTTATTCTGCGGCATGCATTTTTTCCCTTTTAATTTTTGGGGTCAAGGTCAGTATAGAAAAAGCGCATTAAGGTCTTGATTACATATTTTTTATTTCCTAATATTTCCTAATTCTCCTTTGTTGGATTTTCTTCATACATTGGTTATATCATTATGAAGCAAAGACAATTCATTCTGCGACATGCGGGCTCTCCCTAGTTGACCTTGAGATCACATGTTTTATACCAGTACTTAGATTGTGGGCTCAGCATGCAAACCCTGGCCTTTTTGTTAAATAACATTGTTCATTCTGGTTTTACTCTGGCCTTTTTGTTAAATAACATTGTTCATTCTAGTTTTACTCACCTTTACAAAGCAGAATGGGAACTATTATACTACTTCCCCACATGACATTTCATAGGTTTATACTACATCCCCAAATGACATTTCATAGGTTTATACTACATCTCCACATAATATTTCATAGGTTTATACTACATCTGCACATAATATTTCATAGGTTTATACTACATCTGCACATAATATTTCATAGGTTTATACTACATCCCCACATGACATTTCATAGGTTTATACTACATCTGCACATAATATTTCATAGGTTTATACTACATCTGCACATAATATTTCATAGGTTTATACTACATCTGCACATAATATTTCATAGGTTTATACTACATCTGCACATAATATTTCATAGGTTTATACTACATCCCCAAATGACATTTCATAGGTTTATAATACATCCCCACATGACATTTCATAGGTTTATACTACATCTGCACATAATATTTCATAGGTTTATACTACATCGCCACATGACATTTCATAGGTTTATACTACATCCTCAAATGACATTTCATAGGTTTATACTACATCCCCACATGACATTTCATAGGTTTATAATACATCCCCACATGACATTTCATAGGTTTATAATACATCCCCACATGACATTTCATAGGTTTATACTACATCTGCACATAATATTTCATAGGTTTATACTACATCTGCACATAATATTTCATAGGTTTATACTACATCCCCAAATGACATTTCATAGGTTTATAATACATCCCCACATGACATTTCATAGGTTTATACTACATCTGCACATAATATTTCATAGGTTTATACTACATCGCCACATGACATTTCATAGGTTTATACTACATCCCCACATGACATTTCATAGGTTTATACTACATCCCCACATGACATTTCATAGGTTTACCTTTGTACAGATAACTCTTATTTTAGGGCTACAAAGGTCCAAGTTGCTTCAACCTTAATTTATTTAGTATTTGACAACTAATGTTGACAATGGCTGCTTGAAGACACTATAATGTCTCAATGACCAGCTTTGTAATTAGTGATTGCAGTTAAGTTAAAATTTGGGGAAAGGTTTCTTTGGCAATAGATGAAAGTGAAACAAAGCAGAAAAATGTATGGGGCAGTTTTTATCGAGTCTGCCTTGGCAGAAGGTCAACATAGTGATCACATTGGCATCTGTGTGCATGTCTCTTCAGCCACATGTTCATACACCTGTCTACACCCTAGATAAGAGTCACTGTTAAGAGTCCCCCTGTATGTAATACGGAGAGGTAAAGCTATCACTGTTTGTCTATGTGTCCATCCATAACCAGTTTTGTTTCTGGAGCATAACTCTCAAACTATTCAAGGTATCTCAATGAAACTTGGTACACATATTGGTCTAGTAGTCCAGATGTGTCTTTTGCTGTTTACAATTCTTAAGTTTAAATATTTTTTATGTTTTTATCCATTTGTCAGTCCATCCATCATTTATGCACACTTCCATTTATGGAGCATAACTCTCACACTGTTCAAGGTATCTCTATGGACTTTGTACACACATTGGACTAGTAGTCCAGCTGTGCCTTTTACTGTTCACAATTTTTCAGTTTCAATATTTTTAGCTCCCCTGGCTGTTAGGCCAAGTGGACTTTGTGTTATGACCCTGTGTCTATCGTGCTTTATGTGTCATGTGTTGTGCATTCATCAACAATTGCTATTTTAAACTTCTCAATAACCACCAGACCAGTTTTGACTAAATTTGACACAAAGCAGTCTGGCATGAAGGGTTTAAAATTTGTACAAAGGTTGCTGATCTGCCATCAAATATGGTCAACATTACTATAAAAAAAAACCCATTAAATGACCTCTTCTAAAGACCCAGTGTACAGAATTTTATCACATTTGACTTTAAGCAGTCTGGAAGGAAAACCTTTCAGGTTTGTGCAAATTATGCCGATCCACCATCAAATATGGCTGCTGTTACTGTAATAAAAATAGAATTGCTGCCATTACTAAAAATATAAAAACCTTTAAAGGACTTCTTCAAAACCAGTGAATAGAGTTTGACCAGTCTTTACAGAAAGTATCCTGGCATAAAGACCTTTCAAATTCATACAAATGGTACCAATCTGTCATCAAATGTGGCCACTGTACCTAAAAATAGAAACCTTTTAAATGAATCTTTCTCAAAAACCACTGTGTAGAATTTGACCAAACTAGATAGAAAGCATCCTGGTATAAAGAAATTGATTCAAACGATGCTGATCCACTATCAAATATTGCCACTGTTACTAAAATTAAATTTTTAAACAAATTCTATTTAAAAAAAATTCTCAGCAAATTTGACAGGAAACATCCTGACATAAGGAGCTTTCAGAATTGTACACTTTTGAAAAACTGCAGAACAGAATTTGACCAAACTTAACAACAAGCATTCTGGCATAAAGGGCTTTTAGATTTCTACAAATGATGCTAATCCGCCATGAATTATGGTTGCCATTACTAAAGATAGAAAGAAATTTAAATGACTTCTTATCAGCCACTGCTTAGCAGAAATGTACCAGATTTGATAGAAAGCATTCTGGTAATAATGGCTTTCAAATTTATACAAAACTAAAATATGGCCACCATTAATAAAAAAGGAAAATCCTTGAAATGACTTCTTCTACAAGATCCCTAAACAGAATTTAACCAAATTTTACAGAAATAATTCTGAAATGAAATGATTTTAACCTTTTACCTCGTAGCGTCTGTTATTGTGTAGACTGTTGATATACATGTGCCAAAACCACAGACTGCAGTGTACTATAAATATAACACCTGTTACCTGAATGATTCTATTCAAATAGGCCTGCCTGAAAAATTTAGTGCAGTGTAGTATAAGTTAAGTTCAACATGAATTGTAACCATTTTACTTTTTTTGTACATATTTGTTATCTATAGAAATGTTTAAGAGTAAAATCTGATCTTTATGGCTGTAATAATTATTGTTCACTGAAGAATTTTTTATATCCTTTAAATCCTGAGAGAATTCATCCACCATGAAGCAGTGTGACCAACCGTAGCTGACCTTTCTCAACCTCTAAATCTACCGGTTTGTTTATATCTGTATCACTAAATCATCAGAATTTGATAAATTATGAAAATCAGTGTTGCCTACATCAATATCGGAGCCTATATCTGACTTATTGAAGCTTTCATAGTTAAAATTCTAATCATCCAAACTCAAGAAAGTGCGGAACAAAATCTGCGGCCTCCATTTTGGATAAGGGAGAATCCGACCCAGTTACTTTAAATAGCAGATTATGACTATATCTTAAACAGCAACCATGTGATGTGACATCAGGGTCATTTTCCTCAATGCCCGTAGTTTCTAATAGGGAGTTTTCCCTGAAGGTGGCACTACAAAAATCGGCTCAGAATGGCTGATTATTACTGTTAGAGTCTAAACACACTTCTGTGCAGATGGTGCACATGCATCCAGATGCGCTTATATGTGAATTGGAATGAGACGTTAAAACACAATTCCATTAGAATGCAGTAGAGGCATTCGGAAACGAGGTAAAGGGTTAAGTTTATACAAATGATGCCAGTCTGTCATCAAAAATGGCTACTGTTACTTAAAATAGAAAAACTTTTAATAACTTCTGCTAAAAAGCCACATAACAGAATTTTACCAATTTTGACAAAAAGCATCCTAGCTTGAAGGACTTTCACATTTATAGAAATGATGCTGATCCACCATCCAATATGGTGGCTGTTAACTAAAATTCGAAAGACATTTTGCACAACTTTATTAAAAAAAGGTTGCTTTACAGAATTTGACCAACTCTGACAGAATGCATCCTGGCATATAGGCCTTTCACTATTTGACAAATGATATTGATGTGCCATCAAATACGGATGAAGATATAAAAACTGGAGAAACCTTGAAACAATTCTTTTCAAAATATATGCAATCTACAGTATTGGAAGTAATTTACACAGAAAGCATCCTAGTGATCCAGATTGGTCAACTGCTATTACATTTGACTGTTAGGCAGATGTCAGCCAGGTGAGTGATCTCTTGGGCCTCTTGTTCTGTCCATCCATCCATCCATGATCCACACTATCATTACTTGAACATAACTCTCAAACTGTTCAAGGTACAGTGGAACCCCGCTATAACGCGATGATCGGGGTCCATAAAATCGGATCGCGTTAAAAGCGGGGTCGCGTTAATGCGGGGTTTTACAATATTTAACTTTTTTTCCGAGAACATATACGTGTATACATGTACAATGATCAAAAGTCGGCTTATCATCAGATGAATATTAACTGGAATGCATTAATTAAGATATATTCAAAATAATCGATGGCTAATATATTTATAGGTTATTACTGTGCATTAAAAACATTTACTAATTTTTATTTGTTTGAACGATAATACAGATTGACCGATAATACCAGACTATCGCTATATCATGCAAAGTGTATCAACACCGTATGCTACCGTGCCGTCGTGGCATGCAGTTCATCCATAATGGATGTAATTTCATTGAAAATCGTACAGATTTAAAATATTCAATAATTTTGTAATAGTCTGAATTCGTCGTGTAAAATATAGGATGAACAAAATATTGAAACCATTTACTTGCCGTCTGATATCGTACGGTCATTGCATGCAGCTATTCCCGGGTCTACATACGGTGTCTGTACAAATTTCATACCGCTAAAATTTTATCATATGCGACAACTGCAAGAATAATTAACAATCAACGCATGATTTCAGCGTGCAAATAACTTTTATTTCAGATTTTGTGAACATCAAAAGAAAAATGTGAAAACTGCTAAATTAATCGTTGCGCAAAGTGCAAAGTCAGTGTGGTTCCAAATTTAAATTTCATCATTTCTTGAAAAATATATCCAATGACGTTTGCCTCTTCGCCGCGAACTGTTGGGTTCTAGCAAAGTCAAGAATGTTTCTTAATTGAAGGACTTTGACGCTGTCAACATCTTGTGTTTCCAGCCACCTTAAACTTGCTTCTAAATGTACTACTGCTTCAGACACTTTTGGTGGGGGGGTTGGGGTGCCATCGTCATCGTTATCATTATCGTCACTGGTTTCAGGTTCTGATTGTGCAGCTTCATTCTTCCTGCTGACATTTGTAACAATTTCGTCATCTGGTATGTGTTCGTATATAGGGCAGATGTCATCTACTGAATACCAGTTAAGGATATCATGATGACTGTGCTCGTATTTTTTGAGTGCTTCTTCTGCTAAATGTACGTCGTCTTCAGTGAATCCTGTAAATTCAAGCTCATCGTCACTATCATTTTGTGTCGAGGGCATAAAAGCTGGCCCAAGACCCTTTATCCAGCATCGTTCAATGCAGCGTGCAGTGATAGCATCCCAGGCTTTACCTCCAAGGTGACATACTTCTTTTAAGTTTGACTAATGCCAATGATATTTTCACGGTCCGATAAAAATACACGTAAATGAATTTCAAATTTCAGGAACCATGCCACGATCATATTATTTTAAAAGTCACAACTAATCTCATGCCCAAAATGAAGTTAATTTCTTGTTTTGTTTTTTTTACTTTTCTCCAAATTTTTTTTCTCCATGTGTGAATGAATATACGAAATTTCGGGAGCCATGCTACGACCGCGTTATATCCGAATTCGCGTTATGGCGGGGCGCGTTATAGCGGGGTTCCACTGTATCTGTATAAAAATTGCTACACATATTGGACTATTGGTCCATATGTGTCTTTTGCTATTTCACAATTCTTCAGATTAATTTTTTTTTTTTTCATCCAGTTTTGGTCCATTTCTCCATCCATTATCCTAGCAAACAGTTTGATGGAGCAGGTGATGTAGATGACAATGTTTTTTTTTTATTCATTTTTTTTGCCCTGGTATGTAATACGGGTGGATGTACCTAGTGCTATGTCAGTCAGTCTGTCAAAAACATTTTCATTTCTGGAAAATAACTCTGAAACTTTGAACAAACTTGGCACACATGTGAAGCAAATTGTGTAGATATGTCTTTTGATACTTGGAATTTTCTGCATTAAACATTTATATGTTACCTTGGAAACAGTGTAGCATAAGTAGTATATAAATGGAGAGTACTGGACCATAATTACTAGCAGAAGTAGTATAAAAATTGAGAGTACTGGACCATAGAGTACTAGCATGAGTAGTAAAAAAATTGAGAGTACTGTACCATAGAGTACTAGCATAAGTAGTATAAAAATTGATAGTACTGTACCATACATTACTAGCATAAGTAGTATAAAAATTGATAGTACTGGACCTATTGAGTACTAACACAATAGTAGTATAATAATTGAAATCGCTGGACCACAGGTTACTTTCAGTAGGCATCTTTACACAAGTAGGGGACTAGAGGGTTGTCCTCTGTGGATGACTCTTGTATCAATTAAGTTCAGTATAAAAGATTTTTACTTTCTTGTTAAACAAAAAGCAGGCTCGACAAAATAGGAGTCATTTGTATATTTTCCTCTGGAAAAGGGGAGCCGCGGTAGCTCAGTGGTTAGCGTGCCGGACTCACGACCGAAAGGGTGCGGGTTCGAATCCTACCATCGGACCAGCCTAGGTTGGCTACCGTGGTGTGTCCTTGGGCAAGGCACTTTACTCCCATTGCCTCTGCACTAAATAACCTACTTGTGTTGCTGTGCCGTAAAGCACCAAACCAAACCAAACCTCTGGAAAAGGAGACCCAGAAGAAGACGCACTTTTAGCTTTATTTGCTTTTATGTAAAAACACTGGACATGTACAGTTTCAGTTAAACACTGCTATTAAACTTGATAATCAGTGTAAACAAGTCTAGAATGATAGAACAGTAAAAAAAAAACTGTTTGCTTTAATGTTTAAGGATGGAGATAGATCTTACAAAGAGATTTGTTTAAGAAATTTTCACCAAAAAGAAGCTTGTATATGGTTGAAATAATTAATAAAAAGTAGGTGACACTGAACTTGAGGAAATCGCACAAAAAACTGATGCCCTGATTTAGACATATAATTGTGTAAAATAGAAATTTTGACTCATTGTTAGAAAAAGATAAACTAGGGATGATCAGGATAGACTCTTATGCCCAGTAAGGGCTTTATGGTTCAATTTGGCCACTTCTAAAGGAAGGAGAAAGGGTAGGAAGTGGCTTTTCTTTCCTCTTAAGGGCTCTGCTGATATTCAGCATCCACCATTTCCAGGTGGATTGTTCTCATAATCAAGAGCTTATCAGTCCCTTACCCAGAGGGACCTTTCATTTGTGAAGTTTAAAGCACACGAAGTTAGAGCTGCTTTTGCTACCTAATGCGCACATCTAAATCATTCATCATTGGAGGATGTTATGAGAGTCACATTTTGGAGGTCACATACTACTTCTCCTACCTTTGGTCTTGGCGCACCAGAGTGAAGGCATATTTTCTTTTGGGCCAATAGTTGTGGCACAAAAAGTGGCCCAAGCTGATGCCAACTTACAGTAGTGGAAAGTCCTACTGTACGGGTGAATATTTTATTTGTAAACCAGTTTTGAGGCCATCACCCTCCCTCCACACAGGCAAATTCAGCAACACATAAGCGGCAGGCATACATGTGAACCTTCCTGATGGGAGGGTTTTCCTCCCGAAATGAGGGGTGTCTCCCATCACTCACTGAAATCTCCAGTGTATGCAAAAATTACCATATTTGCCGGCCTATAAGTCAATGCGGAGTATAAGTCGAATTCGCTAATTTCGTCAATTTTCAATCCTTCATCCATATATAAGTCGATGCGGAGTATAAGACGAAGCCCAAAATGATAATCATTTTTTTACACTATACTTTTCGTACTTTGAAAATGTTAAATTTTTTCTTTTTTTTCACGTACGAAAAATTACATTAACATTTGGTAAAGCAATTTCAATGACATAATCCATATATAAGTCGATTCGGAGTATAAGACGAAACCCAGACTTCCAGGTCAAAAAGTATCGACCTATAGGCCGGCAAATACGGTATTATTTAAATTTAATTTTTCCATTTTCTTCACACCTTGCTTCCAGTGTAGTATATTTACGGTAATACTGCCTGCAGTCATGTGACTGTGTACTGGCTTGACCAGGGCAAGACGATTTAGTTGCTAATTTCAAGCAACATAAAACAATTAACATCCCTTTGATTCTGTCGACGGGGTCAGTTGGCATCAGTGTTTGAAGTTTGTCAACATGGATTACTGTGTGTGATCAGAAGTAATTCTGAAACGATTAAAGAGATAAATTGACTATGGTTGGATTACTAAAGAGCTCAATCAGCATAAAACAGGGTTTGATTTCGGTATTTTGAGTTTGTCAAGATGTGTAAGCATGCGTTATCTCCCAGTGCTAAAACGCTGAAATCTAAGCAACCAAAATATCACAAGAAATTCAATGATGGATGAAAATGAGAATTTCAGTGATTGGAATCAAGTTCAAAGGACATGAATATGCATTCTACCCTTCCTGTATAGCTGATTTTAAAATCTGCTACAATGGCAGGAATGGAATTATGTGTCATGCAGCATATTAAAGCATATTAAACGCAACAACAAATACACCATCACTGAAATCCATGTTCGCAAAATCTGCATCAAATATGGATAAAGATATATGTGCAGAGACACTGTTTTCCTACTTTTAACATAATCTCCTATTTACGTAGCAGATCATTTTTCAGATCTAGTCAAAATAATGTTCCCTGACACGGAAATCGCACAAAAGTTCTAATACAAACAAATGAAAATGGATGAAAACTACTCACATAGTGACTCAAGCTTTGGGTCCTCATTGGGATAAGAAAGTCGAAGACATGTGACACAATGAAAAATTTGCCATTCTCGTTAAAAATCCTCCCACGTTTGAAGTCAAAACACAAACAAAGTTTTGGAAATCTCCCTATTTGTCCCAAGCTGACTTCTCTCTCACATGTATGGGTAGGTAATTTATTACTGATATTTAAATGTAGTTTTTTTGGGAGGGGTTAGAACTAATTTTAATGACATAATACTTACCTGTCACTATTGCCAGATTCCCTCCTCCCACTGCGCTCTATTGTCCCACAAGTAGTCAGGGTCCCTAAGAAAGAGAATGGCTACTGCACATGGGCCTATGATATAGAGAACAGGCTGGGGCTGTGTTCTTTCTAGTTCTGATGTCTAAAACTTTAAATCAAATGGGAGGATGGAATTTTCTTACATTGACAAGGATAATTTCCATCTGGGAAAGGTAAGCAGTGCAATAGCAACAGGTGAATATTACATCATTAAAATTAGTTTTACTCCCCCCAAAAACTACATTTTGATTTTTTATATAGGACAAAAGAGGCAGTTCTAAAAGTGGACTACATCAATTTAGCAGTGGATGTTTGCCATCAGGTAGGAATGCTTTGCTTGTTAAAAAAAGGATTTATTACATGGAGAATCTACCAAAACCTCTTTTAACATTTGTTTTAATTATTCCCCCACTGTGATAGCAGAAGAGAGCATGTTGTTTTGCTGCTGTCCATTCTGTAATGATTTTAGTGTGATGCCATCAAAACTAATAAATTTTGATCCATGAAATTCAACAAACTTTATCATCATCACAAGTATATAACCTGCTTAGAATATCAGACCATTACAGCAATTTTTAACTCTACTGGTCATAGACCAGAAGAGCTTATGGGATGGTCTTTCGTCCATCATCTGTCACCTGTCCATCCTTTAGCACAAGTTTGATATCGCTACTCCTCCTAAACTACTTCTAGGATTGCCATGAAACTTTGCACACACATTCATCCCATGGTCTAGTTGGTCATCTTGAAAATCTTTTTATCGCCACTCCTCCTACATGGATGGCAATATCAAGATGGGGTTTTCACTTAAATACTTCTTAATGGTGTTTGGTTGGTCCTAAATGAAAATCTTGCCAATTTTATGTTCAATATAGCTGCCACAATGGCCATGTTGAAAATCTTGTTATCGCTATTCCTTCTAAATGGATGGTCATATCAACATGGGGTTTTCACCAAAAGACTTGATGATAATTAGTTGGTCCTAAATGAAAATGGTGCCTATCTGACATCCAATATGGCTGCCATGGCAGCCATGTTGAAAGACTTGTTAATGCTACTCTTGAAAGGATGGTCATATCAACATGATGTTTTCACTAAAAGACTTTTTATGATGTCTAGTTGGTCCTAAATGAAAATGGTGCTGATCTGTTGTCCAACAGAGCCACCACAGTGGCCATCTTAAAAATCTTGTTATTGCTACTCCTCCTACATGGTGCTGATCTGAAATCCAATATGTGGCTATCTTGAAAATCTTGTTTTTGCTACTGCTCTTAAATGGAAAGTCATTTTGACATGTTTTGATAGGAAGAGTTCTTGTGGTGCCTAGTTGGTCCTTAATCAAAATGACTAACCCTCAATATGGCCACCATGGTGGCTATCTTGAAAATAGTGTTATCTCTTCTCCCAAATGTATGGCAATATTGACATGGGGTTTGCAAGAATAATCTTATAATGATACCTAGTTACTCTTAAATGAAAATGGTGCCAGTCGTACATCCAATATGGCTGCCATGATGACTGTCTTAAAAATCTTGTCACTACTCCCCCTGAATGAATGATCATTATGACCAGGTTTTCACCAAAAGACTTCTAATGATGTCCACTTTGTCCTAAATGAAAATGATGCCAAACTGACATCCAATATGTGCAACACAGCAGCTAATTTGAAAATCTTGTTATTGCTGATGAATATCAGAGATGGTTCGAACACTTGACAGTTGAAAGGAAGAAATGGTCTTATCCTAAATTCCTGGAAAATATTTTTGGCCAGTAGAGTGTCAGACCCTTCAAGGGACTCTTGTTACTTATTTTTTTCACACATTTGGACTTTAAACTTTTTTGACAAAAACCTTGTCAGCACAAATAAAAAAAACTTACCGGAGTTGAACAAATGCAGGCATATTTTTATTTATGTGTAGATAACTTCATTATATTTTCAGACCATTTTAGGAATTTTTCAATTGTTGACACATTATTTAACTTTCTGTACCTGAGGAGGCATATATTTGTGTTTTGACCTGATTTGATTTTCTGATCATTTTAATAATCTACATTTTTTCAAATACCTTTTTTACCTTGTTCTGTACATAGTAACTTTTGACAAAAGCCTTCTTAGCAAGATTAAGTAAAAAAACACCAGAGTTAGGCAAATGTAATTTGGTAGGCATATTTCTATTCATATGTAGATGGCCTTATTAGATACTCAAGGCTCTAAGCAATTCTTCCATTTTTTAAAGACATTTTTGAACTTTTTAGACTTTTTATCTTGGAATTAATCTGATTTTGAATGGTCCATGACATCATTTACAGGAGATATACCTCCTGATTGCCTATTTTCCTGAATTTGCTTTCCACAGCCTTACTTTAGCAAGGTGTGTGGGCTTTCTTCCAAATTTGGTATGGGGCTTTATTTTGATGAGACCTTGAATGAGTTTCAATTTCATCATTGCATTGACTCATTTACATGAGTTATGTCCCAGATTGGCTGTTTTCCTAACTTTGGTTTCTGCAGCATTACTTGACTAAGGCTTTTTGCATTTAACCATTTTTGGCATGCAGCTTTATACTGATTAAACCTGAATGAGTTTTATTTCCAGCATTCCTGATTATCAATAAGAAGAGGTGTGGCTCCTGAGTGGCCATCCTCCTTTTGTTTCCACAACATAACTTTCCTAAGGAAAGTTGGATATCAGCCAAGTTTATCATGTACCTTTATTTTGATGAATCTTTGAAGGAGTTGGATTTACAGCCTTCCACATCATTTATAGAAGTTATATCCCTGATTGCCCATTCTCCTAACTTGGGTTTCCCAACACTTGTTCCTCTGCCTAAGGTACTGCGAAGCAAATTGTATTGAGCAGGGCCCTTTGCCATGCACCCATTGCTGATAGCTCTTGCTGTAGTTCACAGGGCGCATTGCCATGCACAATTATAGTTCTTGTTGTAGTGAGCAGGGTCCTTTGCCATGCATCCATTTTTGGTAGCTGTAGTTGTAGTGAGTAGGGTCCTTTGCTATGCACCCATTGCTGATAGCTCTTGCTGTAGTGAGCAGGGCCCTTTGCCATGCACCCATTTCTGATAGCTCTAGTTGTAGTGAACTGGGCCCTTCGCCATGCACCCATTGCTTATAGCTATAGCTGGGTTATCAGGTATAAAAGTTTCATTCTTCCGTTTTGTATATTCAAAGTATAGGCGATTTAATTATCCAACTTTTCTGATAGTGTTTTGGGTTATTATATCTGTAGTGTTGGTGTTTGCTGCATTTAGCTTAATTTTTCTTACACTGTTGCATGTACAGTCATGCGTTTTGATGGATACATTCCGTTAGACAAGAGCTCTTCATCACTTGAAAAATTAGTTAAACCAAAACCCTTTTATCAGTATGACCTACTTGTTACTCTCCAGTAAATGTTTTTTTCATTTAGCATAATTTGTCTTCTTCATTGTTGAATATACAATCAGAAAACTTTAGACATATGTTTATTTCAAGGACTTGTATTCATAGACCCCAAAACAGTCACAGTGTTCTGCTTTTCTATTTTAGTTTTTTGGATCATGAATTGTAAAGCAGGCAGGATGTATAACATTCTTTCCCAAAAAATTGGTCATGGTGTTTTGCTTTTCATTTTGGGCAAGAAATAGAACATTCTGTTAAATTATTGTTATGTATATAGAAAAATAACAAATATTCCAGTCTCATTGAATAAACAGTCAGAATGAAACCTAATTTTACAACTGTAGAAGAGATTTGTAAATAACATGCAGAGTTTTCAAAATCAGACATTTGCAAAAAAAATTTTTTAATGCATTTGAAATGTCAGAATAAATAAGAAAAGCTCGTAAAGGCTACCGTCAATTGATTCATGCTTTTCTTTGTACAGTTATTTAACGAGATGTCCCAAGTGATAGAGGTGACACAGCTTGGCAGTGGAGACACACAGGGTGGACCAGGATTAAAAAAGAGACGCCTTGAGTCAGGCTGGGCAGCAGTGCGAGACTTCATCACTTCAGGACACATAGTAAAAGTTACACCCTGGTAGGCATTTTGGGGTCCTAGAAATTGCTCGATACTTCAGAATGAGATAAGACTAATATGTTTTAGATTTAAAAGTGAATATGGCAGGTAGCACAGATCCACTGTAATTAGTACTTATGTTGATGCTGTTGTTTTGAATTGTGATTTATAAGTGTGTTGGCATTGACATCAGTGTGCACACATATAAAAGCATATACATGCATACAGCCTCACTGCATCTCAAATCATTCTTCGTAGCTCCTAGGCAACAGTTTAGAGTGGGTTTCATAGCACCTACTAAATAGGGAGGGGGCTAAGCTTGTACATGTTCATTATTTGTACATTAAAGGTAAAAATTTGCATTTAGCCCGTATTTAATGCTTTACTGACTTCAGTTCAGTTTTTTGTTTAAGTTTTTTTCTCAAGCTCTGTTATTGCTAGAATCTTCAAACTATATGATATGATTATGTGCGTCTATGTTGATACCACACCCTTACAACAAAAGAAGGTCCCTGTGACCTACATTTCACATTTTACTGGCTTAGGTTAAGTTTTTGCATTTAGCTCGTGACCGATGTTGAACACATACTGTTATTACTAGAATCATGAAATTTGGTGAGGGGATGCATGTTGAGGAGTATTACATTCTTATCATAAAAGTAGGTCTAAGTGACCCTTATTTCTCTGGATTTGACTAAATTTTGTGTTTTAACTGTTCATGCTAAAATCATTAAACTATATGATTGCGGACATATCTACTAGTATCACACTTGTACAAAAAGTCAGTGACCTACATTTAACTGGCTTTGGTTAAGTAACCCAGCAACTAAGGTTGCAATGTTTACATGTGTAAATGGCTTAGTTTTGTTTACAAAATTGGTAACCATGTAGATGAACATGCAGGTGTCAGTTACACAAGAACTACCCATTGCAATTAAATGATATATTTCCACATCTCTGCTTATATTAAAAACTGTTCAGTAGGAGTTTTCAGTTAATTATTTTCTTAACGTATGTATGATTTCCACATCAAATGTGGCATGGCTGGGAATGAGTCGAAGTTGACAAGAATTGGTTTGTACCGCTCATTAAACATCTGGTTGACTTATAATGTTAGCACAAATTTTTTTACACTACCTTTGAAAAACATGTTTGTTAATGGAATCCTTGATGAGTAACATTTTATTTTTTAAAAAAACACCAGTTCAAGTCCGTGAGCCACTGCACAATTCCTTAGTCATTGTAGATACTAAAAAAGCATCCAATGCACATGTTCAAGTAGTACTTCCGGTTGCATTATTAATATATTTAGCTCTACAGGTCATAGACCAGAAGAGCTTATGGGATGGTCTGTTGTCCATTGTCCGTCATCCATCTGTTCATTAGCACAAGTTTGTTATCGCTACTCCTCCTAAACTACTTGGAGGATTGCCATGAAACTTTGCCACACATTCATCCCATGGTCCTAAATGAAAATGGTGCTGCTCGGACATCCAATATGGGTGTCTTGGCAGCCATCTTGAAAATCTTCTTATAACTACTCCTCCTGAATGGATGGTCATATCAACATGGGGTTTTCACTAAAAGACTTCTATGGTGTCTAGTTGGTTCTAAATGAAAATAGTGCCGATCTGATGTCCAATATGGCCGCCAGAGCAGCTATCTTGAAAATCTTGTTATTGCTACTCCTCCTACATGGATAGTCATATCAACATGGGGTTTTCAGTAAAAGACTTCTAATGATGTCCAGTTTGTCCTAAATGAAAATGGTGCCAAGCTGACATCCAATATGTATACCACAGCAGCTAATTTGAAAATTTTGTTATCAATGAAGAATATCAGATGGTTTCAACACTCAACAGTTAAAAGGAAGAAATAGTCTTATCTTGAATTCCTGGAAATTCTTTTCGCCCCGTAGAGTGTCAGTCCCTTCGAGAGACTCTTGTTTCATCATGTAAATATACGTAGCAGTTGGAAACAATATCGCAATGATCCTAGTGATGTTTTACCTAAATAGTCAGATATACTGGTATTCAAAAAAGGCGAGTCTTACAAACTGAATCCTCTCATTAATAAGAGGCAAAGATGTGCAACAAATGAAATAATCGCAAGTTAAGCGAGCTATGTCAATGCACATTTACATATAAATACTTGTCAGCTGTACAGTGAGCCTAACAAGTATACAAGGTTGAATGATTAATCCTTTAAATTAAATGGCATAATTTTGGTTATTGTGTACCATGTACATGTTTACACATTTTACACACAACCTTACCTGCAACTATGTCGTTGTAACCTAATTTTTATGATTTAGTGATTTTTTTTATTACTAGCCATTTGTTTGTTACACCCACAATAAATTTGAACAAATATTTCATTTACACATAAAAATTTATATGTAGATTAGTTATGTGTATTGAACTGAAAATCATATTGCAATATTGAATACAATTTTGTGATGTTATTGCAATATATTGATTTATAAAGATACAAGAGATACTTCTTTTGTTGAAATTAAATGATTGCAAACACTGGTACAATAATTAAAAGATTTCTAACACAAAGCAAAAGATCATAAGATGCTAAAAGTCATTGTTGGTACTTGCTTTGGATAATCGGACTCAACACGATTTGAGTCGTTCACACAAAGGATGCCTTATTATTTGATCATTTTAAAATAAAATTGATGAAAGAAAGAAAACCCTATGGAATAATAAATAGACCAGGCTGCTTATTGAGTACATGAGAGCAGTAACTCCATTTAGGGATTCCCCAATCTCACATCAAATATAACAAGGAAATTCTGATGATCTTTTTAAGGAATTTATTGATGAATAATTTTTATTCACTTGCACCACACTCCCTTCCTTGTCACTATAACCTGCCGGTTAATCCATTCTCCAAATAGTGAAAACTTAAGAGATAGATATCAACATCAGGAAGTGCGTACAGCACATGTGCAGTCAGGCATTGTATACTTTAAAAAATAAATATTTGTTTGCTTTATCTCAAAGCAAGAGAAGATAGACATCTTTTTTATATAAGAATTTATCATTAGTTTATTATTATACTGTTGATTCAATCTTATTACAAGCCTATGTACCCTACCTCAACAGAGAATATATATGCACTCCGTGCACTTCCTGTATGTCTACTTTGGGTGAAACTCGACGAAACGTAAAGTTTTCACAAGAATCAACCTGGAAACTAAGACAGTATCCTCAGGTCCCTGGTGTCATATTCAAGCCATGCTTGACAAACTTGCTAGCTATGTAGCTTAAAGTCAAGGTCAGTCATTGAGCAGTATTAACAAGATGCTTATTCTTGAAGAAGTATTGGGAGCTTCTCAGTGATGAAGAGTTACTGTTAAGAAATTCTCCATTACCTCTATTCAGAATCAGCCATTCCAAGTGGGAGATGTGTTGCTAGAATTATTATTACAAAAGGACTAGTTTCATAAGATCATTTTAATATTGTATTGTATCAATATATTAAATTAATAGTGATATTCACATTGCCACTTTCTTACTGCAATACACCGATATTTGATAATATTGCACACCCCAGATGTAGATATATCTCAATGATAGTATCTGGATGCATTTCAGAGAGTAACTCAACCATACCAAAATTAGGCCATTGTGACCCAATGTTCATGCTTGAGTGACTTGTGTATTTTCAGCTATTCATTCCTTGCACCCTTAATACCTTGAACCCCCTTTCATATATCTATATGAAAATTGGCATGCAGATGTATCTCAGTGAGAGTAAATGAACCAAATGTAGATCACTGTGACCTAATTTTCATGCTTGAGTGACTTATATTTTTGTCATCTGTTTGTTTTATCTCTTTATCTAGGACCATATTTTATCTATACTCATGAAAATTGGAATGTGACTGCATCTCAGTGAGCCATACCAAGACTAGGTCACAGTTACATAATTTTCACACTTGAGTGACTTTTTTTTCCAGCTGTTTGTTACACCATTAATATCTTGGACACTATATTACCTACATCTCAATGAGAGTAACTCAACCATACCAAAACTAGATCATTGTGACCCAGTTTTAATATAGGAGGGGCTTCTGTATTTTCAACTCTGTTTGTTACACCCTCAATATCTTGGACCCTATTTCACCTGCACTCATGAAAACTGGTACGTTTACACAACTTAACTATTCCAAAAATAAGTCACCATGTCCTAATTTTTATGCTTGAGTGTTGTTTGTATTCTTCAGGCATTTATTTCTTACATTCTCCCAGTTAAATCTAGACTAATCAAACTTTGTTCAAACCAGCATGGATGAAACTTTGTATGTTGAGGTATCTTAATAGTGTATTACAGTAATTACATCAGATTTTGATTGCATAGTCAGATTCACTCAGTTGCCACTTGGCCAACAATGTTCTTCCTTGCTAGCTGGTAGCTAGCAGTCATACAGCATGTGCCAGTAACCAATGCAGTCTTCCCATAACCTATTTATAACATCTCTGCCAAGGTGTTTATAGCATGTAATCTTGTGAGCATGCCTGCTAACTTGCCTTATATTTTTATGTCTAAAGTCATACAGGTCTTGTAGACATTCGGTATAGACTATTTCTACTACTGATGTCATTTTTGAGAATTTTATTACACGTGCCTTTAAATAGTGATTATCTACTTTATTTTGCTCCATGTTGATCAATATTCCTTGGAAGATCATTATATAAATGCCCTGAGAAATATGACAAAATCAGCGTTAAAGTACATAAACATTTTTACACGAAGCCAACCAAGATTGAATGTCATGTGCTATGATGTTACAATGAAAGTGCAGCATATTGGAAAAAATTTGAACTACCCCATGCACTGGCAATGACTATACGCAATATCTGCTTTTCTTTACCCAATTTAGTGCCAGTTTGACATTGTAAAAGTCAATAGTGATTAATAATTTTAATATCAGTAATATGTTATCTGTCACTATTGCATTGTCTACCTTCCAGGATGGAAATTACTCTTGTCTGTGCAACAAAAACTCTATCCTCCCATTAGATGGAAAGTTCTAGAAAGTTCAGAACTAAAAACAACACAGATCCAGTCTGTTTCCCACGTCATAGGCCCATGCGCAGTAACCATCCTCCTTTTTACAGATGACATCTTTAATCTATTGAATTCTTCATGTTCTATAGAAATACAGTAAAACCTGTCCTGAGCAACCTCTGCTACGAGCTACCACCTGTCATTTGCAAGCACAATTGTTATTCACAGATCAAGTTTCTTATATTAACACACTGAGTGACCATCTGAAGAACGCAACCTGTGACCACAATTTTTAGGCTGAATATGCGTTTCAACACTGCTATGAATGACTGCATTGCAACAACATGTATAAAACCACTAACCTTGATTTAATTCAGATTTTACTGTATTGCCTTCTCTCATGTCAAGATGTGTTTCTGGCATCTAAATACAGGTTTCCATGTAGTTAGAGTGTTTATACCCTCAGTTCATTGCATATTTGGTCATAGTTAATGCCGTCTTGTGAGATTTTAGGCATTTATTGTTCCATTTTGTCAGCAGTGCCCTTTAACTTTATCCTTCCCCATTGGCGATTGGGTATTCCATATTTGTTTTTTCCACACTCTTGGGTGGGCATAGTCTCTCCATTCATTTCCGGGTTTGTTTGTGACCTCTGTTTTAGTCTACATTTATTTTTGAGAACATCTGGTTGGATGTTTCATTGACTAATGCTTTATATTTATTTGTAGACACGCTTAAGGGTGTCGCACACCAGCATTATGATGTCATAGTGTGTTCAGGTGGTTGTACACCATTCATATATAATAATATTGTGTTTTATTGGGTTAACAACATTCATTATCATCAATACTCAGGTTAAGTATTGCTGATGTTAGATTATGTTTGACCACTGGTTGCACACCATTCATCATTGTCATCAATATGGGCAGGTAAAATATTGCCGATATTAGATTGCGTTTGACTTTATGTCTCACACTAGTGATTAATATTATAATCAACATTTTTTATTATTGTTCCTTGTTTTCAGAATGTTCTTTTCTTGGCACTATATCAAAGCAGAGTGTGCTCAGATGTGGGTATAGAAAAAGCCCCATGGGACACGCACACCACCTGCCTTGCCTGTACTAATTGCCAACAAACAGACGGGTGTCCATTCTGCTGTTTATGGTAAGACTTGGTCTGGGACCTTGCTGAAAGCAGTTGCACTTTTAAGGGGGGGGGGAGGAAAGGGCATTATTCCTCCTCATCTCAAGAACACACTGGATCCTTCTCTGAGTCCCTCGGGTCTCAGAAGAAGAAGGTTAGCTCTTCAATGGAGAAGGGCACTCCTTGATCCCAGGAGTATATGAGATCTGTCCCTGCAGAGACATATAAGGTTCTTGGACCCCTGATGGTTGTTCCAACCCAGGCAGTGCCTGTTATGGTGATGTCCAGGGTCCAACCCTAGAGAGGAAATACTAGGATAGAGAGTGAGTCGTCCCCCACCCAACCCAACCCAATCCCGCAAAGGAGGAGCAGCACCCTCTCCAAGCCCACAGCCCAGTGACAATAGAGATATACTTGCCAACCATCATGCTTTTGACACATACATTATGCTATTTTTCATCTAATTACATCTTGCGCTTGCCTGTATAAGGATTACATTTTTTTTTGTGCATTAAAAAAAATAAGGCAATAAAAAGTTGTGTTTGTCATTTTTATTATTGATC
Source organism: Margaritifera margaritifera (assembly GCA_029931535.1). Classification (NCBI taxonomy): domain Eukaryota; kingdom Metazoa; phylum Mollusca; class Bivalvia; order Unionida; family Margaritiferidae; genus Margaritifera; species Margaritifera margaritifera. The sequence goes on along the minus strand of JAQPZY010001423.1, from coordinate 1,132,564 downwards.
CTTTAATCCCTCACATCATATAAATTTGAGAATATTTTAGAAAAGAAGACTGTTGCATAAGAATAACTAAGAGTATATTTGTCCATTGTAGACCTACATGTACTTTCCTAACACTATCATTATATTCTATTTATAATAGCTGTATATGGCAAATTTCCAAGAAAACAGATGAAAACTTTTCTAGCAGATTCATTATATTGTTAAAGAGAATTGGGTAGTTGACCAGTCTATACTTTAAAAAAATGACGCAAGATTGTAAGCAGAACAGGCATTATTGATGTGAGTCATGGATGTTAAATGACCCAAAAATGTTAGAGGAGAGGGATCTTTTTAAACTTGAAAATATGTCAGATCAGAAAAAGGACAAATCAATAGTGCTTTACAAATTGGAAAAAAAAAGAATAGAGTCATACAGCACTCAGGTTGAGGACATCATCAGGCTCATTGCAGAATTTGTGGAGTTGACTTTACAATCACTGTGCGAAAGTTAGACATGTAAACTAGATCATTGTGTGTTGTATATATAATTTGTCAATGTTTTGTGTTTGTATTCTGGTACTAATCCACATGGATTTTGCCCATTTGTATCAAGAATTTTAGCCAGCTGCAGATCCAGGTTTGTAGCAAAACTAAATGTACATTTTTCTTACAGTTTTTTTTGTAATTATGACATCAGATATATAGATTACATGTTTTATGCTCAGATTACGCTTTTTTGCCACTTAGATTATGCCAATACCTCTCTAGCCATTGGCAGATATGTAGAGAGTGAGTCTGCCCCTACAAGAGAGAGCTACGATATAGGTCTATAAGATCTGAGGATCGATCTCCCTGCAGATCAGTCATCTGACAAGTCAATGACTGGTAACCAGGCGAGTACCAGTCACTAGTCATTAGAGCTCCTTTGGTACGGGGACAGGGATTGGGTCAAGACCTACCTCATGTCAGGTTACATATGAACCCCATTAAGGACTGGGAGTCTGTGTACATGTACAAGACTAAGGAAGGGGATCGGATCGCAAACCCCCCACCCACCCACCCCATTCCCAGTAATCCTTCTTAATTTCTATGGGATGTGGGGACATCCTTTTCAGGGAAGTGAATTCTTTCCCATTTATGCCACCATGGACATCAGGACATTGCAGCCCAACATCATCTGCTTAATATGTTGAAATGAAAAGGAAGGAGGGGGCTAGACTTCTTCCTCCAAACACTTGAGGAAGGTCAAGAAGTGTTCTTGTCCTCTGGTTTAGTCTGCCACTATGGACAGTTCCTTCGCTCTGTGTGAGGAGTTACAGGACGAGGCTCCCCCTACTCCCAGGTCTTCCCCTCATCAGAGAGACACAGGGTCACAAAGTCTTGCCTCCCAAGGGTAAGATCAGGATGAAGATGTCCTGTCAGTCTTCATGGACTCTGATGAGTTCACTGAAGAACAGACTGAAATGGCACTTCCTCCTCCCTTCGGGTTCCCTGCCTCCTGCTACCTGTTGACTCAGGCGGAAAAGAATGACGAGTTAGGTCTTCTGATAAGGAAGTTTACCGCCTTCTACCCAAGGATGTGTGTCCCAAGCTAACAGGCTCGGAGGACAGGAAAATTCTCTCCAGTTTGGAGAGACTTGCCAGGGCTGTCTCACGCTCAGATCTCCTTTTGCTCCCCCATTCAGCTATGGTCAGGGAACTTTCTCAGAGGTTTTGTAAGGGCCAAGAGTGTGCAAGGCAGCGTAAGGGGTGGTCAGGACCCCCTCTACGCTGAGACCTCTGGTCGCTGCAGCTAGCTACAGGGTACACTCTCCTGCCTGGCCCCTTAAGCCTCCCCCCTTAGATCCTGGGTCTTCACAAGTGGGCATTTCCATGGAGACCTGGGCCTGCCTTCCAGTTAAGATGCAGTCTCCAGCTGTGTCACTGTGCTTGCTGCAGGCCATTGCCAAAACCTGTAGGCCTGCTTTTTCTTTGTCCTTGGCACTGTCGGCAGAACTGCTCTACCTCTGCATGGATGTTGCTCTGGACACTTCTAAGGTCTTACTGGAGCACAGTAAGAACTGTCTTCAGGCTGCTCCTTTGGACCCAGAGACCCTTTTTGGAGGGCTCACTTCCTCTGTGGCATCTCAAGACCTGAAGGACCAATGCCACCAGTCCCTTGCATCTGCTTCTGGTCCATAGAAACTGGCTAGGAAGCATGTTCTTCCTGATTGCCCACCAGTGCCATCAGCGACGTTTTTTAAAAGGATGCAGCCCCAGTCCAAGAAGCAACCCCAGTTTAAACCTCCCCCTCACCCATCGGCTGCTAGACAGGGTCACTGGAAAGGCCCAGGGAGGTAGTTTGCGACCCCCTCTCCCTTTCCTAAGGAGGGGGGGGGGTGGCCCTAGGGACTTGCTTCCACTCCTGTGGTGTATCAACAATTCCTATAGGTGCTTGACTAACCCTCTTTTCAGAGGTATGGTCAAGCATAACGGACAATGGGCAGGTCCTCCATAATAAATAGAGAATACAGGCTTTAGTTCTGGGAACATCCCTCCTCTGGCAAGGACTCCCATGCTTTTCCACTATTCAAATCTGGTGCGGATAAGGGAAGAGGTGCACTCCCTTCTGCAGAAGGGTGCAGTAGAGAGGTTATTAAACAACCAGTCTCTGACTTTCTACTCCCAGAGTTTTGTGGTATCCAAAAAAGACAAAGTTTTGGCTGATTATTGATCTTTGTGCCCAATACAAGTTTCTGCAAGTGGAACCTTCTTTGGTGGGCAACCTTGGAAGGGATTACCATTCGAGTTCATCGTATTCTTGGCAAGAAGAATATTTTGGCAGACAGTCTGTCCAGGAGAGGCAAGGTAGTCCTCATGCAATGGTCTCTGCACCAATCCATAGCCGAGTCTCTGTTCAGACTTGGGGGTGGGAGGGGGAAACCCTTGGTGGACTTGTTTGTAACAAGGCTAAACAACAAGGCCTGGGCAGTGGATGCCTTCAGCCAGAAGTGGGATCATCTATTCATTTATGCCTTCCACCTGTTCAGGATGACTCTGCAAGTGCTCAAGAAAGTTGGGATCTCCACTGCTCAGCTCATTTTGATAGCCCCTCTGTGGACCTAATTATCGTGGTTCAACGATCTTGTCAACCTGTTGGTTGACCAGCCCAGGACATTATCTCAGAGGAGGGACCTTCTGTCACAGCACAGGGGCTCTGTTCTGCACAACAGCCCACAGATTCTCCACGATCATGCCTGGCTCATCTCAAGCGATCAATAAGCCATGACAAGTTTTCAAGCAAAGTTGCCAAGTGCATAGTTAAGGCCAGGAGACACTCGATGTCCAATGTCTATGATGCCAAGTGGAGAATCTTTGGTGATTGGTGCAGTAGGAGATGCGTCAATCCTAGCTGCTGTCCCTTTAGGAGCACAGTGGCTGATATTCTTCTATTCCTATTTGAAGATAGAAAATGGCTGGTTTCTACTATTAAGGGCTATAGGACAGCCGTATAATAAAATGCTAAAATTTTCAAAAGGCCCTGCCATTGGTTTCTTTCGTTATTATTACAACCTTATCAGGTAGTTTGAGCTGCAGAGTTATCTTGCTTACTAAAGCCCAGATGGAATCTCTTGTGCGTGTTGTGGTCTTTGACAAAATCCCCTATGAACCTTTTGGTGAAGCCTCTTTTGAGAACCTTATCTTTAAGACTGTTGCCGCGCTCTCCTGATCATCTGAGACAAAGGAGCAAGTTTCCTGCTCTGTCTACAGAAGAAGATTGTTTACGGTTCAGTGGCAATTACATGTTGGCTTCTCTCCTTTGCCAACCAGGTTGTTTAGCGAAAAAAATAACAGCTTTCTTCAGTAGCTCCACTTCCTATAGAGATCCCCAGTCTCAGTTGTATCTGTGCTGGGGATGATTAAAATCGTCTCTTTTGCCCAGTTAGGGCTTTACAGTTCTATTTAGCTGCCTCTAAAGGGAGAAGGAAGGGTAGGAAGCATCTTTTCGTTCGCTTAAAGGGCTCTGCTGATATTTCAGCATCCACTATTTCTAGGTGGATTGTCCAAACTATCAAGAGAGTTTATCAGTGCCTTGCCAAGAGGGACCTTTCATTCATGAAGATTAAAGCCCATGAAGTTCGAGCCATTGCTACCACATGGGCCTGTCTCAATTGTTCGTCATTGGAGGGTGTTATGAAAGCCACATTTTGGCAGTCACACACTACCTACTCCTCTTTCTACATTTGTTCTTTGGCGCACCAGAGTGAAGGCATATTTTCTTTAGGGTCCATAGTTGAGGCTCAAAAAGTGGCCCAAGCAGATGCCAACTTAAAGTAGTTGACATTCTACTGCAGTGGTGAGTATATCCTTTTTTATACCAGTTTGTAATGTCATCAGTCTCCCACCACACTGGCAAAGTCTGTAATGCAGTGTGGTTTTTTTTGGATTAAAACTAATTTTAATAATGTAATACTTACCTGTCGCTATTGCCAGATTCCCTCCTCCCCCCCGCTCTGATTTCCCAAACATTCTCATTCAATGCAATTGAGTCTAAAAACTGTTGCATCTTCAATACATATCACATCGATTTACTAAACTTCAAACGAATTTCGTTGTTTCACTTTGTGTACTTCTCGATGTCCTTGGAAAAGGTCCTATCTCCTATTTCCTCGGCATTATAAAGCCAATAATGTGTTAAAAGTGCTGTTAAAGGTATCGGACCGCTAATTATTTTACAGCCAGAGAACCAGTCTACTGATGGAGAAATAAAAAATAGAGTACTAAATATTCTGAGATGCACCCATTGACTAGTAAATGGAATTTTTGTTCTTTCCATTATTAATTTCATAAACTTCAATCTATGTACTATATTTGACAACAAAATATTTACTTTTATTTTGATATCTTGCATTTAATTTCCTGCTGCCAAAGTAGCAAATGAACTTTTGGTTTAAGGCTATTATATTGGGTGCAGACCAGGAGGTCCCCTTGTTTAACAGCACAAGTCTTGACAAAAAATCCCACAGAAAACCTGTTTTTCAAGGCTGAAAAAAAATCTCTTACTCTAATGCATGCAAGCATGTGTGGTTTGTATGCCAGTGTAGTGCAGAAATTATTTTTATTTTTAAATATATTAACAACAAGTTCTGTGAGAAATGAATTAGTTGTCCATTTCCTAAAACCAGCAAAAACGGAAAGAAAATTACCTGTGCAAATTAGCCAAATGCTCTGTCCCACAGCAGTGCTGAAAGGACTCGCAACAGAAAGTCATCCTAGCTATTGTTTGTCAATTAAGTAAATTGTGCGATCATGGATGTTTTTATCTTGCTGATACTTTTCTATAAGCATTAAGTATGGCTATCAATGTTTACTGTTTATACAGATTAAGGGCATATGTCTTGGTGTCAAAGATAGGTCTCCCTCTCATAAGATTTACTGACCATACAGGTTATGGGCATATGTCTTGGTGTAGAGAAAGGTCTCCTTCTTTGTAAGATTTACTGTTTATATAGGTTATGGGCAATCCAAAGTTTTCCATACCAAACAAAATTAAAGGATTTTTATGTATTCATGTCTATACAAAATTAGCAACATAATGATCATTCTCTTTTTTTAGGATCCAGCTGACAACAAGGCTTTTGGAAAAATACCCAGAAAGTTTACCAAAAGAAGAAGTCATACCATATTTGAACTGTTTGGCCCAGCTACTGGCAGAGTGTAAGAGGTAGAGTATTCAGCTAGACTAATAAAATATTGTACATTTATTGCCCTTGTTAGAGGGAGATATGACCAATAAAATATTGTACATTTATTGCCCTTGTTAGAGGGAGATATGAAGACTTGTTCACCCAAGGCAAATCATGTTCCACGAGAGGTTTGCCACCATGGAACAAGTCCTTGTGGAATATGACTTGTCACAGGTGAACAAATCATCATATCCACCCCAAACAAAGGCAGTAAATTGTTTATTATACTGAATCATAAAGGAAACATGATCATGTGAGGGAGACATGATCAAATGAGGCATGATTGCATGAGGGAGATATTATGTTTTGTTCCCTGACACATGACGTTATGTGTGCCAATCATTGAGGAATAATAAAAGCTTCTACCCCCGTAAACCCTCAACTTATACTCAAAGTGAATCAAACAGTCTGCTTGTATCTAATAAAGCCAATGTAAGTGATATGATGTGTTCATATATTTTTATGGTTTTGCAAAAATAAGACATTTTCATTCATACTTAAGTTCGTGGATTGGGGAAGAGGGTCATGTTGTCTTGATGGATAGATCATCATTTGTTGATTCTTTTAAAGTCATCATTTGTGCAGAAACACAGAATCCATGAAAATTGGTACCTTATGGTTTGCCACAATAAAGGAAAATATGATATTAAGAGCACAGATAATTAAATAATTCAAAGCTATTGGTGATCAAGTTCAATTATACATTTTCACATTTAAATGTATACATCACAAACAATTTTGGTTTCCTTCCTTTGCTTCCATGAACTTACTCTGGAAAGTCTGTCTTTGTCACTTTAGACACTTTTGTCACATGACACTGTGTTCAACGCATTTTATAAAAGTGTCACTTTGACTGAATCATGCCTGGATCATCTATGGGCACCTCCTTTTGTGTTGTACTTGTGCCCATTAAGGGTGTCATGTTTTTAAAAAATGGTAAACGTTTATATGATGATTGGAATGTGAAATGATGCCATTTAAACATGATTAATCCGCTTGCATGCCAGCACTGGCACTTGGTGATGAATGTGAATTATTTTAATTAGGGATATTGATAGAAAAGTAAAATCTGTTAGATCAAGTCCAACATTAAGTATTTTTGACAATTAATCGGATTACTTGATAATACTATTTACCTGTTTTCCTAAGCCTCCACGTAAACTTTGACAGAACAAGGGCTGCTACATGTATCAAGAAACTTGAGCAAGACTACTGTATATACTCATGTATAAACCGATACCTACTGCAAATGGCATAGACCCAGATCTGCCGTCACATAATGTGCCAGGAGATCTGGATCTATGCAGTTTGTAATGACTAATCAGCAGAACAAACAGCATAGACGCTGATCTGCCGGTGCATTATGCGATGGCAGATCAGGGTCTATGTTGTTTGCATTTGGACCCGGCTTATACACGAGTATAGACGGTAGGTGTGTTACCGAATATGGACTGACTCATTGCCATAATGCTTTAATGATTCCATAAATTACATTATTGTTATCAAGATTAAAGTAAGAATCAAACTAAAACATCTGTATGCAGCTGATTTGAATCTGTCCTGGTATATAAATTTACATAAACAGCATTTGTACATGTAGACCAAATGTTACAAAATGTATATTTGATAACTACACTGTTGAAAATAAGTTAAGACAACCACAGTATTACCTCATAGACATAATACAGAAACATGCAAATTCACTCACCTAGAATTTACAAGCAAAAAATTAACAGACATTTTCTATATCTTTTCTTTGATTATTCATGAACAATTTGGATATATGGAAGTCAGTTAGCATTAATGCCTATGCAAAAGTAATATGCGTATAGTAACTGGCTTGACTCTTGCACCAAGCATTGGGTCATCTGAAAGTTACTTCCTAGTATACTTAAATAGCAGACAAAAACATATTTGGAAATGGTTGCTTTTCCTGGCACTTTGTCAGTGTTGCATATTGAGTGTGGGCTCACAGGTTTCCCACAATTTTTCGTCTTACATCTCCCAAATCTTTACTCTGTGTACCATCCTGGGTGCACTTTGTCATAAAAAAATTGAAAAATACACCTACAACTTTTCATTAATGGACGTCCATCCATGTCTCTGTTGGCGCTAGCAATGGCCAAGTTGTGAAATGTGATAACAGCTGTAAGATGGCAGTGAATATCAATTTTCAAACAATGTATTTGGCAATGAGGACATTCGGGGTTTGTGGTAGTGGGCTGAGTTGCAATCTAAAGTGTATAAAGCCATTAATGAATCTATTTTTGAGGATAAAGTCACACTTAAGTTGAGGAAGATTTAATTTATATTGATGTTGAAATAATAACAAAAGAGACTTAATTTACGCAAATACACAATTTGTCATTTAATTAATAATTTGTTAGTTTGGAAGCAAAAGTAATTCAGAAAACAAAGGTATTTATTAAAATAAATGCTGGTAAATTATGTGGACACTAAAGTTAAATGAGCACAAGATCCGGAATGGGAAATTCCATGGTGCAGCTTATTTCAGGTTTACCAGATATTCAGACATGTTAATATTTTCATGAGTTACTGGAGCATATTATAAAACGTTTATTGTAATAATGTAAATGTCCAAGGAAAATATAAAAGTACACCACTCCCTCGATAACTCGCTCCCGGATAACTCACGAACCCGCTTATAATGCGGGGTCAGGTGTGGATACCATTTTTTTTCTTTCTAGAAAATACCCCAAAAATTGGCCCCTATTTGTTGAACACGAAAAAAATTGTGATCAAAATTGATAAATGAAACATTGATGTATCGCTCATTTTATCGTCAAAACAGTGGTTAGTAGCTGGAAATTTGAATCAACATAATGAAATTCTCAACTTTTAATAAGAAATTATATAGTTTGTTCAATTTTCTTCACAAAAAACATTCTCAGTACACTATAAATAACAATATTTGACAAAATTTTGATCAGTGAGAATGTCGCTAATGCCTACTGGTGGCAACCCTTTAATAAATAAACACCAATTTTTGTCAAGTGAAATTTGTGTTTTAGTACTTATAATTCGGTTTCAGTGTAATCATCATAAATGCAATATGCCCTCTTGTATTCAAACGTGAAAAATGTCGTTCAACCATTTCAGCTATGTCCGTGGAGTGTTTCTGTGAGAACCTAATTAAGTGCCGACTGTGTTTTGATCTCTGAATGGCGGAAGTATTTGTTATGTTGTTACACTCAATTAAAAACAGACCTGCTTTGTATTATCATGTTAATTACGTCTTTTGCATCAAATCAAATAAAGGGGGTGGAATAAAAGAAAAGTTAAAAGGCATGCAAATCCTACCTGCATAAGAGCTAGCGGTCACGGCCATGTGTCAGGTCAACTCATTTCAATTGATCATTCGAACACTGTTATAAATATTATTATGTAAGTAATATAATTAAACTACCTTAAATTAGCCCACTCATTCACAGATGTGATCAAAGATAGCAAGGCAACCAAGTGAAATGAGAACTTAGTGAATAAAATGCTTTGTTTCACAGATATGGTTCATTATGGAGATTTCCTCAAGGATGAGAATAAGTTTCATTGTTACTTGCAATGAAATCACAACATCCATATTTTACTAATAGAACAATAAATAAATTGAGTTTCAATATTGACAGTTGTTTCATGAAATAAATGTCCCTAGTTTTAAAAAAAAAGTATCTTGTTTTGTTGTGAATCAGCAACAACAAAAGCAGTGATGTAATACACAATATTTTCACGTACACGTGTTGTTGAAACCACTTGGACTAATGTTGTGAACAATCTTTCAGAGGTAGTGTATCTTGAAAATAAAGGTAATTTATACAAAAAAGTGAACAATTACATTAGAAAAAAACTCTTTGTTGACAATTATTCCCAGTGCAATTATAAAACGAGTATTCAGCTATTAAACAGCTCTGTTATTCCCCCCCCCCCCCCCCCGCGGTTTTCTCCACCCCCCACCCCCCTCGCGGTTTTCTCTATGTCCAGCAGGGATGGCATCCCCTTCTTAATCATTTTGAAGTCCCTTGGTAACTTGTGCCCTCGCTTATAGTGCGGTCTATGTTTTTGCGCGAGTTATCGAGGGAGAGGTGTACAGTCCAGACAACAAAGTTAAGGTGGCAAAGTTGTTGAAGTAACTAAGATTATCTCATTTTGAAGCACTATTAGTGTATTATGTACTATTATTTTCCATTGTCCCTCTAAAATGTTGTGTGTCCTCCAAATCTAGAGGGTGGGGAACACAGTGTCCTCTGCCCATGGGATTCCTATGCGCAACACTGCTTTGTACATAAAATCGGCCACCTCAGCTGTACTGAGTAGTCAGAGATCACGATCATACATGATGGCTAGTTTGTTTCAAAGCATCGCTGCGACTTCACTTTGGTAATTGTGGATACCACTAGTGACAAATTGGCTGTTTGGAGTATTTTTTTTGCCAGAGACAACGTACTCACTTTTAAGAAGCTTATGTATATGTTTCAACTGGTTGGTCATCGCATTGGTGTTACCTACAGTGTAAGAAATCTCTATAGAGCATAGGTTATATTTAGCATTCTGTTTGCTGCCGGCATCAACAGTTGTGATATGTTTCCAAACTGGAGATCATTTGAAACACTTAATTTCAGACATTTTGAATAAGATGGAATACAAAGTTACATCATTTTCTCATGCACTTTATATATTGTTTAAACGGATTGCTGGTTTTGTGAACATTTGCAGGACTAACATAAAACGATCTTGTTTACACATGTAAATGTGAATCCTTAGTGCCCATGTATCAGATGTATTTTGTACCCATCATTATATGACTTAAAAATAAAGGCTGCTGTTCCCAGAGGTTGATCTGAAACCTTGTATCAGATGTATTGTATACCCATCGTTTACGACTCGTAATAAAGGCTGTTCTTCCCAGAGGCTGATCTTAAACCTTGTTTCAGATGTATTTTATACCCATCATTATATGACTCGTAATAAAGGCTGTTCTTCCCAGAGGCTAATCTTAAACCTTGTTTCAGATGTATTTTATACCCATCATTATATGACTCGTAATAAAGGCTGCTCTTCCCAGAGGCTGATCTTAAACCTTGTGTCAGATGTATTTTATACCCATCATTATACAACTAATAATAAACGCGACTTTTCCCCTGGGTTGATCTGAAACCTTGTATCACAAGTATTAAATACCAATTATTATACAACTCATGATAAAGGCAACTTTTCCCAGAGGTTGATCTGAAACCTTGTATCAGATGTATTACATACCCATTATTATACAACTCATGATAAAGGCTACTTTTCCCAGAGGCTGATCTGAAACCTTGTATCATATGTGAAGCTGATACAGATTCAGATTCCTTGCTGTCAAGGATGACATCACCTAACAATGGTCATGTAACAGTTACACTATATTTGACACAATGAACAATGTGAGTAGATGGATGGAAAAGTAAAAGAAGAACAAACAACAGGATAAAAACTTCTATTTTATGAAATTGTTTAGGGTATATAATAATACATCATCAGTTCAATAACTTGATCCTTATCAAATAGATTTAATGGCAAATTACACACAGACTGTTTAATAATGAATGGAAATGGTAGCAAGAAGTAAAAAACAGAATTAGACTGTGGTAAATAAATAAATAGTCACACTAATCACCTAATATGCAACAGAAAATCGTTAGAAGAGCCAATTTTGAAATATAATTTTTTTCACACATGTAAGCATCTCTTTGCTTGAAAAATACTACAAGCCCCATGTGGACTTTTTTTTACCTCTGCTGGTCATAGACCAGAAGAGCGTATGTGATGGTATGTCATCCATCTGCCTATTAGCACAAGGTTGTTATTTTTACTCCTAAACTGCTTGGAGGATTGCCATGAAACTTTGCACACACATTCATCACATAGTCTGGTTGGTCCTAAATGAAAATGGTGCTGTTTGAACATCCAATATAGCTGCTACAGTGGCCATCTTGAAAGTCTTGTTATTGCTACTCCTCCAGAATGGATGGTCATATCAACATGGGGTTTTCGCTAAAAAACTTCTTATGATGTCTAGTTGGTCCTAAATAAAAATGGGGCCGATCTGATGTCCAATATGGTTGCCACAAATGCCATCTTGAAAATCTTGTTATCACTACTCCTCCTGAACGGAAAGTCATATTGACATGGGGTTTACACCACAAGACTTCGTATGATGTCAAGTTGGTTGCCACAGTGGCCATCTTGAAAATCTTGTTATCGCTACTCGTCCAGAATGGATGGTCATATCAACATGGTCGCCGCAGTGGCCATCTTCAAAAATCTTGTTATCACTATTCCTCCTGAACAGAAAGTCATATTGACATAGGGTTTCCACCAGAAGACTTCTTATGATGTCTAGTTGGTCCTAAATTAAAATGGTACCAATCTGATGTCCAATATGGCCATCACAGTGGCCATCTTGAAAATCTTGTTATTGCTGATCCTCCTGAATGAAAAGTAATATTGCCATGGAGTTTCACCAGAAGACTTCTTCTGATGTATAGTTGTTCCAAAATGAAAATAGGTGTCGATCCGATGTCCAGTATTGGCACCACAGAGGCTATCTTGAAAATATAGTTATCACTACTCCCCCTGAATGGCTGGTCATATCAACATGGGGGTTTTTACTAAACAACTTATTATGCTGTCTAGTTGGTCCTAATGGTGCCATTCAGACATTCAATATGCCTGCCACAGTGACTATCTTGAAAATCTTATCACTATTTCTCCTGAATGAATGGTCGTCTCAGCATGGGGTTTTCATTGAAAGACTACTTATGATATCGAGTTGGTCGTAAATGAAAATGGTGCCAATCTGACATCAAATATGACTGCAACAATGGCGATCTTGAAAATCTTGTTAACACTACTTTTCTTAGATGGCTGGTTATATTGACATTGTGCTTTCACTAAAAGACTTCTTATGCAGTCTAGTTGGTACTAAACAGAAATGGTGCCAATCTGATATTGAATATAGCCATCATGGCATCCATCTTGAAAATATTGTTATTGGTACTCTGACAAAATGGAAAGTCATATCAACATGGGGTTTCCACCAGAAGACTTCTTATGATGCCTTGTTGGTCATAAATGAAAATGGTGCAAAGCTGACATCCAGTATGTGCACCACAGCAGCTAACTTGCAAATCTTGTTATCGCTGAAGAATATCAAAGATGGTTTTTAAAGCTCTGCAGTTAAAAGGAAGAAATGGTCTTATCTTGATTTCCTGGAAATGTTTTTCAGCCAGTAGAACGTCAGTCCCTTTTAGGAACTGACGTTCATGTATGTACTTATTTAAACTTTAAAGTATCTTCTATTTTCATTGACAGCTGCACAGGGGGCAAGAACAATCCTTTGACATTGAACACTAAAAAATGAAAGATCAGGGTAATGGTGCAGTTGATTAAAATTTGTTTGTGGAAGTGGTGGTGGATCTTATTGTATCTCCTCTTTTTGTGCATGAACGTTTTGAGTTGAGAGATGATGTGAATTTTTGCTCATTAATTCTTTGGTTTGTTTTTATATTTTGTTATGCTTTAAAAACACAAGATTGAACCCTGTTTCACCTACACTGATGAAAATTGGTATGTGGATGAATGTAAAGGAGAGTAATTCAACTGAATGAAAACTAGGTTATTAGTGTGTTTGCAGCTATCTGTTACATCCTCAATATTTTAAACCATATTTCATCTGCACATGAAAATTTGTATGTGTGCATCTCTGTGTGGGTAACCCAGCCATACCAAAAGTAGTTCATTGTGACCTAATTTGTATGCTAGAGTGACTTGAGCCATCTGTTTGTTACATCTTCAATATACTGTACCTAGTTAATGCAAATTAATATCTGGATGCATCTCAGGGAAATTAACTCTACCATACCAAAATTTAGTTGCTGTTACCCAAATTTGACATTTGAACGACTTTTGCAGAAAATAGGGCACTGTGACATAACTTTCTACTTGAGTGTCTATTGTATTTTGAGCTATCCGTTATGAAGCTGAAATGAATACCAAATTTGAATTTTAAAAAATGTGTTGTATTTGGATAGAATTAAAATATTTGTTGATGTTCATAAAGCTATGAAATCCAGTTTTCTTTGTCTTGTAGGGTATTTATTGACCCTACCACCACCACCAAACACTGTATTGAAAACACTGTGAACTCAGACATCTAATTAAAATTTATTGTAATTTTAGGGGTCTTGAGTAAATTTTGTGGGGATTCAGACTCAAAATCAGATGACTGTTGGTGTTATTTTCCAGGTTATTTTCAAATTCAGTATGACCATAAACATTCCTTTAGTGCTGCATATGGACTAGATGGACTATAGGAAAAGAAGGGATGCAGCTCTTGATATTTTTGTTAATTGAAGTAATTTGTTCACATTAAAAAATATTAAATTTGGTTATGTTGATCAATACTTAAAGGCTTTGTTGACTTGGGTATGATCCCTGTTCTATAACGTGTTCTTTATCAACTTGCCATATTACATGTTATCTTTTGAAGAGTGCCTGAATGACAATGAATAGAAACAGCTATGTTGTGATGAATGTGACTATTTTGACATTATGATCAGGGTGGGTGGGAGTTTGAATTTCAGGTGATTTAGCATGTTTGAGGTTGTTTCCTTGTAACTAATTCAGCTTTGAATAGTTTATATTTTGCTTTGTTTGTGTTTTTACAAAGCTGCCAAACTTGCTAAGTAAGCAAAAGAATATCTGAATACTGATATTCAATCAAAATATTTGTAAAAATGTATTCTGATTATAATGTTTGGTGATTCATTTCGGTTTTAATCCATTCATTACACACTTAATATCCTGGCCCCAGATTTACCTAAACTCATGAAATTGGTATGTTGATGTATCCCCAAGAGAGTAACTCTCACATTAGAATGACTTTGTATTTTCAGCTATTCATTTGTTTAACCCACAATATCTTAGACCGTTTTCATCTGTACTGATGAAAATATATCTATTGATGCAACTCAACCATACAAAAATTAGGTCACTGTGAACTGTGACCTAACTTTTACACTGGATAAACTTTGTATTTTCAGCTATTTATTTGTTACACCCTCAGTATGTTGGACTGTTTTCACCTACACCTGAAAATTGTTGTTGCATCTCAGGGAAAGTAACTCAGCCATACAAAAGTAGGTCACTATGACATAATTGTCATCCTGGAGTGACTTTTGTATTTTTTTCAGCCATCTGTTAATTATTCCCCCAATATCTTGAATTCTATATTACCTACACTTCCTAGAACTACTGGTCATAGTCCAGAAGACCTTATGGGATGGCCTCTTGTTCTTCTGTCTGTCAGCATAAGTTTGTTTTGTTATTCCTCCAAAACTACTTTGAGGATTGTCATGAAACTTTACACTCCTGTTCATCCCAAGGTTTAGTTAGTCCTAAATGAAAGTGGTGCTGCTTGACAGCTGATATGACCAACACATTGGTCATCTTGAGAATCTTTATCTCTCTTCCAGAATGGATGGTCATGTCTGCATGTTTTTTTCTTCTTCTAAACGATGTCTAGTTGGTCTAAAATGAAAATCGGGTTCATCTGACATCCAATATGGCCATCCTGAATTTTTTTTTATCATTTCTCCTTTTGAATGAAAAGCTATATGGACATAGAGGTTTCACCAGAAGACATCTTATGATGTCTGGTTGGTCCCAAATGAAATAGCAGCATGTGCGATCTTGAAAATCTTGTCACTACTCTTCCTGAATTGATAGTCATAGGCATAGGGTTTTACAAAATTCTTTGTGTGAAGTCTAGTTGGTCCTAAATCAAAATGGTGCTGATCTTACATCCAGTATGGCCACCATAGCCATTTGGAAAAACTTGTTTTAGTCATGAATATCGGAGCTGGTTTAAATACTCAGCAGCTAAGGAAGGAAGAAATGGTCTTATCTTGAATTTCTGGAAATTCTTTTCAGACAGTAAAGTGTGAGTCTTGTGAAAATTGGCATGTGAATGTATCAAAATTAGTAACTTAGCCACTAAAACTTGGTCACTGTGGTCTAATTTTAATATTTAATGATGCATCTGAAGGAGATTAATACAGCCACATCAGAAGTAAGTCACTGTGACATAACTTTATTGCATGAGTGACATTTGTATATTCAGCTATTTGTTACATCATCTGCATCTTTAACACTATTACATACTGACTAATCAAACTTTATTTTGACCCTACACCAATGATTTTTTTATACGTTGATGCATCTTAATAAGGCTTATATTTTAGTAATATTTCCTGCCTCCATGTGGTTACTCAGTTGTTAGCTTAGAGTCAGAGTCAGTGGGTAATGGATTTGATTCCTGTCCAGACCAACCTAGGTTAGCTTTCGTGGCATTTTTCTATGCATAGCACTTAATTCTGATTTCCTTAACGTCAGCCCTCCATACCAGCCTTTATATTGTTAGCTACTCCAAATGTGTTCCTGTTGGTGAGGAAATTCATGTTATTGCCTGTTTATTTGGATAAATCAGCATCACACTTTTGCACCAAGGTGGTTATGTGAGAAAGCTTGCCAGTAGCTTTCCCTTGGTTGGTGGTTCGTCCCGGGATTTTCCCGGGTTCTTCCTCCACCAGATATACTGGCTGCCATGTATAGCCTATCATGTGCTGAAAAATGGTGTTAAACCCATAAAACCAAACCAAACCAATCACACTTTTGCATACTAACCCATAAGGACATGGAATATCTCTAACGTTTTCAAGGTCACAGAGTCAAATGGTCTTTTTTGAATTGGTACATTATATAGTGACCTTCATCACAGGCAATCAATGAATTTACAATGTTTTGTGTTTGGCTGATAATCAGATGGAAATATTGTCTGGGCACCAAGTCAAGACTCATTTACAGTCACCTAAGTTGATGTAGCACTTGCCTTAGTTGTAGACACTACATGTGCACTATGGCTGTTTCACTTTTACGGACAGTTCTCCTGCAGATGTTCATTATTACAGTTTTCACCAATAGCTATATTTTTTATAAATCCGTATAAAATTCCTGTATCTTAAACTATTATTATGTATTTTTCCCAATACTTTTTGAAAATCCCTATAATGTCCCCTTATTCTATTGGCAGAAGCACATGATAATTTGTAGCTCACCTGGCCATAAGGCCAAATGAGCTTATGGTATGGTCCTTTGTCTGACATGCTTCCATAATCCGATGTGTGTCGTCCATTCACAGTTGTTATTTATAACTTACTCTCAAAGTCCACTAGACCAATTTGCACATGATTTGCACATGATTTTAGAGGCAGCATTCTGGCCTCAAGGCCTGTCAGTTTTGTTAAATGGATGCAGATCCATCATCCATTATGGCCCAAATTGCTAAAAGTAGAAAAAAACTTTAAACAACTTCTTCTCTCGAAAAGTGCTTAAAAGAATTTAACCAAAAGCATCATGATGCTGAGCCACAGTCAAATATGGGTGCTTTTTCTAAAATGGAAAAATCTTGAAATAACTGCAGAATCTACTCAACAGAATTTGAAAATTGTACAGTAAGCATCCTGGCATGGAAGGTTTCAAGTTTGTTCAAATGATACTGATACACCATCAAATATGGCCACTGTTACTAAAAATAGAAAACCTTTAAGCGACTTCTTAACATCAGACTGCTCAGCAGAATTTGGTAAAATTTGACAAAGCATCATGGCAATAAGGCATCTCAGATTTATACAGCTGATGCTGATCTACCATCTAATATGGCTGCTGTTACTAATAATAGAAAAAAACTTTAAACAACATCTCAGAAGTTCCTCCGCAGAGTTTGATCAAATTTCAGTCATTAAGGTAATTTCAAGTTAATAAAATGATGCCAGTCTGTCATCAGATATAGAAATCATTACTAAAAGTAGGAAATGATTTCTCAAAAACCACTCAACAGAATTAAACTGAATTTGACAGAAAGTATCGTGGCATGGAGTGCTTTTATGCAAAAGATGCCAATCTGCCATTAAATATGGCTGCTATTACTAAATATGAAAACCTTAAATAACTTTTTTTGAAACTACTGCTGAAGAGAAAATATTTTTTTTAAAAAATAACCAACAGAATTTGACCAACTTTGACAGAAAGAATCTTAATTTGGAGGCTTTTCAGATTTATACAAATGATGACAGTCTGCCATCAAATATGGCAACCTTGACTAAAAATGGAAAAACATTAATACAACATGATATAAACAAAAATGCTCAACAGAATCAGAGCAACTTTGTCAGAAAGAATCCTGACATAGAAGCCTGTCAATACTGGGCAAATGATGCTGATGTGCCGGCAGATATGGATGAAGATACATAAAAAGAAGAAAACTTGAAGCAATTCCTTTAATAACATATGCAATGAAAAGTATTGGAAGAAATTTCTTCACAAATACTCCAACTGACCCAGATTTCTTGGCCAAGTGTTCTTGCATTTGGCTATTAGGCAGATGTCAGTCAAGTGAGCGAACTCAGGCCTCCTTAAGTCTCTTATTTGTTGCATTTTTTGCTTTACTGGTCATAGACCAGAAGAGCTTATGGGATGGTCTGTTGTCCATTGTCCGTTATATGTTCATCCATTAGCACAGGATTGCTACAAGACTTCAGACACACTCATCACAAGATATTGTTGCTTCCATACGAAAATGGTACTACTTTAACATCCAATATGGCTACCACAGCAATCATCTTAAATATTGTATCACTGCTCCTGAACTGGTGGTCATATCGACATGGAATTTTCACTAAAAGACTTCTTATGATGTGTTACATCTAGGGGTTATAAAAAGTAACAAAAGAAAGAACAACTCAAACAAGCTTTCACAATTTATAAAATATAAATTTAATTTCCTAAAATATTAAATATTTCAAACAAACAAAGTGAAAGAATTAAAAATAACTTACAATTTAGAAATTCCTAAATAATCCTAAACGTCCTATTGAATTTTGATAATCCGGAAGTTAATCCAAAGTATTCCAAATGAAGTCACTAACGTGTTGATGTGCCACAAGAAACACAGTTTTAAATCCAAATGTTTTTAATCCCAGGTAAACTCCTGTGAATGTAGAATATTGTTAAGTTTTTTGAAGAATAGTACTTAAATCCAAAATGTACTATATGCAGATGATAGATTTTCACCAGCTGATTTTACAAACAATAATAATCTTCCTATAACCTTATGATTCTGGAGAACTGCAAAGAATGCCCATTCAGTGGTTATATTGGCATTATATAGTCTCTTACGGTGTAAAAGAGAATTTAAACTTCTAATACTGCGACTTAGAATGAGTTCTGTCAACAAGCTTCTTTAACCAATCAGAAACTTCGTCGCGCATGTTACTGCTTTTAGTGCCTTTGTACTACAATTAAAATACCTTATTACAAATCAACATGATGTTGACAGGATTCAGGTCATAAAATCTGCACACACTACCATGTGATTTCTTCATTGTGGGTTAAGCTGAATGACATCATTATTGATTTTCCCAGGACATAGCATGACTCATGTAAACATGTTGAAGTACATTGTACTTTACAAATATTGTAGGTGTTACGGAATTATGTATCATCTTTTTAAATTATAATATAGTTTTATTTGGTTTATGATCTTTGTATTATAATCTAATAGCCATTGTTTTGTATAGTGCACATATACGGTATTTCAATGTGACCCAGTACATTGGTCCTTGGAAAATAAATAATATTGTTGGTTAAGCATGAGTCATGTCACGTGACCTAGCGCGTGAGTTTTGTACTTTTGTTCTGACCTGGATTCCGCAATTCAAAGAATGATTCATTGGTTGATCAGAAGTTAGATTGTAAGATCATAATAAGAAGATGTTTATTTAATACGGAATTAAGAAATGGGTTTTATTTGTTTTAAAGGCGCAATATAGAATGCTATAAAAGAAATGTAATCTCTGCATCCAGAATTCTTCCTAGTTACATCAGCTTGAGAGGTCATAAACAAGATTGGTTCATTGTGTGTGATTATCTACTTCAGAAATATTTCCAGACCATTTTTGGGATTAAGTACTGACATTTAAAGATTTAAGAATTGTTCAGCTCCATTGGAATTATTGGAAACTTTTTTAGAACTTGTGTGATATTCTACATTCACAAGGATTTACTTGGAATTAATAATATTTGGATATAACTGATTCTTGTTAGTACATCAGCACAGTGGTGTTTTCATTTGGAACAGTCTTCATTCTGAATATTTTGGATAACTTCTGAATCAGTGAACAATAGAACAATTTAGGATTATTTAGGAATTCTAAACTGTAAGTTAATTTTTAATTCTTTCACTTTGTTTGAAATATTTAATATTTTAAGAAATTAAATTTGTGTTTGTAAATCTTGAAAGCTTGTTTGAGTAATTCTTTCTTTTGTTACATTACCCCTAGTTGTAACAGAAGGCTACTGAACTAAGGAATTATAATACAATGATTATAAACCCAAATGAAAACTATTATAATTTAAAGATAATACATAATGCCGTAACAGATGTCTTCTGGTCCACAATGAAAATGGTGCAGATCTGACATCCAGTATGGCCACCATGGCAACCATGTTGAAAATCATGTTATTTCTACTCCAAATGGATGGTCATATTAAAATGAAGTTTTCGCTTCAAGACTTCTGTTGATGTCTAGTTGGTCCAACATGAAAATGATACTGATCTGACCTTCAATATGGCCACCATGGTGGCCATCTTGAAGATCTTGTTATGGCTACTCCTAAATGGATGGTCAAATTGATATGGGTTTTTCACCATAAGACTTCTTATGATGTCTAGTTGGTCCTGAATGAAAATGGTGCTGATCAGATATCCAGTATGGCTACCATGGCAGCCATGTTACAAATCTTGTTGTCACTACTCCTAAACAGAGTATCGTATCAACATGGGTTTTTACCAGAAGACTTTTTATGGCATCTAGTTTATCCTAAATGAAGATGATGCTGATCTGACCTCCATCTTGAAAATCTTGTTCACTTCTCCTGAATGGATGGTCATATCAGCATGGGCTTCCACCAAAAGACTTCTTGCAAAGTCTAGTTGGTCCAAAATGAAAATGTTGCCGATTTGACATCCAATATGTCTGCCATAGTGGCTATCTTGAAAATCTTGTTATTGATACTTTTCCTTAATGGATGGTTATATTGACATGGGGTTTTCACCAGAAGACTTCTTATGATGTCTAGTTGCTCCAAAATGAAATGATGCCGATCCGACATCCAATGTGTCTTCCATCATGGTGGCCATCTTATAAAATTTGTTATCACTAATCTTCCAGAATGGATGCTTGTGCTGACATTGATTTTCCTTAAAAGACTTCTTATTATGTCTAGTTGGTCCTAAATGAAAATGATATGCCGTGGACATACAATATGGCTGCTATGGTTGCCATCTTGAAAATCATGTTTTTGCTGTTCCTGAATGGATTGTCATATCATCATGAGATTTTCAATAAAAGACTTCTTATGATGTCTGGTTAGTCCTAAATAAAAATGGTGCTAGTCAATGGTGGCTGTAATAAATTCTGGTTGTCATAAATGATAAATAGCATGTGGCTCATGTTAAAATAATTCTGACAAGTCTCAGTATCAAAACTCACTTTCACTGTTTGATATGTCTTTGTTAATATGGGGATAGAATTGAATATATACATGAGCATATATAAGACTTGTATGGTCACTAGACACAATAAAGAACCATGTAAGTAGTATAATATTACATCATGCCTCTTTAAATGATTAATATACTGTAATTTTGGGTGGTTGTGATTGGTACCTACTTCGTACGGGTTTGTCTCCCAGTGTAAATGTTTGTCCAAATTTGTCTTTTGGTCATCATGTGTTTACCTCTTTTAAGTATTTTTACACTATTTAGTTTACTATTTTCAATTTTGAGATACATAGTTAACTTCCATTGTGAATATCTGCAGAAAAAGTCTCCAATTATAGTATAATTTCACTGAAAAACTGCATGTGTAGGTGCAAATCACAATCCGCCCTCCATCATACTTTTGAGCATTACTAAGTTGTTGTTTAATATCACTCAAACCTCTCGGGTGTTTCCCTCTTGAGCATATGATCAAGGTTTTTCCCATCAACCTTTGCATAAGACTATTGGGTCTCAAGGGTATAAATACATGTACCAGTCTCATGGCGTGTTATGGCAGACACATTCTGACCAGTAGAGTACATGTGAGCTTCAAGACCCTTTACGACCAAATATGACTGCAGTATGTTTACTACAGAGAATCCAGTATAGTACAGTAAAAAAAAGTATTCCATGATATTGCATATTTGAGAAAGAAATAGAAAAACTTGCTACAAGCTATTTATGAATATAATAAATTCCTTAGTGTTTGGGAATTATGCTCCCATATTAGCACTGTTATAATAATGTATACATACAATATAGCTTGTTCCACTCCAGCGCTGTTTAACTGGTTTTATGCTACTATATGAATTGAATGAACAAATGATAATACATTATATATTATTGCAGAATAAACTTCTACTACAAAAGATTATTAAAGTGACAGTAACATAACTATGGTAATAGATAAAGGTGTATTATAGGGAGCATTCATTATAGTATTATTACGGGGAGCATTCATTATGTGTATATTCCCCTTGGAGTGACCTTTGTTTGCAATAAAGAAGAAATAGAAATTGTTGGCTGCAGTTGTGCAACTTTATGTATGGATGCAGTTTGATGAGTTTGAATACCATATCACCAAAAGTAGGTTACTGTGCCACAGGATTCATGTTCAATCAACATATTTGTATTTATCTTAATGAGGCACATGTAAGAGAAACCGTTTGGTTTTCGTGACTATCACATGTTTTAACAAGTAGCCAAAAGATTCTTTTGATGCCTACTTTACTTATATTTTAAGATCTCTAATTGACTGCCATTCTCTTTGAGCCAATAAATGCTTAGAATTTTCTCATGGTTTAGATTTAAATTATGTTGGCAAAGTAAAATCCTATGCAGAATCTTTGCCATAAAATGTTTTGTGTATTACTTTTTATGTGGATTTCAGGAATGAGCTGATTGCTTATGTATTAAGATGCGTACTGGCCTTTGCACAGAATTGGGGCAGAGTGGACCACTCAGCATCCGACTTCTTTGAAGAAGAAAGCAGAAGTGTCTGGCAGAAAATATGGTCCACAGTCTTGAGGTCAGTAGTTACTCTGTTTTAGCTGGGTTGTTAATTACTTTTTTTTTTTACTTTCTTAAATGAAGATTGATTTTGTTGTAGATTTTTATTATAGGTACTATATAAGATACAGCATACTATGTTATGATATTGTCGATCTGTCTATTCCTAATTTTGTTTCTGCACAATAACTCAAGTTGTCCATCAACCTTATTGATTTTGAACTCAAAGGTCAAGGTCACTGTGAATGGAAGAAGAAAAATGGTTTATGCATTATAACTGAGAGTTCTCCACCATGTACGATTACCAAACTTTGTGGATGGCTTGCACTTGGGGTAAGGAAGAACCCTATCGATTTTGGGCTCCAAAGGTCAAGGTCACTGTGACTTAAGAAGAAAAAAATGGTTTCTGCATAATAACTTGAGTTCTTCATCATCTACAGTTATCAGACTTTGTGGATGGCTTGCATTTTGGGTAAGGAAGAATCCTGTTGACTTAGGAATCAGGAGGTTAAAGGTCAAGGTCAGTGACTGATGGAAGAAAAATGGTTTCTGCACATTAACATTATTTCTGCATCATAGATCTGGATCAAACTTTGTGGATGGCTTGCCCAAAAGGTGAGGGAGAAGACTCTGTGACTGAAAGAAGAAAAATGGTTTCTTCACGCTAATTTCAGTTTAATATCAGTAGTACAATACCTATTGCTATTGCATTGCTAGCCTTTCTAGTATGGAAATTACCCTCATCCACATTAGAAAATTCCATCCTCCCATTAGAAAGTTCCAGAAAGTCTAGAACTAGAAAGAACACATACCTAGTCTGTGTCCCACATCATAGGCTGATGCGCAGTAGATGTTCTTTTTTTTTAGTGGACACTATTTGGATTCAGTTGACTTCAATTATGCTCTCAGAAAATTTGCCTTTCTCATGTCCAATGCATTACTGGCATTCATATCTTTTCTGCATTATTAAAGTGATTACACACTCAGTCCATTGTATAATTAGTCATTGGATAAGCTCTCTTGTGAGATTTGAGACTTTTTGTACCATTTTTTCAGCAGTGCTCTTTTATCATACCCTAGGGACTCTCCCTCTCCTGCCATGCATCCCTCTTCCAAGGTTTCTCATGGGTGCTCAACTAGCCCTCTTTTCAGAGGTCTGGTCGAGCATAATGGATGCTTGGTGGGTCCTCAATAATAAAGGAAGGATACGTGCTTCAGTTCCAGGAACATTCTCCTCTGGCAAGTACCCTCATTTCTTTCCACCTGTCAAATCTGATGCAGTTAAGGGAAGAGGTGCACACCCTTCAACAGATGGGTGTAGTAGAGAGGGTGTGAAATGACAAGTCTCCGGACATTTACTCTTGGTATCCAAAAAAGGTGGACTGATTATTGATCTTTCCACCTTAAAAAAAAGTTTCTTCAGGAGGAACCATTCAAGATGGAGACTACAGCTTCATTCAGGAATGCCATAAGGCCCAGTGACTGGCCAGTCTCCATCGACTTTAAGGATACATGCTTTCACAGTCCAATTTTTCCTCTGCACATGAATTTCTCCAGTTTTACCTGGACTGTAAGGTTTTCCAATTTTGTGCTTTGCCGTTCAGCCATGCCTCATACATCAGAGTCTTTACCAGAGTGGTGGAAGTAGTTGTCGTCCACCTGAGGTCACTGGGGATCCCTATCCTTCAGTATTTTCAATGACTGGTTGATCCACATTGGCCTCATAGAGTCCCTCAGATAAGATCTCTCCCACTGCTGGTCCATAATGACCCGGCTGGGACTCATTCCAAACCTAGAGAAATCGGAGCTAGTCCAATCTGATAATTTTGTATATGTGGGGATGAATTTCCTTACCAACAGGGGTTTAGTTTGTGTCCCTCTAGACAGAATAAACAGAATCCTGGCACTTTTGGAGACTCTGCAAGCTAAGACTTCATTGTCAGTTTGCTGACATCTATCCCTAC
This sequence comes from Margaritifera margaritifera, assembly GCA_029931535.1. Classification (NCBI taxonomy): domain Eukaryota; kingdom Metazoa; phylum Mollusca; class Bivalvia; order Unionida; family Margaritiferidae; genus Margaritifera; species Margaritifera margaritifera. The sequence continues at coordinate 1,107,674 of JAQPZY010001423.1, read as the reverse complement.
CAGGGACCTTGAACTCTGTGGCGGTCCTGGTTCCCTTAGGAAGACTGCACTTGCACTCCCCTCCAGTTTCTCCTTTTGGTGAACTGGAAGCCCCACAGGGATGCCCAGACTGCTTGGATTCCTCAAGGATCAGAATTTCACCACCACTTGAGTTGGCGGGCAAATCAAGACTGGTTTCTGACCGAAGTCCCCATGCATGCCCCAAACCCAACTCCTATCAGTTCATGGACACATCAGATTCGGGTTTGTGGTCCCTGGAAGAAAATACCCTCCATATAAACAATTTGGAAATGAGGGTGGTATTTTCAGCCTTACAAGGGTGTGTCAACCAATTAAAAGTCATCATGTGATGGTCTCCTCTGTCAACATGTTGGTGGTAGCATACCTCGGGCAAGAAGCAGGCACACATGCTCCTTTTCTTTACATGGAGGTTTAGAACCTCTTTCGCTGGGCAAACTTGGAAGGCATTACCCTCTGAGTTTGTCATATTCCTGGCTAAGAATATTCTGGCAGACAGTCTGTCCAGGAGAGGCAAGGTTGTCTTCATGGAATGGTCTCTGTACTAATCCATAGCAGAGTCCTGGTCTCTGCACCAATCCATAGCAGAGTTCCTGATAAGACTGTCAGAGAAACTGGTCTTGTTTGTGATCAGACTGAACAAAATGCTCCCCTTTTATGTCTCCCCAGTCCCATATCAGAGGGCCCGTGCATAGGACACCTTCAGTGTGAGGTGGGATCGTCCAATCGCTTACGCCTTCCAGCTGTTCAGAATGATTCTGCAAGTGCTTCAGAAAGTTAGGATCTCCACTGCTTATCTCATTATTATGGCCCCTCTGTGGCTTCAATGATCATTGTTCAACGATCTTCTCGAACTGTTTGCACTCCAGCCCAGGACATGGCCTCAGAGGAGGGACATCCTGTCGCAGCACAAAGGTCTCCTGTACAACAGCCTACAGATTCTCCACCTTCATGCTTGGCTCATTTTGAGTGATCATTTTGCCAGGATAAGTTTTCGACAAGGTTGCCAATTGCATCATTCAGGCCAGGAGACGGTCCATGTCCAAGGTCTGTGATGCAAAGTGGAGAATATTCTGCAGTTGGTGCAGTAGGCAATGCGTCAATCCTAGCTGTCCCTCTATGAGTGCAGTGGCAGACTTACTTCTTTTCCTGTTTGAAAAGAGACAATGTTCAGTTTCTACTATTAAGGCTATGGCATCCCTATCAATATGCTTAAGTTCTCAAAAGGCCTGGCCATTGGTTTAGATTCTCATATTTCCAATCTTATTAGTTATTTTTAAGATGCAGAGACCAGTTTCTGGCTCACTAATGCCTAGATGGAATCTCTCATGCATGATGTGGTCTTTGTCCAAAAAAAACCCCTATAAACTGTTGGATGAAGCTTCTTTCAAGAACCTTACGATAAAACTGTTTTCCTGCTCTTCTTAGCATATGTGAGACAAAGGAGGGAGCTTCATATCTTGTCTGTAGGGAAAGGTTGTTTACGATTCCATGGCAGTTATGAGTCAGTTTATCTCTTTTGTCAACCTGGATTTTTAGCGAAAATCGTCTTCCGTTGGTAACTGAACTCCCTGTAGAAATCCCCAGTGTCAGTCGAATCTAATCTATGCATGATCAGGATAGACTCATATGCCCAGTTAGGGCTTTATGGTTCTATTTGGCTGTATCTAAAGGGAGAAGAAAGGGTAGGAAGCATCTTTTTCTACCTCTTAAGGTCTCGGCTGATATTTCAGCATCCACCATTTTTAGGTGGATTGTCCTGACGATCAAGAGAGCTTCCCTTACAGGTCCTTTCCTTTATGTAAATTAAAGCCCATGAAGTTCGATCTATTGCTACTTCATGGACCTATCTAACTCATTCATCATGGAGGATGTTATGAGAGCCACATTTTGGTGGTCACATACTACTTTCTCCTCCTTCTACCTTCAGTCTTTGGTGCACCAGAGCAAGGTATATTTTCTTTTTTGGGGGTCAATAGTTGCAGCACAAAAAGTGGCATAAGCTAATGCAAACTTACAGTAGTGGGCACTCCTACATTAAGGGTGAGTATATCAATTGTATACCAGTTCTTCAGGCCATCAGCCTCCCACTGCACTGACAAAGTCAGAAATGCAGTAGCGATAGGTATTGTATTACTGATATTACAATGTAGTTATTTTGGGAGACAAAACTAATTTTAATAATTAATACTTACTAGTCAGATTCCCTCCTCCCACCCTGCTCAGATGTCCCACAAGTAGTCTGGGTCCCTAAAAAGAGGACAGCTACTGTGCATGGGCCTATGATGTGGGGGACAGACCTGGTCTGTGTTCTTTCTAGTGCCAGACTTTCTGGAACTTTTCCATTTAATGAGAGGATGGAATTTTCTAATGTGGACAAAGTGATTTCCATCCCACAGAGGTAAGCGATTGTTGTACATCAATAAAATTAGTTTTAAACACACACACACACATGCACACAAACATTTATTGACATCGAGGACTATTAAACATCGGGCAGGCTTATAATGTGCTATTCGTGGTACTTGTGTATGACTAATGCACACATTATGAGAATGAACCCTTGCCTGCTGTTACATTTATATAGAGTAACATCATGATTTTTCCATTGGAGAGTAACAAAAATTGATCTAACCCCTCTTCAAATGCTTATGAAAATCCATTTATTATATATTGAAATTTATGACATTTTAAAGAAAAGGAAATTAATAGCACATAAACATTTTTCTTTGTAGTCTATTTTAGCTGCTCAGCCAAAAATGATACTTGCATCATCTGTAGTTATGGATTAGATAATCTTGTTCTTCCTTACAATGTCATCTGCAATCATGGATAAGAGAATTTTGTATTTCCTTACAACGTTCAGATTTTCTTTCAGATCAGTGAGCTTGAATCATGCAGCTTCAGATGGATATAGACTTTTAACTGCTGTTCTTGAGGAGAAATTGGTTGTACCAGATAAAGATGTCTGGTCTTTGTTCATTCCTGGAATCTCTGTGCCAACTGTGGAATCTGTATACTTTCTTTCCAAATATCTGTCTTTGTACAGTGTTCCTGAAAAGTATCAGCCCAATTTGATTGGCAGAAGGGCCAATGATAACTCTGCATACCCTCTTAGGTGTCAACTCATTGATTGGCTGTTACCCTCGAGAGAAGATGAGGTTGAAAGTCCCAACCAGTCAAGGGTCAAAGTAGATTCTAGTCTGTATTCTCACACACTGATGTCCTTGACCTTGAAGGATCCTTCATCACTGCAGTTCCCTGTAATGGGTGGAAAAGGGACTTGTCTGCTGCACAAAATGGAGGCTACTTTCTTGCAGACAGCTTTGAAGTGTGAGTTGCCTGTAGAAGAATTCCTAAAGAACAGTAAAGAATCTGGAGAGAATACTGACAGTGTTCACATTGCCACCATTCTGAAAAGGATCGAAAACTGCCTGTCCAGAGATTGTAATTACTATTTTGATATAGCTGAAGTAAAGGTATACCTAGACGTGTTTTACACACTCACAATATCCAAAGGGTTTACCCACTCACAATACCCAACAGTTTTACACACTCAAATATCCAAGGGTTTTACACACTCACAATGCTCAAGGGTTTTACACACTCACAATACCCAGTGGTTTTACACACTCAGATATCCAAGGATGTTACACACTCACAATACCCAACAGTTTTACACACTCAAATATCCAAGGGTTTTACACACTCACAATACTCAAGGGTTTTACACACTCTCAATATCCAATGGGTTTACCCACTCACAATATCCAAGGGTTTTACACACTCACAATACCCAATTGTTTTACACACTTACAATATCCAAGGGTTTCACACACTCACAATATCCAAGGGTTTTACACACTCACAATACCCAAGGGTTTTACATACTCACAATACCCAATTGTTTTACACACTCACAATACCCAATTGTTTTACACACTCACAATATCCAAGGGTTTCACACACTCACAATATCCAACGGTTTTACACACTCACAATATCCAAGGGTTTTACACACTCACAATACCCAATTGTTTTACACACTCACAATACCCAATTGTTTTACACACTCACAATATCCAAGGGTTTTACACACTCACAATACCCAAGGGTTTTACATACTCACAATATCCAAGGGTTTCACACACTCGCAATACCCAGGGGTTTTCATTCCTTTGGAATGAGTGTAAAAGGGTATAAATTAATGCTGCTGCTGTAAAGTGTGTGATGCAACATACATATTGTTTTACATAGCGAAATAATGATAGGATGACATGCTGCTGGTGCAATCATCACTTTGACCCTCCCACTTTGACCCCACTTGTGACATAATTTTACCCAGATGTTAACTTTAAAAATCTGCTAGTTGACAGTAAGCATCTATTTTATCTCATGTAGTAAAACAAAAACCAAAAGCAACACCTCACTTCTAAATTGAAATGTATGAGGGGGGGGGGGAGATAGGAATTGTAGCCCTTACCCATTGGTTGCAAATTAAGTACACAATTAGGCTTCCTGACTGTGAACATAGTGCCTGATTTTTAGTTGCAATCTTTGATTTATCCCCACTTTTAGCTCATCTAGCTGTAAGGCCAAGTGAGATTATAGTAGGGGTCTGTGTCTGTCAGGCATCATCCATCTATCAACAGTTGCTTGTTACCACTATAGAGGCCATATTTCTGATCTGATTTTGATCAGATTTTGAATATGGTCTTGTATCATCAAGACCTTGGAAGTGTTCAATAATGAGCAAGATCAGCACATATTAAATGAGGTGATCTTGGATCGGAGCCACTGCGCTTGTTACCACTCTGGTGACCGCATTTCTGTAAAAATTTTGATCAGACCTGTAATATGGGGCAGGAATCATCAAGATCTCAGATGAGTTTGATAATGAGCAAGATCCATGCATATTAATGAGGTGATCTCTTGCTGATTGGCTAAGCTTGTTGTTCCTCTTTTCAAAGAAAAGTGCGGGACAGAGTATCCTTGCTTCTGTCGGTCCATCATACTTTCCCTTCTGCTCTATAATTTTGACAATGTTTGAGATTTAAGGATGAAATATGGTATACTTATACATAATCATTACAAGGTGTCAAATACCACATTGGGGATATGATCTTCAAAGTCAAGGTCATGGTTCCATATTTTGCATTTCTAATCACCTTTTCCCTTCCACTCTATAACTTTAGAGCTGTTTCAGCTTAAGGGATGAAATTTGGTTTACTTACTCATCATCACTAGAAGGTGTGTCACATACTACATTGGGATTCCTGTCTTCAAGGTCAAGGTCACAGCTCAATATTTTATGTTTCTATCACACTTTCCCTTCCACTCTATCTTTAAAGCCCATTGAGATTAAGGGATAAAACTTTGTATACTTGTGCATAATCACTTGAAGGTGTGTTTCATACCACACTGGAGGTCCTATGTTCAAGGTCATGGTTGTGGCTCAATATTTTACTTTTTTTTCACTTTACCTTCTGCTTTATAATTTTTAAGTCGTTTGAGATTAAGAGATAAAACTTAGTATACTTACACATCATCACTAGGAGGTGTTTTGCATACCACATTGGAAATCCTGTCTTTAAGAACAAGGTCACTGCACAGTATTTTACATTTCTATCAAACTTTCACATCCACTCCATAACTTTAAAACCCTTTGAGATTAAGGGATGAAACTTGGTATACTTTTACATCATCACTAGAAGGCATATCACTTACTACATTGAGGTGCTATCTTCAAGGTTAAGGTCATGGCTCAGTATTTTATGTTTTTCATTATTCTTTCCCTTTTGTTTTATAACTTTAAAGCCATTTGAGATTAAGGGATGAAACTTGATTTACATATATCATGGTATTATATGTTGAATTTTACACTTTCTTTTCCACCCTATAATTTTAGAGCTATTTTAGATGAAGAGAAGAAACTTGGTATAAATATATATCATCACTAAAAGGTAATGTAACACATTGGGTCTCCTATCATCAAGATCAAGATCACATGTCAATAGTTTAGTTTCAGTCATATTTGCCCATTTGCTTTGTAAATTAACAGCTATTTAAGATAAATGGATGATGCTTGGCATACTTATATATTGTCACAAGAAGTTTTGTTGCATGGCATGTTTAAGGTCTGTCCTCAAGGTCAAGGTCACATCTCAATATTTAAGGTTTGTTTCTGCTTTATATCATAAAATCTGTATGATTTGGTGGCATCTCATATCACAGTCAAGGTTTTATCTCAAAGGTCAAGGTCACATACATTTTGTTTAAACCCCATTTCTGCACTTTTACTCTAATAATCTTTAAGATAGGGCAGTGAAACTTGCATACTTTTGATGTTTACCCAGAAACTTTACAGCTCTGCCTTAAAGGTCACAGTCTGGTTTTAAGATTTTAAAATTTTATGATCTCACCATGGCTGACAGAGAACAAAAATGTACTGAATTTGCTTGTTACCACTTGGGAGGCTAAATTTCTAATCCAGGTTTTATCAGACGTGGAACATGGGCTTGTATCATCATGATCTTGGATAAGTTTGATAATGAAGAAAAGCCACTGGTAATAATGAGGTGATCTTGCAAGCTGATTCCTGAACTTGTTAATGCTTAAGCAACTCTATTTGTGTTCAGAGTTGTATGATTATGAGCAAGATATGCACATATTTGTGAGGTAATTTTATCTCTGATTAGCTGAGCTTCTTACCACTCTAGAGACCAAATTTATATTTGAATTGTTCAAACTTGGTAAAAAGCTTATATGATCATGGTCTTAGGTTCTATAACAAGTGAGATCTGCACACATTGATGAGATGATCTTGGATCTGATTGGCTGAGCTTGATACTTTTCCTGAGACTCAATTTTTTATTGAATAAAACTTGGTAAATAGTTTCTCTAATAATAATAATAATAATAATAATAATAATATTAATTGTTGGTTTTAACAGCACTTTTAACACATTATTGGCTATATTTTGCTTAGGAAATGGGAGCTAAGTGCCATTCCCAAGGACACTCTGAGGCGGCCGATCAGGGCTAGCCTGGGTAGGTATCAAACCTATGACCCTTGGATTACGAGTCCAACTCTCTACCAACTGAGCTACCATGGCACCTAGTCTTCTGACCTATAGAAGTATTAAAAATAACTATTCTGTGATTGAATTCCTGAACTGATCTAAGTGGTGTAACTTGTTTGCATTTTGAAGGGAACCCTCGCCATATTTTGTTAGTGTTGAGATCATTTAAAGTATTAAACCTCTATTAGTCATTGACCAGAAAGTGTGATGGCCTGTTGTCCATCCATTAGCACAAGTTTGTTATTGCTACTCTTCCAAAACTACCTGGAATATTTTACATGAAACTTTACGTGTACATTCATCCCAAGGTCTTAATTGGTCCTAAATGAAAATGGTGCCACTCAGACATCCAATATGTAAATCTTATCGCTGTTCATGAATTTATGGTTGTATCATCATGGGATTTTCATGAAAAGACATTTATAACATTGAGTAGCTCCCCAATGAAATTGGTGATGATCTTACATCCAATGGAAATATTGCCAATCTGACATCTAATATGGGCGCATGGCAGCCAGCTTGATAATCTTATCACTACTCCTTCTGGATGGATGGTCATATTGACATTGGATTTTCACCAAAATATTTCTAATGTCTAGTTAGACCTAAATAAAGATGCTACAGATCTGACATCCAATATGGCTTCCATGGCAGCCATCTTGAAAATCTTGCTATTGTTACTCCTCCTAAATGAAAGATCACTTCGACATGGGGTTTTCGCCATGAGACTTTCAGTGATATCTAGTGGTTTTAAATGGAAATGGTGCCAATCTTATATCCAATACGGCTTCACTATGGCCATTATGAAAATCTTGTTATTGCTACTCCTGAATGGATGATCAGCTACTCCTCAATGGATGGTCATATCAACACAGGGTTTTCACCAAAACACTTATGGTGTCTTCTTGGTCCTAAATGAAATGGTGCTGATCTGTCATCTAATATGACAAGTATGGCAGCTATCTTGACAATCTAGTTAGTGTTACTCCACCTTAACTGAAAGGCATATTGACATGGGATTTTCAACAGAAGACTTCTTATGGTGTCTGGTTGGTCCTAATTGAAACTGATGACCTTCTTGCATCCAGTCTGGCTACTTTTGTGGCCTTCTTGCAAATCTTGTTATTGCTGCTACTCCTTATTGGATGGTTATATTGACATGCCGTTTTCACCAAAAGACTTCCTATGGTATATAGTTGGTCATAAATAAAAATGATGCCCATTGTACATCCAGTATGGCCACTGACAGCCATCTTGAAAGTCGAGTTATTGCTACTCCTAATGAATGGATGGTCATATTGAAATGTGTTGTTTTTGTTTTATTACCAAAAGACATGTTATAGTTTCTAGTTGGTCCTGAATGAAAATGGTGTAGATCATTCATCCAATATGGCTGCTATTGTGACCATCTTGAAAATCTACTTATGGCTCACGATTATTAGAGTTGGTTTAAACACTCAGCAGTTTAAAAGTCAAAATGGATTCCTGGAAATTCTTTTCAGACTACAGAGCATCATTCCCTTCAAGGAACTCTTGTTTAAATATGTCTTAATCTTTCAAATTTGCAGAGGTGAGGTGATTGAAGTGGCTGTTTATCTTTTCGTTGATACTTTTCTGTTGTCACACACAGTGTTTACATTATCAAAGAATTTTTATATTAGAACTCGCTCTAATCAGCAGTTACATGCGTTGTTATAATCTGGGTCACAGTCATTTTTAGAGATCAGTTTCTAGCAATGATTGAAACTTGTTGGGCTTTAATGAGTCAGGTTTGTTTAAACTTTATGCCTATTTAAACAGATTAAGCAACTTGATATCTGCGATGGCTCAAGAACTTGCCCCGAGCTTGCAGGAATTAAAGTAATTATATCATTCAAGGCCCATGACATGAAATAAAAAGAAAAAGCAAACACCAGAATAGCAGTCAGAATTTTTTATTTGTAAAAGGAAAGACCAAAACATTATCATAAAAGTATGCTTTGTTGACAAGCACAGATATAATGCCAACTGAATTTACCTAGCCCAGATTTGACCAGCATTGAACTTGTTGGGTGCATCAATATACAATCCTGACAAAAAAGATATTCAGGAAAAATGATAATATTCATTAGTGCATGAATTATCCAGACAAAATAGTAATTATTATACATCTGCCATAAAGCAGAGCATATTATGTTAAGATGTTCTCCATCTATCCATCCGTTTGTCTGTTACCAATTTTATTTCCACACAATAACTTGAGTTCTCCACCATGAACAGTTACCAGACTTTATCGATGGCTTGCAGTTGAGTAAAGGAAGAACCCTATTGATTTTGGGGTGAAAAGGTCAAAGGTTTAGGTCACTCTGACGGAAAGAAAACAACTGTTTCCACACAATAACACTGGGTCTACATTACATACCTTGACCAAACTTTGTAGACAGCTTGCACTTGGAGTAAGAAAGAAGTGTATTGATTTGGGGATCAAACGTTCAAAGTCAAGGTCAATGTGACTGAAAGAATAGCAGTGGTTTCCGAACTTTAACAATAACATTATTTTCTACATCATATACGTGGACCAAACTTTTTGGGTAGCTTGCACCTGGGGTAAGAGAGAAGCCTATAGATTTTGTAGTCAAAAGGACAAATGTCAATGGCACTGTGACTAAAAGAAGAAAAATAGCTTTTTGATAATAACTTGAATTCTAGACTTTGTACCTTAACCAAAGTTTGTGGACAGCTTGCACTTTAAAGTATGGAAGAAGAGGCCTATTGATTTTGGGGCCAAAAGGTCCTAGATCAAGGTCGTTGTGGCTCAAAGAAAATTGCTTTTGTCGAATAACTTTTGTTCTAGAGTAAATTCCTTGACCAAACTTTATGGATGGATTGCACTTTGGGTAATAAAGAAAGTTATAGAGTCTGGTCTAAAGGTCAGAGGTCATAGTCATGGTAGGTCTAACAAGAAAATAATAGTTTCTACATAGTAAGGTTAGTTCAAGACCACATAGCTTGACCAAAGGTCAGAGACTTTGAAATCCATTGGTTAATAAAATACCGTATATACTCGTGTATAAGCTGCATCCAAATGCAAACAACATAGAACCTGATCTGCCATCGCATAATGCGCCGGCAGATCAGGGTCTATGTTGTTTGTTCTACTGATTAGTCCTTACAAACTGCATAGACCCAGATCTACCAGCGCATTATGTGGCGGCAGATCTGGGTCTATGCAGTTTGCAGTTGACATTAGCTTATATGCGAATATATACGGTAATATCCAGAGTCAGCTATGCTCTACTAGTGCCTACATTGAGGACTATTAAACACTGGGTTGTCATATAATGTGCCGTTCATGGTACTCTTGTTTTTTAAAGCCTGGATATTTACATCAATGTATGTAGTTAAAATCCATTTCTCAAGCACAGCAGAGGCAGCTTGCTTGGTTATTATAAAGGCAGCTTCAAGGTGAGAATCATTCACAGACTTCCTGCAAATCATGTTTTCTTGATTTATTTGTACAAAAGCAAAGTAAATGTAAGTAAAAACATACTACAATAGATATATACTTGGGATCTATGAAAGGACGTGCAGTTGCGGCATTGTGCCCATCTTTTCAAAACATTTGCTCTAGAAAATACCAAATTAAAACTGTATTTTTGTTGTATTTACTCAGGTAAGGAATAGGGTGGAATTTGAATTTCTGTTTAAAATTTCGTTAAAGAAAATCATGGCCATGGGAAAACGGCATTAAACTGGACACCAGATTGCCGAGAATCAGCCACTAAATAAAAGAGTCCCAACATATATGTTTTGTAGTCTCTATTGGTGTAAACAAAGGTTGTGTGTTAAGATCCATGTCTTGTTGTTTGTACTGTGCCAGTACTATTTGTGCACACACCATTACTACCGAGGAGTGGGAAGTGCTAACACTCTCACTTGCCAATTACATCTCCTAACTTGACTTAGCTGACTTGGGAAAATTTCCCTATGCTGCTACATTTCACACGTAAGATATAACAAGCAATTTGATTGGTTTGGGGTGGGATGCCCCTGACTAAGACATGCCTACTTGACCCACATAACCACGCAGAGTATAATCCATGCGACTAGCAAGATGCCCAGATGAAATGGGGATAGCTATATATCTTTAGCTACTCTGCTGCAGTATAGTTGCATGTCTTGGATGATGTGTCAGTTATTCAACATAATGAACAGTCAGACATACGGACATGCTCCTTGCAGGTCACAAGCAGTTGAAGTACAGGAGGTAATGTGAACATGTGGTGTAGATATTTTGGATTATATTTCGTATTTCAACATCGTAAATGGAGCTTCAAATGAGATTGGAATGCCGTCTGTCTTTGAGAAGGCATGCGAAGAAACAAACTCTGCAATTTGTTTATTGAAATGTTGATTAAAATTCTATGACAGAAGGGCTAGATGTGGCATGCTCACACATTAACTAAATTTTTCTCAGTAATGACCTAATTACTTGTTTCTTTTCATTTCTTTTCTGATCTTGGTCCATTGTCCAAGGTCATCAGTTTTAATGGTATGCAGATACACAGAGCAAGAGGGAGAGAGTGCAGCTAATTTGCTGCAGTAGCAAGAGTGCTAATTTTCACGTCACAAGTAGCATACAGTTAGTAAGCATTCATAATTAAAAGCCAATAAATGTGGAAATATTTACTTTGATGTGTTTAATTTTATGGTCTACACATACAAGAGGAAAATTACAATATTTTTAATAATATTGATATCATATAGATCAACGTTTTCAAACCTATTATAGAGATATTTTACTTTTGGAGCATTGTGCAGAAATTAATTGGGCCTTATGCTCCCAAGCATTGAATTGATATTTAGTCCCAAACACGACTTGTCACTAATTTATTAGAGTCTTAATCATGCAGTATACCAAGCGCTGAATTGATATTTAGTCCCAAACACGACTTGTCACTAATTTATTAGAGTCTTAATCATGCAGTATACCAAGCGCTGAATTGATATTTAGTCCCAAACACGACTTGTCACTAATTTATTAGAATCTTAATCATGCAGTATACCAAGCGCTGAATTAATACCTAGTCCCAAATACGACTTGTCCCAAATTTATTAGAATCTTAATCATGCAGTATACCAAGCACTGAACTGATATTTTGTCCAAAACAAGACTTGTCACTAATTTATTAGTCTTAATCATGCAGTATACCAAGCGCTGAATTAATATTTAGTCCCAAACACGACTTGTCACTAATTTATTAGAGTCTTAATCGTGCAGTATACCAAGCACTGAACTGATATTTTGTCCAAAACAAGACTTTTCACTAATTTATTAGTCTTAACCATGCAGTATACAAATAATGTTAGGTCTCTGTACCAATTTAGGAATATGTTTCATATGAAGGGATGATAATAATAATAATAATAATAATAATAATAATTATTATTATTATTATTATTATTATTATTATTATTATTATTATTATTATTATTGGAAAGTAAATGGAATAAATAAATACACATTTAAACAAATCAATACAAAATGAACTTTTATTTAAACATTACAGTGTTCCATGTTTCCTCAAAATAAAATGCATACACTGTCTTAACCTTGTGTTGTCTTTATTGGTAGATTAAAGAGGTCTTACTTGTGTATGTAAACCAATGTAAAATTAACTTTTAAAGGAGACAAAGTTGAGGTCTATTGACATGATGAAATCATCAGCACTGCACTCGGAACCATGTATATCAGATCTTTGCTGCTTTTCACAGGTGTCCCACCTATGCAGCAGTAGCAACAATTGAATGTGGCTCTAACAGAAATCAATACAGCATGTTGGTTTTGTGTGTTACAATATATCAACATAAGCTACCCTATATAGCTGATGAATTATACAACTTGTTTCATTCGGTCTTACGCTTCCTTGGCAGTAAAAGCACTAGAGATTTGTATCAAAATTAGGTCCCTATGAGCCTTTTTCATCCCCCTAGTAGGTGTATGAAATACAGTTTATGGAAATAGATTGAGAGCTATTTTCATGTTCATTTTATAATTTAATTTTTTATTTTGCTGTCTTCTTTTCTAGATATCAGACATGGAATCTATGTTTATCCATGCCTCCTTGCTTGCCAAATTCCATCATAGACTATTGCAAGGAAAGATTCTCACACCTTCAACTTTGTCTGCCTTGAACTTGCCTAGCCTTCTGAAAAAACTGCTGAAGAAAATATCACTTGGCATGTCAGAGACATTAAAGAAAGAGGGCTGTGTTCCATTGCGGCGATTACTGCGGGAAATGCAGAGTCTTTTCAGTTGGGATGATCCAGAGGATGAATTTTGTTATTTCATGGCAGATCTATGCAGAGCCTGCACACCAGCACGTCTGACTGACCTGTTGTTTGAATTGGCTGTAGATAAGGTAATTCATACCAATAAATCTCCTAACTTTATGTGATGGCAGGTCTATGCAGAGCCTGCACACTGGCTCATCTGACTGATCTGTTGTTTGAGTTGGCTGCAGATAAGGTAATTCATACCCCATATAAATCTCCTAACTTTATGCTCAATGATAAGCCCCTCCCACACTTAAAGAAAATTACAGCAATTTTACTTTCAGGAGACTGTGTTCTCTGATATGATCACCCACTATTCCAAATTTATCAGGTAGTCCTTCAGAGCTTATCATGAAAGTAAATATCCTCAAACAGAAATTTGAGTTCTCTTCATTGACATTGACATTATTTTGTGAAATGTTCGAATATTCATCTTTTTTTATATTAATATTTTATCATAGCTAAGGGTACAAAATCGCTTGAAAATGTATATATTGGTGTGCATTTTCTTGTACCACCTTATTTTCTCAATGTCTTTGGACACTTTGTTTACGGACACCGCTTCATTTTTGCCAAATAAAATTTTGGATGCCTTTTGATCCAGTCATTTTTTTAAGAAGAATTTTATATATGCTTTTATGTTTTCTGACACAATTGTAGTTCTGCAATTACAAGACAAAGAGAGACAGACTACTATCATGTTTGGAAGGTGGAGGGATGGCTTTATTATGATCAGAAATAGCCTCAACAAGTTATATGTATGTTGCAAGTTGTCAAAACTTGGGAGAATCATGTTTCACTATAAATTAGGTTGCTAACACTGAAATACAGAATGTTTAAAACTATATTCATACATGTGTCAGAACAGAGAGGTCAGCTTAGGACCGATCAGGAGTTTTGCAAAATTTGGTCAGGATTTTTGGCTTCAAAAGAGGGAGGATTTTCATCGATCTGATTTTCAGCATGCAAATGGACACAAAATACAACTGTTGAACAAATTTACATTTTTAAAAAATTAAAATATGCGCATCATCTCATCAGATCAGTCCTTTCACAGTAACTTGTTGCCATTCATACTCTCTTTATATGTACCAGAATTTTATTGGTGGCAGTCTTCATCATTGTTGATCCTAACACTTAGGAGATGATTTATTGTTACTGGATCCAGGTTTCCTCTAGAGTTGGCCAGAATTTTTCTCAGCATGGAAAATGTCCTTTTAGTGTCTGCATTGAAATGTGGCTATGTTAATACAACTCTACTGAGTTCGGAAGAAGTTTAAATTGTTTCCTGACTGTAGGTAGATTCAGGTTGATGACTGACTGCCAGAACTGCTCAAGATTGGTTCTGTCTCTGTCAAATTTGGGAAGTTCTTCTTTGGGAGTCAGTATGTAGTCCCAAATTTCATTGTTCAGTGCAGTTCTCTCACTCGGGGTTAACGTCATGAACCTCTCAGACAGCTTCACCACTGCAGAACTTTAAAATTTACTTGCCACGGAGTTATACTATTTTGTGTGTGTGTGTGTATGTATATATATATATATATATATATATATATATACAGTGGGACCCCGCTATAACCCGGTAGTTGGGAGCCATAGAATCCGACCGGGCTATGAGCCGAACCGTGTTATAAGCAACCATGTACAATACCAACACATTTTTGGATTTAATTGGGGGGGGGGGGGGTTACATAAAGACGGGTGCGAAAATGCATGGCACAATTACCATTTTTGATCAATATATATTAAATGAGAAAACCATTTGCTGATATAATATATTACTTTATTCAGAAAACCATGCATTGGTACATACACGTGTCTAATTTATATATATACATGTATAATCTATTGCATGAAAAGAATATCAACACCGTGTACTCACCAGCGAATCTTGTAACATACATTGAATCCATAATACAAATATTTCCATCGAAAATATCCACACACGGATGTAGAATATTCAATAATTTTGTCACAGATCATTATGTGACTAATACAATGAAGAGAAAGTAACAAAAATTACGTAACGGGTGTATGTAATGAATGATGAAAAAGTACATGTATGTCCGACGATTAATAAACGGTGTCGCATACATTTTACACCACTACATTTCTCATCTGTTAGTAGTTATTATTATTTAAAAAACTCTGTGATTTTTAGCTGCTTTCTGCTAATATGACGTCTGCTCTTGGCAAAGTCAAGAATAGTTCTCAGTTGCAGAATTCGAAGATAATCAATATCTTGCGTCTCCATCCATCTCAAAGCACACTCTAAACCTTTGACAGCTTCTGTAGCTAATGGTGGGCTATCCTCAGGTGAAGTGTCTTCGCTGTCATCATCAGAAGTATCACCATCGTCAGCATCACCACTAGTGTTTTGAGACTTAATATTTTTAATAATTTCCGCATCCGAAACGTGGTCTGCAACTGGACATTCATTGTCAAAATTAAGCCATTCGTCAACGCGTTCACGTGACTGCATCAGCTCCCCAAATGCCCTCTCAGCCTGGAACACATCATTTTCCGAAAATCCATCGAATAAACTATTGTCATCATCGGTGATGTTGCCTCTGTCTTCCTGTGTACTAGTAAATGCTGCCCCAAGTCCTTTCTCCCAGCAGTTCTCAATGCAGCGTGGCGTAATGGCATCCCAAGATTTGCCGCCGAGGTACATTGCTTCTTTCAAATTTAAACTTTTTAGTGTCGCCTGGACTGAGGTTTCATCGCAAACAATCTTTTTAACAAGTTCTCTGCGATAATTCATTTTAAAAACTGCTATTATTCCCTGGTCCAGAGGCTGAATTCTTGAAGTTGTGTTTTTTGGGAGGAAGCAACCTTTTATTTTCCCATCAGTACTAACTAGACATTCTGCAGGTGGGTGTGCGGGGCAGTTGTCTAATAATAATAGTGCCTTTGGCTCCATCTTCAGATTTCTGAGGTGGGATCGAACTGATGGTACGAATTCGGTTTGAAACCATTTTTCAAATAAAGCAGCTGTCATCCATGCGTTTTTTGTGGCATCATATGAAAATGGTAGGGTGTTCACATTCAAATGATGGAAGCACCTAGGTGATTTGAATTTTCCAATGCATAGTGGTTTAAGTTTGTGTCGTCCCGTTTTATTGACACAAAACAACAACGTTAACCGTTCTTTTATTCTCTTAAATCCTTCATGTTTATGTTCATCTTTTTTCACAGCTAGGGTGGTGTCAGGTATCATTTTGTAGCACAATCCTGTTTCATCACAGTTGTAAATCTGCTCTGGGGAATACCCACCTTTCTCTATTATTTCCCTCAATTCATCTGAATAGTTCATAGCAGCTTCAGAATCTGAAGAGCGAATTTCTCCAGAAACTGTCACATTACTAATCCCATGTCGTTTCTTAAAACGATGTAGCCATCCATTGCTTGCTTTGAAGCTAGAATCTTGCCCATGTAAATCGTTGTTTAATTTTTCGGCTTGTGCCTTAACAATTGGTCCTGATAAAGGCACTCCTTCAGCTCTAGTCTGGACAAACCACTGATACAGGGCTGCATCAAGTTGGGTGTCTCCTGCTAGTCTTGCTTTTTTCCTCATCATTCCCTCACTTTCGTACAAATCCAGAACCCTCTCTCTTAATTTTGCTTCATCTTTCTTCCATCCTCGAACTGTCGATTCATCGAGACCTAAATCTTTAGCTACATGCGATTGTTTAACACCGGACTTAATCCTGTCCAATGCTTCAATCTTTTCTTTAACAGTAAAAGCATTACGTTTGCGTTTCCCATTTTCCATTCTAAATGTATACAAATTAACACTTTTAATCCTATTGGTTTGAAAATCTACAGCAAGAATAATAGTCATTAAACAATGGGGGTATATTTGTAGTAAATTTACGACATTATTTACTGGCCAACAGATTGCATAAAACAACACCGCCAAGCCTTACGCACATGCTGGCAGCTTTGTTTCTTTGATGCTGTATAAATCGTTGCCCTATGATTTGAACAAGTATAGCTCGGTAGTTCACTTTGATGATAAACAATGTACTTAAATTAATTGATTTATACATTCTGGTGAGAATCTTTTATCAACCGCCACATTGGCTGCTGCTTAGTTGTGTATGAAATTAAGAGAACATATATCGGAGATTATTTGAGCAACGACTGTATTCGGAATGCATTCAAGACAAACAAAGTAGAAACGATGGCTTCATTACTCAGGAATCAGTAATTATAATATTGACACTTATGAGCTGTAATTTTTCAACAATAAACAAAGATCAAAGTTCTCAGTAGGCCCAGCAATTGGTTCGTATTTCCGACGTTTATTTTGGCACAAAAATAGAAGAAATTTGATAATACATTTTCTACACGTTCTTTTTCGCACTGTTTAGACGAATATGAGAATGATAATTAAACTCTTGACGTACTTAGTTTTTTTCATACTTAAAATTTTTTTTTTTTTTTTTTTTTTTTTTTTTTTTGGTCTTTGAGAAAAATAACTGTAATAAATTACCCGAAATTTCGGGAGCCATGCCACGACCGGGTTATATCCGAATTCGGGTTATAGCGGGGTCCCACTGTATATATATATATATATATATATATATATATATATATATATATATATATATATATATATATATATATATATATATATATATATATATATATATATATATGTGTGTGTGTGTGTATGTATATATACACACAATAGGTCAATTAAAATATTATAATAAACAGCAACTCTGTTTATTTCTAATAATCTTTATTTTTTATGCTGTAGTTAAGATTTCAAGAAAGATTACATGTACTTGCATTCTTATTGTTAGAACAACTTGTTTCACATTTTCACCAAAACAAATGGTCATTGAACTTGCCTGCTGCAGTTGTGACCTTTTCCTTGCAGTCTGGCTTTAGGTAGGTAAATGACAGGTGGTCACTCATAGCAGAGGTTGCTCAAGACAGGTTTTACTGTATTCATATTATTCATATTATAATTATTATTATAATGCAATTGTGATTATGTTTTCTTATGAACAATAAAATAGTTCAACTTAAGAAATACTTACTTGAATAATTTAGCTAAGCATGTAAAGACAAGTTCTGCTGATCCAATGTTACAAGCTGGTATTTCAAGGATTATTGTGGATATCCTGTTTACATCCTTGTCAAAAACATGTCCTAAGACTGTCAGTATTTTATTATCCCCATGATCATTTGACTCGTCAATGTGAATGGTGAATTTGTCATTGCAGCACATGTCTGTGACTTTCTTATCCCAATGAGGACCAAAACCTTGGGTCTATATTTGAGTAGTTTTTGCCTGTTTGCATGAGAACTTTTGAGCAGTTTCCGAGTCTGGGAACATTATTTTGACAAGATCTGAAAAATGATCTGCTACCAGAAACATGAGATTATGTTCGGCTATCAAGTTGGCAAATAGTGTCTCACATGTGCAATTTTATCCAAATTTTATCCTGATTCCGCGGACATGGATTTCAGTGATGGTATATTTGTTGCAGTTAATATGCTTTTATGAGATGGGGTTTCTGCTTGACACATAATGTCATTTTTGGCACTGTAACAGATTTTAAAATCAGCTTTACAGAAAGTGCAGAATGCATATTCATATCCCTTTGAACTTGATTCCAACAATTGAAATTCCTGTTTCCATCCATCATTGAATTTTGTGTGCTATTTTGGTTGCTTAGATTTTGGCATTTTGGCATTGGGAGATGACACACGCTTGGACATCTCAACAGACTTTAAACATCAAAAGCAAACTTACCCTGTTTTATGCCACTTGAGCTCTTGAGTAATCCAGCCATAATCAATTAATATCTATAACTGTCCAAATTACCTTTGATTACACATAGTATAGACTCTAATTCATCACAACAACTTTAAACACTGAAGTAGAACATACACTGTGGAGAGAATCAAGTAATGGTAATTGTTTGAGCTCTTTAGTAACCCAACCATAATCATTTAACATTCTTAATCTTTATTGAATGACTTCTGATCACATATAGTATATTCCAGCTTGACAAACTTCAAACTCTTAAGCCAAACCGACCCAGCTGACAGAATGAAAGGGATGTTAATTGTTTTATGCTGCTTGAAATTAGCAACTAAATTGTCTTGTTCTGCTTAAGCCAGTTCGCAGTCATGTGATCACAGGCAGTCTTACTGTAAATATACTATATTGGAAGCAGTGTGTGAAAATAAATGGAAACATTTTATTTTTTCATAATAATTTTGCATTTGCAGGAGATTTGAGTGAGTGCCAGGAGAGATGGAAGACCCCCTTAATCTCAGGAGGAAAACACTCCTGGCTGGGAGGTTTACATTTATGTATATTACTCAGCTGTATAGAAAAATATCTTTAAAAAAAACAGTAGAAGAATATGTCATCCTTTTTTAAAATAAAAAGCTTTTAAGTCAGAGTCTTGATTTTGATTAATACTTCCGTTGTGGATAATACTAAAACCTACACCTGATCACATACTGGATGTGTATAGGATTTAGTTTCAGTGGATGATGATGTAGTTTTAAAAAATAATCTAGCAGAAAACAGATCATTATGTCATGTATTTTATATATTCGTACCAGACCGCACAAACTGGGATCGGTTCATTGTTGTTTTTTTTTAAGAACAACATTCTACTCCCACACCCATTACTGAAATACACCACTACTTTAACTACCCTGAAAATTACAATCAAGATTAGTCCTATCATATTTATTTTCATTTTGCTTTTATTTAATGACAAACTCAGCAACCAATCTGAGTTACCGTATTTACCGTATATGTTGGGACACCGTATATGTTGGGACACCATAAATTAATTTTTAAAGTAATTTTTTTGTGCACTGTAAGTTCTGGGACAGATCGTTTTTTTCGAGTCGTAAGTTTTGGGACACCTTTTAAATCATAATATCGATGCTTAGCTGGTAAAAAAAATGCACTAGAACTTATATTTTATTAAATAAATAAAATAAAAACCGCTGTCAGTGTTGTTTGTTTACACTTGTCTTCTTATCTGCAAACTTTTGGAGAACAAAATAATAATAAATCTAAGGGCAATATAGGAGACTAGATGTTTGCACTACGTACTTTTAAAATACGTGCAAGTCGGAGCAACCCGTACTTGTATTATATTTTGTTTTGCTGTATAAACACTGTTGGATGCAATAAAAGTTTTGAGTTGATTTATATTTGCCTTTTTCATAAGCCAGATCCAATTCCCAAGTAATATTTCCTCAGTTATCTGCCAGTGCAAATCCCTTAGCTTGTAAAGGCAGCCTCACTGTTTTCACAACCCTTTGATCGAGCCGCCAAGTTAATACTTGTTCATTGCCAAGTAGAGTCCTATATTCAGCTGACAGAATTTATGTGAACTTCCTGTGATCATGCCGCGCAATTGACACCTGTTCAGTTGTGGCAAATCCTTTAATACCAGTACATTTCACAATGTATGCTCAAACTGTCACTTACAGACCCCGACTGTTCCACTGTTTCAATTTATTTTCAAAATTCCTGTGAATACTGCTAAAAGAAACCAAAGCCGGCTTCCCTTGGTCTGCCGACTTTGAATATAAAAAATCTGCACACTTAAAAGAATTCAAAGTTGGCTTCAAGGGTCTGCTTGCTTTGTAATAAAATAAACTTTGTATTTGATATCTACTGGTCAGTTGAAACAATGAGTTTACTGCTCGCTACCAGCTGTGTTTATTCACCACCCGGTCTTCTTTTGTTTGCCATCTGTAATCGTAACCGTTACAAACAGGCATTGATGTCTGCAGGGTAAATAATATACACGGCATTAGTTGTTTTTAAGAATACATTCTGTATCCCATGCTAGCGAAAATATTGTCATTTGCTCTTACGGTGAATGTATTTCCTAATAATGATTTTTATTTGCGAAATGTTGTTATATTGTTAACCTGGATATAATACACTCTTGGTTATTTTGCACCATACACCGGATCATGCGTGAATTGCTGGTGCCTTCAAGCAATCGGTCGTTATTTATGTCTCTCTCTTTCTATTGTTTGTGATTTTGCTGGATCCCATTTTAAGTTTGACAATATACTGGTATTCAAACTTCTGAGGACACCTATATTCACGTCAATAAAATAATGTGTCAATGTTGTTACCTGACATAAGCGATACACACGACCGGTACTCTACATTACCGGACCATGTGTTAGTGGATACGTTTGTGTCTTTTATGCATAAATTGCTTATGAAGATCAAAAAAGAGGAATAAATGAGAACAGTACAAGGTTAGTTTCTTTCAGTTTATTATCAAATAAACGTTTAATTTACATACCTTATTTTAACATGAAGTGCTGCGGGGGGGGGGGGGCAAATTCAACACAATTTGTTTCGGTTCATAAGTTTTGGGACATATGATCTAGTTGAAAAAATGTTTAACCATAAGTTATGGGACAGGAAAAAATTCATTTATTTTATCCTGTCCCAATATATACGGTAAATATGGTACATTTATGTAGATTTTCATGGGCGGTACATGATAGTACAAGATTAAAACATGGCAGATTATTTTGCTTCATGTGTGAAGTTGTTGTTTTAGCTCTACTGGTCAATGACCAGAAAAGCTTATGGGATGGTCTTTTGTCTGCCATCTATCATCCGTCATTTGTCAATCTATTAGCACAAATTTGTTATCACTACTCCTCCTAAAACTACATGGAGGATTGCCTTGAAACTTTACACACACAGTCATCCCGTGGTCCAGTTGGTCCTAAATGAAAATGGTGCTGCTTGGACATCCAATATGGCCACCACAGTGCCATCTTGAAAATCTTGTTATCGCTACTTCTCCTGGATGGTCATATCAACAGGGGGTTTTCACTAAAAGACTTCTTATGATGTCTAGTTGGCCCTAAATCAAAATGGTATTGATCTGATGTCCAATATATCCACAACAGCAGCCAAAATCTTGTTATTTCTACTTCTCCTGAATGGATGGCTGATCTGACATCCAATATGGCTGCCACACAGTGGTCATCTTAAATCGCTATTTGTGAATGGATGGTAGTATCAACATGAGGTTTTCACTAAAAGACTTCTTATGATGCCTAGCTGGTTATAAAAAAAAATGGTGCCGATCTGACAATCAATATGGCCGCTACATCAGTCATCTTGAAAATCTTGTTATCGCTGCTACTCCTGAATTGAAAGTCATATCGACATGTAGTTTTCACCAAAATACTTCTTATGTTGTCTGCTTGGTCCTGGAGCCATGGTGGCTCAGTGGTTAGTGTGCCGGACTCATGACTGAAAGGGTGTGGGTTCGAATCCTACCATTGGACCAGCTTGGGTCAGCTACCATGGTGTTTCCTCTGGCAAGACACTTTATGCCAATTGCCTTGGCATTAAATAACTTACTTGTGTTGCTGTGCGGTAAAGCACCAAACCTAGTTGGTTCAAAATGAAAATGATACCAATGTGAGGTCCAATATGTCCACCACAGCAGCCATCGTGAAAATCTTGTTATCACTACTCCTCCTGAATGGAAAGTCATATTGTGTTTCACACGAAGACTTCCTTTGATGTCTAATTAGTCCTAAATGAAAATGGTGTCATTCTGATGTCTAATATGGCTGCCACAGTGGCCAGCTTAAACATTTTGTTACTTCTACTTGTCCTGAACGAATGCTCATATTAGCATTGGGTTTTTACTAAAAGACTTCTTAAAATGTTTTGTTGATCCTAAATTCAAATGGTGCTGATACGACGTTCAGTTTGTGGCCATCTTGAAAATTTTGTTTTCACAAAGTCATTTTGACATGAAAATTTTGTTTTCACAAAGTCATTTTGAAATGGAGTTTTCATCAGAAGAGTTCTTATGGTATCTATTTGGTCCTAAATGAAAATTACTAATCCTCAATATGGCCACCATGATGATTATCTTGAAAATATTATTATGTCTACTCTGCCCCAATGGATGGCTATATGAACATGGGGTTTTCACCAATAGCATGGTAATTCTAAATGGCAATGGCAGGTAGGGTTGTGTTATTCCAGGTGGATTTACAAGTTTTCAAACATCAGATTTGATACAAAAATATGCTGTACACAGTGATTGGGATGGATTTTTGACAAATGGGACAATGTCCCCTACTTTGCAAAATTTAATGGGACATTTTTAAAATCAATGGGACATTTTTCTATTAATTATATATTATTATTTTGCTTATAAGTAAACGAAGGGTGTCAATGTCGTATTTTAAGTGAAATTTATAAAACCAAAACACTTAACAGTTAAGTAAATTAACTTTACTGAATACAAAATGCAAAATATTAGCTTGCAAGTTCCATGAAATAACTGATGATACAAGCATCCTTATACAAAATAAATCTCTACTCTTGTATGACTAGTAGTAGTAGCCTGTAGGTGAGAAAAAGAAAAGAACATATAAACATGGATCTGTCGTGATGCTGCCCAAGTAAAATGTATCTGTTTTACAGTATTATATCATACTCATAGCTTATTAAAAAAAAACAAGGTAGCAGGCTATTACAATACTTAAAGATCAAACTTCAACTGAACTAGAAACTTCTGATATATACATAACTTTTACATTAATAATTTTACACCGTTTGAATAGTTTCACACTCATTTACTGATCTTATTCTTCCAATCAGAAAGAACCTTGTTTATGTTAATGTTTACACCACTACAAATGGCTAACCTGAATCTGAGGAGCTGATCAAGGTGGTCAGCACTGAGCTTTGATCTTGATTTAATAATAATTTAGTAATAATTTGATTTTGCTGGCTAATTGTTTGTTCACAGTCAGCTGTGTGTAGTGGCAGAATTAGAGCAATCTGTGCCAGCTTGAAGTAGTTCGGGATCTCTTCCTTATGGTGCTCAGTCAGAAGCTGCCATAAGTTGACAAACTTGTCAGCAGGGTACTTCAGTGACTTTATAATCACCTTGGTCTCTCTTCATTCCTTTCTTACAGCTTCTTTCAGAAGAACATGAGGAAACACTGATCCAATGTGACACTTTTCAACTCCATATTGGTCCAAAAGTTGATCTATTTCATCATTACCATATGCAGTGGGGTTCGGTTTGCAGCTGATACTTCTCATGCCGAGCACGAAGAAGGCATCCATAAGAGTCTTCTGTGGAAACTTTTGCCTTATGTTCAATAGCAGCTGATTCATGAAGCGACTTTTAATAAGAGTCAGGTTGCTGCCCTTGTTTCTTAGTAAATGGTTCTGAAACTTCTACTTCCCCTCCTGATTCAGATTTAAATGGTCCTCAGATTGCTCAATGTGTGTTGGAAACTGCTGGCTGCCATCCCTGTATGTCTCTAGGTCAACAATGCAGCTATCAATGGATACCTTAGCTTTTGCTATATCCAATTCTCTGGACTGAAAGGTGAGGCACAACTTCGAAACTATCGGCAACACATCCATCAAGAGGTATGTCAGATAGATGAATTCTGTTGTGGCCATAGTCTTCAGAAGACCTCTGGACTTTGGTTCTTTGGGTGCCACTCTCTGCTGTAAATATGTAATGAGAGGATCAAGAGTTCTGTATACAGTATCTACTGCTTCAAACACAGACAACCAATGTACATAGTGTATCTCTTTGTACTTATGAACTGGATGATCTAAAATATCCTGAACTGTGTGTAGTTCTTTTTCCCGTGTTCCAGATGCATCAAAGTGATAGAACAATGTTGTTAACCAATGTTGATAATCTCTGATTTTGTTGAACCTTGTCAGCGGCCTGGCTGGTACACAGAGCCAAGCGATGGGCCATACGGTGAACATGGATAAGATGAGGTTGGTTCTTCAACAACAAGCCTTTCACACCTTTGTCATTTCCTGTCATAACAGATGCTCCATCTGAGACAAAGCCCATTAATTTATTTATAGGAATGTTTCTATTTTCTAATTCCTGAATGATAACACTGCTGAGACCTACACCTGTTCCATTGATGTATTCTGAATGATAACACTGCTGAGACCTACACCTGTTCCATCGATGTATTCAGTATTTCTCAAAAACACGGTTTCAGTAACTGACGTGTTTGGATTGATGATTTGAGCATTTAATGTCATTCTCTTTTTGTCTGCTCTATCAGTGCTCTCATCAGCCAGTACTAATATATATGGGGACTGTGCTATTTTATCATTGACATCTTGGTCACAAACAGTACTAATTGCCTCAAGAATTCATTAGCTGTGTAATAGCTATCATAATTTACACGTTCAGAGATGTTGAGAATTGCAATATTTACCCCAAGTGTTTCAATAAGCCCATCAGACTTTCATACTTAGAGAGCGGCAGATTTTATCCAGTTAACCTCATGACCACCCTTATTGCCTTTATCACAGACTCATCATCTTCATTGTAAACAGTTTTCATAGCCAGTTCAATTCAACTTTTAACGTGTCTGACAACAAAGCACTCTTATGGTCATCAATTACTTCATGTCGGCATAAAGAGCTCATCTTAATGACGGAGCAACCCGTGGTGAATGCATTGGTCTTTCCTTTCTTTATACATATCTTGCAAAACATTTTGCCATCCTTTTCCGTCAACCACGGCCATATCTTTAGCCATTTGGGCTTAAATTTATGTTTAGATTGTTCCATCTTCCTTTGAGTTGCACTACTGCATTTTTTGGTATCCTTGGATACCCTACTTTTTAAGAAATTGGCAAGTGGTTTTTTGATTCACATCAGCCTTAAGTCGTTTTTTCGGAGGCATACTTTCGAACGGTGAGACTCACCTACTGTATAGCAGACATCGATGATAATGTCATGTAAATGTGTTATGTGTATCACGTGATACGCAAAGGTAAAAGTGTAGGACAAAGAATGGCCTCGTCTACGATCAAAACAAGGATACATACAGCTATGTACAGCATGGTATATTTATAATAACTGGAAAAATATGTGTTCTGACCGACTGTCAATGCTGGAAAAAAATTTAAAATATATAATATAAATGCAAATGGGCGCATTTTTGGAAAATTCAGTGTGACATTTTTTTTAAAAATGTGACTATGGCGCAGGGCGCATGCCTTTCCTGATCACTGGTACAAATCGTTGAAAGGCCCCATCACCCAGTCGTAACTCGACCTGTGAGAAATACTGGCAAGTGTCTCAAAACAATCGATATTTTCACTGACATGTTGCAGACAAATCTGTCTACAATAATTTCAGAGTTTTATGAATAGATCAGACCCCAAACCACCCATTATACCAATACAGGTTTGGAGCCTGATTTTTCAGACTAAAAATATAGTACTCATATTTGAATGTATATCCCCAAGTTAGGATCATTTCATATTAAAGTATGGGAAAACGTGCCAGTCAATAATTTATTGTTGATAATAGCTGAATGAGTGTTTAAAAATTCATCAAATTTGTACAAGTTGAAGATTTATCACATATACAAAGATGGTACATGTATGATGGTGAGTGAATTTTTTCAGTACAAGATCATATTGGTTTTTCACAAGAGAAAGCCAATGCTGCCGATTTATGACAGGTCAAAAATCACAAAAAATTTCCAAACGTCTTGTTGGTTTGATGTACTTTTCATTGACTTCATCATTTTCTTTCTATAGTCCATTATTGTGATTATTAACACTACTAGAATTTTTATTTCTCCATCAAAAATATGTTACCCGATCACATTACCATAATTAACCTAAATAATCAGACCCTTCAATTTCATATACCATATTTTCAAAATTTTTAACAAGTTTAAATGGTACAGAAATTATCTGGACACCAAGATTTTTTTTTTTAAAGGCCTACAAAAAATAAAAAATTAAAGTTGGTACATAAACTAAGGAATGCTTTACATGTACTCAAAAACTGGTGATTGAGTAGTCAACCCCTCAGGCCATGAAACTGCTTTGATTACCCAAATTATTGCAAGGATTAACTGAAGGTTTTGTCAGTAGGCAGGAGCAAAAACAACTGACATGTTCGATTATTCGTGATCAAGCAGTTTGCTAAATAAAGCCAGTTACGAGCTTATTAAAGTTATTGATAAAGGAAACACTTCATTTTAATATTAGTAATATGTTACCTGTTACTTTTGTTAAGCTTACTCTTTCCACAGTGGAAAACCTCATCTGTGCCAGGTGTACCATCCTACTGTTCTAGAAATTCTTTGAAGACGTGTATCGACTAAGTCTGTTGTGCTGTCATAGGCCCATGTACAATAGCACATCATTCTTTGTTCGGACGACATCTCAAGTCAGATGTGTAAAATATGCTCACTTGAAGAAAAAATATGTACAGTGATGGTTATGCTATATTAGGACGTGATATTCATATTTCTTTTTAGCAAAAAGTTAACCCCCGGTCAATAATTATGAAAAGTATCATTTGATAACCAGTGATAATTTATTTCGTGCATATGCACGATGAGCCGCCTACCCTCCCTACTCATTGTGTGTTGGGAATTACTTGCAGGAATATGTATGTTACTAATGGGTCATCCAAATTATCCATTCAGTGTTACACTTGAGTGTTTACATTTTGTACATGGGTTCATCTGTTTGTCTCATTATTGTTATTAAGTGTGTAAATGCAATATCTTTATCAATAAAATTAACAGTGTAAGCATTTGTGTGTGCTTATTATTGTCTTTTAATCAATCTATTTCATGGCTAAAATTGTCCTGAAAAGCATGTGTCGATTAATAATAGGTAGTTTAACAAGGTTTAGATAATGAATAATAATAAAGAGAACTAACCTGAATCTTCTATTCAGTGTGTCGAATATGTTCTGGCTTGTCTGGATGTTACATGGCGGTGGTGTTGCTATGTTTATGGTTGTTGTACACTCCAGAATGATTAATGTCGATATGTTGTTTGCAGTATATGCAAAGAAGAAAATGTTCCCCCTTTGCTGCTGTGCTCACAAAGTCATACTCCGCGAACCAAGCGTTCTGAAATTTAGTTTTGCTGGGCTATGCTCAATTCACAGATGGCTTATCTTTTTATCTTAAAAAATGAATCACTTGTACACTATTCCAATTACCAAAATAATCATGTTTTACATTTTTTATATGGTGTAAAATCTGACTTCAAAGAAATATGGCCGCTGTTCACGAACTTGCCAATAATCTTTAATAAAGATGGCAGTTATGTGTAATAACTTTTTTTCCTCAACATGGTTCTCTTTGATTTACCTAACTTCAAATGCATTGGGTTGTTCCACTTTTAATTACTTTATCTACGCAAATTAGCTTAATGGGCTGCCCCACAGCAGTGTTGAAATCACCCTAACTATTGTCAGCCAGTTAAGTAATATGTGAAATGATGGTGGTTTATGTCTGATCGTCTCACCATTTAATTGCCTCAATGACAATTAGCTGTATGAATTGCCCCAAAGATAGTTTTACATGAGCTCTAAGGAAAACTGTTTACTGTTCATATATACTACATGTTACAGGCATACATCGAGGTGGTCACGAAATCTTGCTCTCTCTCTCTTTCTGTCTGTTTGTTTGGGCTTTTTTTTCTCTTTATAAGATTACTGACAATCTTGATTTTTTTAAACACAACTGTGTCGCGGGGTTGGGGAGTCCAAAATTGTGTTTTTAAGGATGACAAGTCGTGTTAAGGTAGGTATGGCTAATATCATCATGATGTTGGATTAGTTTCATTATGAGCAAAATCTAATCATATTAATGAGGTGACCTTGCATCAGGTGGCTGGGTTTCTTATCACTGAAGAGACTGTATATTTGTTAGGATTTTGATAACACTTTTTAAATAGACTTGTATCATCAGGATCTCAGTTGAGTATGATTATGAATGAGATCCATGCATATTAATGATGTGATCTTTCATCTGACTGTCTTAGAATTTCAACACTCTGACGACTATATTTCTGACTTGATTTTTGATCAGACTTGTTAAATGGTTTAGTAATAATACGATGCTGATTGAGTTTGATCATGAACAAAATCTATGCATATTTATGAGGTAATCTTTTATGTGATTGGCTGAGATTGTTACTAATCAGGAGACCAAATTTTCATTGGATTTTGCTCCAACTTTGTAAATAAGCTTATATAATCGTTCTATTAGATTATGTAATAAGTTAAGATTTGTGCATATTAATGAGATGGTCTTGCATACTATCTTTCTAGAGCTGGAGACTATACATGTATTTCTCATCCAGTTTTGATGAAACTTGCTAAATAGGTTAGGTTTATATCAAGTTCTTGAATGAGTTTGATTATGAGGAAGAGACTATGCATAATAATCTTTGGAATGAATTTTTATCAAACTATAGTAAAAATAAGTAAAGTCAACATTATATAAAGAGTGGGAGATAGTTTACATAGGATTGAGTTATTACAACATTACACAAGCCTGCTTAGTGAAATGGTCAACTGTTAAGTTATGTAAGCCAGGTGAGTGATATTCTTCTTGTGTATGGTTGCAAGTTCCAAAGCCTGGGAGGGATAGTTGTCATACTTGGACTGAGAATCAGGAAGCTCTGCCCTTTCATATCCATGCACCCCTATCTCCATTTGACCCTGAAGCAAGGTCAATGTTATTATGAAAACCTTTGTAAAGTTTTCAGTTAAAGTTTTTCTCTATTTATTATTCCCAAACACTTAGGGGGAAAGCTGTCATACTTGGATTATATAATCAGGGAGCTCTGTCCTTTCATATGTATATACCCCAGCCCTCACAATGAAACTCGACAAGAAGTTCATTTGAAAGTCTTGGTTAGGTTTTCATTTTTAGTTTTTCTCAATGGCCTAATGTCCAAAACCTTTGGAGGGATAGTTGTTACGTTTGGACTGTATCATCAGGGAGGTCAGCCCTTCATATCTATTATCCTTATCCTCCCTGTGACCCTCAGGCAAGGTCAAGGTCATTTGAAAATATTGGTAATGTTTTCAGTGAAAGTTGTTCTGTATGGCCATAAGTCCCACACTTTGGGAGGGATAGCATTCATAGTTGGACAGTAGAATCAGGATTCTCTGCCCTTTCATATCTGTGCACCCCTCCCTCCCTGTGACACTTGGCAAGGTCAAGGCCATTTGAAAATCTTGGTCAACTTTTAAGTTCAAGTTTTTCTGCATTGTCACAAGTCTAAATCCTGGAAGGGATCACTGCCATATTTGTATCATAGAATGAGTGAGATTTGCTCTTTCATATCTATGCACTCATACCAAACTTTTACCCCAGACAAGGTAAGGGTCATTGAAAAATCTGGTTAAGTTTTTGTTTTAAGATTTTCTTGTATGTTCATAAATCAAGGAGTGTTAGGTATCATACTTTGCCATTTCATATCTGTGCACCCAATCCTTGCTCTGACACCCAGGCAAAGTCATGGTCATTTGAAATTGTTGGTTAAGTTTCCAGTTGAAGTTTTTTTGTATGGTCACAAGTCTCAAACCCAGGAAGGGATAGTTATCATATTTGGACTGTAGAATCAGTACTACACTTTAATATGCATGCACTCCTACTTGCTCACTGATACTCAGGCTATGTTGGGGTAAAGATCATTTGAAAGTGAAAGCATACATGTATCTCTATCAGGTAGATATAATTCCTTGGAATTTCTTGTTTTACAATTTTAAATTCATTTTAGATCATTTATAACCAGCCTTTATTCATAAATGAAACGTCGTTATGTATTCAAATTTCAGACTAGTAAAACAAAAGGCAATACTAGCCTGTCCACAGGCCAGAGTTGGAGGAGCTCCAGAATTCTGGATGATATTGATGACATCGATTTGGAATATGATGAGACTGCATGTGGCATCAGTAAAGATGACCAGGAGATGACTCTAGACTTTGATGATGGTGCTGTAGACAGTCAAGAAGATCAAGTTCAAAGTTGCAAGGAAGGTACCGTATATACTCGGGTATAAGCCTATACCAACTGCAAACTGCATAGACCCAGATCTGCCGTCGTATAATGTGCCAGCAGATCTAGGTCTATGCAGTTTGTAAGGACTAATCAGTTGAACAAACAACATAGACTCTGCAAGCGCATTATACGACGGCAGTTCAGGGTCTATGTTGTTTGCATTTGGACCCGGTTTATATGCGAGACTGGCTCTGCACATATTGTTGCTTTAGTACATGTCATTGTGCAAAGATTTAGCATTTCCAGAATTTTTCCAGAAAGAAAGTTCTCTCTCATGTTTGAAACAAAAATGATCATTACCTGCCTTTTAAGAAATGGCTTTGTCATTATATGTACCAAGCACTGGTAGAATTTATGAACTGTTGATCATACATTACATACGAAAGTATTCTGACAAATGTGGCCAACATAATTTGCTTTTATTTTTATCCAGTTGGACTCCTCTTAGTAAACAATGCCAAGGAAAGGAAAAGATTCATCAAGTGATATAAAGGATTTTAGTTTACAGCTATTTACTGCTAAAATTTCATCGTAGTTTCAGTTGAAAATTTAATAGAAATATCGGGTATGGTTTAAGGGATCTATTTTTTTTCTTTTTTTCTTTTTTTTTCCCTCAAAGATGTAACATGCCAGAGTTCTTTGGTTTATTGCACTCTTCAACTCAATTGATGGAGTGCTTTATAATGCTCAGTGTCACTAAATTCAAGAATCTATAGGATAATTAGTGAGGCCAATCCAGTCGATGTGGTGCTGTGTTGAACTGTTGAGAAGTAAAATAAAGCAATTGGATTTATGATCACTGAATAACAAATGAGATGGTCCTAATAGAAATTAAGATATGTACCAACAATTGTGACCTTGCATCAGCCAATTCATGCAAACTTTGGTTGGTTTTAATGGCACTCTTAACACATTGTTGCTTATATCATGCAGAGGAATTTGGAGCTATGTGCCTTTCCCAAGGACACACTGAGACAGCCGACCTGGGCTGGCCTGGGCAGGTATCAAACCCGTGACTCTTGGATTACATGTCTGACACTCTACCAGCTGAGCTACCGCAGCTCCCAAACTATGTTTGGTATAGATAGGGAGGAGGATCTGCTACAGTCAACAGCCACATGTATACTTTGTGGGGTTCTTCAAAACTGTTGATGTTAGTCAAGCTGAAAGTTTTAGGATGACATCTATGGACAGGTGGCTAAAATTACAGACAGACTTCGGTAAATTACTGATAGATATCTCACAGGGTAAACAGGCCTGGTAATTCTTAATTCAGAGGGATTAAAACCTCTCTAGAATTTTATATGTACAGTCCTACCCACTTATATCGACGTCACTTATGTCGACAAGCCGCCTATGTCAACAAACAAACAAAGTCCCGGTCCCTTGGTCTACTATTACTACCAAATTTGTCATGCTTATAGTCGACATAGAGATAAAAAATAAACATACATGTCGACAGAAGCCCTTGGTCCCAGCTTGAACAATCCTTTGTTTTCTAATCATTTATGTTGACAAGCTGCCAGTTCTGACCCATACTTTGTTCAACAATTAGTTGATCTTGCGGCCAAGCTTTAATTTTGCCGCCGCCAGATCATTTATGTCGACAAGCGGCCAGTTCCGACCTGTACTTTGTTCAACAATTAGTTGATCTTGCCGCCAGGCTTTAAAGTCTCGGTGGAGTAAATAACAGGCTATAGTTTGGTCCTATAAAGTTGGCCTCTCGCGGCACCTTAAATAACACATGCACCCTTCATCAAAGCAAGCCGGTTACAATGTTCAATAAAAACAATCCACCCTTCATTAAAAAAAATCATCACCAAACTTGAATAAAAGCATTGAAATCTGATCGATTGTTGCATTTTCCAAAGTGATCTGTGATTAAAACAAGTTTATTGTGCTGTGAAAGTTTCCTTTTTTTATATTTATGTTTACGATGGCTACCAACGGCAGCGTAAAACGCAGATTAAATTTACAGTCTCTGGAAACTAAATATCTGGCTGTTAAGGAAGTTGAAGGTGGGGCATTTCACAAAGATGTCTGTGAAAACTTTTCACTTAAACATAACACACTGTCAGGATGGATGATAAACCAACAAGTTGTTCTCCACCTTTTTTTTTGTTTTTTTTTAACTGGTGGCGGACCAGTAAAAGAAAAAGGAGAACAACTTGTTGGTCTAGATGGATGAAAGCTACTGAGTCTATAAAGAAAGGTAAATTAATCATATCAGCCGCATATCTCGTGTTCAATTTTATGTACTTTTCATGATGACTTCCGTAAATAAATATATGTTTTAATTTCCCTGTGAATAGCTCCATCCCCTTGGTAGCCTCAGTAAGATGGGAACATGTATTGTTTCAGGGTGACCAAAATCAAAATCTAGGTCAATTTAAGTACATGTACATGTACTTTGTAGCATGTAATTAACAACTATGCAACCATGTGCTACTGGAATGAATATCGAAGTGAATTGTGTAGAGTTGTTAGATCAAATGAGGACAACCATTTTTTATACATGTGTTTCCTATCAGGATGTGACCGATGCATACATTTTCTAACATGAGACCCGTACACGAATTCATGGATTTTTCATATACATGCACTTAATGCATGGTGAATTTTATTACACAAAGGTAACCAAAATGGTATTTGTCAATATAGAAATGTATTTGACACTGGTTTTGTCTTCATGTACTCAAAATTTCCATTGTTTGTTTTCTCAAAGTGTAAATCCTGCTCACTGATGACAGGTCACCCCATACAGATGAATTTAACTTGTATGCAGGTCCAAGAGAAATGTGCTTTTTTCAGACCCAGCC
The DNA here is from genome assembly GCA_029931535.1 of Margaritifera margaritifera. Taxonomy (NCBI): domain Eukaryota; kingdom Metazoa; phylum Mollusca; class Bivalvia; order Unionida; family Margaritiferidae; genus Margaritifera; species Margaritifera margaritifera. The sequence goes on along the minus strand of JAQPZY010001423.1, from coordinate 1,073,542 downwards.
CCCCCCCCCCCACTTATGTCGACAATATTTCTTCGGGCACAATAATGTCGACATAAACAGATAGGTCTGTATTAAGAATACACTGATCTAAAGGTGGAAGGGTGCTGGAAAAGCAGACCTGCCAACCCATCAAATTTGACCATAAGTCTGACTGAAATTACCCTTATAATAGCAACAACAAAAAAATATGAAAATACAATTGTTGCCAGGAATGGTCAAATCCTGATATTGGCTTGTTCATTTGGTCCTTATTGGGATTTTCATATTAAATTTAGTGGAATCAGTGATGGAATCAGGATGATTTTACAGGAGTACCTCATACGCTTAATCTGTCCATGTTTTTCATGAAAAACACCGGCATGTTCAAGCTTGTTCTTATATCTAGAAATGCCATCTAACAAATGAAAACGCAATGTTGGTGAAAGGGACAATCAGCCTCTTAAAAGGTTAAAACAATCAGAAGTATGAAAAGGAATATTCAGATTATTGGGGGAAAAAAGCCAGAAAGGCAAAAATTAATCCCGGGTACAATTGTTGGACATCTTGTTCAGTTTTAGTATTGCTCATGATGGGAGAAATGATTACCGGCACCACATGAAATTTGGAAAAAAATATCTGGGATTACATCAACTTGAGAGATCTCTAGCAAGAAGCCATTTACCTCTATGAGGTTTGGAACTGAAGTTCAGAAACCGAACTGGAGGTCATTGTGGTCTTAGTGTACTTTACGATCTCTTTACTTGAACATAATGTTGCCTTCACTGCATCAGGTCACGTTTCTGAACTTTTCAAATGCATCTTTTCCCATTTGACAATAACAGTACATGATATTTCATTACATCTTACTGACAATTGGTCTAACTTGTGGAAAAATATAGACTGCCTTACTGAGAAGGTCTTGTTAGGGTTGGCAGGTCTGGAAAATGGTAGAAAGACCAGTTATGTAGAAAACTTGCCCATGATCAGGAAGGCAGAGATTGACTGACAAAAGGGATAACAGAAAAATATCTTGCTCAGAAAGAAGTAATTGCAGACAATCATTACAGGATATTACATCATTTAATCAAGTTTCATATCAAAATATTTCTGAATGTGCTGGACAAAGTAGACTCAACGAAGAAGGTTATAAAAAGAGAAAGATCCATAAGTTAATCACAGTCAGCAAAGTCAACAGACAGCAGTGAGTTTTATGGTGTAGAATGAGATGATGGTGGTCTTTACAGGAATGGAAGAAAATTATTTTTCTAATGAGGTTCATGTTATTATTAGACATAATAACTCCCTGTCTGGAGAAGAGCTGATGAGAAATGGAGGACAGAGTGCCATAATGTTAGAAAGGTACTGTTAAGGTGAGCTGTATACCCTGGGGCTGCATCACCTGTAATGGTGTAGGGTCAGTTATGCCAATTGATGGAAATCTAAATTCTACGAAATATGTAAAACTGTTATACCTCTATTTGTGGCTTGTCATTGCCAAAGCTTTTTGTGCAGATCCGTATGTTTTCCAAGAAGATAATGCAACCCCCACAAAAATCCTTCAGGAAAAGCAACTTCATGGAAACAATATATCCACTATCAACTGGCCTGCTCAGTCTTCAGACATTAACATTATTGATAATATCTGGTATATTATGAAAATCAAATTCAGGAAAATGAAATGGAAACAGACAGGATCTTATACCTATTGTGACCCAAATCTGGCATGGACTGTCTCAAACCATCATTAGCATCAGACCTCAGTAGCTGTGATATGTAATTTTACAGAAGGGCTACATCATGTAAATATTGACACATTAAAGTAAGTTTATTTATTGCATCATCGTATTATTTTCTTTCAACCTGTGTGAATTTGGTAGCTAATAATGGCAGTGTTTGTGACAATACTTTTGGCACATCATATACAGTACACATTTTCCTTACTTCATTCCTTCTCTGGAATTGAAGGGAAGATCTTTCTACCTTCTAGTTCAGAGTCTTTATTGAATGTTTCAGCAAATTTTTTAACTTTGAAAGCTGTGTGTGATAATTATTACTTCATACTCTATCATGTACTTGGTTAATTTTGCCAAAGGACTCATCTTAAACTGAGTTGACTTACAATATTGAGATAGGCATAGATCAGAATAGTTTTACTAAAATATTGTTCCCCTTTGTGGATTTGGGGATGTAAAATAGGCCTGTTGCTCCTTCCTGCATGTCATAAGATGCAGCTAATGGAGGCAACATGTTTGCTGTGGGATGTGTCCTGTGATGGCGTTCCAAATGAAAACTTCTTGGACATTTTAGAAGAGTGTGGTTTATACAGAAAAATTTTGCCCATGTATTTTAATTATTTGATGTATTTTGCCTTCATTTTTGTTCTGTATGCCTTTTGGGGGAGTTTTCAACATCTTTATCTTTTATCTTTTGTCTCCTGGTGCAAGTTTGGTATTTATTTATTTTTGCTTGAAGGGGTTTGTCTTCTACAGGATATAGGCATGGCAATATATAGTTAGAATTGTGTACATACATGCACAAATATTGTGTGGGCTTGTGCATAGGGATGTTCATTGCAACTGGACATTCATTCACATCCATTAGTACATAGATTTATCTGTTGCTCTTTTGGTACAGTTCCAGATTACTGTATTTGCTTATGTGTAACACACACCCAATTGTGCACAACATAGACTTGGATTTTCCATCTCATATTATGCCAGCAGATCAGTTGGATCTGTGATGTGTGATTCATGCCAAGTTGTAAAATATGCTGCAAAATTATTGTCTTGTTGCATTTAGAATGGTGCAAACAACAGCATTGTTCACAAATTTATATAAATCTTGTGCATGTTTTTCTTGTTATACATGGAAGTCTGTGCTGACTTTTCCTAGAAAAATCGGTACACCAGTCAGTGATGTAACTATCAGATGCAAAGTTTTGATTTGTTTATCTTACCTACACATGCCTCATGACCTAGACCTGCCATTTGATAGAATGAAGAAATTGTGCACTTTTTGATTGTTTGAAGGTTAATTCCAAAGAAAGAACTTTAAGTTTTGAGGATGATCAACAGAAAATCAGGAAAGTGGAGAAGTTTACACATTGTGACGATGATAGTTTCAGCAACAGATATGAGCATGAACAAATTGTGCAACCAGCACAAAGAAAAGAAAATACTCCTTCAATGAGAACTTGAAAAGCCCTTCAAGGGCTTGAAACAAGTGTTTTATGTCATTAGTGTTTGAAAACTGGGGGGAAAAAAACTCCTTCACAAGTGAAAATACCAACTTTTGAATATCTACATTAGAATGACATGTGGAATTAGTTCACCACAATTAAGCAAGGTCTGCGTGTTAGCAGCCTAATTTTTTTCTCAACAATTTGTTTTCCTATATCACTTAGCTCCTCCACATTTCTTGTATGCCTGTCATAAGGCAAAGTGAATTATATTATGATGTCTGTTCATCGATCCATCAGTTACCACCGTTCTGTTTCCGGACAATATCTTGAGTTGTTCACCATCAGAAAACAAACTTTATGGATGGTTTACACTTGGGGTAAGGATGAACCCTATTGATTTTGCAGTCAAAATGTCAAAGGTGAAGGTCACTGACTGAAAGAAGATAACTTTTTTCTGCACAATAACTTAAGTTCTCCACTATCTTCAGTTACCAGACTTTGTGGATATCTCACACAGGGAAAGCTTTATTGACTTTGGGGTCAAAAAATCAAAGGTCATGGTCACTATGACTGAAGAAAAAAAATGGTTTCTGCACAATAAGTTGAGATATCCACGATATACAGTTAGTTTACCAAACTTAGTGGATGGCTTGCACTTGGGATGAGGAAGACTCACTTTTGAGGCCAAAGGTCATTGTCACTATTTCTCCACCATCTACAGCTACCAAACTTTGTGGATGGCTTGTATTTGGAGTAAGAAAGAAGCCTATTGATTTTTTGGGTCCAAAGGTCAAGGTCACTGACTGTATGAAGAAAAATTGTCTGCACAATAAGATGAGTTCTACATTACATACCTGGACCAACTGTGTGGATGGCTTGCACTTGGGGTACGGAAGAAGCCTATTGATTTGGGGTTCAGAAAGTCAAAGGTCAGGGTCGCCATAACTGAAGGAAGAAAAATGGTTCTATAAGTAACCTTAGTTCCACATCACAGACTGGGACCAAAGTTTGTGGAAGGCTTATACTTCAGGTAAGGAAAAAGCCTATCAATTTTGTGGGGTTTTTTAAGATCAAAAGTCAAGGTCACTGACTTGAAGAAGAAAATGGTTTCTGCACAAAACATTCCGATTAAATGATATATTTCCACATCTTTTCTTCAGAGGATTGTTTAGTAGGATTTTGGGAGTTCTGTTTTGTTTATTCTTTTCTTAAAGTATGTCTCTGATTTTTATATCGAATGTGGCATTGCTAGGAAAAAAAGCAGAACATGACAAGAATTGGTTATAGTGCACATTACAGGACATTACACATCTGGTTGATTTACTGATGAATGCTGATACAACTTTCTTTAAACTATAGTATTTACCTTTAAACAACATATTTGGTACAGAACCTTTGATTAAATAAGATTTTATTTTAAAGAAGCTCTGATTTAAGTTTACTTGCTACTATAATTTCTGTGTCATTGTAAATCCTACAAAAGCATCTCATTTGCATGCCCAGGCTGTACTTTTGGTTTCATTATCAATTTTTTTCATCATGTAGTACATATATGTGACACTCAAAAACAATATCACTATAATCCAAGGGATGTTTCATTGGAACTGTTGGATACATTCAGCAAAAACATATCTTACAAACTGAATCCTATCATAATAAGAGGTAATGGATTACAGCAATTAAAACTATTAGAAGTTGAGCGCTATATGGCATGCACATTGTAATAGCAGGTAGAGAGGGAGAAAAGTTGTTTCTAATCGTTTCGTTTAAACTGCATCATTTCAGTTATTGTAACATTGCAGCCTTATGTGTAAAGTGTGGAAGAAACCTATTGATTTTGGGGTCAAAAGGTGAAAGGCCAAGGGCATTGTGGCTAAAAGAAAAATTAGTTATGCAGACTCACTTTTCTTCTAGAGCAGAGTTCCTTGCCTAATCTTTGTGGATGGTGTGCACTTAGAGTAATAAAAAAACCTATAGATTCCGAGGTCTAAAGGTCAGAGGTCATAGTCATGGTAAGTCTAATAAGAAGATAATGATTTCTGCACATTATGTTTAGTTCATTACTGTATACCTTAACCAAATGTCAAGGTCATTAAGACCCATTCACCAATAATATCTAGAGTTGACTATACTATACTAGTGCCTACATAGAGGACAATTAAACAGGGGTGGACATATAATGTACTGTTTGCAGTATTCTTGTTAAAAATCCTTGATTAAATCCTCCTTTTGGAACTTTTTATGGCCCCTGATCTTCCAGCATGTTATGCAATTTCAGATCTGGGTCTGTTCAGTTTGCTTACTGTTGACTGCCTAGTCACATTGGCATTAGGGTAAAGAGTGGGCATTTAAACAAGCAGCTAAAGCTGCCCAGCATTTGCCCATTTCCGAATGGAGGATTCCATATACTGATTTCAAATATATGTAAATCAGCATATTCTACATACTTGGCAGAATGAAAACTCCTCAAACGAGACTTAGAACTTTAAACCTGTCATTGGACATTGGTATCCCTCGTATAGTGCAAATCTGATTTTAAATAGTTAATTGGTTTGGATTAATGTAGAACAAAGGGTACCGATATTGGCTCCTGACAAAATTCTCTCTTCAACCAAGCCAATTTCAGGGTTGAAAAAATTGTAACTGGTTTGGTTTGCTGTCAGGGAAACAAAAGACATATTATTGCCTGACAGGTCCACCAGTTATAATCAGGGGGAGATGCCAGACAACCAGCTTGCCAAAATCAACACTGGAATGAATAGTGTATTAAAATTATGATTTGTGTTAAGCCTGAAACATGAAACTAAAATGGATCAATTACAAACTAGTTGGATCTCTGTTCAGCATTTTGGTAGAAAGTATGGACTTTAAATGAATAAACTTGAGAATATTCTTGAAAGAACATCCTTTTCATTAAAGAGAAATGCTGGTCAGCCCTGAATCAGCACTTACCCAATTGGGTGAGTGGTTTTTCAACCCCTGTACATATAGACATTTCCATTATGGTTTTAATGGGCACTACTATGCTTGTATCACGTGACATTCTGTCATTACAGTACTGGGATCGCACAGTGCTCAGTACTGTGGAAGCTATATTCGTACACATTTACTGTAAATATCATTCATTGGCACAAGCATTTAGGTTAACAGTTAATTTAAACCTTTTCCCGTGCAATTTCGTATAATTAGTTCGTTTTTTAGCCAGAGGCTATAATTCATGGAATCATTCATATTTTCCTGTTATTTTTTTCATAGTCCTAAATTTTGAATTATGTAACTAAGTTTATAAAATTGTCTTCAAAAGAAAATCTTTATTTAATTTTTTGGGCCCTAAAAATCACGCCAGCGAGAATAGGTAATACTTTTCGCATATTCACTTTAATTCGTTAACATTTTTTTTTCGTGTACTAATTCTCATATATCACATAAGTGGGTGCATAACTGAATTACATAATACTGATAAATAAATACACAAATGAATGAATTAAATAATTATTAATTTCAACCAATAGTTACAATAATTAATCAATAAATAAATAAATTTCTATTCACTTTATCGATGAATGTCAAATTTGAAAATTCCCAGAAGACATAAAAACTATAAACGATTGTGCCTATCAAAGACTTCGGTTACATTTGTATGCTCCTTTCCTTAGTAATTATAAAGTTGATTATTTACTTATTAACTTATCATGAACATTATGAAAGAAACATGTTATTTCTTCCCACAAACTACTTATATTATAAAATCGTAAAAATAAGCCAACATTTCAAAATATTATATTATTGTCAGTGTTTTCCTTTAAATTTTCCAGAAAAGAAGAAAAGTAATCTTAATGCCCATAAGTGTTTAGTTTGTCACTTAATATCAAAGAAGTAAACAACGAAACCATCAAGTGTATCAAATAGGTGATTTTCCAATTACTTGGGCATTTCTGTCCCTTTTTCTTTTATAGATAATTTGTCACATATTTATTAATTCCTCTAAGTTCAAATTTGACTTCTTTTAAATGAAATTTCTTACTTCATTTGAATTTAATGGACAGTAATTTCTCAATTTTCCTGCGAGATCATTTTTCAGAAATAAGGACCTTTATTTTGTGTACACAGTGTCCTGATTAATGTGTATTTTTTTTGGTGTGTTTGTTTGTTTGTTTGTTTGTTTGTTTACTTAAATTTTGATGTAACTGTTTACTCTATTGTTTGAGACTATGCGTTCGAAGATTTATGATTTATGCAGAAATAAAGTTGATTTAGAGCAATAACGGAATATGAAGTGTTTGTGGCATATCCTGTTTTATTCAGTCTTTCTTGTGTCAGGGACATATAGAATCAGTACTTGTAATCTGTACCTTAATGGTGGATGTATATATAGACACGTAGGGGATGGGTGTGTGTGTGTAAATATGGAAGAAGTGTCCACTGGAAATGTCTATATACACGTTATTCTGTTCCCAGTTGGATGCACATTAAACATATTTCAGTATGAACTTGCATTTTACATGATAATATTATCATCATCATCATGATCATCATTACTATTGTTATCAAATTTTTCATCCTAGAAAGCCATTCTCTCCTATCTGACTCCCTTTTGTCTGAGAGCCAGCAGGTCTGTGTAGAGGCGGTGAGACTCCTATGTCTGTGGTGTGGGTTCAGTAGAAAAAGTGTTGGGTCTGCAATAAAATCGGATGTTGATTTGGGCTTCATCAAGTCTAAGATTGAAGACCTCATTGATCAGACCAACTTTGATGCCAGCAGAGCTCTGGACATACAGATGGTGAGAGCATTATAAATTTTTTAACTCAATGTCATTGAGGCACTTTTATCTAATTGACATGTATTAAACACAAAATATAAAATTTTGTTTGCAAGAACTGCCTTGCATGAATTTTTACGCCCTACCATGATAGTGGTAGAGCATATATTGTTACTTTCATCCATTTGTCCATATGTATGTCTTTTGATCTCTACATTACACCATGGTTAGGTTTTACATGTAGGTCAGTTTCAGCTGTTTTGGCGGGGCATTTTAATACATTTCTAGTTTTTTTCTTAAGGGTTTCAAGACATGGAAGCAAGTATAGCCATGAACTAAATGCAGAAGTTGAAATGAATACCAGACAGAAATCACTGAATCATTTTTATCTCACATGGCTATAAGGCCAAGTGAGCTTATGGTATGGCCCTATGGCTGTCATTCATCATGTGTTTTTCATCATTTGTCCATCTATCAACAATTGCTTGTTACCACTCAATTGTCCATATTTCTGATCCAATTTTTATCAAACTTGGAATATGAGTTTATATCATCAAATCTCGGACAAGTTCGATAATCGGTAAGATCCACCCATACTAATGAGGTGATCATACATCTGATTGGCTGGTCTTATTACCATTCTTGAGGCTATATATCTGATCCGATTTTGATTTTGTTGGTTTTAACACCAATTTTAACATACTGTCTATATCATGCCAAGAACATGGGAGCTAAGTGCCTTTCTGAAGGATACACTGAGGCTGCCAACCTGGGCTTTCCTGGGCAGGTATCAAACCTGTGACCCATCGATTACAAGTCTAATGATTTACCAATTGAGCTAATGCAATAAGTCTTGGAATATATGATTATATCATCAAGATCTCAGAAGAGTTAAATAATGAGCAAGATCCATGGATATTAGTGAGGTGATCTTGCATCTGATTGGCTGGCCTTGTTACCACCTTGGAGGCCATATTTCTGATCCAATTTTGATCAGACTTGAAATACATGTTTATATCATCATGATCTTGGATGAGTTCAATAATGAGCAAGATCTGTGCATATTAATTAGGCGATCTTGCATCTGATTGGCTGAGCATGTTACTGCCATGGAGGCTATATTTCTGATCAGACTTGGAATATATGCTTAAATCATTAAGATTTTGCACAAATTTGATAATGATCCATGCATAATAGTGAGGCGATCTTGCAAGTGATTGGCTAAGCTTGAACCACTGGAGGCCATATTTCTGATCTGATTTTGATGAAGCTTGGAATATAGGCTTATATGGTCAAGATCTCACACGAGTTTGATAATGAATGAGGTACACATATTATTGAAGTGAATTTTCATCTGATTGGCTGAACTTGTTGCCACTCAAGAGACTATTTCTGACCTGACTTTGAATAAACTTTGTAAACAAACTTAAGTCATCTAGATCTTTGATGGGTACAATTATGTGCAAGATCTGTGCATACTGATGAAGCGATCTTGCATTTGATTGGCTGAACTTGTCAACACTCTGGAGGCCATATTTCTGATCTGATTTTAATCAAGTTTGGAATATAAGCCTGGTCTCGCATGAGTTCAGTTATGATTGAGTTCCACACATATTAATGATATTATCTTACATCTGCTTGGTTGAACTTGTTACCACTCTAGAGACTCTATTTCTGATCCAATGTGAGTAAACTTGGTAACCAAATTTAAGTCATCAAGATCTTAGTTGGGCAGAATTATGAGTAAGAACAATTCATATTAATTAGGTGATCTTGCATCTGAATTGGCTTTTCAATACTTTAGTGACTATATCTGATAAGATATTTATAAAATGTAATCAATCAGCTTACATGGTTAAGATATCCATTGAGTTTTATTATAAACAAGATGTTCAGAAAGTTAATGCAGTTAGCAATAGTTTTCAATTCTTATGCTATGTAATCAATTTGTTTTATCTTTAAACATACCTGATTCTGTTTCTAAAGGAAAGCAAGGGATGTAACCCATCATCAGATTTAATTGTGAAGCACAAAAAAACCCATGGCATTTTTTTTTTAAAAAACAAACTGAATTACAATTTAAATTAGTGTGAAAGGCATGTGATGCTTTAGACCACAAATTAAAGCTTTGTCAATAAACTTAACTTTTAAATATCTTGGATGAGTTCAGTTATGAGCAAGAGACTGTGCATATTAAATATGTCTTTATCTTTGAAAATAATTATTATCAAACTTAGTAAAATAGGTAAAATTTATATGATATAAAGAATGGGAGAGAGTTTAGTTTGTAGTGAAAAGGTCCACTGTTAAGTTATGTAAGCCAAGTGGGTGATTTAAAGCCCACTTTGGCCTTTTGTTATTATTATGCACCATGATAACAATGGTAGGGGCATTTGGTACATCATATGATAAGTTCTTGAATTTTGATTGACTAACTACAAGGATTTATTTTATGACAGTATTCATTTCCCCTCTGGGATACTGTACCTAGCAATAGTCATTACACCTGTGTTCCACTAGGCACTATTGCCATATGTTGATAATCAGATATGACTTCATTTGATGTAGTTGCAGTGGCTCAGTGGTTAACATGCCAGACTTGTGACCCAAAGGGTATGGGTTCGAATCCTACCATTGGATCAACCCAGGTCGGCTACCATGGTGTGTCCTTAGACAAGGCACTTTACTCCAGTTGTCTCAGCACTAAATAACCCACTTGTGTTGATGTTCTGTAAAACACCAAATCAAACCAAACCACCAAACTAAATCTATTTTTGCCTTCTCTCTTTGGAACATTCCTCCTACATTGTTGCCTGTTGGAGTATAGTTCCTTGCCTTTGGGTTGGGCACTATGCCCCACTAGACAAGACTATAGATGAACAGTTCCCTGAGGAGTGAAGGCAGTGTTGCCTGTTGGAGTATAGTTCCTTGCCTTTGGGTTGGGCACTATACCCCACTAGACAAGACTATAGATGAACAGTTCCCTGAGGAGTGAAGGCAGTGTTGCCTGTTGGAGTATAGTTCCTTGCCTTTGGGTTGGGCACTATACCCCACTAGACAGCACTATAGGAGAACAGTTCCCTGAGGTTTGGGCACTATACCCCATTAGACAGCACTATAGGAGAACAGTTCACTGAGGTTTGGGCACAATACCCCACTTCATAACACTATAGGAGAACAGTTCCCTTGCTTTTCGCTTGGGTACTATACCCCATTAGACAACACCATGTTAGTACAGTTGAGCAAGATCACCTGAGGTAGACATTAAGTTTGATAGGTATATTTTGGTTCATATTTAGAGTGAGCTTTCAGGGCATTCCATAAGTTTTGGTTGCTAGCTAATTTACCCATCTAAATCGACCAGATCAACCAACTACTTTTTGCTGCCCCTGAACCCCGATTAGGGAAGAACCACCAAACCCCACTGTTACTTTAAAATCTTTACCTGCCACTTCCACTTTTATGGAATGCCCTGGCTTTGATGACCCTAAATATCACATGGATTGGCTAAAGGTGTTGTCGATAGGCAACAATAGAAACAGCTGACATCCTCCAGAGCTTGTGATCATGTAGTTCCAAAAAAAAATTGTCACAAGCTTGTTTAATGGTAATGATAAAGAGAAAACTTCATTTCATAAGATAGTGGACAGAATTAATTAATGAAGCACTTTGATTGCAGTAAAATCAATGATCACGAGTGTTACAATGAGTTGACGTGTGATTGCAGGCTTTTTCTTACATATATACCATTGGAGACTGTACTAAAGGAGACATAGCAGTCATGCACATTAAATTGGAAAACTTTTGAGATATTGAACCAGTCTAAGTGATTTGACTCATTTGCATATTTAGGACAACTATTGCCATATTTGGAATTGAAATGTTGAGATCAGCTCAAGCATTTTGGGAGGTAAATATGGATTTTTTTAAGATTTTCAAAGTTAAGATAACATGAATAGATATGTATCATTTTAGTGATATATTTTGTTGTCAAAGACAATCTTTACATTATGAAACAATCTCGATATTAGAACTCACTCCAATCAGCAGCTTGTATATGTTATTATAACCTGGGTCACAATTATAGATAAATTTCTAGTGATAATTGAGACTATATAAGTTGATTTTATTACTACTTTATGTCCATTCAGATTAAGCAACATATTATCTACCATGATTCATAAACTTGCACAGAGTTTACAGAAATTAAAGTAATTATTTAATTTATAGTAGCTGCTAGTGGCTACTGTTCACACTTACCACCAGTGGCACTACATGTACATGATGAACAAACTGACATAGTTTTACGAACAAAAAGAAAAACAGACACAAGAAATGCAACTAGAATTCTTTATTTGTAAAAGAAAACGCTAAATCATTATCATGAAAGTATTCTTTATTGGCAAGCAGGATATAATGCAACTTAGTTTACCAAACCACTTCTGAATAGCATTGAACTTGCCATAAACATCAATACATCGCATCGTTATGACATTACTTTAAATTTTTGATAAGATATTGGGGAGAGGAGGAGATAATTTTCATTAGTACATAAATTGATGGAGGATATTTAGGTTAATGATGGTGATGACCTGATTAGATTTTCATGCCAATACATCCACTTTGTTATTTTTGAAGAAAAAAATTAAAAACATTTTTAAATTTTCTCAACTGACTTTTTGGATGAAAACCTTATTTACCATGATTAGACAGAAACCATTTGAGGTAGATGGGTTAATGTTTTATATAATAATAATAATAATAATAATAATAATAATGAGGACTTTGTATAGCGCCTCATCTTTAGAAGCTCTAAGCGCTTTACAACATTAGATAACACATAAAAACATATATATAATGATATGATTACGAAAAACAAACACCATGAAATTAGAAAACAAAAACATGCTGAAAATAGTTAAGGTAAGGAAACATTATCAAGTCTTTAGGTATATTCTTGCAGTCGAAATAGGTTAGTTTTAGGAGCACTCTTGAATGAGATCACTGTGTCTTTGTGTCTAAGTTCAGTGGGCAATTCGTTCCACGTTGCTGGGCCCTGGTATGCAAAAGAACGTCTGTATGACTAGAGCTTATCTCTAATGGTTTGTACTTTGTCACGGAAGAAATTTGCAAACAGGTCCGGAAGGTCGACTGGAGAGAAGATAGTTGGAAGTGGTGTACATTTGTAACTTGACATTAGCTTGTTAGTTATCTCGAACAGCTCTTTGCAGCTGGAACTTTCAGTGATCTTAGTACTGTAGTGGGCTGATTTTGTTGCATGGACTATGTTTGTGACATTCTTCTTAGCGGCTTCATAGATGTGCTTATGAATAGTGAGTCTGGTGGAAAGTCAAAGCCTCTCAGCCTTATGGCAGTCTCTTTTAGCAGTGCAAAGCTGGTCCCTAACACTGCTATACCACGGAGAACACTTTTGAATTGATACTCTGCACTTGGTTGCTGGGGCATGTTTGTCAAGCAATGAACACAGGCAGTTATCAAGTTGTTCTGCTGTAGGAGGTAACAAAGTTGTTAGGTTTACTTGGATGTCATGAATTAGTTGGGTTCTATTTATCATACGGAGGTTTCTCTTAGTAGCAAATAAAGGTGGAGGGTTAGGGACTGATACATCAAGATGGCATATAATGCAGAGGTGATCTGATGCAAGTTTGTGGGACACCAGGGAGGACTGTAGAATATTATCATCAGGTCAGTGAAGAATCCAGTCTAAAATGTGATCATGTTTATAGATGGGTTGGCTAACTGACTGTTTGAGGTTGAAAACGTGAATGGAATCTAGGAGTTTTGATGTGTATGGGTTTCCAGGACAGTCAAAGTGAAAGTTGAAATCTCCAAGAATAATCAAGTTGCCACCTATCGAATTTCCATACTCCAGGATTTGGAAACTGCTCCAAAAAGAGGGATTCAGTCAGCTTGTTTTTTCTACTAGGAGGAGGGCAGTAGAGGCAGAAAAAATGGACTGCATGTTTGTTTACATATTATATGCATGTTTGTAATAATTTGTAGATGACTAATTAGATTTTGATGCCATTACAACAGTTTTTCATTTTTTTTCTCACTTGTTAAACTTTTTTGAACTAAGAACTTTTGGTCTGCAATATGTGTTTTATAAACATAAATGTTGTTCACATTAGAATTTAAATAATGACTAGCAAAGAGATATCTATATATATAAAGCTGTTTTCAGTATTGAGTCATCTGTGAAGTATTGTAGCATTAGAAGTTGCCTCAAGATGACCAGTGAATTCGGGTTATTTCATTTACTCCATCTTGTTTCTCCCATTTCAAAGACTGATTGATTTGCCTTTATGTTACGAAAATTACTTTCTGTAGCAGTATTACATTACCAGCTATTATTGCATTGCTATATCTTTTCCTAGCACCAGTCCCCAGTCCAAGGACCTCATTGGTTCCAATTAGTAATTAGAGGTCTAGAATAAACAACATGATCCCAGTCTCATACCTTGGTTCACCTCTGACAATTGGAATATCTTCATTTTCTTGGACAGAGTTCATTTATAAACGAGTCTCTTGGGCACGCAACACTTCATATCTTTTTTAGGCATCTATTAGCAATTCTACTGTCAATCATACCCTTTGTTGAATTGTATTTGTTATTTTCTCCACAGTCCTTGGCTTATTTTTGTGTATCTGTGTCCATTTGCATTGATTTTGAGGGTTATGAGTCATCGCTAGTAAAGTGGTGCATCTTGTGTTTCATCCCTCTAATAGTAACTGGTGTCGGGGAAAGTATCTCCTACCTTTTTTTCTGTTCTGGTTGTGTTTATATATTTCCTTTCAGCATTCAATAATGCCCCGGGGTATTGGCAAATGTGGGCATAAAAAGGTAACATGTGACACCCAACTTGACTTGCATGCACTGCATGTGTACATTCAAACAGTTGCCCCATTTTATGTTTGTGGCCTCTTTCTTCTCAGGAGAACCCCGTCCATTCCCAGGAGGGGGCTACAGTACTTTCTGGTGTACAGAAGTTGCCTGTGTATGCAGTACTTCCCAGTGTACAGAAATAATGCCTGCAGCTACGTCACTTTCTGGTGTATGGTAGTCACCTGCCTCAATGATGACACTTCCAGGTGTACTGAAGTTGCCTGATAAAATAAGAGAGGTGTCCAGAGTTACAAAGTTGCCTGCATCCACTAAGGGGAGAAGTTGGGAATTTGCCAGTCCCAAATAGCAAACCCTGCCTTCCCAACATAAAAGGGAAGCACAATTGTCATCATACAAGTAGACCTCGAACTAAAGAAAGATCTCACATGTTGGAGTCGATTTCCCCAAACAGAGACTCTCCAGACTGGTCATTGACTGGTCACTGGGTCACTGGTCACCGAGTAGTGTGTCAGATGACAGCAAAGATCTAGCAACGGGTCACCTGGCACTGGAAGATATGTCTAGTGACAGTTATAGAAGGTCTGTCACTGAGTACCGAGCACCAGTCACTGAGCCACCAGTCACCAGTCAGGTGACATTTACTGAGTTTCTGGCACCAGATACTGGACACCAATCACCAGGTATGGTGTATGCTACTGATCTTCCATTATCGGTCATCAGTTATTGACCATGGAGCACTGAACACCAGTCACCAAACTTGGACTGCCGGTTGCTGAGCACTGATTGACATATGCTGGGCATCATTTCATCGGTCTTTGAACTAGGTACAAAGTTTTGAGCTCTGTTCTAAGAGTCAGACAGCAGGAGGAAGGAATTGGTTCAGTAACCTCTCTTTCTCTATGTTTTCATTTTATCCTTGTGGGGAATGGCCTTGAGAACCACTCTGAGGGAAGGGATCAGGTTGATACCCCTCCTTTTTCAATATTCCTGTTTAACCCCTGCGAAGCTCGTGGACTCCCACCACCCAGAGGTGAGTCAGCCATGTCTCCTTATCTGACCATGCCACCATGGATGGCTTTGCTGTATGGACTGGCAGACTGGGCATGACCTAGATCTTTCCCTCCGACGATGACCTCATTATTGAAGGAATGGTAGGTTGACTGCCATTTGCCACCTCCAGGATTGAGAGGGAATCACCTGCCACTTTCTCCAGTGAGAGAGGATCAAAGGTAGTGGCATCTTCTCCCATAAGTGGAGACGAGATGACAAACTCGTGGTCATGAAGTCCTGCCTTGCCCCAAGAGCGAAGATAGGATGATGAACTGTCCATTTTTGTGGACTCTGACGAGTTCCCCAAAGAACCTGCTACACCTGGTTTCTCTCATCAGTTAAGTTCACCTTCTTCACCCTACCCACTGGGTCAAGTGATGGAGGAGGAAAGAGATGTGGACCTTTGATAAGCTGGTAAGTCAGGCTGGATTCTTTTCACTTTGGAGAGGCTCTCTGGGGCACAGCCCAAGTCGAACCTGCAGTTGCTTCCTCACTCAGCGATGGTATAAGAACTGACTCAGTAATTGTCTTAATGCCAAGAAGGTGCCAGACAGCAGAAGGGTTGATCCATCCCCACTTTTACGTTTCGGCCCCTGGTCGCAGTCAAAAGCTACAGGGTCCATTTGCCCTTTTAGCCTCTTAAGCCCCCGCATACACACACACACTTTGGATTTGGATGCCTCCCAGGTACAGGGCTCGCAATTAGGATTTTTTGTTTCCCTAACCCACTGGATCACCATATTAAAATTTTTGCTGATCCTGCCTTAATTTCACTGATCCTGCTAAAATCGAGCATAAACCAGTTCAGTTTCTAATTCAACATTTATTATAAATTAACATCAACTCAAAACAATAAAAACTGTATTTCACCAACAATATTTACGAGAAGTTGAAAGCTCAAGCTTCTTTAAGACACTCTAGTTCAAAGATGCCACAATTTACTTCTGAGAAACCAATTTTCTGTTTTTA
This sequence comes from Margaritifera margaritifera, assembly GCA_029931535.1. NCBI lineage: Eukaryota > Metazoa > Mollusca > Bivalvia > Unionida > Margaritiferidae > Margaritifera > Margaritifera margaritifera. Next base: position 1,056,736 of record JAQPZY010001423.1, on the reverse strand, counting down.
TTTCACAAATCCCTCTGCCATTATGTGTAGGGAGCTTGCATTGTGTGATTCTAGGGACAGTTTATGAAAGTTTTTAAGCCCATCAACGAATGAAGTACCCTGTGCACTTTCATATTTCTCCAAATACTGCGTGTAGAATGTGCATAACACAGTTTTTCTGGGTCCTGCTTAAGCCATTCATATTAATTTGCCCAGCATTTCTGGTACTTTCTTAGTCTCTTCTCTTGATCTTGTCTGTGATCATGCTCCCTCTTGTGATAATCTTATTTCTGCCGTTTCAGTGGCAGGTGCACACCTTGCAAATACTTCCACATGTTTACAATTGTCATCGTACAGTGCATTAAATATTAAAATGCATTGTTTGGTATAATTCTGGATTGCTCATTGAGTCAGCTAACGTGACCTTTTCTGATCGGTCAGTACTAGCCTGATACCCTATACCTTTTGTTATCATCAGTAATGAAATTAGTGCTTGGGGCATACTGGCCAGTTCCACATGGACAAAGAATGTAATGACAATTATCATGCCAATTTATTTTATGAGTGGATGAATTAGTATTTTAATACTTGTTAATACAACCGACACAAAACTACTTGTTAACTATTATGATAGCAACTGGCAGTAATTTTCACTGTGCCAACTGATTAGTGATAGTGAGAGTTTTAGTGATTCTTCAGTAAAGTCACTAACCATGGTTGGTGGATTAGTGGTAATTTTGAGGCCTGCAGGTGGGTATTTAGACAGGGACCTGGATCCAAAAAGCCAAAAAAGGAAGATAGTCCGATTGTCAGAAGTGGACTAAGGTATCAGACTGGTTTGTCTCTACCTCATCTCCTGGGGACTCTGAACGTAGCAGTGGACTTAGTTCCCCTAGGAAGGCTTCATCTGTAGTTCCTCCAGTTCTTGCTTCTAGCAAACTGGAGACCTTACGAGGACCCACTGTCTGCCCAGATTCCCTTAAGATCCAAGTTTCATCACCATCTGAGTTGGTGGAAAAATCAGGAAAGGTTTCTGACCTGAGTTCTAATTCATGCTTTGGAACCTCACTCCTTGCTTTACACTGATGCCTCACCTAGAGCCCAAGAGAGTAATTCTGCAATGCCAGTGGTCTCTGGGGAAAAGGATCCCCCTCACATCAACAATCTAGAAATGTTAGCTATTCTTCTACTAATTAAAGGGTGTAGCAGTTGCATTAGGCATCTTTGCTCCAGAAAACCCATCGGTCATAGCATACGTCAGATGCTGAGGGGGCACTCATGATCCATCTTTCTGCTTGGAAGTTTGGAAACTCTTCTGCTGGATAGCTTTAGAGGAGATTACTTTCAGAGTCCTCCACATTCTGGGCAAGAGGAAGGTTCTGGTGGACAGCTTGTCCAGATGAGGGCAAGAGATTCTCATGGAATGGTCTCCACACCAGACAGTAACAGAGACACTTTTTTTCATATTTGGGGAAGGCCAGTGGTAGACTTGTTTGCAACAAAGCTGAACAGCAAGCTTCCTCTTTGTGTCTCTCTAGTGCTAGACTCGAGGGCATGGGTGGTGGACACCTTCTGTCTGAAGTGGGATCGACTGTATGCCCACGCATTCCCACCTTTCAGAATAATTGCTCAGGTTCTTAACAAAGTCAGGACTTCCAAGTCATGGTTCATCCTGATACAGTACAGCTCACGTGATTTTTCGGAACTCCGCGCATCGTGGTGGGGGACTTAATCCCTTCCACTTTAACTCCGCGATAGCACTCCGCGGTGGAGGCATAAATTGGCATAAATACGGCAGGCACGCCGATGTAAACTCCACCGTGGAGGGGCTAGTCGACATTACTGATTGACATCTGAACAGCCAATGAATGAAGACCACCTATGGAAAGACTGAGACGTCAAGAGTGATTTACAACCGGATACCATCTGAAGAATCAGTCGTTTTTATTTCTATCATATATTTGGACAATAAAAAAATAATTTCAAAAGGCTTGTATATTCAGTACACATTACTGTTTATAAAAGGTTGATCGACTTCTTTTGCAATACGTTTATGATTTTAATTTATTTCAAAGAAATATGAACAAACTTACGCACTGACTTGACGAGAAGGACACATTGCTGAGCTTCTCAAGCAGAATAAATTTATCATTTTGTTCCAAAGGAAAGTAATTCTCTGAGATATGGACAATTAAAATCCAAACTGACATCCGCTTCTGCTTACCCCCCCCCCCCCAACAACAACAACAAACCTAAAACACTGAATTTACACTGAAATGCAAACCGCGTGCTTAGTCTTTAAGCAGTAATAGCAGAGTCACGAGGCTGAATATTATGACTGCATGTGTACTGTAAGGTACTGACCATTTAATATACGGGGTTTATATGGTGTATTGTTTTTTTCAACAGGGATATTTTTTGTTCTTTCATCACAATATTTATTTATTTTAAGTGAAATATGGAACGGATTAACGTCTACTACAAAAATCAGAGAAAGACAGTTGTTTTCATGCATTTACCCCCCCCCCTCCCCCCCCGTTGGAAAATTCAATTGTCTCTCCCTAATAAAGACTTGACTTCAGCGGATGTTCTACAGAAATCAAGGCAGTGACCATTGTGAACACTGTTGTAAAATATTACCGGTAACAAGGGTTTGCATCAAAGGATGATGTAAGTTTCAGCTTGGGAACAGTGTGTTTTTATCACACGAAGCCATCTAACTTAACGCGTTGTACTTTACAGCCGCAATTATGGTCCCGCCATTAGCAACGGAAGTTTGATAATTGTTAGTAATTAATCTGAACTCAGCTTATTACCGAAATGAAAAATAATATGGAAAATTCTAAAATCTGAGATGTTCAGAGATTTTAATTTCCAACAAGTTTAGAGCATTTTGCATGGATCTATTGTCTCCACGTGTATCCTATTATTTGCTCATTTTCCTATGGCAAAAATATAAAAATAAAATATACTCTTTTAATTATTTTTACGCAGATATTAAAGAATTAAGATTCCTGTTTGTGACTGTTAGAGCCTTTGGTTATTGAGTGTGTTTCTGTTTCTTACCACTTGCAAACTTTTCCAGATTTCAGTTTACGATAACTTGTGCAGTAGTGATTTGGATTCCATATTTTATGAGAGAGAGAGAGAGAGAGAGAGAGGGGGGGGGGGAACTTTACTAAGAAGAGTTATTGATCTAAAATTATTCATCTTATTTTTCTGTATTATGCATAGTATGCAATAGGGAAACGAACAGAAAAGAAAAAGTTAAACATTAATTTCATCTGATGCGCAAGTTTGTCAAATCAATGGCAAAGAAAACAAACCCGCAGAAGAATTGCTGTTGTACTTTTAGGTTAACAGTTAGCACATGAAATTAACACATCAATATAAAAAAAAACCAACAGTGCTGATGGCTTCTATTGTGCTAGGTTACTTGCACGTGTCAACTACATGTATCTAGGATGACCTTTTGCGACCATTTGTGATTTTAAAAAAAACCCCACTTCTTTAGTAATTAATGCAAAATAGTACAGTTTGAAAATAAAATAACGATGTGAAATCTTAATAATGCTTTATTTAAGCGATTGGATGCTAGAAAAAATCGTACAATATGTGAATGAGTACTCATGCATGGAGTAACCATCGGAACTTGTTTGATTTTGTTTCACTTCAGTCAGGTATGACTGCAGCTTTGTTATTAATTTGTTCGATGTTTATCGTTCTTTTCATTGCAGGTAGTACAATATCACTGACTTTCATATGATCATTACAATTTTGTATTGCGTTTTCTGAAAAAGAAATAAGGATATGAATGCATGTTTAGATTCCGATAACATAGTATTGAAGAAAAAGAAATTAGATTCATTGTGCAAAATGTAGTATTAATACAGTTTACGAGGCATTGTCATTACGTTATCATCATCTAAAATATGATTTGGCACTATGTATCATACATTATCTTCCTTAGAACAAGGAAATATTTATAATTAACTGAATTACTTCGTTTTTTTCGGTATAAAAAAGTTAGCAAATTGCTCCCCAGAGGGATAATGATGTAGATAAATCAGTGCCCCCCCCCCCTCCCGTCTCTCTCTCAACCTCTGCTTGCATGGGTAATAAACAGTAAACCACGCCCATATTATTGAGACCACGTCCACTCTGCGGTGGTGATCAGATGCGACTCCGCGAGAAAGCGTGGTGTGCAGGGCTATTCTCCGCGAGACTCCGCGACAACTCTGTCAGGACACGTGGAGTGATGGTGGAGGGGTTTTTCTTAATCCTCTCCTCCCCCACCGCGATGCGTGGAGTTTAAAAAAATCACGTGAGCTGTACTGTAGCTCCCCTGTGGCCCCAGAGATCATGGTTGAATGATCTCCTTGACCTGTTGGTGGTTGATCCCAGGGAATTTCCAATAAGAAGGGATCTGCTGTTGCAGCACAGAGGGTCTCTCATGCACAGCACTTCTCAAATCCTTCACCTTCATCTGGACTCATATTAAATGATCTATCTGCCAAGACCCATTTTTTTTTAGCAAGGTTGCCAATTGCATCACTCAGGCTAGAACACAACAACCTCCAAGTTTTATGATGTATACTGGAGATTTGTCAGTAATTAATGCTCCCCACTCCCCTTTAACTGCAGTTGCAGATTTTCTTCTTTTTCTTTCAGAAGAAAAATATTGCTCAGTAACCACCAGTAAAGATTATAGAGCATCCCTATCTTATGCTCTTAAGTTCACTATAGGTGCCACCATAGGGTTGAACCCACATCTTTCAGAACCTCTTGGTTTCTATGGTCATTTTCTAAACCTCTTTATGAACCTTTGAGTGAAGCTTCCTTTGAAAACCTTATGCTTAAGATCTATTCTCCCTTGCATCAGCAGGGACAATGAGTGAAATTCTTGCTTTGTCACTGAAAAGGGTTGTTTACATTTCAGTGGTAACTGTGATTTGGTCTCTCTTTTCAAAATTGGATTTCTGACCATGAATCAGCAGCCTTTGGTAGCTTCTGTTCCTATTGATATCTCCAATCTCAGTCCTATCAGTGCTGGGGATGATCAAGATTGACTCCTTTACCCAGTTAGAGCTTTACAATTTTATCTAGCTAAATCAAGATGAAAAAGAAAGTTTCATAAGCCTCTTTTTCTTCTGATATTTTGGCAGCCAACATCTCAAAATGTTCAGACTATTAAAAGAGCTTATCAGTCTCTCACTGAGAGAGATTTCTTTCACAAAAATAAAAAACCATGAGGTCAAGGCTGTTGTCAATGGTAAGTTGACTTGACAACTTATCTTAGGCAACCAGCCTCCCACCAGGCTGGCAAATTCAGCAATGCAATAATACTATTAAATAGCAGGTAATGTATTACTGCTAGTAAAATGTAGGGTTTTTGAGGTAAAACTATTTTTACTTATGTAATACTTACCTGCTATTATTGCACAATTTCCACCTCCCTCTCTACTCTGATGTCATTCAATCGCAGTTCCCAGTCATAAAAGGAAGATAGTTCGATTATCAGAAGTGGACTAAGGTATCAGACTGGGATCAAGTTGTTTTTTTCTATTCTAGACCTCCAGTTACTAATTGGAGGAGGGAATAATGTCCTTGGACTGGGGACTAGCGCCAGGAAAAGATATATAAATGCTATAATTGCAGGTAAGTATTACATAATAAAAATTAGTTTTACACTCCAATAAACTTTGTATCACTCTAGGTCCTACTTCTGTAATACTTGTTTCAGCTGAAGGTGATAGCTGAGAACTTGACAACACCAGACCAAGATGTGACAGATGTAGATTTGGAAAACATTGTGGATGGATTGAAGTAAGTCCAAATCAATCTTACTGCCATATTGAAAAGCAGCTTGAGCCTATTGATTGATGTCTTTCCATACATCTATATCTTGCTTCCATTTAGGTATGGGTTGCATTTACTGTATTGTCTGTTATGTTTTTGTAATTTTTTATTGGGATATCTTGTGTACAGCTGTTTAACCTTCGTCCATCACACATTTTTGTGAATGCATCTAGTCTCACAGTTTTTAGCTGCCTGTATGAAGTATAGGAGAACTTATGCTATACCCCCATTGTCTGTGGCATTGTCAGCACTGGTGTTCAGAATTGGATTAATAGTGTACAAGTTTTACAGACACTAATGCTAGCTTTTTATGCATCAGTTAGTTCTTCACAGAATGTAGTTGAGGTGTTCCTCTCATCATTCTGAATGACCCAAGGAAAAAGTAACACTTAGACCTTTTGTTTTAACAAATAACTTTGTTATTCAAGTTTAGTGAACAAGTTTGTTTTTTTTTCCAGGCTTCAGCTGTAGGCAATGTATGTTCATGGAACCTGGTCAGGATAATATTTGTGTTATTGGGCTTCTTGTTGGAAGCTTGAAATAGTTATCACTTTGGCATCCATGTACATTTCCATACATCACATGGTAAATTGATCTACAGCCTAGATTAAGCTCAATATTAAAGTTTTCTGTCCTGGTTTTTTGTTGTTGTGGATAATAGGGATATTGGTCCATCTCTGTGTCCATCCTACTTTTGTTGATATACAATAACTCCTTAATTATTATTGGAATTTAACCAGATTTGGTATGCAGCTTGATATTGATGAGACTTTGGCAGAGTTCAATTGTCAGCATTCTAGTTCACCATTTAGCAGAGTTATAGCCCCTGGTTGTTGTTCCCACCCACTTCTATGTTTGCACAATAACTCCCCTTTATTATTATATCTGAACATAATGTAGTGCACAGTTTGATATTGATGAGACCTTAGCTGAGTTCAGTTGTCAGCCTTCTACGTCATTGTTAGCAGAGTTATAGCCCCTTATTGTCAGACCCACCCAATATCTTTTCCATGCAATAAATCCCTCAGTTATTATTGGATTTTAACCAATTATTGTATTCATCTTGATATTGATGAGATCTTTGCTGAGCTTGATTGTCAACCATCTGGGTCATCATTTAGCAGAGTTATAGCCCCTGATTGTTAGATGTTTTTCCCATGCAATAAATCACTTGATTATTGTCTAATTTCAATTCAGTTTGGTATGCTGCTTGATATTGATGAGACCTTGGCTGAGTTCAGTTGTCAGTGTTCTGCATCGTTTAGTGGAGTTATGGCCCCTGATTGGCATACTCACCCACTTTTGTTTCCGCATATTGTTACTTTTGTTATTTGTTCCCCCTCCCCGAGGGAAACAAGGTAACAGTTACTTTCTTTTCTTACAATAATTACATTGTTGGTTGTCCCTCAGTAACAGACAAACACCAGTGTACTATTGTTGATGGATTGCTGTGAAACTTGGTACATATTATGGTCATCATACAGCCTTTTCATTAAATTGGCAAAATTACCATCTACTTTTCCAGCTGAGCCATCTACTTTTACAACACTCTTACATTTTTTTATATATTGTTACAAGGACTTAGGCTTGTACTTCTAAGTTTGAGCCAGCTGCTTCAAAAGATAATGAGAAGGGTGATCATATGAAGCTGGGCATATCGACAAATCACATTGTCCCTGTGATGTTCCAGTTATTTTCAATGGATGGCTATAAATATTGGTATGTATTATTGAAATCGTCTGGAGATGTGCATCTTGACAAATCACTGCTTCTGCACTTTTGTCAGTTATTGTCCTTGTATACTTGCAGTATACAACAGAATCTTCTTAACGTAACTAGTCATAAAGTTTTGATGGCTTGTTATGAAACTTAGTATATGTTAATTTCATCATCATAAGGTGTGCTTTGTGACGAATCACTGTGCTTCCATGATTTTTGTCAGAGTTAATGCCCATTTTTGATTTGCAACTGGATTTAGTGTATGTCATAATCTTGTTATTACAGCTGATGTCACAGGTTTTCATTGCTATATACAATATAATGGTTAGAATCTAAAGATACACATAATGACAAATTCTCATAATGATAATTCACATTCCCCAAGACAAGATTGCCCAGATTCTGTCTCTCATAAAGAGTCTTTTTGTTAAAACCACATTGTCAGCTTGCCTTTACTCCTCTGTCCTGGAAACTCTGAATACAGCTGCAGAATTAGTTCCCCAATGGAAACTTCATTTGTTTCCTCTCCACTTCCTTATCCTTGCAAACTGGAGACTGCGCAAGGACCCACTGTTGGCTTGGACCCCACTGGGATCTGATTATCATCACCACCTGAGTTGGTTACTAGATTACTGATGGTTTCTGGCTGGAGTCCCAATTCAGATCCCAAATCCCACTCCTTTCTGTACGCAACAGCATCAGATTCAGGATGGGATGCTCACATGGGGCCAGTTCTTCAGGGACTGTGGTTTGGAAAGAATCGACTCTTCATGTCAACAACTTAGATATACGGGCAGTGTTTCTATCCCAAGCTCATAAGGCATTGTTGTATTATGATCGACTTGGACAACACATTGGTTGTAGCATACCTCAGGTGACAAGGAGATACTTTTCTTTGCATGAACATTTGGAACCTTCTCTGATGTGTAGTCATGGAGGAGATCACTCTCAGAGTCTGCCACATTTCGGGCAGGAGGATAGCCTGTCTAGACAGGTCTGTGTGGTCCTTCTGGAATGGTCTCTGCACCATTCGGTAGCTGAGACACTTTTTCAACTGTTGGGGAGACCAATAGTAGACTTGTTTGATATAAGAGTAAACAAAAGCTACCTCTTTATGTCTTCCCACTACCAGGTCAGAGGGACTGGGTGGTGGATACTTTCAGTCTGAAGTGGGATTGTCTGTATGCTAGTGCCTTCCCACCTTTCAAAATAATCCCCTGGGTTCTTCACCGAGTCAGGACCACCATGTCTTGGCTCATCCTGATAGTTCCCCTGTGGCCCCAACAATTATGGTTCAACGATCTAACTGATCTGTTGGTAGAGGAGCCCAGGAGATTACCTCCATGGAAGGACCTGCTGTTGCAGCACAGGGGGCTCTCCTACACAACAACACACAGATTCTCAACCTTCACGTTTGGCCCAAATCAGACAATCAATCTGCCAAGACCAGTTTTCAAGCAAGGTTGCAAACTGCATTCCCCAATCCAGGAAGTGATCTACTTATAAAATTTAAAGTTTGTGATGCCAAGTGAATAATCTTATGTCATTTGTTTAGTAGGAAACACATTGATCCTGTCTGTCCCCCTGTAAACGCAGATGCAGATTTGTTCTCTCTTTTTTTTTTGAGGAAAGATAATGTTCTGTACTATCATTAAGGGCTATAGGGCAACCCTTTTTAATACTCCCAAGTACTCTAGGGGTCTGCCATTGTGTCTGATCCTAATCTTTCTGATCTCATCTAGTATTTTGAGCTCCAAAGACTGGTATCTTGCTCATTAATGCCTAGATGGAACCTTTCGTACTTGAGGCATTATCTAAACCTCCCCATGAACCATTGAGTGAGGTTTCTGTTCCAGAATCTTACCTTAAGACAGTATTCCTGTTCTCTGTGGTGTTGGTGAGGAGAAAGAGTGAAATTCATAGCTTTGTCAGTGGAAAAGGGTAGTTTACAGTTCAGTACTATCTATAATTCGGTTTCTTTTCCTTGGGTTTCTGGCTAAAAATCGGCTACCTTTAGTAGTTCCTGTTCCTCCTGAGATTCCCAGTCTCAGTCATATCTGTGTTCATTTGCCCAGTTAAGGCCTTAAGGTTTTATTTGGCTTCCTCTAAAAGGAGAAGGAAGGATCGGAATCATCCCTCTCACCCTCTTAAGGGTTCCTCTGATATATTGGTGCCCACCATTTCCAGGTGGATTGTCCTCACTATCAAGAAAGTTTATCAGTCTGTCACCAAAAGGAATTTTTCTTAAATGAGAAGCAAAGCCCATGAGGTTCTGGTTATTGCTGCATCTTGGGCCTACTTTGATCACTCCTGTTTGGATGATGTCATGAGAGCCACCTTCTGTTGGTCTCACTCTACCTTGTCATCCATTTACCTTTGATCTTTGGTGCACCAGCGTGAAGGCATTTTCTTGTTGGGTCCAATCATGACAGCACGACATGTGACCAAACCATCTACCAGCTTACAGTAAGAAACACTCCTACAGTAAGGGTAAGTACATTTTTCTTATGCCAGTTAAGGGCATCAGACTGGGATCGTGTTCTTTTCTCTGGCCCACCAATTACTAATTGGAGTAGGGAATATTTTCCTTGGTCAGGTGACTTAGTGTCCCAGAGGGTAGTAATTCACTAGTAGAATGCAAGCATTACATATTTACAAATAGTTTTACCCCCCCCAAAAAAAAAAAAAACAACAACATTTGTGATATGAAGGTTTTCTCTGGTAATAAAGGGTGTAAAGGGTGACATAGTCTTCTAATTTTTTTCATGGTTGAGATTTGTTTCTCAACAGATGAGTAGTATAGTTTTAAACAAATGTTATATGGTATATCAGTGTCAGTGATCTAATGATAGTGAAACATGGCTCTCCCAATTTTCAAAAATTTGAATCATACTTGTAACTTGTTGAATCTATTTCCGGTGATAAGCAAGCCATTTTATTTATTTTTTTTTTAAAGCAGTATTAGTCTCTTGTCTGGTCATTGTAGAATCACAGTTGTGTACCAAAGAATAAGTGCATAAATAAAATTCTTTTAAAACAATGTCTAAAAATTACAATAAAACAATATTTTGGCCCAAAAATATTTGTGTCCATAAACAAGCATTGTCTGAAGATGTACAGAAAGTATGGTATGCATATTAATTATGCCTTTATCTTTGGAAAGAACATTAATTAAACTCTAGTCAAAAAAGTTTAACTGGCATAATGTAAAGTTTGGGGGATAGTTCTTATAGGGTTGTATTCTTAAAATGCTACACAACCCTGCTTGATGAAATGCTCAGCTGTTATGTAAGCCGGGTGAGCAATATCAGATTTACATTTGCTTCTTGTTTGTACATTATTTGCATAATACTTTTCAGTTCAATATTTGTGTCTTCCGATTTTAGACTTAATTTGTATGAAAATTGCACACAATATAGTAACTTAATACTACACATCTCAGACAAAAGTAGGTCACTGTGAACTATATTTATGCTCCAGTGACCTGTATTAACCTTAACTCAGATTTTCAGACACTGTTGCTTGCAGAATTATGTAAATGAGTATGTTCTGATGCTTGCAAGAAAAAGGATAACTGTTTAAACAACTTTTGACTTTGAAAAGAATTTTCACAATGGCATCTTTCTTGTGTTACTTGCCTATCCGAAGTTGAGTCTACTGTAGCAACCAATAAATTGTAGTCAAATATAATGGTTAGATTGAATTTTGTATATATTATATATATTGTATATATTTGTATATTTTATAATAAGTACTTAAATGGCATAATTGATTTTTGTTTGTTAACAATTTTAATATAAATATAATTTTTTTTTACAGAAATGTGGCCAAAGCTCACAGACGCGACCAAGAAATTTGTTGTGTTACCATAGGGCTGCTGACAGAAGTGGTACCTCATTTGTCAGATAAAGATGACCTCCCAAGCCAGATTAAAAAAGAATGTCGGGAGATTGTACTTCATCTTGTTGAAGCTTTCTGGTAGGTTCATACACCAGCAATAACAATAGTGACAATAACAACAATGACGACAACAATATAGTATATGTGATTATAACTCATATTTTATTACACACCAATTCAACCTTACATAGTTGATCTTGCATTCAATACAGATGTTCAGTTGGTATTTCCATATTACACACGCAGACAAACTCTTTAGGTGTTTTCCTTGCATCAGTATTTTTAGATGCCCCTAATAAAACTTTGAACATATCCCAATTTGTTTTTTATTGTATAGCTAAAACTATGTTAAAATTGATAGAGAGGTGGTATGCAATAAATACAAAACTGCATTAGTGTTTTGTTGTGAGTCCGGAGAAAGAACTTTTTTGATATTACATATGAATATATCAATGCCTTGACATATCTCTGTGCCATGTCAAACTCATTCTTTCTGCAAAGGTAGCACTAAACAGTTCCCTATGATTGGCCATGTTGTACAAAAATTTATTGAGACATCCATAGTTAATCTGCATGTTCCTCGCTCATTATTTACAGTGGTGGCAAGAAGTATGATGTTGTGTTGTATGCACAAGGGGAAGATTCTAGTGCAGAAACACATTTGTCCTGACCAGGTTCAACATTAATGTTTGGCCTACAATATGTATAAGTGGTTGTCCATTTTCTCCTACCTTTGTTTGTAACTCTACTGGTCATAGACCAGAAGAGCTTCTAGAATGGCCCATTGTCTGCCATCAGTCACCTGTCCATTAGCACAAGTTTGTTGTTGCTATCCTCCTTAACTATTTGGACGATTGCAATGAAACTTAACACACATATTGATCCCAGGGTCTAGTCAGTCCTGAATGAAAATGGTACCTGTTGGATATCCAGTATGGCCCATAAGCAGCTATCTTGAAAATCTTGTTATCGCTACTCTTCCTGAATGGATGGTCATATCAGCGTGGAGTTTTCACTAAAAGACTTCTGATGTTTTGATGGTCCTAAATGAAAATTATGCCATCCAGTATGGCGGCCACAGCAGCCAGCTTGAAAATCTGATTGCTAATCCTTGTAAATGGAAAGTCATATTGACATGGGTTTTCCACCAGAATACTTTCTATAATGTCTAGTTGGTCTTAAACGAAAATGATGCCAATCTGTCATCCAGTATGGCTGTCATGGAGTTCATCTTGAAAATCTTGTTATTGCTACTTCTAGATGAATGGTCAAATCGACATAGAGTTTTTACCAAAAGACTTATAATATCTAGTTGGTCCTAAATGAAAATCGTGCCGATCTGACATCCAGTATGGCCACCATAGCAGCCATTTTGAACATCTTATCACTACTCCTCCCTAATGGAAAGTTATATTGATGTGGGGTTTCACCAGAAGACTTCTTATGATGTCTAGTTGATCCTAAATTAAAATTATGCTGATCTGACATCCATTATGGCCCCCATTGTTGCCATCTTGAAAAGATTGTTATTGCTACTCCTCATGAATGGATGATCATATAGACATGGGGTTTTCACCAGAAGACATTTATGATATTTGGTTGGTCCTAAATGAAAGTTGTCCAATTTTATGTCAAATATGGCTGCCACAATGGCCATCTTGAAAATCTTTTTATCACTACTCCTGAATCGATGCTCATATTGACATTGGGTTGGTCATGAATGAGATGGTGCCGATTTGACCTTCAATATGGCTACCACAGTAGCCAATTTGAAAATCTTGTTTTGGTTAAAGAACATCAGAGAAGAAAGAGTCTTATCTTGGATTCCTGGAGATTCTTTTTGGATGGTAGAGTGTCAGACCCTTCAAGGGACTCTGGGTATCTGTTTACCATAATTTTCATGTGAGTGATTTTTTGGGAAATCGGTCTGTTCAAGATTCACTTTCCTCTCTATCAAAGTAATATCTGGAATGCAATTGTCACTGCCTTATAAATGAAATGTCTCCCATTTTATTCAATATAGGTTCTTTATGGTCTTAAAAATTGCGTGTTTTAGGAATATTCACATGTTGTGGGACAGGGATTGGTGTGACTATAATGTGGGTAATCATAGAAAGATCAGCTTTGTCATGCAAATCTTTTTCTGATTCAGTTTCTCTTTTGAGTGTACAAATGTATACATGTTAAAGGTTATGATGCTTTACTTTGATAATGGGCAGCTTCAAAAGTGGGAGGGTTCATCCTCAGCCATGGATGTAGCTGAAAACTGTTTAGTGTAGCTTAAGTTTGTATACGATACTACCATCATACCTGACTTGCACCTCATTTGCAATAAATCTTTTAACTTTGACAGACCCTGACTAATGGGGGTAGAAATCTGATATATGTACAACACAAACTACAATTTGTACAGCCATATGGATAAAGTTTTATGCCATACCTTGTTACCCATGTATGCTGTAATGTCTGTCTGATTAAGTATCATTATAAGCATGGATATGTGTTAACATTTTTTTCAAATGGCCATGTACTGAAAATTTCTCAAATTAAAAACAAAAAGATATCAAGAGAATGAGGTTGATGATCTCATATTACTTTACATTTGTTTTGAAAGGATCTTAATTCAGCTTGATTGTATATACATGAATCTTCTATTATTGTCAGGCAACTCCAGGAGAAAGGAGATTACACCTCAGCAGTGAGACTTGCTATTTCTAAATGTATACATAGTCTTATAAAGGTATGTCACTGTCTTTTGGGTTTTTTTTTTTAATTTATGCTAAAGGATCAATAAAAGTTGTAATATGTTCAAATTTGCCTTTAACAAAAAGGAGTGATTCAGAATGTTTGCATTTAGGATCAGAAACTTCTTCATGTTTCAGCAATCATTCAGATTTACTAAACTGTTTTAGTCTAATTATACATAATTAAGCATAAAATAGATAAATTATTAAGAAATTATCTTAAAAAAGAAAGACAAAATTCCCATCCTTCAAAATGGCTGGAACTGACCTGATCATGTAAGAATGATTTATATTGTATACACTTTATTAGTACAAAATATGAACATATTACCTGTGAACTGAAAATGGATTTATATGGACTGGGTGGGTGGGTGTACATATCAAATCCATTCAATATTGCTAATCAATAATTGTTTTGCCGATGTCATTCTAACTACAATACATCATGATGGTGATATATGATAGGATCACTACTATATATTGTATATAAACTGTCGATGCTATCATTCAATCAGGGAGCCATGGTAGCTCAGTTGGTAGAGCATTGGAGTCATGCGTTTGATACCTGCCCAGTTCAGGCTAGGTTGGCTGCCTTGGCATGTCCTTGGGAATGTCACTTAGCTCCCATTTCCTTGGCATGATGTAGCCAATAATGTGTTAAAAGTGACATTAAACAAACAAAACAGACTATCATTCAATGATAATTCCTCAGTCCATCAGCATGGGCATAATATTCATTTTTAATTTTCCTGCAGCTGGTTCTGAAAAGCTACTATTGAAGTTTTAATATTCTGTCATCTGGAGGTGTGAATGGTTACCTGAGACCTGTTTGAAAATTCAAAGCAATTCATTGTTAGCTTTATTGCATGACCTCCTTGACATGACATTTTATAAACCTATTATTTTTCAATATTAGTTGTAAAATCATATCATCGTGTCACATAAGATCATAGGGTAATGTTCATTGCATTTACATGTTCTAAACCAAACTGCAAGACTCAAAAAGCATTTATTGATTTTTTTTTTTTTTTTTTTAAATTGTATACTCTATTCTCTGCCTATTACAGATTGATCCACTGTGTAGCTGGTGCCAATTTCCATCAGGTTCCAGTAGTGGTGAGGAATCCAACTCGACCCCATCTGGTAGACTTCTCATGTGTGTTGGTGACCCATGTCACATGGTCAGGGTCACTGCAGCAGCAGCCATTACCACGTAAGCAGACAACATCACTTTTTTGTTATTAACAAATGGCAGAAATGGCACACAGCACTGTGAATTCAGTTATCCATGGGATTCTAATTTTTAAACTACAAATTAGAAGTTCCAATGAAAATGGATCGATGTGTAAATAAAAAGGATACTTTTAACAGGAGTCATATTCCATGATTTTAAGTACTAACAAAAGATGTCATTTTGTTATCAAAATCATGAAAAAAATTAAATCTGCCTATTTTTCAAATGGAACAAATATCATTACTGCATTTTATTGTTTCTGGTAGTGGATAAAGGTATGTTTCTGCAATTGTGGTAGTTTCATTTAGTGGAGAACTATCTAGGCAGAGTTCCTACCCACTTCTAGTCACATGTTTTGTTCTCAGATTTATTGAAAAATGTGTAACAATTGAAGGAAGCTCACCCTTAGGCTGGAGTAATGCAGCATGTGCTTTTTGTGTAAAAGAATGAACTCTCTAACAGACAAATCTCTGGCTTTTTTTAAAATGTATGTATGTTGATGAGACCCTTTTATGCTCTCGCCATAAGGTACAGCATATTATGTTACAGTCTGTTCATCTCACTGTTTTCCAATTTCTTTTCTGCACAATAACTCAAGTTGTCCATCATCTATAGTTTCCAAACTTTGTGACTGACTTGCACTTGGGCTAAGGAAGAACCATTCTCCGGGTTCCCAAGCTACAGGGATATAATGGAAAAAGTTGGAAGAAAGAACAGGTTTGCTCCCAACTGGGAAAAGCCCTTGAATTTTGCAAATATTGATCAATGTCATGGGAAAACCAGGAATTTTCAGCCGCCACTTAACACAAAAAAATACATAATTGAGTTGTAACAGAATATATTGGGAGTTAAATTTATTGAGTTCTCACCGGAATCTTTGGAGGTTGCAGAACTCTTAAGTCAGTTGAGATACAGTTGATGTATGGATCATTTGGGTGTTTGCCAGAAACATTTTTATAGTCAATCCAAGTCCTCAGGCAATTCGAGTGGTCAAATAGATTTGTTACCTATTAGTCTGCATCATGTAAGTATTGTTTTTTTTAGTTTTTTATGTAATAGTTATGAAGACCAGTCTGGCATCACAATGTGTCAACATGGCTGCAATGTATGATCGTGGTGAGTGTAAGAGAGAAATAATACAGCTTTTCTTCCCCAGTTTCCCTTTTGGTATGTAAAGTTGAAGAAAATAAATTGTGTAAATCTTTGCTTATTACTTGCTGCTTTGCAATGGCAAAACAGTGTTAAGAATTATAGTCAATATTAATCTTCTCCTTCCCCAACTCGCCTTTGCGGTGAGTTTTATTCTCAGGCCTTGCTTAATACTTCAGGGATGATTTCAACAATAGAATTGTGGAGACCCCATGTCTAGAATACGGAATTTGTATTGTAAAATGAGTATTTGGGGGAATTTTTAACACATAGTCTTCTGGTTTCTAATCTTCTATCCCTTTTCACTTTTAATTTTTGTTGCAGTTTACTTTCAGATGTCCCTTTATAGCAGATAAAAAAAAATTAAAATGTTATATGGGCTTGTGTGTAGTGTAAAACAAAATTAGTTATATAATTTTGTTCTCGTTTTGTGGAGAAGTTACTTTCTTCAATAGCAGTGGTAGTAAAAGTTGTGTTCTTGGTATAAAAATAGCTTTTTTGATTAAGTTCTTAATATGAAACAAAATTATCTAACACCTTATAAATTTAGGCTGCATTATAATAATTTTGTTTTTAACTTACTGATGTTACTGGAATAAATGTGCCCTGTGATTATATGGCACCATTAGTTTCACATCAAATTAAAGTTCTGTTATCTTTTAAAGGATAGTAATTTTTGCAGCATATATACGAAGCAGACACAAGTCAACTAACTAGAATTCTAAACACTGTTAAAAACTCTATTCCCTTTACAAAGCAAAGAACACAAAATAGAATGTCATAAAAAAAAACAAGATTTGGTTCATTAGAAGTAAAGTAGTTAAAAGAGTCATTTAGTGTTTCACGCTAGATATGTGACTCCAAGAATATCTTTGCAAATGAATCTCAGGCTATGGTTGAATTTACATAAGTCAAAGCACAAAAGTGTGTATAGATCATTACTGATATCTATTGTCAACTATCAAAACAGGTAGTCCAAAAAAATTTTATCATTAAGGAGTGAACATGTCCAACGCTATGAAAATGAAGGAGCTGTCTGCTTGCTTGTCAGTTGTTGACACTGCATATATGTTGGCGAATCCAAATTACTTACAGGGTCCATGCCAGGGGATGATTCAGGTGAAATTGTCATCTTAGAATCTGTTATTTCACATAAACAGGCCAAAAAGTGAAGTTCACTTTGCCCTGTATTGATTTCAAGACATTCCCCCCATCCCTTTTTGTTTCAATATGACACATTAATTTTTCCTTCAAATAGGAAGGTGGAAATATAGAATAAGAAGTTATATGTTCTGTAGTCAAATTTGGTGCTAATTTGATGATCATAAATACCAGAAATACACTGCTTTGTATGGAATTCCTGCTGAAAATGTACACATGATCCATTAAAAAATGATGAGTGAAAAATTGAATTTGTGTAGCCCAATCTGCAACAAATTATGACTCACTGGACATATTCAGGTCTATTACTAATAAAAATAATTATTGTGTCCAATATTTCATCATACAGATGTATGAAAAGAGGCCTTCTGGTATGGAAATGGTTGCCTACTTTCAATTGTAACCAATTTTCGAGGTTGCCATATTATGTTATACAACAACTGTAGTGAAGCAATATAAGAGAAGTGTTACTATTTTTATAAACATCTAATAGTATTTCATAAGGATTTTAATCATCTGACATAAAAATATGCACAAACAGTAGTTTCAAGTGACTATTTTTGAAGTTTGTACACCTGCTTCGCCCTATTTTCACAAACTTCACCCTATTCTGGCTAGAGAGAGGTAATTTCACCCAAATATTGAAGTTCAGCTTGGACCCCGACTTATTATGATTAAATGCAGTTAAAAGCAATGCCAAGCTGAATGGAATGAGGTAAAGGTTCTGGCAGGCAAGATTTACTAACATTTGATAGGGATATTTCAAAATAAAAATTCTGGGGCTGCCAGGCGGCCCCAATTAATATACCAGAATCATCCCTTTTCTTTAGGAATCTGCTGACTACTGGGGCAATTTTCAATGCAGAATCCCATGCTCTGTGTGTTCTTGACAATGACAGCATTAAATATACAGTCCATAGATTACATTAAAAGTAGATGTTAGGGCACCAGCTAGACATAAGTGGAATTAAAAAAAAAAAATCAGTCCCTTTTTTCCCCGTAAGGTATATAATTTTTAAGGACCTTTTCTCCAAATTTAAAACACCCTTGCCTAAAAGACTTTCTTCATACCAACATATGCATTTAAGCAGAGTAAAGTTAACATTTTTATTCTTTAAATTAAAACGAGTTACATGCAAAATTTGTATGAATTCCACAGATGTTATGGGATAGTCTCAAAATAGCTTTTGATTTAAAAATGCAAGTTTTCTAAACCAGAATGTATTTAGTCCATTCAGTCAGGATCCTTGAAAAAATCAATTTCACCCAGGAATAAACCTGGAAAAGACCTGGAAATATTTGTTTTAAAAAAAGCATGGGAACCCTCTGATTGACTGAGTTATTTGAACACTCTGGAGGCCATATTTCTAATCATATTTTGATCAGGTTTGGTATGTAACCTAATATGATCAAGATCTCAGAAGAGGTTGATAGTAAGTGACATCCACACATTAATTTCAAGAGAGTCAAGCAACAGAATCAACCCAGTTGGATTACAGGTGATATATTGAATGCTATTAAGACAAGGGATAGATTTAATAAATTAAAAGATACTAACAGTTACAGATTATGGAGAAACAGAGTCAAGTCAGTGATTCAAAAAGCAAGGAAAACTACCATTCCACTGAAATATCAGATAGTATTACAAAAAAAACCTTAGAAAATTGTGGAAGACCTTCAATGACTTAAAAGGCAAACCAGTCAATAGCCTGTGTATTTACATGTATTAGTGATGAAAATAGTGACATTCAGCAAGAACCTCTTGAAATTGCAAATGCGCTCTATGATTACTTTGTGAAAATAAACGAAAAACTTCTTGATCTCACAGCCCACAAAAGATTCTCAAGTGATGAATTAAATGAGCATATTTCCACAAAATTTAGCAAAGAAAACTACTTCAAAATACCTTAAAATAAGTCTAGAATTTATTTTAAATTAATTAGATAAATGTGATGTCAGAACAGCTTCAGGTCTAGATGATATACTGTATAAACTTGCGTATAAGCCCATTTGCATATAAGCCGACCCCCCAAACTGAATATGTAAAACATTGAAAAGCGCACGACCCATGCATAAGCCGACCCATGAAATATTACCAGTAAATAAAATATTACCCACCGCAAAGTGAAGTGTCCATCAGTATTGTTTACTAGTAAGTATATTGCTTCCATTTTCGTGCAAGTCTGAACAATCTGTATTTGTATTATAATTTGTGTTTTGCTGTATTATCACTGTGTTTGGTGCAATAAAAGTTTTGATTTGATCTATATTTTCTTTTTCCATCGGCCAGATCTAATTCCTAAGTGATATTTCCCATGTTATCTGCCACTGCATGTGGGCTGATAAGTCCATGGCTTGTAAAGGCAGTACTACCTGACTTTGTTTTCAAGATGACAATCCTTTTGATCGAGCCACAAAGTTGATACTTGTTCAGTGACAAGTAGAGTCCTACACGTCTTACAAATATGTGTTTGACCTTAATCCTGTAGCAACCTCTTTGTTTTCCCACATTGTAACCCTTTGATCAAGCTGCGTAGCTGATACTTGTTAAGTGCCAAGTAACAGACTGTGGTTATTTGAACTCCCTGTGATTATGCCCCCATTCTTCCAGGCTTTAATTTTTTCCTAACTTATTCGGCTTAAACGCGAGTATATACGGTAAGTGCTAAATTCCTAAAACTCTCATCTCAAGTGATTGCACCTTCACTTATGTATATCTTCAATCTAAGTATTTCTGCAGGTATTTTTCCAAACAGACTAAAACTGGCAAAAGTAACTCCAATACACAAGAAGTGGGATCTTTCTGGTATGAATAACTATAGACCTATGTCAGTTTTATCATCACTTTCAAAGATATTAGAAAGACGCATTTTTAATGAATTTAAAAACTACCTGGAATCTTTTAATTTACTACATTCATGGCAATCTGGCTTTCGTGAATGACATTCATGCCAGATTACACTAACTAGAATGGTGAATGATTGGTTAAGGTGACCTGGTAGGTACAGTGTTTCTTGACCTTACAAAGGTTTTTGATCATGTTAATCACAAAATCCTGCTGGAAGAATTATGCATATATCGAGTTAACCATGAAAGTTTAACTTGGTTTCAATCCTATCTTAAAGACAGACAACAACAAGTTTCTATTTTAAATAAACTTTCAGATAAGAATCTCATAAAGTCAGGTATTAGCAAGGATCAGTTCTTGGACCATTACTCTTTCTGCTGTACATCAATAATTTACCTTATCACATTGAGCTATCCACCACCATGTTCACAGACGACACAACATTATATAACATTGGATCTTGTGAACACTGTAAAGGCTATCAGTTTTGGCATGTAAGTTTATATCATTAGGATCTTGGACAAGTTCGATTATAAGCAACATCCACACATAATAATGAGGTGATCTTGCATTTGATTTTCTGAGCTTGTGATATTTCTCAAGGCTGTATTTCTGATAGGTTTTAATCAGATTTGGTATGTAAGCTTATTTCATCAAATTGTAAGGTTTTAATCAGATTTGGTATGTAAGCTTTTTTCATCAAATTGTCAGATTAGTTCAGTTATGAACAATATCCACACGTATTAACGATGTGATCTTAACATCTGATTGGCTGAACTTAGAACACTCTAGAGACCATGATGGATTGATTCCATCACTGCCAGTGAATGATAACTCCTTGGCTGCTCCCAAGGGATGAGAAGTGTTTGAGAGTGAGTCGCGTCTTCTTGGCAGGGATGAGCAGTCCCCTCTCAAGGTAGGCATAGTGTCAGTGACTGATATAAGCGAGTTGCACATTCCCAATGACGGAAGAGCAGCTATCTTGTTCTGATAGATCCAAGGTATGTCAGATCTTCATTGCCAGACTGGTCACTGGGCTTCTAGCACGGATCACAGGTCACTGCACCACACCCTTGTAGAAACCAGACACAGGCCTTTGGGCACCGCCTCTCCCCCCCCCCCCATGGTATTATGTATGTCCCTGTCTTGATTACAAGGTATTATGGACTCAGATGAGTTCCCAGAAGAGCCAGTTGCAGCAGGTCCTTTCCTTCCATTAGGGTCTTCTGCTCCTTCCCACCTGTTGAAGGAGGAAGTCCAGACATTTGATCAGGGTCCTTCCCTCAGACTTGTGCCCAGAATTTTCTGGGGCTCAGGAATCTAAGATTCTCTCCAGTTTTTAGATGTTTTCTGAGTTCTTTCATTTGGACTTTCTGCTCCTCCAGCACTCTGATATGGTTTGGAAACTTGCGCAGAAGTTTTCCTGGGGTGAAGAGTCTGCAATGCAGAGGAAGGGTGGTCTGTCCCCTTTTCTATGCTTTGGCCATTGGTCTCTGCCTCCAGCTATCTAGTTCATTCCCCTGCTTGGTCACTAAGCTTCACCCCTTGGACTCAGATTGGCTGGGACCTGGGCTTATCTCCCAGTAAAGGCCTTGAAACCTAAGGCTTGAACCCTAGTGACAATCGCCTCCAATGCCAATCTCTTTTTGGCTGCCTCCTTCAGTCTCTTGAAGGAGAAATTGTTGTCTCCAGCAGTGCTTCAGTGCTTGCCGGAGACTGAGGCAAAAATGTCAAGGCAAATGTTCTCCATGTCACTGGTGCTCTCTGCGAAGTTTTTCCATCTCCACGGGGATACAGTCTTGGAGATGTCGTGGATCTTGCTGGACAACAGCAAGAACCTTTGAGGGCTACACTGCTTGAGAGGGAAGAGCAGTGATCTGATGTGGGCTCGTCCATGAGATCTTTGTCAACAGACCAGTTGCCGGGCACCGGTCATCCGCCAGTCACTCTTGTTTGATTATCGGTCTGGGGACAGGGAGCAGGTCAATACACCTCCCAGTTCCTATGTTACCATTTAGTCCTGATTGGGATAGGGAGTAGGGTTGTACTCCCCCAAAAAGGGAGAGTGATCGGATTGGCATTCCCCCTCCCTGTGTTTCTCTTTCCAGGAAGTGGGCCTCCTCTCTCCCCCCCCCCCCCCAGATGGCACCATGGATGTCCCTCCCTTGGTTTCAAGGTAGGGCAGATGTGTCAGGCTGTGGACCTGCTCTGTCCCCTCTAGCCTGGGTCAGCAAAAAGGAGCGGGGTCGCCACTCGTACCCTAGACATTTTAGAAGGGATTAGTGATCCCATTTGCCTAGGAGGGCCACAAGAAGGGTTAGTCCATTCACCACCACCACCACCCCTGCAACCCCCCCCCCCCCCAACCCACACCCACACACACAATGCCCACAAGTGGCTTCTGTTGGACTTATTTGAGTTCTCAGTGGAACAGGTGACGATGGTCCCTCTCTCTCCATTGGGGTCCCCAGCTCTTTCCCACCGGTCAGACCAGGTAATGGAGGAGGGGGAAGTTTGGACGTTGAATAAGGTAGTGAATGAAGTTTACCACCTTGTAGCCCAGACTTGTGTCCTAAGCCATCTGGCACTGAAGACAAAAAGATTCTCTTCACTCTGGAGAGGTGCTCAAGGGCAACATCTCATCCAGATCTTCTGTTGCTGCCACACTCTGCAATGGTCCAGAAGTTTACACGTAAGTTTTCCCAGGGATGAGTTTGCCAGGCAGCAGAAGGGGTTGTCTGTCCCCTCTTCTCCCCCTTCTCCCCTCCCCTATGGACTCTGTGGTATCACAGGCTGGGGCTTTCCTCCTGGTTAAAATCTTGGAGCTTAAGGCCCATAATCTCCTGACAGTCGCCTCACATGCTGATCTCTTTTTTGGTGGCCTCCTTAAGTCTCTTGAAGGAGGAATAATTGTCTCCATCTGCACTTCGGCTTTTGCTGGAGGCTATAGTGAAGACATAATGTCATGTGCTTTCCATGGCAATGGTGCTCTCTACAGAGCTTCTTCACTTCCAAAGCAATGCCACCTTGGAGACATTGAAGATCTTGAAGGACCACAACAAGAATCTTTTCAAGGTCTGCACCTCTTGAAGTGGTGATACTCTTTGGAGACCTCATCCTCTCTGTGGCATCACAGGATTTGAGGGACCAACAACACAGGTCCCTGGCAGTAGCTCTGGGCCTTTTGACATGGGTCTAGAAGCATGCCCACCCTGACCACCCTATGTGTCCTTCTCCTAAGTTCTTCAAGCAGGTGCAGCCTCGACAGTCTCACAAGTATCCTCAGTTCAAAGCTTCCTCTTGCCCATCATTTGCTAGATGAGGGAGTCAGAGAGGCCATGGGAGAAAGTCTTCAAACTCCTCCCCAACTTAGGGAGGTGGTTGGCCTTAGGGAGCTGTGCTCTATCCTGCAGTGTCTTCCTCTTCCCAGCATCCCAGTAAGAGCTTGTTTAGCCCTTTTTGAGGGGTTTGGATGGGCATCACAGATGATATGTCCATTCCACCATTTCTTGGAACATCCTACCCTATCACATATCCCATTCTTTCACCAGTCCAAACTGGCTCAATTAAGGGAAAAGGAACACATCCAACATAGTCAGTAGGGTGTAAAATGACCAGACTCGGGCTTCCTATTCCCAGATCATTCTGATGTCAAAAAAGGCAGAAAGTTTCAGCTCATAATCAACCTTTCGACCATAAACAGGTTTCTTCAGAAAGAATGCTTCAAGATGGACACTAAAGCCTTGGTCAGGAATACCATAAGGACCTGTGACTGGTGGTCTCCATCAATCATCATGCTGCATACCTTCACATCCCCATCTTACCTCCACATGGAAAATACCTCCAGTTTTGTCTTGAACAGGAGATATTTCAATTTCAAGCTCTTCCATTCGACTTTGCCTCTGCCCCTAGAGCTTTGTGATGGGGATAGTTCTAGAGCTTTGTGATGGGGATAGTTGCAGCCCACTTGAGGTCATTAAGGATCCCCATCCTCCAGTATTTTGACAACTGGTTGGCACACAATGTCCTCAGAGATACTCTTCTGCAGGACCTGTCCCTCACTTGGTCAGTGGTGACCTGTCTTGGTCTTATTTTAAACATAGAGAAGTTGGATCTCATCCCTTCTCAGGACTTGGTATATATGTGGATGAGACTTGGTATATATGTGGATGAGACTTGGTATATATGTGGATGAGACTTGGTATATATGTGGATGAACTTCCTCACAGGTCTAGGGAGAGTACGTGTTCCTCTGGACATTATCCACCAAATTTTGTCCCTCATAATGGTTCTTCTGCCCAAGACCTCGTCAGTTCACCTTTACCTCTCTCCCCTGGGGACTCGGAACTCAGCTGTGGAGTTGGTTCCCCTAGGGAGACTTTGCTTATGTCCTCTTCAGTTCCTGCTTCTAGCAA
This sequence comes from Margaritifera margaritifera, assembly GCA_029931535.1. Classification (NCBI taxonomy): domain Eukaryota; kingdom Metazoa; phylum Mollusca; class Bivalvia; order Unionida; family Margaritiferidae; genus Margaritifera; species Margaritifera margaritifera. The sequence continues at coordinate 1,031,728 of JAQPZY010001423.1, read as the reverse complement.
ACTGGAAACTGCGCAAGGACACTCTATCAGCACAGAACCCCCTACATTGGATGCTAAATCAGGAATGGTTTCTGACTGGAGTCCCAATTCACACCCCTAAAGCACACTCCTTCTGTACACTGCCACCTTGGATTTGGGATGGAGTGCCAACCTGGAGTCAGAGGGTGTAAGTTCCTAAGGGATTTTGGTCCGGAAGAAGCAATCCTTCATATAAACAGCTTGGAAATGCGGGCAGTGTTTCTAGCCTTACAAGGGTTGTGTGAAGCTCATAAGTGTCACTGTATTATGATCACCTCAAATGTCATTAGTAACACACCCCAGGTTTTACGTAGGTACATATGCTCCTTTTACATATAAGTCTGGAACCTCCTCCGATGGGCAGCCTCGGAGCAGATCACTCCGAGTCTGCCATATTCCAGGAAAGAGGAATATCCTGGCAGACAGTCTGTCATCATGGAATGGTCTCTACACCAGTTGGTAGCAGAGTCATTTTTTCAGTTGGACGCAGAGTCATTTTTCCAACTGTGAGGGAGACCTTTTGGGGACTTGTTCACCACCAGACTAAACAAAGAGCTCCCCTGTGGCCCCAACGGTCATGGTTCAATGACCAACTCAAGCTGTTGGTAGATGAGCATGGTTGCCAACTGCTTTGTCCAGGCTTAGAGGCAGTCTACTTCCATGGTGTATGATGCAAAATGGAGAATCTTCTGTAATTGGTGCAGTAGAAAACGCATTGATCCTACCTGTCCTCCTTTGAACACAGTTGCATATTTTCTTCTCTTCCTTTTCAAGGAAAGAAAATGTCCATTGTCACTATTAATGGCTATAATGCAGCCCTTTCTAACACTCTCAAGTTCTCTAAGGATTCTGCCATTGGGTTTGACTCTAATCTGTCTGATCTCATCAGGTATTTTGAGCTTCAGACCCTGGTATCTCGCTCACTTATGCCTAGATTGGAATCTGTAATGAGTATTTTGGGTGTTGCGTGAAGCTTCCTTTGAGAACCTTACCCCTGAATCTGTATTCCTGCTTTCCATAGCATCAGTCCCTTGTCAGTGGAAAGGGGTTGTTTACAGTTCAACGGTTATTATGATTCAGTTTATCTTCTTTGCCAACCTGGGTTTCTGGCTTAGAATCAGCTATCCTCGGTAGCTACACTTTCCTATTGAGATCCCCAGTCTCAGTCATATCTTTGCTGGAGATGATCAAGATTGTCTCCTTTGCCCAGTTAGGGCCTTCAGGTTTTATTTGGCTTCTTCTAAAGGGAAAACGAAGGGTTTGAAGCATCTCTTTGTACCTCTTAAGGGTTCCTCAGATATTTCAGCAGCTTCTATTTCCAGGTGGATTGTCCTCACTATCAAGGGAGCTTATCAGTCCCTCACTGAGAGTGACCTTTCTTCATAGGGATTAAGGCCCATGAAGTTACTGCTATTGCTACATCTTGGGTCTATTCAAATCACTCCTCTATGGCTGACATTACGATAATCACCTTCTGCCTGGTTCACTCAACCTTCTCCTTCTTTTACCTTCAATCTTTGGTGCATCAGAGTGAAGGCATTTTTGTAGTGCCAGCTTACAGTAATGAACACTCCTACCGTGAGGGTAAGTACAATAGTTTTCTATACCAGATTTGTTGAGGCCATCAGGCAGCCTCCTAACTGGTAAATTCAGCAGTGCAATAGTAGCAGATAATGTATTACTGCTATTAAAATGTAGTTTATTTTTATGGGGTGGGTGGGTAAAGCTAATTTTAATTATGTAATACTTACTTGTTACTGTGACAAAGATTCCCTCCTCCCACCCAGCTTTGATGTCCTGTAATCTAGGTCCAAGTCAAAAGAGGATGGTATTCCATATGTTGGCTGTGACTAAGGAGTCAGACTGGGATCATGTTCTTGTCAATTCTGGCCCTTCAGTACTAATTGGAGGAGGGAATAATTAGCTTGGACTGAGGACTAGAGCCCCATAAAAGGAAGGCAATCCAATAGTAGTGGGTAAGTATTGCATAATTAAAATTAGTTCCCCCATCCCCCCCCAAAAAAGTACATATTCCACCGAAAATCGTCAGAAAAAAAGTGTGTAAATGTTTCTGCAAATCCATCTCCAAGATACAGTCATCATCAGACTCTTCTGTAACATCCATATTTGCCAGTGCTGAATCATTTCATGAGAGTAATTCCTCAAATCCATTCAGGGAGTTTGAAATTCCCATTATGATGAAAAGAAATTTAACGAGCTATGGTCTCTCAGATATAAAAGCCCAATCTTTTAGTACCCAATCTATTATCATTTGTCTGGTAGGAGACTTTATCTTCCCGATGTGGTTGGGTTAGCTGATGCTGCTGTACTCCATCGAAGCTCACTGGGTTACTTCTGGATCAGAGAAATTTTCATATTCTGAATACCAAGTTGTTATGCAGCATAAACTCTGCAGCCAGCCTGTAGAAGCACAGAAATTGTTAATGTGCTGTTTGATGAAGGTGACTGCCTTGTTTATGAGAATGTTTGAAGAAACTGCTAACTGGATGTCTCTCTGCTGCGGTACCCATTATATGATGCCATAATCGACTTCTAGAGGGTAGCTGAGCTTCTATTCACCTTTTAAGTAATTTCCATACTTTATTGGTGATGAATAGTCTGTTTTTGTCCATCTGTACATGTTCTTTCTTGTCAGATGGAATTGTCAGGCCACAGTATTCATGTCATAGATTTTTGCATAATCAGCTATATGCTGCTTTGAACGATTGTATAATGACCACACATCTCTGATTTGTCGCGGGTTTTGTTGATATCATTGACAGCTGTGACCCGGCTTTCAACTTTTACTGTGGTTTATACAACAAATTTGAATCATGTTTTAAAGATTTTACATGTGTTACCTTTATATGTTATTTTATATACATTTTACAGAATTTTTTTAACATCTGTATGTTTTATATGTTATCTTGTAGTACTTAATTGTACATTTTTTTAAGGGTCTATCTTCCAAAATTTTTATGCAATTCATTTTTACATTTTTCGAACTTAACCTTTTGATGGCACTACAAAGCAACTTTTGTCCTAAGGTGCCGTAAAACACTACTACATACATACACATCAACTCTTACTTGGGGACTGGTGTAGGTATGGAACTTAGAAGGGTGTTGATTTAAAAAGCGAGAATAACTTCGGGAAAACTGGAGTTAGAGCATTAGTAGGTGGTACAAGTGATAGAGGTAAAGCTAGATCAGGATGAGTGACTTGCTGGAAATAACTTTTTTTAAGCATTTTGGAAGCATATAGTCACTCCCACAGTAGTTGCCTTTATTTACATCTTTATCACATGGTCTGAAAGTCATATATTGAGTTTGTGGCTTGACTGACAAATTTCTTTGATTTTATTGTTAATTCAGTTGTGAAAGGGAATATCAGTCAATAGGATTAGCTTTTAATTGTTCATAACATGCAATGGTATAGAGTTTAACTTGTGCTTGGGGTATTGTTTTTGCATAATTAATTAAAGACTAAAGAGAACAGCAAACAACAAACTTGTTGTATCTACTACTAATCACCTGTACAGGACATCAATTATTATTGATGCCTCAGGTATTTGCATTCAGATTTGTTGGTTTAGAGGTTTATTGTCATCATAATGGGACTTATCTTTATAGTATTACCTTGTTTTGTATCATAAGGACTTCAAAGAATAAAATAATTACATTTTTATGGATCCCAAAAGAGTTTGTCAAAAACTTGTCACTGCCAATTTTACTCAAAATTTTACAATTTGAGAATGTCTATATAAGACGTAAATTACTTACTTTCAATTTGAAGGGTGCAGACTTTAGAGCAGGATCTAAATTAGAATAATTATGGTAATAATAAGTGTAACAAGTATGTACTTTAAGCTTTTCTTTTCCCACTACAGCAGTTTCAATACATGTGTGAATTTGCTTGCACAAGCCGACATATGTCAATAACCCATGTGAGTGAGCTATCTTGTTTTAATGAAAAACTTGTATTTTTCAGTCTTTTTGTGACTGGTAGGGGTGAGAGTAGAAAAGGGTTGCCTCGGAATCATCAGAATGCCATGTTTGACAGATTGTATGAAATGCTGACAGATTCTCTTGAGATTCAGGTCAGTCAGATATCCATTAATGTACACATCTGCTGATAGTCATTATTCCTTGCCTTTTCATTAAAGGGGGAGGACATAGTATCTGCATTTCCATCCGTCCATCCGTCACACTTTTTGTTTCCAACCTCTATAACTTTAAAGCCGTTTGAGATCAAGGAATGAATCTTGGTATATTTTTACATCATCATGAGAATGTATGTCGTGCACTAATTGGTGGTCCTATCTTGAAGATTAAGGTAAGGCTCAATATTTACAGTTTTCCATCACCCTTTCCCCTCTGCTATAGAACATTGAAACCATTTGAGATTAACTGATGAAACTTGGTATAATTACAAATCATCACTAGAAAGTGTGTCTCGTACAGCATTGGGGGTCCTGTTTTCAAGGTCATGGTCATGGCTCAGTATTTTTCATCTTCCATCATCCTTTCCCTTTTGCTTCATAACTTTAAAGCTATTTGAAAATAAGGGATTTAACTTGGTATACTTGAACATCATAACTAGAAGGTGTCACATACAACTTTGAGGTTCCTATCTCCAAGGTCAAGGGCATGGCACAATATATTACATTTTCACTACACTTTCCTATCTGCTCCATTATTTTAAAGCCATTTGAGATTAATGGATGAAACTTTATGTACATGTACATCATCACTAAGTGTGTCGCATACCACATTGGGAGTGCTATCTTCATGATCAAGGTCATGGCTCAATAGTTTATGTTTTTATCAAACTTTCTCTTCTGCTCCATAACTTAAAAAAAATTAAAGGAATAAACTTAGTATACTTATACATCATCACTAGAAGGTATGTCAAACACCACATTGTGGGTGCTATCTTCAAGGTCAAGGCTCAGTATTGTTCATTTTCCATACATTTTGATGATACTTCCTTCCTTTCCATAACATTAAAGCAATTTGAGATGAAGAGATGAAACTTGATATACTTGTACATCATCACAAGAAGGTGTGTTGCATGACACATTGGGGGTTCTATTTTCAAGATCAAGGTAATGGCTCAATATTTCATGTTTCTATCAAGCTTTCCCTGCTGCTTCATAACTTTAAAGCCATTTGGTATAACTGTACATCATCACTAGAAGGTATGTTGCATACCACATTTGAAGTCCTGTCTTCCGAGTTACTGTCATGGCTCAATATTTTATATTTTCATCATACTTTCCATCTGCTCTGTAACTTTAAAGCCGTTTGAGGTTACTGGATGAAACTTCTTTTATTTATACACAACTAGAATGTATCATATTGGAGGTTCTAAGGACAAGGTTTTGGCTGAATATTTTAAGTTTTCCTTCTTACTTTCCCTTTCACTCTAAAATTTTATAGCGTATCAATATTAAGTGATGATAACCTCACCATGGTAGGCAGCGAACAAAATTCAAAGAATTTGCTTGCTGGTACCAGAACTTGGCTGTTGTAGTAGTGGTAATAATCAGAAGGTAAGACTAGTAGTAAGGTGGTAGAAAGATTAAGTTGTGTCCACTGGAAAATATGAATTGTATGTTGAAAGTAAGAAGTTTCAAATAACAAATTTAATGCGATGCTGAATATGAATTATTTAGAGGGAACTCATGCTGACTAAATTTTTTTAATTATTTTAATTTTACAATTATAATAAAGAAATTAAATCATGGTGAAAAAGGAGATATAGAAATAGTGTACACGTCAGGGATCACTCTTTATCATACATAAAATTTAAATGTAGCCGTTAGATGAATCATAGCATGAATACAGTTTTAATTAAAATGTATATTTTATCAAAGACAGTACAGTGGTAACATTCAATACATTATAATTTGCAGGGTAACCTGACATCAGAGAGAATTGAAGATGAAAAGACCAACAGAACAGCCAGTGTCTTATTGGTCCTGTCCACCGTTATATGTATTAGTCCCATCTGTGAAAAGAAAGCTGTCTTTGCCATGTGTCAACTGATCAAGGAAACAGGCTTAAAAATAGAAGTTGTGAAGAGGGTAAACCTGTCTGTCTGTGCATGTTTTTATTTTAACTGCAATAAATTTCTAGAAGAGGAACATTAGGCTATTCAGCTGCTTTTAAGAAGCTGCGGTGGCTCAGTGGTTAGCATGTCGGACTTGCGACCAAAAGGGTGCGGGTTAGAATCCCAGCGTCGGATTAGCCCGGATCAGCTACTATGGTGTGTCCTTAGGCAAGGTACTTTACTCCAATTGCCTCCACACTAAATAAGCTATTTTTTTTGCTGTACTATAAAATACCGAACCAAACCAAATCAACTGTTGCTGCAGTAAAGTATTCCTTGTATCAATAGGTGAAAAGTCTTGGTCAAATGAGTGCAAGAAAAGTTGCTAGCAAGCTGTGAATTTCCATTGTTTGCTTTGGAACTATTTGCATGTACTGTCTTGCATTGTCAATGACTAAGGTTAAAATATGTAAGCAAAACTGTGTATGAGCACATGCATGCATGCACGTGCTATTGAATAGTTGAATTTCCCAACATAAACATATACAAAATGTAGATGCAACTGCTCTGGGATCAAAAAGCTAGATTTGTAAAGGATTAGATTTTAGCCCCTTTCTGTTTTGAGGGTTGCATTCCTAACCAAATCATTCATATCCGAAACTGCATCTAGGATGTGATGAAGGTACTTTTTTTAAGAAAAAAGAAATCTTGATTTGTTTGTTGAACAACGTTAGACAACTACATCAAAGCTCATTTATCCAGTGGAAACCATTGCCTTGAAAAAATGTCTAATAAACTCGAGGGTCAGGTAGCAGTTTTGAATGACTTCAGTAAATTGTTTCATTCATGACCTTGTTGTCAGGTGTTAGGTAAAACGAAGTTGGACTAAGATTAATGTGCAAGGAAAAAAGGATTTGGATTAAGATTAAAGTGTAAGGTTAAAAGAAGTTGGATTAAGAAGACCAGAATATGAAGTAAAGCTGATTCAGTTTCCTAACATATTCTTTAATCAGGTTCTTGACAAAGTGTCTGCACTGCTGGCATACAGAAGCTCCGAGTTCTTAATAGAGAGTCATCTTCCTTATTTGCTACATCAGTGGTATGCATTGAAGTATGTGACAGGAGAATTTCCGTATCAGCTGTTGTGTCCATCACCTATTGAATTCTACAGGTAAGTGTCATTGTTTGTACAGTGATCACTCAATAAGGCAGTTCAGGGGAATGAGAAAAGTGTTCTGTCTTGTAGACATTTATACTAGGGTACATTGTAATCCTTTCAGGGTAATTGGATCCTTTTCCTTACCCATGCCTTAAGGAACCATGTTGGCTCAGTTGATAGAGCATCAGATTCATAATCCAAGGGTCGTTGGTTCAATATCTGCCCAGGTCATCCCAAGTCGGGCACTTAGCTCCCATTTCCTTGGCATAATATAGCCAATAATGTGTTAAAAGTGCCATTTAAACCAACCAACCAACCATCCAACCAGCAACAAAACAAATACCACTGCTATATCAGAGACTGGTATATTGAGTTGCCTTATACTGAGTGATCATTATATTGACACATGGCATGTCATTGATAGAATCCATCATTGTATTGATACATTGCATGCCATTGATAGAATACATCATTGTATTGATACATTGCATGCCATTCATAGAATCCATCATTGTATTGATACATTCTATGCCATTCATAGAATCCACGATTGTATTGATACATTCTATGCCATTCATAGAATCCATCATTGTATTGATACATTCTATGCCATTCATAGAATCCATCATTGTATTGATACATTGCATGCCATTCATAGAATCCATCATTGTATTGATACATTCTATGCCATTCATAGAATCCATCATTGTATTGATATATTGCATGCCATTGATAGAATCTATCATCATATTGATACATTGCATGCCATTGATAGAATCCATCATTGCATTGATACATTGTATGCCATTCATAGAATCCATCATTGTATTGATACATTGCATGCCATTCATAGAATCCATCATTGTATTGATACATTGTATGCCATTCATAGAATCCATCATTGTATTGATACATTGCATGCCATTCATAGAATCCATCATCATATTGATACATTGCATGCCATTCATAGAATCCATCATCGTATTGATACATTGCATGCCATGCATATAATCCACATATCTTCTAACAGCCTTTATTATTTAAGGTGAAATAAAAAATACCCACATATAACTTATATTGAGTATCATTGTTCCAATAATGCAGTACCAAGTTTAGTAAATTTCCTCCTAGCAGTTTAAGAGTAGCTATGGTAATGGACAGATGGAGTGTACCTCAATATCCCAAGTGTTTAAGCATGGGGATAATAATACCAGATAAAAGAATTAATTAATAAATCATGTACAGTATTTTGAAATTTGTGTATTTTGTTTTTCCATTTAAGGGAGGGAGACATTTTGATCTTATGCTGTGTGTCATGTTTACCTTTCAAACATGATATCTAAAAAAAGTATTGAACCAAAGCAGATCACATTGAATACTTCTTTACCTTGAGCCAAACTAGATCATATTGAATACTTATTTACCTTGAGTCAGACCAGATCATATTGAATAATTCGATGCCTTGAGTAAAACCAGATCATATTGAATACTTCTGTACCTTGAGTAAAACCAGATCATATTGAATACTTGGATGTCTTGAGTAAACCAGATCATATTGAATACTTAGATATCTTGAGTAAAACCAGATCATATTGAATACTTCTCTACCTTGAGTAAAACCAGATCATATTGAATACTTGGATATCTTAGTTAAACCAGATCATATTGAATACTTGCATACCTTGAGTAAAACCAGATCATATTGAATACTTCTATACCTTGAGTAAAACCAGATCATATTGAATACTTCTCTACCTTGAGTAAAACCAGATCATATTGAATACTTGGATATCTTAGTTAAACCAGATCATTTTGAATACTTGGATACCTTGAGTAAAACCAGATCATATTGAATACTTCTATACCTTGAGTAAAACCAGATCATATTGAATACTTAGATATCTTGAGTAAAACCAGATCATATTGAATACTTCTATTCCTTGAGTAAAACCAGATCATATTGAATACTTCTATATCTTGAGTAAAACCAGATCATATTGAATACTTCTATATCTTGAGTAAAACCAGATCATATTAAATACTTCTATATCTTGAGTAAAACCAGATCATATTGAATACTTCTATTCCTTGAGTAAAACCAGATCATATTGAATACTTCTATACCTTGAGTAAAACCAGATCATATTGAATACTTGGATATCTTGAGTAAAACCAGATCATATTGAATACTTCTATTCCTTGAGTAAAACCAGATCATATTGAATACTTCTATTCCTTGAGTAAAACCAGATCATATTGAATACTTCTATTCCTTGAGTAAAACCAGATCATATTGAATACTTCTATATCTTGAGTAAAACCAGATCATATTGAATACTTGGATACCTTGAGTAAAACCAGATCATATTGAATACTTCTATACCTTGAGTAAAACCAGATCATATTGAATACTTCTATACCTTGAGTAAAACCAGATCATATTGAATACTTCTATATCTTGAGTAAAACCATCTCGCAAAGATGTCTGTGAAAACTTTTCACTTAAACATAACACCCTATCAGGATGGATGATAAACCAACAAGTTGTTCTCCACCTTTTTTTACTGGTGGCAAACCAGTTAAAAAAAAAAAAAGAAAAAAGAAAAAGGAGGAGAACAAACTTGTTGGTCTAGATGGATGAAAGCTGCTGAATCTATAAAGAAAGGTAAATTAATCATATCAGCCGCATATCTCTTGTTCAATTTTATGTACTTTTCACAATGACTTTCATAAATAAATATATGTTTTCATTTCCCTGTGAATAGCCCCATCCCCTTGGTAGCCTCAATAAGATGGGAACATGTATTGTTTCAGGCTGACCAAAATCTAGGTCAATTTAAGTACATGTACATGTACTTTGTAGCATGTAAATAACAACGATGCAACCATGTGCTACTGGCGACGATGAATATCGTAGTGAATTGTGTAGACGTGTTAGATCAAATGAGGACAACCATTTTTTATACATGTGTTTCCTATCAGGATGTGACCGATGCATACATTTTCTAACATGAGACCCGTACACGAATTCATGGATTTTTCATATACATGCACTTAACGCATTGTGGATTTTATTACACAATGGTAACCAAAATGTAATTTGTCAATATAGAAGTGTATTTCACAATGGTTTTGTCTTCATGTTCTCAAAATTTCCATTGTTTGTTTTCTCAAAGTGTAAATCCTGCTCACTGACGACAGGTCACCCCATACAGATGAATTTAACTTGTATGCAGATCCAAGAAAAATGTGCTTTTTTCAGCCCCCACCCCCACCCCCCACTTATCTCGACATTCGCTTATGTCGACAATATTTCCTCGGGCCCGAGGATGTCGACATAAATGGGTAGGACTGTACACATTTTTTTTTTCTTTTTGGACATGTATTTTTTTGTACAATCTTGTTAACACAGTTAGCAAAAACCAACCAAGGTAGACAAATGTAAAGTAGGCATGTTTGTATGCATATTTAGATGATCTAATAAGACTTTCATGCCAGTATAGCACTTGTCAACTTTTTCTAAATTTCTGAACTTAGTATGGGCATACGTGTTTACAAACACAAATCTAGTTTACCCATTTTTAACATTTTGAATTTACACCTTTTTGACAAGGTCCTTGTGAGCACAATTAGGCAAAAATCTCTTAAATTTTGGTTGACAAAATTAAGTATGTAGATGATCTGATTAGATTTTCTGGCCATTTTAGCAAGTTTTCAAGGTTTTAAACATTTTTTAATATTTTGGACTTGGATTTTATTGACATAATCCATGTTAGGACAGTTAGCAAAACTACTTTAGGTAGACAAATGAAATTTGATATGAACATTTGTATGCATATGTAGATGACTTGATTAGATTTTCATTCCATTATAGCAAGTTTTCTACATTTTTGGAATTTTTAAAAATTGTACTTTTTCTTGTCTTATCTGGATTTGTATTTTTTATATGTCTGCCATAAGGAAGAGTATATTATGTTATGATCTTATCCCTATGTTCATCCATACACCCATCTGTCTATCACCACAAGTTTGCTTTCTGAACAATAACTCGAGTTGTCCACCATCTACAGTTACCAAACTAAGTGGATGGTTTGCACTTAGGCTAAGGGCTATTGATTGTGGAGTTGGAAGGTCAAAGTCATTGTGACTGAATAAAGGTAAAATGTTTTCTGCACAATAGCATTACATGTAGTTCTACATCACATATCTGGAACAAGCTTTGTGGATGGCTTGTACTTAGGGTAAGGAAGAAGTCTGTAAAGTTTGAGGTAAAAAAGTAAAGGTTCAAGGTCACTGTAATTGAAAGAAGACAAATGGTTTCTGAACAGTGACACTAGTTTTACATCATATACCTGGATCAAACTTTGTGAATGGCATGCACTTTGGGTAAGAAAGAAGTCTGTCAGTTTTGGGGTCAAAAGGTCAAAATCGTTGTGATAGAAAGAGGATAAACGGATTTTGCAGGATAACTTTAGTTCTAGACCATGTACCTTGACCAATGTTTGGAGGGCTTGTAATAAAAATCAGGGACTTGTCACACTCCTAAAATAAATTAATTGTGTGTGTGTGGTGGGGCAGGGGGAAAGACATGTTTGGAGTTCAAAAACAAATCTCTTAGAGTTATGCTAATGGCATGAACAGAAACCCTAGTGCTTACAAGTAAGTGTAGATGAAAGGAATCTATTATGACTTATAGAATTAAAGGTTTAGAACTTGAACAAAGAATGTACTTGACAATCTCACTGTCATGTGTGTAATGTGTGAGTGTGGACAGTTGTACCAAAATTGACTTTGCTTGGGAAGAAAAGTGTCTCAAACTTAACTTTAGTCTGATGAGGAATCCCACACAATTCTGAATTCAGAATAAAATATATTAAATTGACTGATAGATAACAAGTCTGTTATCATGAAATCATTGTCAGCTAAATATTTCCTATTCATTCGACTAATGGATAACAAGTCTGTTATCATGAACTCATTGTCAACTAAATATTTCCTATTCATTTAACTGATGGATAACAAGTCTGTTATCATTAACACATTGTCAACTAAATATTTGTTATTCAATCAGCTGATACATAACAAGTCTGTTGTCATGAAATCATTGTCAACTTAATATTTGCTATTAATTCACCTGATGGATAACAGGTCTGTTATCAATAACACATTGTCAACTAAATATTTGTTATTCAATCAGCTGATACATAACAAGTCTGTTATCATGATATCATTGTCAGCTAAATATTTGCTATTCAGTCAACTGATGGAATTCTGAATAAAATATATTAAATGGACTGATAGATAAACAAGTCTGTTATCATGAAATCATTGACAACTAAATATTTCCTATTCATTCAGTTGATGGATAACAAGTCATTTATCTTGAAATCATTGACAACTAAATATTTGCTAATGTTGTAACAAATGTTTAAGACATTCATCTCAGTGCAACAACATCAATCAGTAACACGTGTGTTAAGTAAAGTTCTGTTGTTGAATTCATGTTCTAAGTAATTATTGACCTTGTATGATAACAAAGTAATCAAACATAGTAGTGTTGACCTTGGACCATCTCAAGGGGAGATTATAAAATCTAATAATTACTCTGAATTCAAGATACTGTATATACTCGCTTATAAGTAAGTCCATCTGCAAAACTGCACATACACAGATCTGCCATCGACTTATAAGGGATTATATAAGGTAAGTGAGTGGCAAACATTACCTTAATATGACGACATTCCTAAGCAGTGTGGTTACTCTAGATCTGAGAAAAATCTGCAAAGTCAAAATTCCAGGGGTGGGCAGCTTCCTATGGAGAATATGAAGAGATTTTTGAGAATATTTTAGTTCAACATGGATCAAAATATATTAAAACAGATTTTATGATTTTCAAAAAAGACAATCTCTGTCACCAAATTTGTATACAAAGAAAAATATATAAACTGTTTTAAAATGTGAAAAAATACCCTGCAGCTATGCCAACATTTTAAATACTGTTCCGATCCATTTTTATATACAATGAATGTTTAATAATAGAAAAGTGTATTCAAATTATTTAGTTGTTAAAAGTAAGTACTACTTATAGCATCAACTATTTGAAACAATTCAGTTTCATTTTGCCAGGCATATAGTTGTCAAAAGCATAAACTATTTGAAATATTCAGTTTCATTTTGCCAGGCATATAGTTGTCAAAAGCATAAACTATTTGAAACATTCAGTTTCATTTTGCCAGGCATGTAGTTGTCAAAAGCATAAACTATTTGAAATATTCAGTTTCTTTTTGCCAGGCATATAGTTGTCAAAAGCATAAACTATTTGAAACATTCAGTTTCTTTTTGCCAGGCATATAGTTGTCAAAAGCACACATTATTTGAAACATTCAGTTTCCTTTTGCAAGGCAAATAGTTGTCAAAAGTACAAACTATTTGAAACATTCAGTTTCTTTTTGCCAGGTAAATAGTTGTCAAAAGCACAAACTATTTGAAACATTCAGTTTCCTTTTGCCAGGCAAATAGTTGTCAAAAGCACAAACTATTTGAAACATTCAGTTTCCTTTTGCCAGGCAAATAGTTGTCAAAGCACAAACTATTTGAACATTCATTTGTCAAATGATACACAGGCTCTTACTGAATATTGCCTATTTAAGTTAGTGAAATCACAGGTTCCCATATATGCATATGATGATTAACAATGGATCAGGATAGATATTTCCTTTCTGTTCAAGAAAAATAGAGTTGCCTTTTCAAGAACCCACCAATGTCCTTAATTGTTCTGACTCAAATTGCAGTTGAGATTACATGAACATAACATCTAATTTTCAAATTTTGTTCACAACAGGAAATACCAATCGTTCCTAGTACCAGAACTAGTAATGTCCAAGGATCTGACTACAGTCCATACAGTTGCCAAGGAAGTTGGCATCGGTGGACAGGAGCTGCTGTGTCAAAGTATCCCTCGAATTGTTGTGTACATTTTACCACTGTTTGCAGCCAGTACAAGTGTTGAGACTGCCAGCCAAGAGAGTGTGAAAAAGCGCACTGCACATGCCACAGCTTGTTACGATCTTCTGACTCGGGAAATCACTCAGAAGGTACATGTCTTAATGGACATAATTTCTGATAGGATTGATGCTTTTCAGACATGTTGTATGAATAGTGCCTTGATATACCATATATACTTGCATATAAGCCTATACCAACTGCAAACTGCATAGACCCCGATCTGCTGTCGCATAATGCGCCAGCAGATCTGGGTCTATGCAGTTTGTAAAAACTAATAAGTAGAACAAACAACATAGACCCTGATCTGCTGTCGCATTATGCGATGCCAGATCAGAGTCTATGTTGTTGGCATTTGGACCCTGCTTATACACGAGTATATATGGCACTGGATGAATTGTTGATAACTGTAAGGACAAGGGCAGCCAGGACATTATCAAAAAGCATGACTTTGTCTTGAATTATAATTGTTTATTTGTACCCAATAGGGTTTGAATAAGTACCATGCACACTCGTGTATAAGCCGGATCCAAATGCAAACAACATAGACCCTGATCTGCCATTGCATGATGCTCCAAGGTGGAGCATTTTATTTTGTGCAAACATCATTTCAACATTAGTCATTCTGGAGTGTATGTCTGTCGATATAACAATAATACCCAGCATATTTTACAATACCTCACAGCAATGCAGATACAAAAATATCTTTTTCTATGCTGAGAAAAATCCAACAAGATCGTCATGGATGTTTGAACAACAATACCATCCAGTCTCTGATGAGTGCAAAGATGAACACAAATGACACTTGCATTACCTTCAACCCCCCCCCCCCCATATTTATCTATTGAGAGCAGCAAAGACTGCATCTAATTAAGAAAATATTCCACTGTCCCATGGATTTTAAAGACAGAAACTTGATATTTTTTTTTCTTCCATTAATGTTGGTCTGGTTGTGATTATGTGAGTTTTAGCACGTGTGTGGTGATGGTATTGGACAATACTACATCTACCAACTATCATTTTGTTTATAAGTGTATTAAATGCTTCAAAGAAAATGGATATGTTATTTTCTTCCTTCTATCAAATTTTAATTTCCAGTAAGCTGTAAGCTTATATGAAAAGATAACTTATTCTTAATTGGATGATGTCGCTTTTTGGGGTCATTCACTCTGACACCCCCCACCCCCCCATCCCCCCACCCCTTGGGACCTCAAAACACACTTTCGAGTCTCCAACCCCACCTCCCCCCCAAACAATGTCTGGGAATATGGCAAGTTGGTCTTGTTGGTCCTAAATGAAAATGATGCCAATCTGAAATCCAACGTGACCACCACAGCAGCCATCTTGAAAATCATGGTATTGCTACTCCTCCTGAATGGAAAGTCATATCAGCATGGGGGTTTCACCGGAACACTTCTTGTGGTGCCTAGTTGGTCTTAAATCAAAATTGTGCCAATCTGATATCCAATATGGCCACCACAGTGGCCATCTTGAAAATCTTTTTACTACTTCTGCTAGATGGAAAGTGATATTAACATTGGATTTTCACCAGAAGACTTCTGACGATGCCTAGTCAGTAATAAATGAAAACAGTGCCAATCTGACATCCAGTATAGCCACCATGGCAGTCATCTTGAAAATCTTGTTATTGCTATGCCTCCTAAAAGGAAAGTCGTATCAACATGGAGTATCCACCAGAAGACTAATTACAATATATGGTTGGTCCCGAATGAATATGGTGCTGATGTGACCTCAAATGTGACTGCCACAATGAATATATTGAAAATCTTGTCACTAATTCTCCTGAATAGATTGTCATATCAACATGGGGTTGTCACCAAAAGTCTTCTAGTGGTCTCTAGTTTGTCATAAATGAAAATGGTGCCAATCCTAGATCCAATATGGCTGCCACAGGGGTTAATTTGAGAATCTTATCACTCAAGAATATCAGAGATGGCTTCAACACTCAGCAGTTAAAAAGAAGAAATAGTCTTATGTTGAATTCTGGAAATTCTTTTCAGACAGTAGAATACAAGTCCATTTGAGGGATTCTTGCTTGAACATGTGCTGCTTGGTATATATTTTCAATCTTTCTTTTGTGTCATTTAACAATGTTTATTATGTTAATGTATACAGTACAGTGTAATACCAGATGCCACTCAAGTGAGTTTCTTAACCAGTGACACCTTTGTACTTGCTGACAGAAGTGTTGATTGCCGACAGAAGTGTCGAATCTTGAATCAGTGTAACTGCTATGGTTGACAGTGAGCAAAGATCAGACCAAATGCTGCCTAACTACAGGAAGTGTACGTGCACTAACTGATAAAGACTAATCATCTTTGGTGGGAATGTGGATATCATTTTACTTGCAGAGAAAACAACACAGCATTCTAAATGATAATTTTTGGGATTTAAACTAAATGGAGTTTTTATGGATATAAATATTGTGAAAATTTAAATATAAATTATATATCTTTGAAATTGAAGGAGTATGGTTTGTATTTTTTATAATTTGCATTTACTGTGTTAGTACTGTTTTCTCTTTGACAAAAGCTTCAGCTAAATGGGGACAGTAAGGTACATGGAGCAAAAAATGGCACAAAGAACGGCTGAAAACTTTCGGTTTCTGTCTGTCTATCTCTATCATATTTGGGCATATTTTATTTGGAACACGAGGTGTAAGAATAAAAATGTGATGATGGAACACCTATGTCCTTGTTATAATTACCATGTTGAACTTATCTATTCCAGTACACATATGTAAGCAAATTCAAGCAACATATTGTACTAATGCATGCTTTGGTGCAATTAATGTCCAATGGACATGAATTTAATTTGACGTGTAGATACTTTGGAGCCTTCTATGTGAGGTCCTTTATTAGTTCATACATAATCTCTTCCCAAAAATGATAATTAGTTGTGGTACACATTATTTTTCATTCTTTGAAAAAATTATTTAATTTTTTCATGTGTGGAAAATTACAAGAAATATTGTATGTAACTTGTCAGGTCTGTTTCTGATGATAAGGAAGTAATTCCTCCACTTTCTGCAAGAAATATTAATCTGTCTCTTTAGTCTTGTCATTGTAGAACTACATTTGTGTCAAAACAAATGAGTGCATAAATAAAATTCTTTTGAAATAATATCTAAAAATTACAAGGCATGTAAAAATTATTTGGTGTCTGTAAGCTAACAGTGTCAGAAAATGTACAGAAAATATAGTAGATCACAGAGACTTCACACTACAGTCATCGAGTTTGTTAATTTAGCTCCATTTCTAAGATAGTGCTGCATGTAGTCATACTGTTATTAAAATCATCATATGTTGCCTACCTTTCATGCCCCATTGACTACAATTTTGGATCATCAGTGTGAGCAGAAAAGGCAAGTCATTCTGCTGTCAGAAGATTGTCAGTGTATCATAAATTTTTCTCAAGTTATGCACATACATTGTTGTTGCAGAGTTTGTCAGTTGCAAGTGGTCAAAGAAAAGAACAATCTATTAAAAACCACAGCAACCAATTCCAATAATTTTCCTGTTTTTCAGACTGTTGAGGATGGAATTCTGACGAACCTTGAGGACATAGTTGTGAATGTGCTGATGTGTCTGTATGATCAGTCAGGAGAAGAGGATGTGATGTCATCAGATGACATCAGGTGAGAGGACGGACAGTGAGAGTGACTGAGACACAGACACAGACATTGAAAGAGGACACGGAGAGTGTTTGAGACACAAATATTAGTATTACATCCACACTTTATAAAAGTAAAGAGAGATACATTATTGAAGATAATTAAATCTAGTTCAAGCAGTAAGAATAAGTAATTAAGAGGCATGGCCTTATTATTAGTATAGAATATGAATATCTGTAAACTCATTAGTATAGAATATGAATATCTGTAAACTCATTAGTATAGAATATGAATATCTGTAAACTCATTAGTATAGAATATGAATATCTGTAAATTCATTAGTATAGAATATGAATATCTGTAAACTCATTAGTATAGAATATGAATATCTGTAAACTCATTAGTATAGAATATGAGTATATGATTGGAGATGAAGGCCAAACTCATAGCAGCCCCAGGAACAAGACATATTAAGACAGGTTTAATCAAAGTCCTAGGGTATGGTCTGCAGTGTACATACTAAATTGGTAGTGTCAGGGGTGGCAGCATGCAAGCACAAAACACAGAAAATAAAGTTGGATGATGAGACTCAAAACCAGTTGTCTGTAACTTTGAAAGACCAGCAAAAGGGACTGACCACATCATACTACCTGCACACCATCTAATTTGATTGCATCTTTGAATTCTAAAGCCAATGATGTCCAATGTGATCCTACAACTAGCCCCATGTACTCGGTCAGTTAAGGGGCTAAAAATAGCTTCTTGCACATGTCATTGTCTACCTCCCAATTCCAACAAACATGTAAAAATAAAACATTATACAAGTGTTTGTTTATGACTAGACACTTCTAACTTCATATCATCATTATCGGTCTGCAATACTATGAACAATTCCCTTATGTTAAAAAAAGAAAAAAATACACTCTTAACACATAACCAAATACTGATAACAACAAAATATCAACACTGTTATCAATAAGTTAAAGCTTATTCTGAACCTGGGCTATATGTAAGTAGAGTTGATGAAGATCATGAAGTTGTGTATTAAAAATTAATATTTTCTAATGTATATAGGGCATTGTCTTTCAGATGGATATGTCAAGATTTTCTGAAACGTGTCAAAGTGTGATCACAACTTTTCTACCTTTTTTTTTTCTTCCCCAGGTGATATAATGCTGATAGGTTATACACATTCTCCTCAATCCTGCTGATAGGTTATACACATTCTCTTGTGGTACATTGCCAATTTTGTTTCTTCAAAAATGTCCAAAGCTGAAAGTAACAAATTACTTTAAACTTTTGGACATTTTCAATACAAAAATTCAGTGAAAAGTATCGTTGATCAATGGATGTAGTTCAGTCTTTATCTCTGAATTTTTAGTTAGGCCAAGTTAGCTTGTGGTATGGCCCTGCAGCTAGCATGTGTCATCTTTAAAAATTTGCTTTTTTAACTTCTCATAAAGTACTGCACCAATTTCAGCCTAATTTAGCAGAGAGCATCCTAGTATGAATTCCTTAAGTTTGTTCAAATGATACCAATCTGCCATCAAATATGGCCACTGTTATTAAAATAATTATGTAAACCTTTAAGCAACTTTTAAAAAACCACTCAATAGAATTTGACTAAATTTGATAGAAAGCACACGGGCATGAAGGGCTTTCAAATTTGTTCAAATATTCCTCATTCATCATCAGATATTGCCCCGTTACTAAGGATAGAAAAATCTTTAAATGACTACTGCTCAAAAACCAATCAATAGAATTAGACCCAACTTGACAGCATCCTGGAACAAAGTCCTTTCTTGTTTTTACAAATGTTGCTGATCCACATTCATGTGTTGCAGCCATTACTAAAAAGAGAAAAACCATTAAACAACTTCTCAAAAATCATGTAATAGATTTTGACCAAATTAGAGAAGAAGCACCCTGGAATAAAGGCTTTTCAAATTTTTGTTGCAAATAATGCCAATCTGTCATTAGAATATGGCTTTTATTACTAAAAAGAGAAAAAAAACTTTAAACAATGTCTTCTCACAAACAGCTTTACAGAATTTGACAAAATTTGGCTGACAGCACCCTGGTTTGAAGGGCGTTAAATGTATACAAATGATGCCATTCATGTATACAAATGATGCCATTCTTTCATCAAATATCGCCACTGTTACAAAAGATTAAAAACTTAATAATTTCTCAATACCTGCGCAACAGAATTGGACCAAATTTGGCAGTAGGCATCATAGCATGAAGACCTTTCAGATTTATACAAACGATTTTGATCCACCATCAAATATGGATGAGGATACAATAAATAGACAGACCTTGAAACAAATGTTTTTGGCTCTACTGGTCATAGACAACAGTTTTTAGACGTCCAATATGGCCACCACAACAGCCATCTTAGAAATCTTATTATCGCTACTCCTCCTGAATGGATGGTCATATCAACATGGGGTTTGCACTAAAAGACTTCTTATTATGTTTACTTGGTTCTAAATGAAAATGGTTGAAAATCTTATCACTACTCCTCCTACATGGATGGCCATATCAATATGGGGTTTTCACTAAAAGACTTTTTATCACGTCTAATTGGTCATAGATGAAAATGGTGCTGATCTGACAGTCCAATATGGCTGCCATGGCAGCCATCTTGAAAATCTTGTTCTCGCTACTCCTGCATGAATGGTCATATCAACATGGGGTTTTCACTAAAAGACTTATTATGATGTCTAGTTGGTTCTAAATGAAAATTGTGCTGATCTGATATCCAATATGGGTGCCAGTTTGGCCATCTTGAAAATCTGTACACTTCTCTTCCTATATGGATGGTCATATTCTCGAAAAGATTCTCATCATGTCTAGTTGGTACTAAATGAAAATGGTGCCAATCTGACATCCAGTATGGCAGCCATCTTGAAAATCTTGTAATCGCTACTTCTCCTGAAATTCTGGTCATATCAACATGGGGTTTTCACTAAAAGACTTCTTGCCATATCTAGTTGGTCGTAAATGAAAATGGTGCTGATCTGATGTCCAATATGGCCACCAGGACAGCCATCTTGAAAATCTTATCACTACTTTTTCTGAGTGGATGGTCATTTGAACATGGGGTTTTCACTAAAAGACATCATACTACATCTAGTTGGTCCTAAATGAAAATGGGGCCGATCTGACATAATATAGCAGCCACCTTGAAAATCTTGTTATCACTAATCCTCCAGAATGGATATCCATATCAACATAGGGTTTTCACTAAAAGAGTTCTTATCATGAATAGTTGGTTCTCAATGAAAATGGTGCCAATCGGATATCCAATATGAAAGCCACAGCAGTCATCTTGAAAATCTTGTTATCACTTCTCCTCCTACGTGGATGGTCATATCAATATGGGTTTTTCACCAAAAGACTTTTTATCATGTCTAGTTGGTCCTAATTGAAAATTGTGGCGATCTGATGTCCAATATGCCCACCACAGTGGGCATCTTAAAAATCTTGTTATCGCTACCCCACCTGAATAGATGGTCATATCAACATAGTTTTCACTGAAAGATTTCTTGTGATGTCTAGTTGGTCATAAATAAAAATGGTGCCGATATGATGTCCAATATAGCCACCAAAGCATCCATCTTGAAAATCTTATTGCTACTTCTCCTGAATGGATGGTCATATCAACATGGGGTTTTTTACTAAAAGACTTCTTATGACGCCTTAAAAATCTTGTTGTCACTACTCCTGAATGGATGATCATTATGACATGGGGTTTTCACCAAAAGACTTCTAATGATGTCTACTGTGTCCTAAATGAAAATGGCTCCAAACTAACATCAATATGTGTACCACAGCAGCTAATTTGAAAATCTTGTTTTCACTGAAGAATATCAGAGATGGTTTCAGCATTTGACAGTTAAAAGGAAGAAATGGTCTTCTCTTGAATTCATGGAAATCTTTTTGCCCAGTAGAGTGTCAGTCCCTTCAAGGGACTCTTGTTATTGTTTTCAGGGATATGCAAAATTTTAAAATCTGCCTTACAACTTTTGTTTCTTTACAGAAGTCTTGACCCAGAACCCAACCCACCTTGTTATAATGCCTATATTACCACATCTACCCTGGATTACCTTACCAAGAGCTACTCTGGGAGTGCTAAAACACTGGTGGAGGTCCTCTCCAAATCACCTGTGAGTAGTTGTTTTTTTATATACCTTGGCAGGGATATATAGTAATCCTCTTGCCTGTCTGTACATTCATCTGTCCTTCCATCCAGAACTCGTTAACACAGCTAGTCCTGTAGCTTTTGATAGATTGCCATGAAACTTGTAAATACACCTCTCCCTCGATAACTCGTGCACAACGGGGTCCAAAAACATAGACCGCACTATAAGCGAGGGCGCAAGTTACCGAGGGACCTCAAAAAAATTAAGAAGGGGATGCCATCCCCGCTGGACATCGAGAAAACCGCAGTGGGGGTGGGTAACGGGGCTGTTTAATGGCTGAATACTCGTTTTATAATTACATTGGGAATAATTATCAATAAAGAGCATTTTCTAATTTAGTTGTTTGCTTTTCTGTATAAATTACCATTATTTTCAAGATAACAAACCTCTGAAAGATCGTTAACAACATTAGTCCAAGTGGTTTTTAACAACACGTGTACGCGAATACATTGTGTATTACGTCACTGCTTTTTGTTGTTGGTTGTCGATTCACAATTAAACAAGATTCCTTTTTTTCAAAAACTAAGGGCATTTATTTAGTGAAACAACCGTCAGTGTCGAAACTCGATTTATTTATTGTTCTATTAATAAAATATGGATGCCGTGATTTCATATCAAATAACAGTGAAACTTTTCTGATCCTTGAGGAATTCCCTGAGTAGCAAGTTAGAAATTTTATGTTCAATACAAACTCTGGAACTCGCTTCTCCATAATGAACCGTATCTGTAAAACAAAGCTTTTTATTCACCAAGTACTCATTTGGTTTGGTTGCCTTACTATCTATGATCACATTTGTGAATGAGTAGGCTAATTTAAGGTAGATTAATTATATTACTTACATAATAATATTTAGAACAGTGTTCGATTGATCAATTGAAATGAGTTGACCTGACACATGGCCGTGACCGCTAGCTCTTACGCAAGCAAGATTTGCACGCCTTTTAACTTTTCTGTTATTCCACCCCCTTTGTTTGATTTGATATAAAAGACGTAATTAACGTGATAATACAAAGCAGGTCTGCTATTAATTGAGTGTAAGAACACAACAAATACTTCCGCAAGTCGGAGATAAAAAAAACAAACGGTCGGCACTTAATTAGATTCTCACAGAAACGCTTGCGGCGATAGCTGGGTCGGTTGAACTATATTTTTCATGTTTGAGAATACAAGAGGGCATATTGCATTTATGATGATTACACTGAAACCGAATTAAAGGATAGAACTAAAACACGTATTTCACTTGACAAAACTTATTTAATTGGTATTTATTTTTAAAGTGTTGCCACCAATAGGTTTTAGTGACGTTTTCATTGATCGAAATTTCGTCGAATATTGTTATTTATAGTGTACTGAGAATGTTGTTTGGAAAGAAAATTGAACAAAATATATGACTTCTTATTAAAAGTTGAAAATTTCATGATGTTGATTCAAATTTCCGGGTACTAACCACTGGTTTTGACGATAAAACGAGCGATATATCAAGGTTTTATTTACTAATTTTGATCGCGATTTTTGTCGCCTTCAACAAATAAGGTCCTTTTTTTTTTTACATTTTTTTTTAAAAAAATTTTATTTTCTTGTTTAAAAAAAATGGAATCCACGTCTGACCCGCGTTATAAGCGGGTTCGCGAGTTATCTGAGCGCAAGTTATCGAGGGAGCGGTGTATTATGGTCATCACCTGAAGATGCACTTTTTGACAAATCACTTTGCTCCTGCAATTTTTGTTACTCTTTTACCAGTGTATGGCACAGTCTCTTTTGCAAAACTAGTCTTCCAGTTTTTGATATATTTCAGTGAAACTTGGTACATTTTATGGTTACTGCCTGAAGATGCACATATTGACAAATCGCTTTACTTCCACAATTTTGGTTAGAGTTATTGCCCTTTTCACTTTGTAACAGTGTATGATGACAATCTCATTAGTGCAACTAGTCTTGCAGTTTTTGATGGATTGCTATGGAACTTAGTGAATATTATTGTCATTACCTAAAGCTGTGCATATTGACATATACATATTACTTTGCTCCTTTTTGTCTTGTAGTTTAATGCAGTGTATGACACATTCGCATTAGTGCAGTAACTGCAGTTTCTGATGGATTTAAAACCCACTTTGCTGCAGCAACTTTTAGTTCACCTCTATGGTGTTGGCATCCATGCAGATAAAGGCATATACATGTGTACACCCTCATTGAATGTCAACCATTCTTTCTTCCTAGGTCCTAGACAACAGTTTGGAGTGGGTTTCATAGCACATACCCACAGGGAGGGGTGTGAGGTGGCTAAATTGGTACAAACATGTTCATTAGTTGTACATTCTTGGTTAAGTTCTTGTGTTTAGCTCAGGGTTTTTGCACACTGTATAAATACCTGGAATCCTGAAACTTGGTGAGGGGATGCATCTTGATGAGTACTACACCCTCATCATAAATATGGGTAACAGTGTTCATGCTTCACTGCCTTTTTTAATTTAGTAGTTTACATTTACTTAATGGTAGAATCGTCCAGTTATATGATTGTATGTATCTCTATTAGCACCACACCCTTACCATAAAGGAAAGTCACTGTGACCTACATTTCAAATTTTACTGGCTTAGGTTAAGTTTTTGCATTTAGCTCATGATCAACTTTGTTTTTTGCATTGTGTGTGTGTGTGTATATATATATATATATATATATATATATATATATATATATATATATATATATATATATATATATATATATATATACATATATATATACCCACATACATACACTGTTATACCTAGATTCATGCAAGTTGGTGAGAGGGTGCATCTCAAATAGTACTACACCCTCATCACAAACATAGGTCACTGTGACCTATATTCCATGCTTTACTGACCTTGGTTAAATTTTGTGTTTTCATTTTATTTCTCCAGCTCTGTTCATGCTAAAATTAGTTGATTGTATGCATCTCTATTAGTATCACACCCATACCACAAAAGAATGTCACTGTGACCTACATTTCACTTTTTACTGGCTTGGGTTGTTTTGGCATTTAGCTCATGACCTAACAGGATTTTAGCACCCAGAAGATATATACTGTAATACCTAGATTTATTAAATTTGGTGAGGAGATGCATCTTAATGAACACTACACTCTCATCACAAAAGTGGTTCACTGTGACCTGTATTTCATGCTTCACTGACTTTGGTAAAATTATGCATTGTAAGTTTATTTCTGAATCTCTGTGTAGGCTAGAATCATGAAACTGGATGGTTGTATGCATCTCTATCAGAACCATACCCTTTCCAAAAAAGAATGTCACTGTGACCTACATTTCACATTTGACTGGTTTAGATTAAGTTTTGTATTTAGCTGATGACTAGTATTTAGTACCCTATATCTATCTATCCATCTATCTCTGGAAATTCTTTTAAGCAATTAGAGCATCAATCCCTTTGAAGGATGCTTGTACTTGTGGGAATTTCACCAGTTGAAAGTGTATTTGTTATATTTGTGAAATATGTAAGACTTCTGTTAAACTCCTTTGTCAGGCAATGAAACTGTCACTTTAGACAAGAAACATTAATGCAAATTGGAATACTATGCTAAACATATATGACTTTTAATTTTGTAGGGGAATCATTGCAATTTATTGTTGAAAGCGAAAGAAACCTAAAATGGCATATTTATTAGTCAATGGGAAAGAACAATTACCTTTTTGTCTCAACTGCCTAAGCATGGTGAGACATATGTATCACTGTTATGGCGATGGCAGAGTCAGTGTTAGGATTTTGTGTTAAAGCTTTTGTAAGTCAGATGCCAAAGAAATACAACATTGCAAGGATGCAGGTCAGACTCCAGGTTCTATGGAATACTTGTACTTAATTATTCAAAACATGCAAGTTTTTCTTTAAAAATATTTCTCCAACATGATCGATACAGTTGCTCTCATATGTTTCCTTCCAGGACAGCATTCAGAAGGTCCTACTACAGCTGTCAATGCATTTAAATGTCAGACACTGTATGCATGAGAAGCGCCAGTGCCTGCTGATGTATCGACTTTTTGTCAAGCTTCTGCTGAGAGAATTTCACAACAAACTTGGAGGGGCATGGGCATTCATCCTGAGGGACATTATATTTAGACTCCTGTACCTCATCAAGGACATGACAGATCGCAGCAGGTGCCCTCCATTTTTCTCAGCATGATAATAAATGTTGTATGTATGGAAAATAAAATAATTATCTTTTTTACATAGGAAGTACGCTAGATGATTACTTCCCTCTATGACATTCACTACTATCCATACATGTAACATTCTCCAGGAACCAATTTGTTAGGTCTTGTAAAATTTTCAGAAAATTGTTAAGACATCCATTCATGTGCATGGATTTGTTTCATTCTCAAATTGAAAGATAAGAAAGATTAATAATGTATATGTGTTTTTAAAAAAATCCAATAGACCTACCCAATCATTTTCTGGATATTTTTTTAGACATTGGAAACAATCTGCAATTCTAACAGTTTTTTTCAGTTCACCTGCCCATAAGGTCAGGTGAACTTATCGTATGGTCCTTTGTCCAATGTCCATCATGTGTTTGTTGTCTGTTCACAATTGTTTTTTAAGACTACTTCTCAAAAACTGCTTCACAACTTTGTACATGATTTTACAGAGAGCATTCTGGCATCAACCCCTTTCAAATTTGTTAAATTGATGCTGCTTCATCATCAAATATGGCCACCATTACTAAAAATAGAAAAACATTCAGACAACTTTTTCACAAAAACCACTTACAGAATTTAACACAATTTTTACCAAAGGCATGCTGGCATAAGGATCTGTCCAGATTGTTCAAATGATGCCAATTCACCAACTACTATGGCCACCATTACTAAAAATAGAAGAACCTTTGAATGACTTCATCTGAAAAGTGTTCAAGAGAGTTTGCCCAAATTTGATAGCATGCTGGCATAAAGGTTTTTCACATTTGTTCTAATGATACTTATTTGCCATCAAATATGGCCATTATTGTTAAAAATACAAACAACTTTAAACAACTTCTCAAAGAGCGCTCAAAAGAATTTGATCAAATTTTACAGCAAATTAGCATGAAGTCCTTTGTGCACATGATGCGAATCCACCATCAGATATGGCCATGGTTACTAAAAAGAGGAAAATAACTTCTCAAAAAACACTCAGCAGAATATGACAGAAAACATCTTGGCATGAAGGGCTTTTAGTTTTTAGCTCTACTAGTCATAAACCAGAAGAGCTTATGCTCCTAAATTACTTCGAGGATAGACATGAAACTTTACTCACACATTTGTCCCAAGGTCAGGTTGGTTCCAGATGAAAATGGTGCTATCCAATCTTGTTATTACTAATCCTCCTGAATGAATGGTTATATCAACAAAGGGTTTTCACTAAAAGACTTCTTACGATGTCTAGTTTTTCCTCAGTGAAAATGGTGCTGATCTGACCTCCAATATGGCCACAATGGTAGCTACCTTGAAAATCTTGTTACCACTACTCTTTCTGGGGTTTTCATCAGAAGACTTATGGTTTTTAGTTGGTCCTAAATCAAAACGGTGCTGATCTGGCCTCAAATAATGCTGCCATGGTGAAAATCTTATCACTTCACTTAGATGGATAGTTGATGCAACATGGTTTTCACCAAAAGATTTCTTATGATATCTAGTTGGTTCTAAATAAAAATGGTGCTGATCTGACATCCAATATGTCCACCATGGCAGACATCTTAAAAATATTGTTATTGCTATTCCTCATAAACAGAAAGTCATATTGACATTGGGTTTTAACCAGAAGACTTCTTGTGAATTCTGGTTGGTCCTAAATGAAAATTCTGCCAGTCTGACATCCATTATGGTTGCCACAACAGCCATCTTGAAAATCTTGTTGTCACTATGCCCCTGAAGAGATGTCAATATTTACATTGGATTTCCACACAAACAAAAATCTAACGGTGTCTGATTGGTCTCCCAATTGAAAAAGGTGCCGATCTGACATCCAATATGACTGCAATGGCAGTTAATTTGAAAATCTTGTTATCACACAAGAATATCAGAGATGGTTTCAGTACTCACCAGTTAAAATGAAGAAACATTCTGTTCTTGTATAGTGTCCTGAAAATTCTTTTCACACAGTAGAGTGTCAGTCCCTGCAAGAAATTGTTTACAAATGATACTGATCCATCACCAGATACAGCCACCATTACTAAAAGTGGAAAAATCTTTAAATGACTTCTCAAAAACAGCTCAGTAAAATGTAAACATTTTAAACGAAAGCATCCTGTCATTAGGGGTTGTTAATTTACTTAAAATTAAAAAATCTTCAAACAAGTTTTCTAAATAAATCCCCCAACAGAATTTGACTGAAAGCCCCCTGGCATAAAGGGCTTTTATGTTTATATAGATTATTCCAATCTGCTATCAAATATGGCAGCCATTACTCAAAAAGAGAACATTCACATGACTTCTCAGAAACCTCTCAACAGAATTTGAACAAAATTGTCAAAAAGCATCCTGGCATAAACGACTTTCAGATTTGTACAAATGATAACAATATACCATCAATGGCTGCCATTACTATAAATAGGAAAACTTTTAAATATCTTTATCTCAAGAAGCCATTCAGCAGAATTTGACCAACTTTGACCAAAAGCATCCAGGCATAAAGTTTTTTTTTATGTTCTGGCAAATGATACTAACTTACCATCAAATATGGATGAAATAGAAAGAATAATAATAATAATTAAAAACTAATTATGAGGGTATCTCACTTACATAATAGAACTAATCTACCTTGAGGCCCCTTCATTGTCCTTAGCTCCCATTTCATCAGCATGATGTAACCAATAATGTGTTAAAAGTGCCATTAAAACCAACCAAAGAAAAAACAAAATCTTGAGGCTTTCTTAAAGATATATATATATATATATATATATATATATATATATATATATATATATATATATATATATATATATATATATATATATATATACAAGTTAAAGACACAAACTAATTAACTACCCAGGTTCAGTTGTATACACACTTACAGACTAAACTATACCCAATGTTCACTAGTCAAAATTAAACTCGTGCATAAGAAAAGATGAACCTTGAAACAATTATTTTCATAACATATGTGATCAAAAGCATTGAAAACATTTTCTTCAGAAACCATTGAAGTGACCCAGATTTATTGGTCAACTGCTGTTGTATTTCACTGTTAAGCAGATGTCAGCCAGGTGAGCAATCTCTGGTCCACTGGACCTATTATTAGATTCAAAGAATATTTGGTATTTCCTTTCTTTTTAGGATTAAGAGCTGGGAGAGGATGTATAGGGACAATATCAGCGAACTAGCCTTGGACTTGCTGCGAGAAGTCTGCAATGTGGCACTTAGCATCTGCTCTGAGGTAATACACAAGCGTGCAGTGGAACATGTTATTATTGCACAGGCCCCTTAGTGACTCTTTGGAACCTTTAAGATCTTTATTTTGAGTGGCAAGTCTTCAAACGCAACCATTTTGTTGGTTTTTCAACATAATGTACTACAAAATTTACTGTAGTAGGATTGGACAACGATTCTCTCAACTTGTATAATCTTTAGATGCTAGAAGGTCATCATCTTCTTTGTCCCACCTACAAATTATAGGTGTGATACAGGTATCACTTTAATTCAGTGATTACAACATTTAGTATAGGTGAAAAATGGCAGCAGAGATGAAGAGAAGAGCAGGATGCAGACAATTTGTGAGGAAAACTTGTGTTTATGGTTATTGTTTTGGCCAGAAATGTTGAAGGAATTCAAGGTTCTGGAATATCAAGAATGGATTCACCATTTATTCTTGTTGGACCTTAATTGTTACTGACTGTACAGGTATAATGTAACCATTTGCATGGGTTGGCATCTCGGATCAAATAATGAAAAGGAAAAAGCTTATACAGTTTTGATGATTGTAATAAAAGTCCTATGATAGTCAACTAAAAGTATACAAGACCTCAGGAAATTTTTAGTGCATTATGACACACTGTAAATCAGCTGAGCCGACTTTCTTTTGCAGAAAAATGCTTTGATCTCATTAATTGTGTAAATCTGAGAAAATCAACTCACCAACATACAGTTTTCTTTGTGTCTTTGATAAGTGGAGTCTGTTGTCTTGAACCTTTGCAAATTTGATGAATTTTTATACAAAAGGTGGAGCGTATTATGTTATAACATTGTCCATATGTATGTACAAACATCTGTACATCTGTTACCTTTTTCGTTTTGTACAATAATTTTAGCTTTACGCCCTCTACCTTTACCAAACTTTGTGGATGGCTTGCACTTGGGGTAAGGAGGAAACTTGTTAATTTTGAGGTCAAGGTCACTGAAAGAAGATACCTGGACCAAACTTTGTGGTTGGCTTGCACTTGCAATAAGGAAGAAGCGTATTGATTTAGGGGTCAGAAAGTATAATGTTAAGGTCACTGGCTGAAAAATGGTTTCTGTATGAAAACGTCAGTTCTTAAACATGTACCTACACCAAAGTTTGTGAATGGCTTACACTTCGGGTAAGATAGAAGCATACTGAGTTTGGAATCAAGGTCAATGTTACTGAAAGAAGAAAAATGGTCTCTGCACAATAACATTAGTTTTACATCACAAACCTAAACCAAACTTTGTGGATGGCATGCACTTGGGATAAGGAAGAAGCTTCTCAATTCGGGGATCAGAAGATCAAAGGTCAAGATCACTGGCTGACAACAAGACAAATGGTTTCAATATAATAACTTTAGTTCTACATATGAGATATGTTGTAAGCTTTGTGGCTGGAATGCCCTTGGAGTAAGGAAGAAGTCTATTGATATGTGGGTCTAAGGGTCAAAGATCAAGGTTACTGTAGCAGAAAAATTCTTTTGGAACGAAATCTTAAGTTCTCAACCATGTACCTTCACCAAAGTTTGTGAATGGCTTTCACTTTTGGGATAGAAAGAAACCTATTTATTTGGGAATCAAAAGGCCAAGGTCACAGTGACTGAAAGGAGAAAAATGTTTTTTGTATCATAGCTTTACTTGTAGACAACATTAATTGACCAGAGTTTGCGGACTTTGTGGATGGCTTGCACATTGTGTAAGAAAAAGTCTATACATGTGGGATGTTTAAAGGTCAGAGGTGGAGGTCATGTTAAATGTAATAAGGAAATGATGATTTCTGCACAGTAAATTTAGTTCTATACCACATACCTTGATCAGAACTCAAGGTCATTGAGACCCATTGGTCAGTAATCTTCAGAGTCAACCATGCCCTACTAGTGCCTACATAAAAGGCTATTAAACATGTGATGGACATATAATGTACCATTCATGGTACTCTTGTTAAATATTTGTGCAGATATTATTTTATGGACAATTTGTGACAGGGTACCTTTTCCCATACTTTTGTAATTTTTTTTACCCTTACTTGGGTATAGATTTTTACCCTTTCATGAGTAAAGCTTTTTACCCTTACTTGGGAATAGATTTTTACCCTTACATGGGTATAAATTTTTACCCTTACTTGGGTATAGATTATTACCCTTACTTGTGTATAGATTTTTACCCTTACTTGGGTATAGATTTTTACCCTTACTTGGGTATAGATTTTTACCCTTACATGGGTATAGATTTTTACCCTTACTTGAGTAAAGATTTTTACCCTTACTTGGGTATAGATTTTTACCCTTACTTGTGTATAGATTTTTACCCTTACATGGGTATAGATTTTTACCCTTACATGGGTATAGATTTTTTCCCTTACTTTGGTATAGATTATTACCCTAACATGGGTATAGATTTTTACCCTTACATTGGTATAGATTTTTACCCTTACCTGGGTATAGATTTTTACCCTTACCTGGGTATAGATTTTTACCCTTACTTGGGTATAGATTTTTACCCTTACATGGGTATAGATTTTTTCCCTTACTTTGGTATAGATTATTACCCTAACATGGGTATAGATTTTTACCTTTACATGGGTATAGATTTTTACCCTTACATGGGTATAGATTTTTACCCTTACTTGTGTATAGATTTTTACCCTCACTTGGGTATAGATTTTTTTCCCTTACTTTGGTATAGATTATTACCCTTACATGGGTATAGATTTTTACCCTTACATGGGTATATATTTTTACCCTTACATGGGTATAGATTTTTACCCTTACTTGGGTATAGATTTTTACCCTTACATGGGTATAGATTTTTACCCTTACATGGGTATAGATGTTTACCCTTACTTGGGTATAGATTTTTACCCTTACATGGGTATAGATTTTTACCCTTACATTGGTATAGATTTTTACCCTTACATGGGTATAGATTTTTACCCTTACTTGGGTATAGATTTTTACCCTTACTTGGTTATAGATTATTACCCTAACATGGGTATAGATTTTTACCCTTACATGGGTATAGATTTTTACCCTTACATGGCTGTAGATTATTCAAGTAAGAATAGTGCAAGAAAATGCACACCTACCTATACATTTTAAAGTGATTTTGGATTGCTTGGACTTGTAGCTATGAAAAAAAATCAGTTTCCAAAAGTTAAATACTTCTAACATTTCATAAACAATTATCCTTGAAGGCAGTTATAGGGGGATTGTATCATAGAATTGTTAATGGGTGAGACAGTATTCTACAGAACCATTGTGTTATATAAACACAAAGAATTGTTTCATTTTGTGTACCGTATGTACTCGTGTATAAGCATATACCAACTGCATAGACACAGATCTGCTGTTGCATAATGAGCTGGCAGATCTGGGTCTATGCAGTTTTTAAGGACTAATCAGTAAAACAAACAACATGGACCCTGATCTGCTGGTACATTATGCAACGGCAGATCAGGGTCTGTGATGTTTGCATTTTGACCCAAATTTTACATGAGTATATACGGTAAATTATTTTGTATAGGATTGGTTACTCGTTATATTTCTGTTATCATGAACAATAGCTCTTTGCTCCATTTTGCATTCAACTAACCAATGATTGTTCTCTGAATTTATTAACTTGATCCTCAACATCACAAATTATAATGATTGAACTACATTGGGTCAGTACGGTACATACTCACTTATAAGTCAGGTCCAACTACAAACAACACAGACCCTGATCTGCCATCGCATAATGCACCAGCAGATCAGGGTCTGTTTTGTTCTATTGATTACTCCTAAGAAACTGCAAAGACTCAGATTTGTTGTGCATTGTGCGATGGCAGATCTGGGTCTACAAAGTTTGCAGTTGGGTCTGATTTATACACAAGTATAGATGGTAATTAAAGTTTAGAAAGACCCCTATATCATTGTTTTTCCACACCCATAGAGTATTTGTCTCTTAGAGAACTCACCTGTGCTTGCTGTATTTTCATTTCACCTATTATTTTCCAAATAGGAGCTCAGTAAATACCTGCCCCAGTTAATTAGCAACCTGATACCTGTAGCAGAGAGGATGGGAGGTGAAGGTGAACAAGTGAGTTTATCTATATATAATTCCAGTTGTTATGAATTGTCTGAGTTTTCTGTAATGTGATTGGATATAAATTGTCGTGTGATACTGATCTGGATATTTTTTTACACATCAGTAAATTCTGGGGACTTCTTTCAGTTTCCAATCAGTTTCCTGTGCACTTTGGGTAAAGCTTTGTCTATACCAACTCCTTACACCATAATAATAACAACAAGCCCCACCCCACCCCCATGACTTCGGATCCAAATTTACAACACCAGAAAAAAATTGCAGATTAGATGTTAAATGTGTAATCACACAGTCCTTCCTGCACTCCAACACTCACCTCTGTAGCCGTATAAAACATACGGCAGGCTTTATGAGCAGCCACTCAACATTCATAAATTACTACATTTTTGCTCTCACAATATGTTTCACCAGCTGTTACTGAAGGTCATGGTCATATAATATGAGTGCAGGAGATCTCACAAAAAATGGACATGATTTTGGTTTTTGAAAAACTGAAATGCGTAGAAGACAAAAATGCTAAAACAACAGGTGCCAGACACACACTTAATGTTGAAAAAAAGCAATAGTCTGGTTAAAAAAGCAACAACAAAATCATACTGAGAGACAAAATTCCTCAGATCACTGCTATGACCTGCTCTGATACTCTTCCCTATTTATAATACTATATAAGAATTGATGACCATTGGCTAGCCAAGACGGGTCTAGGTATTCTGGTACATTGTGAGGAGAACTATGAGCTACCTACAATTGAATGCTCTGTTGATCAAATCCACTGACCTGACAACAGAAGGAGAAAAATTGGAATTATAAGGATTAAATGATCATGATTGGGTATTTATTAAAGTCTAAATTGTTACTAAATCACTCACAAAGTTAACATAAAATGCTTCAAACTTTATTTACTTTGTAAGCAGGTAAAAAAATTACTCTTCAATATATACGCAACCATGGTCATTTGATCCTATAGTATTTGTAGAAGCTTGGTCAAAATAATGTAGCAGAAAATGATTCTATCCATAGCTACGGTAGTTTATGGTCAAGTTTATGTACTGATAACATTAGTATAGATGCATTTAATATTAGATAATTGAAGAACAACAAAGTTTTCTCTTTACACATCAATACAAATCTCAATATACTCATTCTCTTTACACATCAATACAAATCTCGATATACTCATTCTCTTTACACATCAATACAAATCTCGATATACTCATTCTCTTTATACATCAATACTAATCTTGAGATACTGTATATACTCGATTATAAATTGACTCGACTATAAGTCACACACACACACCCTCCTCCCCCCCCCCTCCACATTTTTTTATGGCTGCAAAAAGCTAATTTCTCTTTGACTCTCCTATAAGTTGAGGTGTTTTTACAAATCAAATCCATCTGCAAGGGGTGACATGTCGCGGGTGAGTCTGAGTTGCACTTTGGAAAAATAAACAAGCCAGACTGAATAGATAGATAGACAGACAGACAGATAGATAGGATAAATAAAGACAAAACTAATGTAGAATAAATACATTATTGAGTTGAATATGTACAAATAAATTGTCCATCTTCATGTAATGAAATCCATAATGCTTAACATTTGTAGTCCATTTATAAGATAAATCCATGCATTGGATTATAGGTCACATACAGGTATAAAAATGGTAGTCCAGAATGATGCGATTCACAATATCTCGTAAAATATTATTTCCAAAAGTCTTATAAATAAACAATTAATGTAAAGTCCACATCTTTGTGATTCATAGTATCCTATAAATGTCACTGTCTAATGTCATTTGGTTCAAAGCCCAAGAATCCATCCTCATTGTCAGAGGTACCAAATAAAGTTCTGAATTCCTCCACTGTCATCTGGTTGTTGTAAACATTGTCTGACTCTGATTCCTTGGCTGATTCATTGTCCGACTGATTCTTTATCTTTACTATCATCTGCGGGTGCTCCAGTGTTGGTCTTGTCTCATATGAAATCATTGAAGAGTTTGTCGTCCTCCATCCCATCCATTGCATTCGAAATACCACATTTCTCAATTGATTTGACCACCATCTCAATTGAAATTTCATCCCATGCAGATACCCACTGAGTTACTAACTCAATCCCTGGACGTTTCAGATTTCCTGCCTTTGTCAATTCTTTGGGCCCATCTACAATCCACTTGTGCGACAGTCTACGCATATTTGCCTTAAAAGGCTTGTTTAGGCAAACATCCAGTGGTTGCAGTACAGACGTGGTGCTGCCAGGGATCAGAGCTTGTTATATTCTATGTTGACGCAACTTCTGTTTCACAGACTGAATTAAATGTGCCCGAAACATGTCCCACAAAAGCAGTGCCTTATGTTTCAACAATGCGCCTGGTCTGGCGTTCCATACTTTTTCAATCCAGACCAAACGAATTGCCTCATCTACCCATCCCTTAGGGATAACGGTTACAACCGCTCCATTTGGCATCTTTTCTTTTGGTATAGTCTTGCATTTAAACACAAGTAGTGGCATTAGTTTCGTACCATTTGCTAAACAATTTAATACTACTGTGAAATGTTGTTTCTCTTTTCCCAAAGTCCTTATAGTCACTGTTTTGTCTCCAACTGGGTGTACAGTTGAATTTCCTGGCATATAAAAAAACAACGGAGTTTCATCCATATTCAGAGATGCTGCCAGGCCGCGGGATCGCGGGTTTCTCGCAACAACAATCGCTAGTCATGCAACTTCTAAAAATCAATGGGGGAAAAGTCACGCAAGTTACTTGCGGTCCCCGCAATTATTTTTTACCCAATGCGTGCTTTTTTTTTTTTTTTTTTTTTTAAACACAAAAATCAAAAATAAACGTTTTTCAAATTAAATTTTGGTCGTCCATTTTACCAGTGATCTCAATCAGGCTATACTGAGGTAGATTTAGTGTTTGAATACAAGCATCTGTATGATTGAGATCTGCTGCGGTTTTTGCAGAAACACTCCAGGGGTTCCGATTTAATTGTCTCCTAGAAGGGTATAACAAATTGATCCATCGATCAGCCATAACTGAAATTTATAGAGTGTAAGAAGCATGGAGTTTCATGAATGTCAAAACGGAAGATAACCGATTTCTTTACGGTAAGATCGTCTGCTACGGTCGATACTATAGAGCAAGAGGAAAGCTCTCGTGTTCTGACGCGAACTGAAGATGTCACACAAACCGATGACAATGAAATAGCCAGCACCTCATCCACAGGGCACGTGGAAGAGGAACCGGAGGCCGAGAAAAAGAGAAAAAAGGAACCGAAATTCCAAGATAAGTGGTTGAGTACCTACAACTGGTTAAGGAAAGAACCAAACGGAGGGATTCATGTGTTTTGTGTCGAGAATATAAGAAAGATAATCCATTTACTACTGAAAATGGTTGCAAAAATTTTCGAACATCAACTTTGACACGGCATATGGAATCGGCAGATCATGTCCAAGCACTTAGGGAAAGTGTAATGCAGAAAGAATTCCAGTCTGCAGCGGTAACTGCAGTTTAAAAAATGCGGGAAAAAAGAGATGCTATCATTTGTGCCATACGAACAGCATATTACATTGACTATGAGAGCCTGCCAATTGCAAAATATTCTAGTTTGATTGAGTTGCAGAAATTGAAGCATTACAGTCCTTAAGGTCAGGGGATAATGCACACTATGAATCTCGCAGCACAGGGGAAGAATTCATCGACACTTTTGCGGATTTAATCACAGCAGATCTTGATAAGAAAATGCAGTCTAGTGAATTTATCACTGTTATGATAGATGAAAGCACTGACATTTCTGTCAATAAAAAGCTTGTTGTATATGCAAAAGTGGTTAGTGATGATTTAAATGTACTAACCCTTTTTCTTGGAAACTTGCATGTGAATGAGGTACATGTGACAGCAGATGTTCTCTTCACTGAACTGGAGAATTTTTTGAAGAAAAGAAGTGTGTCTTTCAATAAGATTTTAAGGTTTGGTAGTGATGGTGCCTCCATTATGACTGGCAAAAAAACAAGTGTTGCAACTCGGTTCAAAGAAAAGAATCCCCATCTTATTTCCGTACACTGTATGGCACATAGGTTAAACCTATGTTCTTCCAAGACTGCAGAGGAGGTAGCTTTCTTAAATGAAACCTTTCAAAATGTTTTGAAGGAATTATTCAGATATTTTAAGAAGTCATCTTCAAGGACAGCTGAACTAAAACAAATTCAAAATGTATTGGACTCGGATGAATATTCTATGAAAGAAGTAGTTGAAATTCATTGGATGGCATTCTACAGTGCATTATATGCAGTGTACCATTCATGGAAGCCTCTGGTGTGCTACTTTGAAAAACACAAAAAGGACAGCAAAACATGTGCATATATGTATGAGAATCTTACACACTATAAGTTTGTTGCCATGCTTTATTTTCTGCTGGACATTATATCATCTTTGGCATCTGTCATCATAACATTTCAGAAGCAGCAAATGGATATATCTGCAGTGAAACCTGTTTTGGATGGGTTTTATACTGCTGCCCAGAGAGCTAAAGAAGGGAAAAGCCATTATCAGACTCTGTTTTTAAATGAACTTAAGATGGAGGCTGCTGGTAAATGTGCTTCTATAAAGGGTGTTAAGCTTTGAACAAAAGAAGGTGAAACAGAAAAGGACCAGAAGGAAGTAAGCAAAGAAATTAATCAGGCCAAGAAAGATTTTTGTGATAAGCTTGTAGATCAAATGAAAAGAAGATTTCCAGCAGAACATACAACAATAGCCACAAGTTTTGCAGCTTTGGGACTAAAAAATCTGTCATTTCTTTCTAAAGAAGAGGTTGCTGATCATGGCCTAACTGAAATGGAGACTCTAATACAACATTTTGGAGAGGACAAGAAAATTTGTAATGTAACCAGTAAAGCTCTTGTTGATGGTGCTGCAACCTTGGCTGAATACAGTCTTGCAAAAAATGTGATCCTACAACAGAAATATCCCAGGGACAAAATGATCGAGTTGTGGAAAATTATGTTCGAATATCATGAAGACCAGTTCCCAAATTGTTTAAATTGGCCAAATTAGCAGTGGTTCTCCCATTACAAACAGCAGATTGTGAGAGGGGATTTAGTTCACAAAACAGAATTCACACTGCTCTAAG
The DNA here is from genome assembly GCA_029931535.1 of Margaritifera margaritifera. Classification (NCBI taxonomy): domain Eukaryota; kingdom Metazoa; phylum Mollusca; class Bivalvia; order Unionida; family Margaritiferidae; genus Margaritifera; species Margaritifera margaritifera. The sequence continues at coordinate 993,029 of JAQPZY010001423.1, read as the reverse complement.
GAATAGGTTAACATCAGAAACTGTGAATAAACTGATGACTATTCAGATACAAGGGGGTCATATTAATGATTTTCAGTTTCCAAAGGCTTTGAAGAAGTGGAGTGATAAGAAACAGAGAAGAATATTTACCAACTCAGCAAATTGAATTAGGTATGCAGATATCTTATATATTTGATATCAAAGAAGTGATAAAAAGTCATTAAATGTTTGCTTTAAATTAGGCATGCATATACCTTAAAATAATATTGTCACCCATCAGCTACTATTCGGCATTGTCCCCCCTCCCCCTTCCCATGATCCCCCCCCCCTCTAGATGTAAGTGTGGGGGACCTCCCCCTCTTAAGAAAATTTCTGGCAGCATCTCGGCATATTTTCTATGTGTGCCAGATCAAAATCATTCTGTTTCCTCCTGTTGATAACAAATGTTAAAAAACTATCTTGGCAGTAGAAAGTCGCTTCAATCTAATGGTGTTTCTAGTGACTGCATACCCATTTTGATGCTGTTCTAGAACTCACTCGTTGAAATTAAACTCCCAGTTTGCATAAGGGCTTTTCATTATTTGAATTTTCTTCATATGCCTGGCACTATCACCTATAACTGACTTTTTCTTGCACCAGTCATGCACCTGTTTCTCCAACACACCAAATTCACAGTCTGCAGCGCAATTGATATTTTTCTCTGCAGAGTCTAACTTTTAACTCCATCGTACGCATTATGTTTTTTCCCCATATTGGTGAAAGTACCTAAGTTGAGCAATTCATAATGTATGATATCTAAGTGACAATGTACACAGTAACTGACAGAATACTGATGATTCATAAACTTGGACCATTATTTATGTATAGACTGAGCTTGGGCTCTGTAAGAGACACTTTGATCATACAGTCTTCGAAATCTCATTCAAGGATCGCCACAACTGAACAGGTATCAGTTACATGGTATGATCATAGGGACTCAACATGGCATAGAACAAGGATCAAATTCACAGTGCAATCAAAGGATTGTCCACTGGGGAAACAAAGCAGTGCTGCTTTTACAGGCTAAGGAATTAAAGTCAGATTTTTCAAAATATCAGCGCAGTTAAAGGATTATGAACTGGGAAAACCAAGCAAGTTCTGCCTTTACAAGCTAAGGGAGTTAGGTAAGATTTTTTTTTTTAATTTTACCTCGCACTTATAAGACAACCCCTACTCTGCAATAATAAAATTTTTAGTAAAAAAGGTCAACTTGTAAGCGAGTACATATGGTATTCATTTGCATTACATATCAATACAAATCTGGATAGACTTGTACCTGCCATAACACGACGTGTCATGCTAAAAACATGATTTTTTAATCCCCCCCACACACACACACACACACACGGTCATGTTACATAAAACATGATTTTCAGTAATGTTAGAATTTTTTAAAAAAGCAGCAGAGAGATTGAGAGACCTTTCTTTACCACCACGAAATATGCCCCTAACCTGCAGCCTGAAACGGTTAACAATCCTGCTTACTGATCATGTAATGCTATTCTGGGGGGTTGTTCATACAGTACAGCTCACATGATTTTTCGGAACCCCACGCATCGCGGTGGGGGTGGAGAGTGAGTGGAGAGGATTAAGAAAAACCCCTCCACCATCACTCCACGCGTCCTGACGGAGTAGTCGCGGAGAATAGCCCTGCACACCACGCTCCCTCGCGGAGTCGCATCCGATCACCACCGCGGAGTGGACGTGGTTTCGATAATATGGGCGTGGTGTACTGTTTATCATCCATGCAAGCAGAGGTTGAGACGGGAGGGGGGGGGCACCGATTTATCTACATCGTTATCCCTCTGGGGAGCAATTTGCTAACTTTTTGATACTGAAAAAAACGTAGTAATTCAGTTAATTATAAATATTTCCTTGTCCTAACGAAGATAATGTATGATACATAGTGCCAAATCATATTTTAGATGATGATAATGTAATGGCAATGCCTCGCAAACTGTATTAATACTACATTTTGCGCAATGAATCTAATTTTTTTTTTCTTCAATACTATGTTATAGGAATCTAAACATGCATTCATATCCTTATTTCTTTTTCAGTAAACGCAATACAAAATTGTAAAGATTATATGAATGTCAGTGATATTGTACTACCTGCAATGAAAAGAACGATAAACATCAAACAAATTAATAACAAAGCTGCAGTCATACCTGACTGAAGTGAAACAAAATCGCACAAGTTCCGATGGTTATTCCATGCATGAGTAATCATTCACATATTGTACGTTTTTTCCTGACATCCAATCGCTTAAATAAAGTATTATTAAGATTTCACATCGTTATTTTATTTTAAACTGTACTATTTTGCATTAATGACCAAAGTAGCGGTTTTTTAAAAAATCACAAATGGCCGCAAAAGGTCATCCTAGATACATGTAGCTGACACGTGCAAGCACAAGAGAAGCCATCAGGACTGCTGATATTGACGTGTTAATTTCATGTGCTAACTGTTAACCTAAAGTACATTGATCTGACAAACTTGCGCATCAGATGAAATTAATGTTTAACTTTTTCTTTTCTTTTCGTTTTCCTATTGCATAATACAGAAAAATAAGGTGAATAATTTTAGATCATTAACTCTTCTTAGTAAAGCCCCCCCCCCCTCTCTCATAAAATATGGAATCCAAATCACTACTGCACAAGTTATCGTAAACTGAAATGTGGAAAAGTTTGCAAGTGGTAAGAAAAGTAATACTGTACTAGACATTATAGCGCAATAGAGGGGGAAAAAAAGAAACAAATTTTCCCGTCGGTGGTTGCAAACTCGCGACCTCGTGCTCCAATATCAATATGTGTGTGTAACACACACTCTTATCCATTTGGCCAAAGTAACTGTAGCTGTAAAGCAATATACCATATACAGAAACATGCCAAACACTATTCAAAGAAATTAGTTTATTTCTTGTCTCAATAAGCAACCGCTCCAAAGTCACAAAGATAAAGCTGCATACATTAATATCTGCGTACAAATAATTATAAGAAATAGATCAATATTACGATTGGGTTACTGACATATCATTTCCATAAGATTTACTATTTTTCGATGATGATAAAAAAAATCTTTTTTATACTTTCCTCTTACAAAAATGAGCAAATATTAGGAAACATGCTGAGCATCAGATGAAATTAATCTTTAACTTTTTCTTTTCTGTTCGTTTTCCTATTGCATAATACAGAAAAATAAGATGAATAAGTTTAGATCATTAACTCTTCTAGGTAAAGTCCCCCCCCCCTCTCTCTCTCTCTCTCTCTCATAAAATATGGAATCCAAATCACTACTGTACAAGTTATCGTAAACTGAAGTCTGGAAAAGTTTGCAAGTGGTAAGAAACAGAAACACGCTCAATAACCTAAGGCTCTAACAGTCACAAACAGGAAACTGCATTCTTTAATATCTGCGTAAAAATAATTAAAAAAGTATATTTTATTTTTATATTTTCGCCGTTGGAAAGTGAGCAAATAATAGGATACACGTGGAAATTAAAATCTCTGAACATCTCAGATTTTAGAATTTTCCATATTATTTTTCATTTCGGTAATAAGCTGAGTTCAGATTAATTACTAACAATTATCAAACTTCCGTTCTTAATGGCGGGACCATAAATGCGGCTATAAAGTACAACGCGCTTAGTCAGATGGCTTCTTGTAATAAAAAAACATGGTTCCCAAGCTGAAACTTACATCATCCTTTGATGCAAACCCTTGTTAATATTTTACAACATTGTTCACAATGGTCACTGCCTTGATTTCTGTAGAACATCCGCTGAAGTCAAGTCTTTATTAGGGAGAGACAATTGAATTTTCCAATGGTGGTGGGGGGGGGGGGAATGCATGAAAACAATTGTCTTTCTCTGATTTTTGTAACAGACGTTACTCCGTTCCATATTTCACTTAAAATAAATAAATACTGTGATGAAAGAACAAAAAATATCCCGGTCGAAAAAAAAAACAACATATAAACCCCGTATATTAAATGGTCAGTCCCTTACACATGCAGTCATAATATTCAGCCTCGTGACTCTACTATTACTGCTTAAAGACTAAGCACCCGGTTTGCATTTCAGTGTAAATTCAGTGTTTTAGGTTTGTTGTTGTGGGGGGGGGGGGGGGGGTAAGCAGAAGCGGATGTCAATTTGGATATTAATTGTCCATATCTCAGAGAATTACTTTCCTTTGGAACAAAATGATAAATTTATTCTGCTTGAGAGGCTCAGCAATGTGTACTTCTCGTCAATTCAGTGCATAAGTTTGTTCATATTTCTTTGAAATAAATTAAAATCATAAACTTATTGCAAAAGAAGTCGATCAACCTTTTATAAACAGTAATGTGTACTGAATATACAAGACTTTTGAAATTATTTTTTTATTGTCCAAATATATGATCGAAATAAAAACGACTGATTCTTCAGATGGTATCCAGTTGTAAATCAATCTTGACGTCTCAGTCTTTCCATAGGTGGTCTTCATTCATTGGCTGTTCAGATGTCAATCAGTAATGTCGACTAGCCCCTCCACGGTGGAGTTTATATCGGCATGCCTGCCGAAATGCGGTGGTGATTTGTAGGTATTTATGCCAATTTATGCCTCCACCGCGGAGTGCTATCGCGGAGCTAGAGTGGAGGGGATTAAGTACCCCACCCCGATGCGTGGGGTTCCGAAAAATCACGTGAGCTGTACTGTACAGTTGATTGTAATAGAGGCAATTAAAAGGTACGACAGTCAGAGATAAACAACCACCAATTCAAAGATTACCTAATTGGCTGACAATAGCTAGGGTGATGTTCTGTTATGTCCTTTAAGCACTGCTGTGGGAGATTGAACAAGGCTAATTTGCATTGGTAAAATACACCAAGTGGAACAACCAAATTCGTTTGAAGTTATGTAAATCAAAGAGATGCATGTTGAAGAACAAAAGTTATGATGCATCAATGCCTTGGATGAGAATGTTTAAGCCATCTTTATTAAAGATTATTGGCAAGTTCGTGATCAGCGGCAACATTTCTTCGATGTTGGATTACTCTATATATGAAATGCAATGCATGATTATTTTGGTTGTCAGAATAGTAGTCAGATTCGTTTTTTAAGGCAAAATGTTGAAGTGCAGCTTTGATTCAGGGAAGGATGAGTCATCTGCCACACGAGCAACTCCCAGCAAAACTAAATTTAAGCACAGCAGCAACTGGGAGTATTTTATTCTTTGCACATACTGCAAACACCATATTGACAGTAGTCATTCTTGAGTGTATGACATCTATCAACATAGCAACACTGTCTAGCATTGGAACAATGCATGAATGCAGGGCTGAATCCCAAAAGTAACTACTATGTTTAAGCAATCATCTACAGACCATGTCACAAAAGCAGAAGTACTTTTCTGCATTTTCATTACAGATGTAGAGAGATCATTTTATATGCTGAGCAAAATTCAACAAGATCTTGGAGGATGTTGAACAGCAGTACATGGAAGTCTCTAATGAGTGCAAAGATGAACACAAATGACACTTGCATTACCTTCAAACTCCTTACTGAATTATTGAAAGCAGCAAATACTGCATCTAATTAAGACTGTATTCCACTGTCCAACGGATTTTAAAGACAGAAACTGTGTGTATTTTTTTATTTAATGTCTGTGTGGTTGTGGTTATATGAGTGTGGGGACGTGTGTGTATGCATGTGGTGATATTTTACAAGGCTAAGTCTACCAACTATTTTTTGTTTGTAAGTGTATTAAATGCTTCATAGAAAACAGACGTTATTTCTTTTATTCAGATGTGAATTTCCAGTTATTTTGTATAGGCTTACATGAGTAAATAAGCTATTCTGAATTGTACAACATTGCTTTCTTGGGTAATGTACACTGACCCCTCCCTTTGGACCTCAAAACACTCTTTTCGAGTCTCAGAAACCCAACCCCCCAACTCGGTCTGGGAGGTTGGAAGGTATGTATACTCATTCTTTTATATACTGAAACCAGTCAATTCAAACAGCTGTAGGATAAAAAAGAAAAAATCTTTTTGAAATAGGGTTGAAATATCAAGGGTCTGAGAAAATCTTTTTGAAATAGGGTTGAAATATCAAAATTCTGAGAAAATCTTTTTGAAATAGGGTTGAAATATCAAGGGTCTGAGAAAATCTTTTTGAAATAGGGTTGAAATATCAAGGGTCTGAGAAAATCTTTTTGAAATAGGGTTGAAATATCAAGGGTCTGAGAAAATCTTTTTGAAGTAGGGTTGAAATATAAAGGGTCTGAGAAAATCTTTTTGAAATGGGGTTGAAATATCAAGGGTCTGAGAAAATCTTTTTGAAATGGGGTTAAAATATCAAGGGTCTGAGAAAATCTTTTTGAAATAGGGTTAAAATATCAAGGGTCTGAGAAAATCTTTTTAAAATAGGGTTGAAATATAAAGGGTCTGAGAAAATCTTTTTGAAATAGGGTTAAAATATCAAGGGTCTGAGAAAATCTTTTTGAAATAGGGTTAAAATATCAAGGGTCTGAGAAAATCTTTTTAAAATAGGGTTGAAACATAAAGGGTCTGTGAAAATCTTTTTGAAATAGGGTTGAAATATAAAGGGTCTGTGAAAATCTTTTTAAAATAGGGTTGAAATATAAAGGGTCTGAGAAAATCTTTTTAAAATAGGGTTGAAATATAAAGGGTCTGAGAAAATCTTTTTAAAATAGGGTTGAAATATCAAGGGTCTGAGAAAATCTTTTTAAAATAGGGTTAAAATATCAAGGGTCTGAGAAAATCTTTTTAAAATAGGGTTGAAATATAAAGGGTCTGTGAAAATCACTTTAAAATAGGGTTGAAATATAAAGGGTCTGAGACATTTTTGAGCACATAAAAGAAGCAACATAAAAGGGAAATAGTTTTTTTTATTGTAGTTAAGGGCCCTAGATGTTACTACCACATGTGTGAAAGAAGTCTCATAAAAATTAAAAAACCATCAGTCAGTTAAGTGATTTTTGATGGGGTACATAGTTTCCAAGTATAGCAAACATTTTAATGGTTACCTGAATTCTAGCTGTGGAATATTTTAATTTCTACCTGTATTCTAGCTGAGGAATATTTTTATTTTAATTGCTACCTTTATTATAGCTGTGGAATATTTTATTGGTACCTGAATTCTAACTGGAATAGTTTAATTGGTGCCTGCATTCTAGCTATGGAATATTTTTTATTGGTACCTGTATTCTAGCTGTGGAATATTTTTATTGGTACCTGTATTCTGAGTGGAATATTTTAATTGGTGCCTGCATTCTAGCTATTGAATATTTTTATTGGTACTAGCATTCTAGCTGTGGAATATTTTAATTGGTACCTTTATACTAGCTGTGAAATATTTTAATTGATACCTGTATTCTAGCTGTGGAATATTTTAATTGGTACCTTTATTCTAACTGTGGAATATTTTAATTGGTACCTGCATTCTAGCTGTGGAATATTTTTACTGGTATTAACATTCTTGCTGTTAAATATTTTAATTGGTACATACATTTTGGCTGCTACAAAATTTTCTTAGATATTATCAATGAAATTAAAGCTCCACAATATTGTTGATTTAGGCAAAGCTGCTGTTGCATACACTTGTAGTGGAGAATGCAGCCCAGCTGAAGGAGTCCATCTCGGCCTTGGATCCATTTCCAGACAAGCCATTGTTTGAAAGTTTCTGGAATGTACACCAGAAGCTGAAATACACCAGGGGACCTTTTTCTCTCCAACAGGTATCACAGTGTTTATTGTAGGAAAATTTTAAAATTCAGTTATATTTCATTTCTTTCATGATAAAACTTTACAGAAATCTAATATGGACGAACCTTACTAGGATCAGTGTTCCCTTGACCTACATATTCTTTTCTCCAACACTTTTGCCAAACTGATTACTGTATATACTCGCATATAAGCTAATACCAACTGCAAACTGCATAGACCCAGATCTGCTGGCGCATAATGCACCGGCAGATCTGGGTATATGCAGTTTGTAACTACCAATCAGTAGAACAAACAACAAAGACCCTGATCTTCTGGCGCATTATGCGACGGCAGATCAGGGTCTATGTTTGCATTTGGACCCGGATTATACGCGAGTATATACGGTATTGTTTGACCATTTTGGATAAAATTTTGCCATCACCTCATTTATATGCTTACTTGTATTCCAGGTTTAAGTGCTAAAATCCACCATGTGCGTGTTTGTTATAGCTCACTTGGACATAAGGCCAAGTGAAGTTGTGGCAAGGGCGTTCATCTATTATACATGTCATTTGTTGTCATTTCACAATTGTTATTTACATTTTCATTAAAACTACTTAACCCATTGTACTTGCAAGATTATTTTAATTTTTACCTGAGATGGATTTGATTCCAAGCACGTCTGACTCGGAAAGAATTTCATATCATCAAATACCTAATTACATAAAAGAAGTTTTTAATTGGATATTTGCATGAGCACATGGGTGAAATTTATTTATTTTATTTTTTTTTATTGGCCTTGTGATTTTTGCCTCCAGGGCCCCTTTTTTCTCCCCCTTGAACTCGCCCTACTTTTTGCTAAGGTTTTTCTGTCTGTGTACAGTTTGGATTGGTCTGCTATAGGTCTACTTAAAGGAAGTCTACAATCTGGACACAAACTCCACTTCCAGAATTGTCATTTTTTGCTCCCAAAATGAATCTTATCTAAATTATTAAGCTTTTTCAGCTGTATTTGTTTTAATGCTAGTATAAAGTCTACTTACTTAGCATCATTGTACAGCTACATCTTTCCTTTTTTTTCTAATACCCCCTGCTGCAGTCTATCATGAGTTGTCATGACGTCACAAACCTTGGAACAAGGGTGCTCCTCATGATGCAACATTCAGGCTAAACGAGTTGATCAATTTGAACATGATTTTAAAGGGAGCATTCTGGCATCAAGGTCTTTTGGATTTGTTCAGGTGGTACCAATCTCTCATCCAATATGGTCACCATTACTAAAAAACAAAAACAAAATCGAAGCAACTTCTTCTAAAAAGCTGCTCAACAGAATTGGACCAAATTTGACAAAAAGCATCCTGGCTTGCTTGAAAGTCTTTCAGATTTGTTCAGATGATACCAGTCAGCCAGCAAGTATGTCTTCTGTTGCTGGAAAAAAAACCTTTAAGGACTTCTTAAAAACCACTCATCAGAATGTGATCACATTTGACAGAAATCATCCGTACATGAAGGCCTTTCATTTTTGTAAAAATTATACCAAACCACCATCAAATATGACAGCTATAATTTAAAATAGAAAAGCCTTTAAATGACTTATTAAAAACTGCTCAACAAAAGTTGGTCAGATAAGACAGAAAGCATCCTGTTATGAAGGACTTCAATTTTGAGTACAAATAATGTTGATTCACCATCTAATATGACTGCCATTACTAAAAATAACAAAACCTTTAAATGACATCTTTGCAAAAACTGCTCAAGAGAATTTGGTTAAAGTTGAGAGACAGCATCCTGATATGATGGTCTTAAGAATTTTACAAATGGTGCCGATCTGCCATCCAATACGGTTGCTGTTACTAAAAATAGCAAAACCTTAAATGACTTCTAAACAAAATGCTCAACAGAATTTGACTTAATTTGATTGAAAGCATCCTGGCATAAAGGGCCTTCGGGTCTTGCACAGATTGTGCCTTGTTAGAAGCTTGCCATAGTTATCAACTTGGCATCAGTGTGAGTATCCGTCCATTTGTACCTCAAAACCATAGATTAATCTCAGTGCTACATTTTTTTACTTTCCTTTTATTTCAGTGATATTTTATACGACTCTCTTTTAATGATGAATATAGTTTCAGGACACTTTTACTTTATATAGCTAAATAAATTTCCACATTATCAAAGTTTGGGGAGTGAGCTCAACATGTTGGCCATGCCTGCTTCTTGTTTTATGATTGGCTTTTAACTAATTTGGTAGGCAGCTTGATATTGATGAAACCTTAGCGGTGTTTATCTATTAGGATTCTGTGTCATTATTTGGCAAAGTTATAGCCTCTGATTGTTGAACCATCCACATTAATGTCTGCACAGTAACTTCTTTGATTATTATTGAACTTGAATCAAATTTGATATGTGCCTTGATATTGATGAGACCTTGGCTGAGTTTGATTATGAACATTCTCTGGCATCATTTAGTAGAGTTACTGAGCCATATTGTCAGACCCACCCACAGTCGTTTCTGCACAGTAACTTTATAACTTATTTTTGGATTTCAGACAAATTTAGTAGGCAGTTTGATATTGACCCTTGGTACCTTCCATTTTACACAATTATTCATATCTTTTATTTTTTCATACAGTCAATCCATAAAAATCATAATTATTTTGTTTTACGCAAAGAAGCTTTACCTTGAAATAATTATTTTTTTTTTTTTTTGTTTAATTGAAGTCTAAAATTGGAAGATTGACATGTTCAGGAATTAAAAATATTTGCAAATTTTGTGCATAAATCAGCAGAAATAAAGGTAACAGTTTTATGCTTATTTATTTGGAGAATTTATCTTAAAGTCAAGTGTGTTAAAGAAAATTTACCAGCTGCTTTAATGTATTTTCTGTAGAGTGTCGATTTAACTGAAATCACTACAATAACTGTTTGTACATCTAAATCATCAGCAGTTGATCATTCCAACCATATTAAAATAATGCATACCAGCATCCATCATAGAGAGCAAATATTTTTTTCATTGAAGTTTTGACAAATGTTCACAGCAGTGCATGTATTCCATTCAGTAAATTCTAATGCAAATCATAAGGAGATAGTCTCCAGGATCATAAGCAAGTCTTTTTTTTTCACAACAAAGTGATAGTCATGATCTGTATATTAGAAATTTATGATTCTTTATACATGAGCATTGCACTATTGAAATCAAAGCTCCTTGTATGTGAAAACAATCATAGAATCAGCGAGGACTTGATCAGTTTGTCTGGTGATTTTTTTTATATATGCCTTCCACAAGCAGATCCTTATCAGTTGACTGTAAGTCTTACTGAAATTACCCTTAAATATGCACTTGTGGAATAATGTCAAAAAAATAAGAAAATACAATTGTTGCAGTCAAATCCGGATATTAGCTTGTCCAGGTTTGGTTTTAATATTTAATTCAGTGGAGGTTGATCATGGAACCAGGCTAACGTTACAGGAGTACCTCGGATGCTATAATCTGCCTATGTTTTTCATGCAAAACACCTGCATGATCATGCTTTTGCTTTTACATTATAGCATCATCTAAGAAACAAAAACATGTTGAAGGTGAAAGGGACAATCAGCCTCTTATAAAGTTCAAAGTCAGCGCAGCAGTTTGAAAAGGATAATTTCAAATATTTGGCCATGCCTGGAAAAAAAACAGGAAAAGCAACAGTTATATTTATTGGACATCAAGTGTCGATTTGAATATTGCTCACAGCAGGAAAGATCACTTGCCACTGGCACGTGAAATTAAAGAACATAAAGATTACATCGAGTTAAGAAATCAAGCAGAAATACATTGACCACCATGCGGTTTGAAACTGCAGTTTCTGAACTAAATTGGAGCCATCAAGATCAAAGTCTACTTGACAAACTTGTTTAGCCTTTGCAGAATAAGATCCCACTTCTAAACTTTTCAGATGCTTGTTGTCCAAATCGAGAGTAGCAGTACATGATATTTATTTATACCTTGCTGAAAATTGGTCTAACTTATGAAAAAATATTGGCTGCCTCACTGAGGTCTTTTTAGGGTTGGAAGGTCTGCATAAGGTGGAGTGTATTATGTTATAATGTTGTATATCCATCTGTCTATTACCAATTGTCCATCCATCTATTACCAATTTCATTTCTGCACAATTACTCAAGTTGTCCACCATCTACAGCTACAAGACTTTGTTAATGGCATTCACTTGGGGTAAAGAAGAACCATATTGAATTCAATGAAAAAAAAGTTCCAAGGTGAGGGTCACTTACTGAAAGAAAAGAAAAATTCTGTGCAATAACTCAAGTTATCCACCATTTACAGTTACCAAACTTTGTGGATGGCTTGCACTTGCTGTAAGGAAGAACCCTATTGATTTCAGGGTGATAAGCTAATCTCCAAGGACAAAGTCACTGAAAAAACCAAAATGGTTTATGCACAGTAAGTTTTCCACCATCTACAGTTACCAAACTTTGTGGACAGCTGTTACTTGAAGTAAGGAAGAACCCTATTGGTTTTGAGACTGAAAGATCAAAGGTCAAGGTCATTGTGACTGAAGGAAGAAAAATGGTTTCTGCATAATACCTTGAGTTCTCCACTAACAACAGTTACCAAACTCTATGCATGGCTTGCACTTGGGGTAAGGAAGAAGTCTATCAATTTTTGGGTCAAAAGGTCAAAGGTCAAGGTCACTGACAGAAGGAATAAAAATGGTTTACACAATAATATTAGTTCTACATCATATACCTGGACCAAACTTTGTGGAAGGCTTGCACTTGGGGTAAGAAAAATTGATTTTGGAGTCGAGGGTCAGGTCACTGTGACTGAAAGAAACAAAATGGTTTCCACATAATAACATTTGTTTCATGGTATGGACCTGGAAAAATGGTTCCTGCACAAAAATTTGATTTCTTAACCACGTACCTTCACCAAAGTTTGTGGATGACTTGCATGTTTGATAAGAAAGAAGCCTACTGATTTTGGGGTCCAATGGTAAAAGCAAGGTCACTGACTTAAAGAAAAAAAATGGTTCTGCATAATAATTTGAGTGTATATTACAGACGTGGATTAATCTTTGTGGATGGCTTGCACTTGGAGTAAAGAAGTCTATTGATTTCATGTTCAAAAGGTTAAAAATAGGGATCATTGTGAATCAAAGACAATGGGTTTACAGAATAACTTTTATTCTAATGTGAATTCCTTGACCAAACTTTGTGGATGGCTTGTACTTTGGTAATAAAACAACCTATAAATTCTAGGGTGTAGCTGTCAGACATTGTCATTTTAAGTCTAGTAAGAAAATAATGGTTTCTGCACATTAGCTTTAGTTCAAGCCCTCATACAGTGACCAAAGGTCCAGGTCATTGAGACCCATCCATCCATAATCTCCAGAGTCAACCATGCCCTACTAGTTCCTACACAGAGGACTATTAAACATGGTGTGGATGTATAATGTACCGCTCACAGTAGTCTTGTTTTCAGAATTACTAGGTGTCTGAATAAAGTGGGATGATGGGATACCAGTGTTCATATCATAATTATCCATTTTCAAACTTAGCATTCTTTGTAAGTCACCAACTTACAATAAACACATACTGGTTATTACTAGCATTATCAAATGCAATACCACATGTATAAACATATTCAAACAAATTATACTGGACTAACTGTACAATGCTTTTAGCACAATTTCGTCAAAGGGACATACATTTTAATATTATGATGTTTTGGAGTCCTCCTCAATGTAAGTTTCTTTATTTTTTAATATATTCACTACCCAAAAATAATAATTAATAATTTAACACATTATTCTTTGCACTTTGAAAAAAGATTTTTTTTATGTGTGAAAAAATACATAAGTTTGGTTGTCAATGTTACTGAGGTAGATTTTGCGTATCCTACATCATCTGTTAATGGATTTATAGACTGTGATTATCAGACTCATCCACTTTTTTTCTGCATAAAATCCCAAACTATATATAATTTTATTGAATTCCAACAAGATTTTGTATTTAACTTTATATTGATGACACCTTGCCAGAATTTGATTTTCAGCCTTCTGCATCATCATTTAGCAGAGTTATGGCCCCTGATCATTGGACCCATCCCACTTTTGTTTCCACACTTTAACTCCCTCAGTAATCATAGAATTTCAAGAAAATTGTATGTGCTACTTTATATTAATACAAGATAATTTCATTATCAGCTTTCTAAGCCATCATTGTGTAGAGATATAGTGACCAAATGTTGGACCCACATACTTTATATCAACATAATAAGTATTTTAATCATTCTACCAACATTATCAATATATTTTGTAGGAAATAGATCATTTTCTGAAGCAGGGACACCAATACAGCTCATCAGTGGAGTACAGGCTGGAGGGCCTGAAATTTCTAAACCGACAGTTGTCCTCCAGACCTCAGCAGCTTGTGCAGCTAGTCCAGGAATGTGAGGGTATCAACAAATGCTTATTACTTGAAATTATGGGATGTATATACAGTATAAAGGAGATCACAAGCATAGTGATTATAATAAGTTGGATGATATAAAATTGCTGGCATAAAATTGGACATTATTATGAAAGTCGCATATTCACATATCTGCCTACACAAATTGTTGTAGATAAGAACTAAAATGAAGGAAATTTTTTCATAGACTCATCAGTAGAAATTTAAATTTGATGTTATGGATGGTCAGTAACAATAGTTTACCTGATGTCTCACTGTGTCACTGTTAACCTCTTCAGTTATGACAGCCCTGAATTATAAATACATTCAGTGCTCACCAGTTACCAGAGGGAATAGTAATTTTATCTCGCCTCAGTATGTGGTATTTGTTGTGTAATCAACTTTAATAGAGCCTTATAGCACCCCATCATAGTATGACATCTTTTTGAAAAATGTGAAATTATAGTAAATTTGTTAATACCATTTTAAACATAAAAAAGAAAATTGGGTCTGTTTAAAGACTCATTCTGCTAAATGGTTTTTATATGCCCACCATAAGGTGGAGTGTATTATGTCATGATGTTGTCCAGCCATCCATTCAGATCACATGTTCTCTATTTTGTCCATGCATAATAACTTGAGTTCTCCACCATCTACAATTACCAAACTCTGTGGATGGCTTGCACTTAGGGTTAGGAAGAAACCTATCAATTATGGGCTCAAAGGTCAAGGTCACTGTGACTAACAGAAAAAAATGGTTTCTGCGCAATAACATTGGTTCAAATCACAGACCTGGACCAACTTTGTGGATGGCTTGCTCTTGTGGTAAGGAAGTAACCTATTGATTTAGAGGTCAAAGGGCAAGGTCACTAACTGAAAGAAGAAAAACCATTTTTGCATAATAACTTTAGTTCTAGACCACATACCTTGACCAAAGTAAGCAGAGGGCTTGCACTTAAGGTCTGGAAGAGGCCTATTAATGTTGTAACAGTATTTGAACACATGTCACATCAAACCATGTATTTGTGAATAAATCATAATAATCAATTAAAACAATATTTCTTTTGAAGAAAAGTTTACTTCTTTCTCATATTGAGAAAAACCAATTTCAATACAATCTAATTTTTAAAAAATAGGATTATTTAATAAATAAATTATAGTGTTTGCACTGTTGCATGTTGTGATCTTTCTGTAAATACATGGGACTTACTAGCTCGCCCTGTTGTACTTAGGTTTTGCCCAAAATATCCAAGGTACAACATTACAACCTCTGTATGCAAGCAGGACATGGCTCTTGTTTCAGAATTACATATGTGTGCAAAAATAGAGACTATTCATTTTGTAGAGACCATGTCCAACAGCCAACTGTGTAGACTGGTTTGTGAACTTGTAGAGATGGCTACAAGCAGGAACCAGTCTGTTGCCATGGCAGCAGCAGAATGCTTGGGAGCTATAGGACCAGTCAGCCTCAATACTTTGTCTCTACCACAGCGAGTTTCATCCTCTAACCTGGATCTAGCTCTGAGAGCCTTTGAAGATTTACCCAACGAACAGAAATATTGCAGAATATTCCATTGTCTGAATGACTATCTGGTGGATGAAAGGTAGGGATGATCAGATACCCATCAGTAGACTAAATAAAATCAATGTTCTTAAATATCAGCATGATAATGATAAAATATCTGCATGACAAATGGTTAACACAACAAATGATGACGATAAAACAGAAGAGATTTTATTAACGGTAATTTCAACAGTGATCTTAAGATCAGTTTTTATTTTTAAAAACTTATTTATCATCACAAATATCATTGTACCCAGACTGTCTTTTATTTGATTATTGTGGAGGTGGGGAGCATAGCTGGTCCAAAATACAATAAATATTTACTGAATATATTTGCATCTAGACGTACTAGAAAACATGTAATGAAAGAATAACATCAGAATCTTGTATTGTTTTGTTGTGTGTAACTTTTTCATGTGAATATTTTCTTGTCAATTATTAGTTTCTCAGTTTAATATCACATGCCTGGAAATGTCAATATAATTTCACACGCCTGGGAGGTTCCAGCCCATTCAGTGGCATTAAGAACAAATGGGATATTTCTGCTTGCAGAAGATGTCTCTTATACCAAAGTGTACCTACTGTTGTAATTTTTATGGAAAACATATAGCACCTATATCTGATTGCAATAAATGATCAAGATAGCACTCTAACAACTCTGTGAATGAAATAAGCAGGAAACTAAAACAGCCCAAAATATGAATATGGTAGAAACGAAGCAGCACGTGGATTCATGAAAAAGTAGAGCAATGTGCTAAAAGTTAGTCTAATATCTGATGTAGTGGTGTAACATCCTGTATCATTCTCACACTGTATAATGATTTTTGTGTGCCCTAAATTGTAAATAAATGTTTTGAGATGGCCCCTGGAATTCCAGCATGATGTTCTTAGGAAGTCTTAAGTATTGTCATCTCCTTCCTCTACAATGGAGTGGGAAGGTAATTTTAAACATGGGAAAGTGTGGTAAAGGCTTACACCAGAGTTAAAATCTTTTATTATTGTGAAAACAGGCCCAGGAATGTAAGGCTGAGTTTTTACACAACTCATGCAATCAATGTTCTCTCATGGATCATAAAATAAACTCACACAATGACTATGGATGACATTACCAGCATTTATAATAATACCTTTACAAAGAAAGTTTCAAGAAGGACAATTCAAAGGAATTTACCTAAATTAGGTTATTATTGAAGGACTATAGTAAATAAACTGTGGGATCCATTCCATCTTCTTTCCATGATTTCTGATGTCACAGGATGTGTTAATTGCCATGTCCCACACAGAGTCATATAGACATATTTCAGTATGTACCTTACCTTTCCTAATCACCCCTGTGGGCTCAGGGATATGAGTGGAACTGATCTGCTTTTCTGCATGTCTTGGGCGAGAAACTGGTGGAGGCAAGAGCTATGTTGGCTTGGTGTCTGGCATGCCAGGCTCTTGAAAGAGAGGATGAGAGTTCGAGTTATGCCATCATATTAGCCCAGGTCAGCTTCTGTGGTAATTCCTTGGGCAGGGTGCTTCACTATTCTTACTTCTTCACTACTTGTGTTGCTGTGCTGTAAAACATCAAACCAAACCAAATCATAAATATGTCCTTGATTTTCTTTGAAATTTCTAGAACATTAATTTCATATCCAGTCCTAGTTTGCTGTTGATTATACATAATATAGTAGGAATTGCATCAGCTGTGGTGATATTAAGTGAATTGATCATTATTCTATCTATACATGGTCTTGGGCAATTGAACAAGCGGACTGTTTTTTGGCATGAATGGAAACATCCTAACACATCTTACAGACAGTATATATATATATTCCACAGGTATATTTATATTTTGTGAGACTGCCATGGAGATTATACAACTTAATTTTCTTACCTGATACTAGTTCTTTAATCAGTTGCCTTAATTGCTGATGAGACACAAGTATAGAGCTGCTATTATTCTATTTGTATATCCAAAACTTAGAAAGAATGCCATTATTCTACTTGTGTATGCATTGTAAATCCAAAACTTAGTAAGCATGCCATTATTCTACTTGTGTATGCATTGTAAGTCCAAAACTTAGTAAGCATGCCATTATTCTACTTGTGTATGCATTGTAAGTCAGTATACATTTATGTAAAGTCTGAATTTCATGTAGTTTTACTTACTTTCCGTCACCTGCTATAACTTAGTTTATTTTTCTAATATGGACTATTATACATATACAAAAATTCACATAAATGCATGTACCATATATATATGCTTGTAAGTTGAGTCCAACAGGAAACTGCACAGATCCAGATCTGCTGTCACATAATGCACTGGCAGATCTGGGTCTATGCAGTTTGTTAGGAGTAATCAGTAGAACAAGCAACATAGACTGATCTGCCAGTGCATTATGCGATGGTAGATAAGGGTCTGTGTTGTTTACAGTTGGACTGGACTTGTAAGCGAGTATATATGGTACCTTCTTAACAATAATAAGTGGTGCATCTTGCATTTTTAGTAAATGTATGAACAAGAGTTCATTCCAGTTTTCTAGAGAAAGAGATCACCACAGCTAGCTAGCACTGACACTTGTCTATACAATATATGCATGCAGTAATTGTCAGTATGTGTTACAGATGTACCTTGATAACTTGTGTATTGTCAGTATGTGTTATACATGTACCTTGATAACTTGCATATTGTCAGTATGTGTTACACATATACCTTGATAACTTGCATGTTGTCAGTATGTGTTACACATGTACCTTGATAATTTATGTATTATTAATATGGCTAGTATTTATTATGTATTTGAACATTGTAGGCTTTCAGGTTCCCCACATCATCCTATTATTGGTGGACAACCGGTGCTACACATTTATTCTCTTTCATCATTCTCTTCATTCCATTTTATTCACACAAGAATCTAATGTCAGCATTATATTGTGTATTCAAACTAAACCCATTGAGTGAATCATGCACAGTTACCACAATCATCCCCAACTTTTGTTGGCCAGTCCATTTTTCTCTGGGCCATTTCAGTTACTGCTGAAGAAACTCATCGAGGGTTATCCATAACATTCAGTCAGGGAGTTTCTGCTGTGACCTCAGATTGTACAACCCTGTTGTGCCCATTCATTTACTGCTGAATCACTCACTGAGAGAATGAACCAACATTAATCAGGAGCAGCAAACATACCCCTAGGTCTGACGTATATGTTTTACACAGGGTCTGCAGCAGACCTAAAAAAAAACTTGAAAACCGTAACATTTCATTTTGACCTTAGAAACCTAAAATAACGCCCAAAAAAAAAACTAAAGGAAACCTAAACAAAAAAACCTCTAAAAATTAGAAAAAAATGATGAATGGTTCTATCCGAACCTTACAAAAATGCTTTTTTGCATATGGGTTTTTGTTAGGCTAGCCTAGTGGTTGAGAAGCACTCGAATTACACTTATTAAAGACATCTGGTCATTTTATTCTATCATTCATTTGATAGACCCATAACAGCATATGGTCTCTTCACCGCGCTGTAGCAGAGTCCCTTTTCTCGTTATGGGGATATGCAAATTTTTAATAAATGTTATGCACATAATGGAGATAATCTTGTAACTGCTTTGTGTATTGAACATAAAAAAAATGTTGAAACCTTGAAATAAAACCCTAAAAAAACTCAAATTTTAAAAGTTTATTTCACTTCTAACCCTGTTTACAAATAAAAAGTTAACTTGACCTGTTGTTCTTATTAATTTTTTTTTTAAAGAAACATTTTGGCAGGGTGGGGGACATAGATGAATTTATATGGTTTTACTAAAAGAGAATATCTAAAACATGGACATTCTCTTTTATTATTGTTCTTCCATTTGAGAGTGACAGGAAATCTCCATGGAATTCTAATACATAAGATCCCCAAAACACAGAGAGCCAACCAGTAGGGATCAGTATCTATAGATAGTTGGGAATCCTCAGTCATTCTTTTCTTGCATACTTTGTTTTACTATCGTTTAATTGTTCAAATTTGTTTGGAAAGAAATTGTTGGAATATTTTTAAAAAGAAAACAGTCTAGCAAATACATTTACAGACTGGGAACGTTGAATATTACAACTAGTTAATGACTGAATCACATCTGACAATTCATAATGAACTCTATTTTCTGTTAAAAAATATTGTCATGTAATTACTGAGTTAGATATAATACATTTAGCAATATTGTCATGTAATTACTGAGTAAGATACGATAGTAAATTGACAAAATATTGGTGATATAGGTACCCATTAGGCATACTTTTATTTACAAGTTTCATTGTATTCAAAATGCCTAACTTTGGAATGAAATGCTTATTCTCATGCCCATAACTTCAGTGTGGAGACAGTGAAGTGTGCCAGTCAGGTTGTGAAAGGAATGCTAGCTAGCAAAACAGGAGCCAACTTCTTTTCCATGTACAAGACAAAACTAGCTGACACAGAGTTTCTTTTCCATTACCTGCACCCATTTCGAGCATCCAAGAAAAAGGTAAAGGAGAATATAGGACTTCTCTATGAGAATTCATTTTCTTTCTGTCTTCCCTCACACTAAAATTTTCTTTCTCTACACACACACAGTAACACTAATACACCTTCCACATGCACATTTACACTGGTTCTTTCTCTCACTGTTCGCATACATTTTGGAAATTTCAGTTATAGGCTTGTAAAAATAAATTGAACACATATGACCTCTTTTCCTTTCAAAACTTACTGTAATGCAGAGGCCATTTTATTAGTAGAATGCATTACATCCGGGTCAAATTGTTGTGCAACTCAACTACCGTATATACTCGCGTTTAAGCCGGGTCCAAATGCAAACAACATGGACCCTGATCTGCCGTCGGATAATGCGCCGGCAGACCGGGGCTATGTTGTTTTTTTTTACTGATTAGTCCTTACAAACTGCATAGACCCAGATCTGCCGGTGCATTATGTGCCGGTGCATTATGTGGGTCTATGCAGTTTGCATTTGGTATTGGATATATGTGAGTATATACGGTATATGTTCATATTGCTCCTGATTACATATCATTCTCAACAATCCATCAAGCTTTTTTGGTTCCCTGCATTTTGGAGAAAATGGAGATTAAATTGGGCCATTCTGTTTGTCTGTCCATCTATCCCATTTCTATTTCCGCACAATAACTCCCTTAATTACTATTGCATTTAAACCACATTTGGTATGCAGTGCATTTCAATGAAAAATTACATCTTTAAAGTGCACTTACCTACCCTCAAGGGCCAATCCGCATAACTCCTCATCTGATATTTTTTTGTTGTAAATCATTGCTTCATTTTGTAACCTAAGTAAGAAGTCTTCATATTAGGGAGAAGACCAGAGGGTTTTTACTGTGACTTTAGGAAGATCTTAACTTGACTATGGCTCAGTCGTGTTTGGATCAGCTTGTAAATCTGCAGATTTGTTATCTGATACATAATCAGGGATTTTTACATTGTCTGGGAGCATTTAGAAAATGCCCTTCAGAAATTCTTTATGTTGAGGCAAATGAACAATCACTTTATCTCAGATGAATGAAATTGGCTCTTCAATATGCTACCAAACTGTTCTCTAATCCATCTAATCCCCATATGATAACATCTATAGGGTCAAATAGTAAACCTTGTACACTCAGAAACTAAATTTCTTTCCACCTTTTGGTATATAAATTTGGCCTCACCAAAACACCACCATGGTTATCAAATAATGATTGATCTTTGCAAATGAAAAAACTCCTCAACAAATCCTTTAATTTTTTCAGAATAAATTCAATTAAATCAGAGACTCCTATCATGGATACAGTGGTCCTCCTTATGAATGGCCTCCTGACCAGTGGCCACCCGCTTTATATGGCCACAATCCCTTGGCACCAACGAGTTTGTGTTCAAAAGTACCCCCTCAAGGATGGTCACTCCGCTAATGTGACCAGTGGCAGGCATTTTTGTGCAAAAACTCAGATTTACCACTCGTGAGTGGCCACATAATGGTTGTTTACAGATTGAAATCTCGCTAATATTTGTTAATTTCTCAACACATTGACATTTGTTCCAACGTGCCAATAGAGTAACTTTAATCCATACAAAGAGGTCAGTAATCGTGTTATTCTTACTGCCATGTGCTTCTTAGGTGTTATCAATCATTATTTGATAAGTACTGGCTATTATTACTGCCGATAATTATCAAGATGACAAAAGCTAACTGCTGAGAAGAAAGTGTTGTTCAGCTCGAATCAGCATGACATCTGGTTGCCAGATTGTAAAATGGTATGTTAGCCTTTGTTACTTTCCTCTCATAGATTATGAAATGTACTTAACTGGGTGCCAGACTGGAGGGGGGAAAAAACGTCGACCATGTGAGAAGCTCACTTCCTTTGTAAACACAGTGCATCTCGTGTGATAACTACATATTGCCCACAAAGGAATAAGTTGTTGCAAAATGGTGTCAGACATTCTCAGTTTAGAACGAAAAGTGAAAGCAATTAGACTAAACAAAAAGAGGGAGAGTCCTTTGATCACGACTGAGAAGTTTGATGTCAGAAAGATTCAAATAAACATCAGTATGCATTCAACTGCAGTGAGTGGGAAGACGGAATCAACGGACATACAGGGATAGTTACAATGAAATGTTTGTGCCCAGATTTTACTGACAAGGTGGTTTTGCACCAGAATTGATGATTATTCATATTTTTTAAAAAAATAACATTGATATTAGGTTTATCACATTAAGTCCATAACCAGATAATATTCCCGACATTTTTGAATGAAAATATTAATATATAAAACTTAGTTACACCTTTCATACTTTATATGTAGTTATTACTCGCATCTGTGTGATCCCCCTCTAGAAAGGCCAGGCCTCTTTCCTGCTGCAGAAGGGGTGGCCTTATAAGAGGGGACCACTGTATATGCCCCTCTATATAGCTGGTTCAAAAGATGGAGACAAGGTTGGAGCTGTCATTGCAACAAACAGTTTCACCATCTCAAGCTGGTTACTGTATAAAGCCTCCATTTTTACTGCGGAAATTACAGCCATATTCAAATCTTTGAACTACATTGAAACCTCCCAAAATACTCATTTTTTCATTTTTTGGAATTCCTTTTCCAAAGTGAAAGCCCTCAAAAACCTGATCTTACAAAAACATGATTTGCTCATACAATCTGGAATAGTATTCTGTACTGTTGGCTGCCTAGTCACATTGGTATTAAGGGCAGACAAAGCAGTCAAAACTTTCCTGCAGTCACCTGTTTCTAAATGGAAGATTCCATATACTGACCCCAGATATTATGTAAATCAGCATATTCTTCATACTTGGCAAAACTCCACACTTACAAACGCACTACTGGAGAGTGGCATCCCTCATATAGAACAAATTGCAGATATGAGGTGGTATTTTGCCGACTGCATATCGGACACACATATCTGACTCGTGCATAGCTCCAGAAGGGTGAATCTTGACCAGAATGCATACCCTGGCAGTGAAACATATTCTTGCTGAGGATGTCAATTTCCACTCTGTGAGACGGAAGTTTTTTTTATGTGAACTCAATGAAGAAACTTTATGATGATATATCACCAGAGAAAGTCTAGGACTTTTTGAGGGAATCCAGTTTATATAAGACATTTTGACAATATGTTTCAAGGATTTTACAGGTTTTCCCTTTATCTTTCATTTTATATAACAGATTTGTAACATTTCCACCTTTAACTTTTGTCATTTAGTACATCAAGTTTATGGGTTTTTTTTGGAAAGCTTCATCTTCCTAGTTTTATTTTGGCAATTCTTTATATTTACATTTTTTAACCTTTACTTTTAATCAGCACCATATGGCCAGTATTGTGCTGACATGCCATTAAACCCTACCACTACAACTTCATTGGTTAGAGACTCTGACATGTCCAGGCATGAACCTTGCTCAACCAGTGAACCAAAGCCAAAGGGAAGCAAAAAGTTCTAATTGGTGTCTTTATGATAATAGCCAGTCAAGTCTAAGCTGTTCATATCAGGCATGGTTGATTCATGTATTCTGCACAAGTTCACCTCCTTGCTACACATGATTTGATTAAAAATATTTGTTCAGACCCTGTGAAAACAACATATTGGATGCTTTAATAATTCATTCTTTCAAACAAAAATCTTACTTTTACCTTTAAGCTGCCAGTGAAGCAGAGAGGGGCAAGTAATTGGGCAGATTTCTGTGCTGCAGTGGACAAAGAAGCTGTATGGAATCCCAAGCACTTGGATCACCACAGCTGGATTAAGACCCTTACTACAGCTCTCATTGACAGTGGGGCTGTTCATGATGAATTACTGGCCCAGCTAGGACCAGTATGCAATATAAAGGTATCTTGTGTGTGTGTGTGAACCAATTGACTACCGTATATACTCGCGTATAATCCGATACCAACTGCAAAATGCATAGACCCAGATCTGCCATCGCATAATGTGCCAGCAGATCTGGATCTATGCAGTTTGTAAGGACTAATCGGTAGAACAAACAACGTAGACCCTAATCTGCCGGCACATTATGCGATGGCAGATCAGGGTCTATGTTGTTTGCATTTGGTCATGGATTATACGCGAGTAAATACAGTAGATAATGTTGTAATCTATGCAGGCAAGGGACCTGTTTTCTATAGGTGAATAAAGTGTGCAATACTTGGACTTTATCCTTTGTCAAATATCAAAGTTCTTTATCTGATTAATGTATAAATTATCATAAATACAGCTCTTACAATAATAAATACAGCTCATACAATCATAAATACAGCTCATGCAATCATAAATACAGTTCATACAATCATAAATACAGCTCATACAATCATAAATACAGTTCATACAAGCATAAATACAGCTCATACAATCTTTGAAATACATCTTTTCAATGATGTAGTTATTTTTATTACTCATATTTCTCTAAAAACAAAGTGCGGTGATATAAAAAGATTATAGTTTTCATTGAAGTGAAACAACCTTGAAAAATAATGTTTTCACACGGATGAATACTTCCTCTGATTGATTAGTACCAGGGTTGACATCAGTCATTGTGTGCAACCAGGTTATTCAATAATAGGACAATTTTACAGCACTTGGCAGGACAACACCTGAAAATGTTCCACGACATCATTATCCGCTGCCCAGCAAAGTCAGTGGGAGATATAGAAACATGTTCTGTCATTCTGCCCATCACTTGTTGGTTTCCAGAGCACAACTCCAAAACTTTTTGAGATATCTGTATGAAACTATCTCAATATTAGACCAGTGGTCCAGATATGCCTTTTGCTGGGGGGGGGGGGGGGGGCAAAATTTTTAATGTTTTTTGTCCATTTGTCTGCCCATCAATATAGGATGAATTGATGCATCGATAATTTTGCTGCTTTGATACATCAATATAAAAAGTAGAGGATCTACACGAAACAATATTTACATTATAAAAGTTGCTTTTAATTTTCAACAGACATGTATAAATAGTAGTCATTTGCTTCCTTATTCTTTATATATGTGTCATTGCGTATTGTATCATAGGTTGTGTGCAATGTATGTAGCACATAGACATATCTTTTCACCCCTACCAACCATCTATCACTTTTGTTTCCAGATCAAAACTCCAATACTGTTTCAGATATTCTATGAAATGACTGTTGGGGCATTTTCCCCATATTGTCAAACAATATTCAATAACTGGCAAAATGTAGGCATTGTATTGCAATATTTTAGTTTGTATGGGTAGATATTTATTAATTTTACTTAGTAAAGTTTTTTCTGCTTGAGACAGATCTATAGACATAGTCAATATCTTTGTCCCACTTTAAATCACTTCCAACTATAACTCCTAAAAGTTTTTCTTCCTTAACATTTCCAATGAGTTATCAATTTATTGCCAAATTTACAAATTTCTCAGAAGTGGAATGCTTCTTAGACGAGACTATTACCATACATTTTGTTTTCTGTTTCATTTATAACCCTTTTATTTTCTTTTGACCACATCTCAATATTTCTTATATCGGAGTCTAGTAGAGCTTTTACAGTATTTACATCGCTACCTGAAGTGCATGAAAGTCGCCGGACTCCATGAGAGAGATTGCTATGGCACTTCCCGTTGTGTACAGAAGTTGTCTAACTCAGTGAAACCGGTTGCTACTGCACTTTCCTTTGTATGGAAGTCACCTGTGGCTTCAGCATTTCCCAGAGTATGGAAGTCACCTGCTTTAATGGCACTTCCCAGTGTAGGGAAGTTGCCTGATCTAATGAGAGAGGTGTCCAGATGACAGAAAAGATCTGTCACTGGGTGCCGGTCACCAAGTAGTGGGTCTAGTGACAGTTATAGGCATGTAACTTGTCACAGAGTACTGGACACCAGGCACCAGGCACCAAGCTTTGAACTCCCGACACCAGGCACCAGGCGATGTCCCAGGTAACATGTACTGAGTTTCTATCGCTGGGCACCAAGCACCAATCACCATGTATGGTGCCAATCTTCCGTCTATGATCTCAAGTCACTGCTCACAATGTACCAAGTGTCTATCACCAGACATGGACTACCAGGCACTATGCACTGATCGACATACACGGGGCATGACAGACATCAGTCTTCAGACTGGGTACTAAATTTTGATCACTGGTCTAAGGGTCAAACAGTGCAAGGAAGGAATTGGTTTGATAACCCCCTTTCTCTATGTTTGTTTCCTATCCCAATGGGGAAAAGCCTTCGAATCTTGAGAATTTGTCTAAAGGAAGGGATTGGGTTGATACCCCTCTCTTTTTGGTGTTCCCATTCAATCCCTACAGAGCTTTGGGACTCGTGCCACCTGGTGGTGAATCCATGGATCGATTGACTGGTCGTGCCCAAGATTTCCCACCCTCCTTCGGGTCTTGTTATTGAGGGAAGGGGAGGTGGACTGCCAATTGCTTCCTCTGGCGCCAAGAGAGAATCACCAGTCCCTTTCTCAGGGAGAGGGGATCAACAAGCTAGTCCCGTCTCCTCCCATGAGTAGAGACAGGATGACAAACCCCTGGTCAGGAAATCCTCTTCTCCCAGGAGGGAGATGAGACAAAATAGTCCTGCCTTACCCCGAGAGCAAAGACAGGATGACAAACTGTCGATTTGTATGTATTCAGACAAGTTCCTGAAAGAACCCGTCACACCAGGTTCTTCTTATCAGTTGGGCTTGCCTTCATCCCATCCACTGGGTCATGTGACAGAGGAGGAAGAGATGTGAAATTGCATACAGCGATTACTCGCACCAGATCTATGTCCCAAGCCTGTGGGATGTTAGAAGCTTGGATCCTCACCAGTTTGGAGAGGCTCTATGGGGCACAGCCCAAATCGGACTTCTGTTGCTTCCTCACTCAGCAATGGTAAGGGAGCTGACTCTGAGAGGGACAGACAGCAGAAATGGTTGACTGTCCCCTCTTCAACGCTTTGGGCCCTGGTCTCAGCCACTAGCTACAGGATCCATTCACCCAGTTGGCCCTTAAGCCCCCAACTTTGAATTTGGATGCCTCCTAGGTGGGAATTTTGGCAGAGACCTGGACCTGTCTCCCCATCAAGGCTCTTGAGCCATTGAACTGAAGACATGGACACTAGTTACCATAGCCTCACATGCCAACCTTTTTTCAGCAGCCTCCTTCAATGATTGAAGGAGGAATCTTTGTCTCCAGTGGCCTTGCAGAGACTGTTAGAGGCTGTTGGCAAAACATCAAGACATGCATTCTCGATGTCTAAGGCGCTCTCTGCAGAACTTCTTCACATGTGGAGGGATGCAGCCTTGGAGACATCCCAGGTTTTGCTGGATCTTAGCAAAAGCCTTTTACTGGCCACCCCTCAGGATGCAGAGATGATATCTGGAGGACTAATCTATACAATGACCACTCCGGAATTAAAGGATCAGCAACACCGACCCCAGGCCCTGGTTCCAGGCCCAGCTAAACCTGTGAAGAAATGCCCTCATTCTGGAAGGTCCACAGCTCCTCCTCCTAAGCAGTTTAAAAATGGAAATAATAAAAAATCAGAATAATTCCCAGTTTAAAACCCCTTTCAACCTCTCGTTCTCATATAGAGGTGGCAGGAGGGGCCAGAGGAGGGAGTCTACAGACCCCACTCCATTCCCTAAGGAAGGAGGCACTGGCCCCAAGGGGGTCACACCCTCACTTCCAAAGTCTCCCTCTTTCCAATGTCCCAGTAGGTGCTAGATTACGCCTTTTTTTCAGAGGCTTGGTCAGACCTCTTGGACAGTGCATGGGTCCTTTCCATAATGAGGAAGGGTTACTAGCTTTACTTCCAGGACCCTTCTTTCGACCCCCCTTCTGTTCCACTAGTCTCAACTGGCACACCAGAATGAGGGTATTTATGCTTTGGGTCCGATTCTGTCAACCCAACAAGTTGGCAAGCCATCCTTCAGTTGGTAGTAGAACATCCTGCTGACAGCAATGGTAAGTTCGCTTGACAGCTTATCTTAGGCCATCAGCCTCCCACCAGGCTGTCAAATTCAGCAATGCAATAAAAGCAGTAATGTATTATTGCTATTGAATATAATTGGAAGGGGGGAGGGTAAACTTTTTTACATTATGTAATGTTTACCAGGCATTATGTGCAATTCCCTCCTCCCTCTCTGCTCTGATGTCCTTCAGTCTCTATCAAAGTCCAAGAAAGAAGATACCACGATTGTCTAAATTTGACTAAGGTATCAGACTGGGATCAAGTGTTTATTCTAGACTTCCAATTAGTAATTACTAATTGGAAGAGGCTTTAATGTCCTTGGACTGATGACTAGTGCCAGGAAAAGCTATAGCAATGCAATGATAGAAGACATAATTAAAATTTGTTTAACCCCCCCCCCCCCCAAAAAAAAAATAAAAAAATAAAAACACCATTACATAATTGCCATATTTCCAGACAGTGTTGGGGGGGTTTTGAGACTCCAAAAGTGTGTTTTGAGGTCCCAAGGGGGTTTAGTGAGCATGACCCCCCAAAAACGACACCATCCAAATGAGAATAAGCCATCTTTTTAAATCAGCCTATTGCAAATGACTGGAAATTCAAATATAAATAAAAAATACCATATGTTTTCTCTGAAGCATTTAATCTACTTACAAACAAAAAAATGGTAGACTTGGCATTGTCCAATAACATCACCACACACATGGTCACAACCTCACAGACATTAAATACAAAAATACAACAAGTTACTGTCTTTAAAATCCATTGGACAGTGGAATGTAGTTTTAATTACATGCAGTCTTTGCTGCTTTCAATAGTTGATTGGAAGGTAATGCAAGTGTCATTTGTGTTCACACAATATGCCTAAACTCTTCCTTCGCTGATGTGCTTCCATATCTATGTTGGTACAAGCCATGGCCAAAGGTGCTAAAAGTGATAAAACCTGTAAGATGGCAATGAAAACATTAAAGGTTTGTGGTAATCGGCCGAGTTGTTAAAGTCTTTGACCGCCGCTATCGTAACATGTTTTCGAGGTTAAAGTCACACCTATGGCAGTGAAGATTTAATTTATTCTCAGGCTGAATTAATGAAAAAAGGTACTAATTTATGCAAATACACAATTTATCATTTGATTAATGATTTAATATTTTTAAAAGAAAAGTAATTAAGAAAAAATGGTTATTTATTATAATAAATGCTAGTAGACAGTGAGTGAACATTAGTGTTAAATAAAAGCAAGATCCAGAATGGAAAAATGGTGCAGTTCATTTCAGGTTAACCAGATATTCAAACATGTTAATGTTTTCATGAGTTACTTGATCACATGATAAAACGTTTATTGCAATAATGTAGATGTCCAAGGAAAATATGATAAAGTTAAGGTGGCAAAATTGTCAAAGCAAATAAAATTATCTCATATTTTTTTTAGCACTTCTAATGCATTATGGACAACGATTTTCCTTTGTCCCTTAAAATGTTGTGTCCCCCGAATCTGGAAGGTGAGGGACACAGTGTTCCCTGACCTTGGGATCCTAGGTGCAACACTGCATTAGAGATTGAATGGTGCTGTTGTTCAACCAACGAAATAATCATGTTGTGCATTTAATATATGGAGTACAAATCCAACTTTAAAGAAGAGTTGCCGCTGATCACAAACTTTAATAAAGATGGCTTCAACATTCTCTTTCAGTGCAGTCAGTGATGTGTAATGATATACTTAACTTCAGACAAATTGGGTTGTTCCACTTAGTGTACTTTACCCATGCAAATTAGCCTAATGGGCTCTCTCTCAGCAGTGCTCAAAGGATCCGACACAACACATCACCCTAGCTATTGTGAGCCAGTTAAAAAAAACTCTAAAAGGTGGCTGTTTATCTCTGACCACCTTACCATTTAATTGCCTCTAAAACAGCTGCATAAACTGACCCAAGGATAGTTTTACATGAGCTCTGAGCAGGACTGTTTACTGTGTATACATACATGGATTACAGGCATATATCATGATGGTCAAGATATATACGTTTTTTTTTCTGTTTTTGTGCAAAAAATTTTTCTACTTCGCCAAGATTGATGAAAAGCGTGTTTTGGGAAACACAACCGAGTCTAGGGGTTTGGGAGTCCTAAATCGTGTTTTTCGCGTGACACATGTTATGGCATGTATGCCATTAATTTTCCTCTACATACAATCTTTGACAAATTTGTCTGTCTCTTGGCAGACATTTTTGACAGGAATCTATTCGCAGTTGCTATTTATTTGGTGTGGTGGGGATATAGATGGTTCTGTCTCCTTGTTTTAATTGTTTCTTTTCCAGACTTCTTTATGTGAGTTAATCCTTCCATACCTGGTCCATGATATTCTGCTCAGAGGTACTGATGACCATCGAGAAGTTTTGTCCAGACATATTGCTGGTTTCTTTCGAGATCACTGTTCTCAGCTGCCAGATAGATTTAGCCGGTGCCAATCAGTCACTGGGGATGTTAGCATTTTGCTGAACAAGGACTCTGTCAGGACTTTGCTGGCAGTGGTGCAGTACCTGCGCCAACAAAACAGACCAAAGGAAGGGTAAGCACCTATGGATTAGAGGAATCGAGGGAGACATATTGGTTTTGTGCTGTCTGCCTGTCCATTACACTTTCTTGTAAACAAGATAATTCAGAAACTGCAAGTCAAATCCAACCAAATTTGATATTTACCGTACATACTCGATTATAAGTCGACTCAACTATAAGTCGACCCCCCCTTTTCATGGCTGCAAAAAGCCAATTCAGCTATGACACCCTCCTATAAGTCGAGGTGTTTTTTGCAAATTAAATCCGTCTGCAAGGGGTGACATGTCATCACTGAGTCAAAGCTGCACTTAGGAAAAATAAACGAACCAAACTGGATAGATAGATAGACATATAGATAGATTGGACAAATAAAAACAAAAACCAATGTAGAATAAATACAATTGTATTATTGAGTTGAATATGTACAAATAAATTTACAACTTACATTTTGTCCATCTTCGTGTAATGAAGTCCATATAGCTTAACATTTTTAATCCATTTATATGATAAATCCATGAATTGGATTATAGGTCACATACAGGTATAAAATTGGTATCCTATAAATGTCACAGTCTAATGTCCTCTGGTTCAAAGCCCAAGAATTCATCCTCATCATCAGAGTTACCAAATAAAGTTCTAAATTCCTCCAATGTCATCCCGTCATCGTAAACATTGTCCGACTCCGAATCTATTTATATGATAAATCCACGAATTCAATTATAGGTCACATACCGGTATAAAAATAGAAGTTCAGAATGATCCGATTCACAATATCCTGTAATATATTAATTCCACACGTCGTACAAATAAACAATGAAAGTTAAGTCCACTTTTTTGTGATTCACGGTATCCTATAAATGTCACTATCCAATGTCATCTGGTACAAAGTCCAAGAATTAATCCTCGTCTGATAAAGTTCTGAAATCCTACATCGTCGTCTGGTCATTGTAAATCGTCGTCATCTATTCATCGTAAATCTCGTCCGACTCCGATTTTCGGCTTTACTGTCATATGCGGGTGCTTATGCAAAGACTGAGCTTGGGCTCTGTGAGTAACACTTTGATCATAAAGTCAGAAATCTATTAAAGGCTGCAACTGAACACATGTCAATTGTGCGGCAAGATCACAGGGAGTTCAAAATAGCCACCCTCTGTTACTTGGCACTGAACTAGCGGCTTGATCAAAGGGTTGTCACGTGGGAAAACAAGCAAAGGGATTAAAGTCAAAGTATATGCACAGGAAGTTGTAGAACTCTACTTGGCACTGAACAAGTATAGATTGGTGGCTCGATCAAAAGGATTGTCAACTTGAACACAAAGTGAGTCCCGTTACAAGCCAAAGGCTTATCGGACCACGTGCACTGTCAGATAACTTGGGAAATATCACTTGGGAATTAAATCTAACTTGTGGAAAAGGAAAATAAAAATTAAATAAAAACTTTTATTGCATCAAGCACAGTCTTTATACAGCAAAACACAAATATTATTACAAATACAGGTTGTTCGGACTTGCACGAAAATGGAGGCAATATACTTACTAGTAAACACCCACGGTAAACATTGATGGACACTTCATTTTGCGGTAGGTATTATTTAATTTACCGGTAATATTTTCAAATTAATAAAATCCAAATAACTGTAGATACATGTATTGTGTAATGAATACCATCATGAAACGGATAAACACAGTGCATACCATATATGCATTACTGCATAGGAATAGTGGCATGAAAACGTAAAAATATATGAATTTACAGTATTTTTTATGTACTGCAAACATCTAGAGTTTCCAACATTACCCCAAGATTTTTTGATTTTTTTAATGTCGCGCTTATAAGACGACCCCTACTCTGTATGAGTCAAATTCTAAGTAAAAAACGTCGACTTATAAGCGAGTATATACGGTATATACCTTAGGTGGGTCCCAAAACCTGATTGCTGATTGGGTTCTAGTATTTCGACCTTATTTTTCAATTTGTTTTACACATTTTTTTACTTTTTGGACTTAAACTTGGAGAGGGGGGGAATCTTGCATGTATGATTAAGCAGAAATCACTTGAGGTGGGCAGATGAAATTAGTTATTATTGTTTGTATTATTATATAGATGAGCTAGTAAGATTTTTAGACCATTACAGTAATATTTCAAATTGTTTTAACACATTTTTGAACTTTTAGATTTAAGACTTTTTTTTTAGAAAACATTGTTAGCACAATTAAGCAAAAACCACATAAGGTTGAAAAATAAAGTTTGGTATTCATGTTTTTGTTTGTGTGTGTGTGTGTGTTCTTGGCCAGATGTATAAAAAATACTTTTGAGTCAAATCATACCTTAAGTGTGTCCCAAGACCTGTTTAGGGTCTGGTGACTGACATTTTTTTTGCAAGGTCACAGGGTGGTAATTTGCTCAGTGGATGATTTTAGCTTGTAAGCAAGACATTTCAAATATGGTTTGACTGAACTGGACCAAATTTAATATGTAGATGCCTGAGGTGGGTCCCATGTTTAGCTTTTGGTAACCATGACCCAACTCTCAAGGACATCCTGTTTACAGGGATGGGTAGGGTGAGCTAGCAGTGCTCACATTTTAAGCAAGATATCTAAAAATAAGAGACTTGAACAAAATCAGTCATTATTGGATATAATATTATGCCTTGAGATGATCCAAAGACCTGATTAGGTTATGGTGACTGTGACCTAATTTTCAAGGTCACAGGGGTATACTTTGTGTTTAACGAAGGAATTGGTTTGTAAAGCTTAAGCAAATTTTCAAGTTTACAGGTTCTGATGACTGTGACTTAATTTTCAATGTTGCCAGAAAACATTTCATTTGGATTGTATTCGTTCTTAGCATTCTTGCATATTTTACCATTGTCTTGGTAAAGTTTGAGTCTCTTATAAAACCTCTATTAGAACTTCACCTGTCCATAATGGAAAAATTTAAATGGTCCTTTGTAGACACATTTCACTAACTGGTATGGCTTCCCTTGACACTATTATCAACTTAAAAAGATGACATCATTTATCATCACAGATGGTTTCCAAGATATTTTACACACAAATGAACATTCACTCCTTTGCACAGAAGTCAGCTAGTGACATTGGAAATCTGCATTGGTCACATTGGTCACCAGAACTAAAATTATGTCCAGATTGGTCCAGTGATACTAGAAATAACTTTGTCACATAATGACTTACTGTTCTGGTCAAAATATTACCCTTTGACCTTAAAATTCAGGCACTTTCTGTATGACACTCCTGAAAAAAAATTCTTTTCACTCACCTTGCTAGATTTTTTTCTCTCTTTCTGTCAAACACCAGTGGCATTAATTTTTTTTTTGGGAGGGGGGGGCATGCATTTGCATAAAAAATATGAATCACATCTAGTTGGACTTCGATCCAGATTCACCAGTATACATTGAACATCCTTGGGGATCATTGATCCAGGAATCAATGGTCAAAGTCACTGGTTGAATGGTTGTTTAGCTTTTTGGGGTTAGATTGTTGATAGCTTACTGAAAGGGCTGTTGATAGCTTAATGAAAGGCCAATGTCTTATTTTACCATACATTGATTGTTATCAAATTTGGCACATATTAATTTTAATTTTTTTTACAAAGGGGAGAAGGTGATTACAAGGTCACAGAGGTTGCTTGGTCAAGATCAAGGTCATAGGTTGTTTGGTCATGTGTTACTTAGATAGCAATACAGTAATGACATTGTCATGGGCAAGACAACAAATGTATGTATCATGATCTTTTTTAGGAAATGTGAAGTCACTTGTCTCTATGTGGAGCAATACTGTCATTGTGTAATGTCTGCATATGTTTGCATGACACATTTAGATTCTGGACTTTACATATAAAGAATTTAAACAATCTACGTCAGGTCTCTGATCCTTGATTGTTATATACACCACTCCCAGATAACTCACCAAACTGATTATAATGTGGGGGCGAGTTTGGATCCCATGTTTTTAATAGAAAATATCAAAAACATAGGCCCTGTTTGCTGAACATAAAAACAAACATGATCAAATTGGCAAATGAAACTTTGATATAGTGTTCATTTTATCGTCAAAAACAGCAGTTAGTGCATGGAAATTTGGAATCAACATCATGAAATTGAAAGCTTTTAATTTTTAAAAAATCACATATTTTGTTAAATTTTCTTTTAAAAAATTCTCAGTACACTGTAAATAACAATATACAAGGATAATATCAATCAATGAAAATGTCGATAATGTCTACTGGTGGCAACACTTTAAGAAATAAATATCAATTAAACATGTCTTGTCAAGTGAAATTCTTGTTTCAGTTTTATATTTTACTTTGGTTTCAGTGTAATTATTATCAGTGTGATATGCCCTCTTCTATTCAAACATGAAAGCATCAATCGACCATCAGACGATGCCTGCAAGAGTTTCTGTGAGGACTTAAGTGCAAACTGTTTTGATCTGCTACTTGCAGAAGCATTTGTTGCCAATTAAAAGTAGACCTGCTTTGTATTGTCATGTTAGTTACATCTTTTGTATCAAATCAAATAAAGGACTTAGAAGAAAAAATTTAAAGAACATTCAAAGTGTTTTAAATATTACAGGGTTCGCACATGCCTGGAAAAATCATAGAATTTTAGGGGGGTCCTGGAAAACTCCCAGAATTAGATCATAAAGGGTTTTGTCCTTGAAAAGTCCTGGAATTTTGAGAAAAAAAACTTCGTGATTTTTGCCTAAACATTCTTGAGCTATTATAACTTGAATAAAATAAGTAGGTTTTTGGAGTTATTAAAAAAATATTTTGCGCATTTTGAAAAAATTATCGATAGTTATGTAGGTGTATTAGCATTGCCTAGATCAATTTATCCTGGTACAATTTTTTTTAGTGCTAACACCGGTTAGAACAAGACAACCACAGGGCATGCGACTGCGCAAATCGCACAAAATTTGTATGAATTCGCACACTTGGAAAGCAGTGATGCATGAGAACTCTCGCAAATTAGTTTAAAGTCGCACATATAAAAATGTATTCTGCAGAATATACAATTTTTATTTAACTGTTGACATTTAAAGTGCTTGTCGGGGCATAAGTTGCGCCGCCAGTAGAAGTCGCATTGCGTTTGTCTCGTTATCGGTCTTTTTTCCAGTAGGCAACTGTTTACACATCGTTCAGCTTGATATGAACGGCTCTTAAACTAAATTTGATTGGCATATTGGGCCCTGGAACAAGCATTGTTGAGTTTTAACCTTGCATTCATAAAGGAAGTTTTACAAATGCATGTTTAAAGTAAGGGCCCCTAGAAAATCCAAAATGGCTGACTCGCAACATGGTTCATCTTCAGATGACGATTTCATTCGGCAAATACTGGCCAATGATAGCAATGATGACGATGATTTGTAAAGTTTTTAAGTATATGAGATTATTGGAGCCCGGAAAGTGTTACTGGAAATACCAGTGAGTAATTTTGAACCAGAAAATGATGTTGAATACGAGTCCGATGTACATGCTGGATGGACAAAAACAGACGGTATGCCAGTCAACCCCCTATTAAGCGGTCCTTCAAAATTAAATGTCAAAAAGGCAGAATACTAAGCCTAATTAAAGTACAAGCAATTTAAAAGTAGAGTGCAATTTTTCATTTCTTTTCTCAAATAATTCTGTTTTGAGGGATCTTGTGGTACAAAATCATATAGCAATCTAAGGGTTAAGATAAATTGTATAAATAAAAATCTAAAAAGAAATTAAAAAGTAAGGATATTTATTTTTAATCATATTAACTCTGTCAGAACAAGCTGGCTTTGGCATTGATAGACATAAAATCCTAATACAAAATTGTGGAACAGATCAGAAATTTGGCATACATGTAGTAGTCGGCAAAGCACTGATCCAAGAAAGTGAAACTTTGGCAGAGCTCTTGTTAGTGAAAAATATTATTTTGGAGCAGAGATATCCAAGAGACAATACCTCTGAGCTGCTGAAAATTGTACATAATAACCATAAAGAACAATTTTCCAACTTGTTCAAGCTGGCTTAGCTAGCTATGCATATGTGAAAGAGGGTTATCAGCACAGAACAATATTCATACACAGTTTGTCATGTGAAAAACACGATTTTGGACTCCCAAACCCTCCGACACAGTCTTGTTTTGAAAAACACGATATATGCCTGTAATCTGTGTATGTATTAAAAGTAAACAGTCCTGCTTAGAGCTCGTGTAAAACTATCCTAGGGGCAGTTTACACATCTATTTTAGAGGCAATTAAAATGTAAGGCAGTCGGAGATAAACAGCCACCTTCCAGAGATTTACTTAATTGGCTCACAGTAGCTAGGGTATGTGTCATGGGAGAGCCCATTAGGCTAATTTGTATAGGTAAAGTACACTAAGTGGAACAACCCAATTTGAAGCTAAGTACATCAAAGAGATGCATGTTGAAGAACAAATGTTATTACACTTCACTGACTGCATTAAATGAGAATGTTGAAGCCTTCTTTATTGAAGTTTGTGATCAGCGGCAACGTTTCTTTGAAGTCAGATGTTTACTCCATATATAAAATGCAAAATATGATTATTTAGGTTGTACCGACATACATGGCCGAATGGCCGCACACATCGTAAATCCCAAAATCAATCGGTCGATTTCAGTAGTTGGAAAAGTGATAATCGGACATACCCTCACAGCAATGCAGATGCAGAAAGATCATTTTCTATGCTTAGAAAAATTCAGCAAGATATTTGGGGAAGGTTGAACAACAGCACCATTCAGTCTCTAATGAGTGCAAAGATGAACACAAATGACACTTGCATTACGTTCAAGCT
Source organism: Margaritifera margaritifera (assembly GCA_029931535.1). NCBI lineage: Eukaryota > Metazoa > Mollusca > Bivalvia > Unionida > Margaritiferidae > Margaritifera > Margaritifera margaritifera. The sequence continues at coordinate 955,491 of JAQPZY010001423.1, read as the reverse complement.
AACTTCTGAACTATTGAAAGCAGCAAAGACTGCATGTAATTAAAACTACATTCCACTGTCCAATGGATTTTAAAGACAGTAACTTAGTGTATTTTTGTATTTAATGTCTGTGAGGTTGTGACCATGTGTACATATGTGTGTGGTGATGTTATCTGACAATGCTAAGTCTACCATTTTTTTGTTTTGTTTGTAAATATATTAAATGCATCAGAGAAAACAGATGGTATTTTCTTCTATTTAGATTTTAATGTCCATTTGCTCTAGGCAATTTGAAAATATAGCTTATTCTCATTTTGGATGACGTTGCTTTGGGGGTCATTCTCACCTACCTTAGGACCTCAGAACTCACTTTTTTAGTCTTAAAAAAAACCCAACACTGTCTGGGAATATGGCAAGTATGGGATAGTCATTTTAGATTTTGGACTAATGTATCCCACAAAGTAGAAACCAGATATTTTACGTCTGCTTTTCTTGGTAAATAGACTACCGGTACTTAAATTAAAGAAATATTTGCATAAGAATTGTCAGATCTTTTTTTTCTTTCCTCAATTGCAGAGTGGAAGAACTGAAACAGGTATGAAAACCTCAGTTGAGATGTTCATTATGATTCTAATTTACTGACTTGTGTATATTTAAATGTAATGATGTGATGAAAAAAAGTTTCAGATGTGAAATATTTTGGTCAGTTTGTCTTAAATTTATTTTGTTTGCAAAAGCTGAACAAAATTGTATGCAGCTATTTCAATATAGATTTGATCTGCCAAGCCAAATTTTATGTCTCCATAGCAAAATTTCTGTAAAAAGAGTAATTGTTTGCAGAAAAATACTCCTTGAAAAATTGTGAAATGTCTTGGAAAAGTCCTGGAATTTTTTTTCACTAAGTCTGTATGAACCCTGCATTATGTAAGTCAAATCATTGAAGTATATAACTTTAATCATTGGTTTATCTTAATCATTCGCAGATGTGATTAAGGATAACAAGGGAACCAAGCGAAAGGCATATTCAGGGCATGAAAAGCTTAGTATCATAGATAGGGTTCATGATGGAGAAGCGAGCTCCAAAGTTTGTTGTTAACTTAAATTTCCCGAGTTGGCACTCTGAGGTTTGCTCACAGATGAGCAGAAATTTCGCAATTACTTGGAATGAAAATAAAGGTAATTGATAGAGAATTGCGAACAACTTCATTAGAAAAAAATCTATTTATCACCAGTTATTCCCAACGTGATTATAAAATGAGTTCTCAACCATTTTCCTCCCAACCTCTCTTATCACTGTAAATTTCCATCTGTTTCCTAATTTTTCAGAGGTACCTCGGTTGCTTGTGCCCTGCTTATTCTGCATTTTATGTTTTTAGTTTTTATGTTTTTGTGTGTGAGTTATAAAGTGTGAGGTGTATTGTATTAAATATTTTTTTAATTTGCTCCAATAGTTTTTCTGTTGTTAAAATTTAAACAGCATTGCATCTTGGTTGTATGTTTTAATATTATATAAAACCAGTCTGTGATAGTTGGTATTTTGTAACGCATGCAAAACAATTTGAGATGACACTTCCTTAACAACATACACCACTCCCTTGATAATACCATATCAGGTCAAGATAACATACACCACTCCCTTGTTAATACCATATCAGGTCAAGATAACATACACCACTCCCTTGATAATACCATATCAGGTCAAGATGTTGATAAATACCCATGTAAGAGAGAGAAAATAAGATTTTGCTGTATTTACTGATTATTCTTCAGACACCATCAGCTGACTCCCTGGGATGACAACTTTTGGCTGGATGTAGATTACCTCCATATGGCCAAGGCGGCCCAGTTCTGCTCAGCTCATTTCACTGCTGTGTTATATGCAGAGATTTGGTGTGATGTTCAGAAGTAAGTCCCAAGGTCTCATAATTGTTGTAACTACGCTCAGTTAGCAGTCAGTCATGAGTGCCCAGTATTAGCTGGTTCATTGCACTACCATCTTGTTTGCAGATATATGTTGTGATGTTCAGATGTAAGCCTCAAGCAGACCTGCCAACCCTTACAATTTAACCATAAGTCTTATTGAAATAATCCTTAAATTACAGACTTTCAGAATAATAGCAACAAATATGAAAATACAATCGTTGTGGATATTGGCTTGTACGGATTTGGTCCGGATCACGATTTTCACATTAGATTCAGTGGAGTTGGTCAGGGAACCAGACTAATTTTATGGAGGTACCTCAGACACTTTATTCTGACCATGTTTTTCATGCAAAACACCTTCATGATCAATATGTTACTTAGAGCATTTTCTAGAAATCTCATCCAGTGAACAACAAATTGAAGGTGAAAGCGACAATCAACCTCTTATAAAGTTCAAACAGTCAGCACAGAAGTATAGCATAGAAGTATAAAAAGGAATGTCCAGATTCTTGGAGGGTGGGGGAGACAGAAAAGGCATTAATTATATTTATTGGACATCATGTTGTGTTGATTTGAGTATGAGATGATTGCTGTTGCCATATGAAATAAAAAAAACAGCAAAGATTACATCAAGTTGACAGTTCTAGCAAAAAGCCATTGAGCTCCATGCAGATTGAAACTGCTGGAGGTCATTAAGGTCTTGTTGTACTTTATAAACTATTTAATTGAACATGATGTTTGCCTTTGCTTCATCAGATCATACTTCAGAACTTTTCAAATGCATGTTTTCCAAGTCCACAATAGCAGTACATGATAATTTCATTACACCTTACTGAACTTAAAGAAGAATATCGACTGCCTTACTAAGGTTTTGTTAGGGTTGGCAGGTCTGCTCAAGGCTGCATAATTCTTTAACTATGAGCAATTAGCAGTGTGCCAGTAGTGCCCAGTTCTGCTTGGCCTATTTCACTGCTGTGTCATATGCATAGATTTGTTGTGAGGTTCAGAGGTTAGCCTCAAGGTCTCATAATTGTTTTAACTACAGTCATAAGAGCCCAATACTGCTGGATCATTTCACTGCCATCTTGTTTGCAGAAATATGGTGTGACATTTAGATGTACCATATTTTGGTGTGTATAACGAGCACTGATGTATAACGCGCATCCCGTTTTTCGACACAGAATAAGTGGGAAAAAAAGTAGTTCTGCCATATAACGTGCATGTGATATAATGCATTTTTAAATCGTGACTATTTTGCTCCGTTTTCATAGTGCAACAACAGTCGGCCATTTTGGATAGTGAATGAAAAAATGGCAATATTGAAATTATATCTTTCCCTTTAAAGGTTCGCCAAGTTGATGGAGTTCAATCTATTGCATCAAATCCCTCAAAGTCATGCCGTCGTAAAAATGCATAGGCCCAGCTCACAGACCCCTTGTAGTCATCTATTTTCTTCTGTTTTGCAATCAATGTTGCCTGAAAGTGAATCTCTGTCGTGGATACTGAGATTCCCTGTTTTCTTCTATCCATGACCCATTCAAGGACTCCACTCTCTACGTCCGGATACTTTGCACTTGTCCCTCTGTCTGCCTGTTTTGTTTTCTGCATTTTCTTCAGTCTTTCTTTCATTCTTCTCCACTTCCTAACAGAAGACTCTCCTACATTAAACTCCCTCCCAGGGGCTTTGTTACCATGTGTTTCTGCATAGGCAATGATGGTTAGCTTGTCTTTCGCATTGTACGAATTTCTTATACGACCCATGTTGATACTTTGACTATATTCGTTCAGATTCAAGATCGAACACAATATGCTATGTTAAAGTTTTGGTCCGGTATTTATACTTATTTGGATTATCATGACACCTCTAAAATATATCTCTATGTCCAAGCTAGAATTTACCAAGATAATGTGTTGTAATTATGTTTGGCCCATCAAAGCTTTAGCCGGCGCTGATTACCTTTAAAAACACCATGCTGAGTCATTTAAACACTGCTCACTGTATTGTAACAAAGAAGTACCATATCAAATACTGTTGTTTAAAATGAGAAATAAAACAAATAAACAAGTTTATTTTCTGAAGAAAAGTAAATACATTGCAAATTTACCTAGACAAAGCATCGTGACTATGTTTAGCACATCAAAGCTATAGTCGGTGCTGATTACCTTGAAAAGACCACACTGAGTCAATGAAGCACTGATCACCGTTAAAAACACCGCGCTGAATCAATTAAATATTGCTCACCGAGACAAAGCATTGTAACTATGTTGAGCGCATCAAAGCATACCTGGCGCCGATTACCGTGAAAAGACCACACTGAGTCAATGAAGCATTGATCACTGTATAGTCGCAAATATATCTCAAATACTATGATTTAAGATGAGAAATAAAACTAAGAAACAAGTTTATTTTCCAAAGGAAAAAAAAAAATGTTTTCCGACTTCATACATTAACGCTGTGTCAGTGTTAATGTAACAGGCTAACCGTAGTCACGAAAAAATTGAGAACATTAACACTGCTTCAATTCTAAATATTATATTTCAGTTCAAACACGAATAAATGAAGACAAAATTAATTAGATCCACAGTTATCGAATATTGAACATTTACAGGTACGGTATTCCTATATTTGTTCCGCTGATAACCTTGAAAAGACCACACTTAGTCAATGAAACATTGATCACTCTATAGTCAGAAATGAATATAAAATACTATCATTTAAGATGAGAAATAAAAGCTAAGAACCAAGTTTATTTTCCAAAGAAAAATATATTTTCCGACTTCATACATTAATTGATTATTTTGTTTCACGTGTCAGTGTTACCGTAACAAAGAAACCATAGTCGCACAAAATATGTCCCCTAAAGGTGCTTCTGATGAGAACATTAACACTGCTTGAATTCTACACATATTATATTTCAATTCAACCAAGAATAAATGAAGAAAAAATGTATTTGATCAACAGTTATGGAATACTGAACATTTACGGAACAGGTACGGTAATCCTCACAGTGGTATTTGTTCCCCTCCAATGCGGCACTTTGCACAGCTTTTGAACAAGTTACCAGTCATTATTTACATTTATTTCCGGTTGAGGCACAGAACAAAACACTACACAGTGAAATGAAACCAGTTTATTAACATAATCAATCAAAGAACAAGACTATAAAGGTTTGTAAGTATTATTTATTTCTTTAATAAAGCTAGTACCAGTAAACAATTTAGTTACAATGCAATGTGCAACGGATTTAATATTTCACAAGGAGTGAATGTGACACATATAGGCGGCTATAGTGCCTTCATACTCTCGTCAGATCGACCTGGAAAAAATCTTTTTTTTTAGTTCTTGTATAAAACGCGCACCCCCGACTTAAGATAAGAAAATTAGGTGAAAAAAGTGCGCGTTATACACAGCTAATACGGTAAGTCTCAAGTCCGCATAATTGTTTCAACTTCAATCAATTAACAGCGAGCCAAGAGAGCCCAGCACTGCTTGCTCATTTCACTGCCATCATTTTTGCAGATATATGGTATGATGTCAAGAGGTAAGTCTCTCAATTGTTGCAGCTGCAAAATTACCTCCACAGCTAAGGCAATCTAGCTTTACTATACCAACTTCATGAGTGGGTTTGTTTGCAGACATCTGATATGACATCAGGTGGTAAACCATAAACCCGTTAACTTGACTGTACAATTAAGTACAGTACAACTTCCCTCAACCAGCTAGTGATGGTATAAAGTTATCTTGGCCTTTGAAAGAAGGTGGCTGTTAAAACATTTTTGAGAAATTTTGGGGATATAAAAAATAGCTACATATGGGAGGTGGATATTGAAGTGAGACATTTTTTAGCTCTACTTATCATAGACAAGAATATCTTATGTGATGGCCTTTCAGCTGTTTGCACAAATTCATTATCGCAAAACAACAGTGAGAATTGCCAGGCAATACGACATATTCAAAAATCTCTATGTAAGGAAGACAAATTTTAGATGTTTAGTTAACCTGGGCCCTGGTTCTTTGCTGCACACAGTAGGGTGCATGTTACATACAGAAATTTCCTCTAAAAATCCCTTTTTTATTGTTTTGTTAGAGAGAAAACTGACCAGTCTAAAAACCAGTCCCAGCTAAGCCAGCCTCTTCGCCAGTCACAGAGCCAGGAGACCAGAATAGATTCCCTTAGTGGTGCCTCATCTGACATAACTGGTCTGAATGTACAGGACTTGCTTTTGGAAGCTTATAGATGGATAGGGGACCCAGATGGAGTATATGGTTGTGGTGCTGGTAGATTAGCAGACTCCAGAACTAGGTCAGTTAAAAATAGATGATAGTTTTGAATGCATGTACCATGTTTACCATATACATTGGGACAGAATAAATTATTTTTTAAAATAATATTTTAATGCACTGTACGTTATAGGACATTTCATGTCAAGAATTTGTATATGCTCTTCTGAAAGTCAGCATATTATGTTACGGCATTGTCCGTTAAAATTTGCTTGTTCTGGCCCATAACTTGGTAACATTGCCCAAGTATGTATCATGACTAAATCGTGTGTCACGTACTAAAGCCATTCCCATGCCTCAAGGTCAAGGTCATGGCTAGGGAAAATGCAATTCTGTAACTTTTATCGTTTCCAAAGTGTAGCTTTTAAACCACTGAAGATATTTTAATGAAATTTGAACTGTATCACAACATTACAGCGTTTCATATAGCCATGACCTCCTGCTGCAAGGTCAAAATCATGGCAAGACAATATAAATCAGTAACCTCTAGCCATGTACAGATATAACGTTTTAACCAATGAAGATATTTTAATGAATCTTAGTATTTTATATACCTTTACTTGACAGTGTCTCGTTTATTCAGTCATACCCTTGGAGATGCTGCAAGGGCGCACGTGTGCGTGTATTGCACGAAATTGTTATGAATTCACGCACTTGGAAAGCAGTGATGCACGAGAACTCCCACAAATTAGTTTAAAATTGGTCATATAAAAATGTACTCTGCACAGTATACAATTTTTATTTAATTGTTAATCCTTAAAGTGCTGGTCGCGACATAAGTTGCGCAGCCAGTAGAGGTCTCGTAGCGCTTGTCTCATCTGTCTTTTTTCAGGTAGGTAACTGTTTACACATCTGAGTACTTTGGCGTGACATGAACAGTTGTTAAACTAAATTTGATTGGCACATTGGGCCCTGAAACAAGCATTATGTCAAGTTTGAACCTTGCATTAATGAAGAAAGTTTTACAAATGCATGTTTAAAGCAAGGGCTCATAGAAAATCCAAAATGTCTGACTCCCAGTATGGTTTATCTTCAGATGACGATTTTGTTCGGCAATTACTGGCTGATGATAGCGATGATTACAATGATTTTTAAGGTTTTGAAGTATATGAGGTTATTGGAGCTCGGAAAGTATTACTGGAAATACATGTGAGTAATTTTGAACCAAAAAATACGAGTCTGATGTACAAGCTGGATGGACAAAAACATGGCATGCCGGTCAACCCCCTATTCAGCTGTATTTCAAAATTAAACATCGAAAAGGCAGAATACCAAGCCATATTAAGCTAAAGGCAATTCAAAAGTAGAGTGTAGTTTTCATTTCTTTTCTTAAACAATTATGCCTTGAGGGATCTTGTGCTACAAAACTATACACTATAGCACTCTAAGGGCTAAAATAAATTGAATAAATAAGAATATAAAAAGAAATTTAAAAAGGAAGGATATTTATTTTTTATTAAAAAAAATACCTCTCTCTGAAGAAGCAGATTATTATATTGATTAATTATACCCCTTATACAACATTGTGGAACAGATAAGAAATCGGGCATAGTAGTCAGCAAAGCACTGATTCAAGAAAGTGAAACTGAGCAGAGCTCTTGTTAGTGACAAATCTTATTTTGGGAACAGAGATATCCAAGAGATAATACCTATTGTTACGACTCTATGGTTTAAGAACAATGTAACAGAAAGAAAGTGAAACCAACAAATCATGTAAAAATCAACAAGCAATTTATTTCTTGACAATTAAAGTGAAAATTCAAAAGACACTTACAGTAATGTGAATTAAAATCCAAATAATCCAATAATCCTAAGTGTCCTAATCACAAGTCCTAAATATAGAATGTTCCGAATATGAGTGCTGATGTGCCGATAGTCTTTAATGTTTTGATGTGCCAGTAGTCTTTAATGTGATGATGTGCCAAAATGAAGTACTCCAGAATATCTTCAAGTAAGTTCACATAAATCCCAAAAACACAAATTCAAAATCAAAAAGTCTATGAGCACTTTTATAATCCAATGAATATTTTAAATAATTTCTCTGTATTTGGAATGATTTTTCACAACTGTAATGGCTTTTTAAAGACTGATGTTAAGGTTGAAACAAAAACTGTCCACTAAACATGGTGTATGTAAAGATAGGTCACATGACAGAATGTTCTAGAATATTATATGTGTATGTGATTCTTAACACACAACTCTAAGCGAAAATTCTAGTTTTATCTGTCAACAAAATCAACCACGACCTCAAATTGAATCAACAACTTGTTAACCAAAACTGTCCTTGAACTCAAATACTAAGTAAGCAACCTAATTCAAGGACAATAGCTAAACATGTCAACACCATACTCAACATTAAGGTTTAAGCAAATATTAAAGTCAAGAAACATTTATAATTTCCTAAAATATTTATAATATTATATAAACATCATACATAACACCTATGAACTGTGGAAAATTGTATATAACAACCATAAAGAACAGTTTCCCAACTTCTTCAAGCTGGCTTAGCTAGCTATGCATATGTCCCTTCAGACAGCAGATTGTGAAAGGGTGATCTCAGCACAAAACAATATTTATACACAGATAAGGAACAGATTAAGCTCAGAAACAACCAATAAATTAATGTTTATACAACTAGAGAAGACATCTTTTGAGGATTTTGATTTCAATAGACCTCTAACTAAGTTGAGCAGGAAGAAAGAAAGAGATGGATATTTATGTGTTAGGTAAATACTGAACTATGGCTGTTTCCTCCTCCTCCTCCTCCCCCTCATTTATTTCTACTCCCCCCCCCCTTATTTTGTTTACAGCATCTCTGTACCCTCTGCCTCAAGATCAAGGTCACAACAAGAATTGATTTAAGTCGGTGGCCTGTTTCCTTATCCATGCTGATGCTTTTTAACCCCAACAGATATTTGCTCAGGTCAAGGTCATTTGTTGTGGAAGGGTCACAAGACAGCCGTATTATGTGCTGTTTGTAGTACTCTTGTTCAGTTTTTCAAAATTTTTAAAGTTTTTGAACTTTTAGAAACAAATCTTTCAGCTAGGTTCTATTTTAATTGTTTGTTTTTTTTGTTTTGTTTTTTTTTTGTATTTTCCTTAGAGTCCACACATACGAGCATGAGAACCAGTGGGATAAGGCAATTATCACCTGTGACATTATGATGAAACAGACACCTGGGGACCAGACGACAATGTTACAGGTAAGTTAATATTATAGAATGAAATTCAGTTGCCCTTGGGGTAATAAGAAGTTCATGCCCAATTAAATAGTTGCTTCTTGACCCTGCCTTGGCAGAACCTCAACATAGTGATCACTTTGGTATCCATGTGCATGACTGCCCATCTGTGCATCTGTCCACACACTAGTTGAACCTCAAAGGCAGGCTCGACAAAAAGGGGTCTATTGTTATAGTGACAAAAAGGGGTCTATTGTTATAGTGACAAAAAGGGGTCTATTGTTATAGTGACAAAAAGGGGTCTATTGTTATAGTGACAAAAAGGGGTCTATGTTATAGTGACAAAAAGGGGTCTATTGTTATAGTGACAAAAAGGGGTCTGTTGATATAGTGACACAAAGGGGTCTATTGTTATAGTGACAAAAAGGGGTCTATTGTTAGAGTGAGGTGTTCATAGTAACAAAATGTTCTGTATCAGCATTATTTAATATGTTGTCCGATGTTTTATTTTCTACAGGAGGCAGGGTGGTGGTGCCAGTGTGATCATATTAAAGTATTGATGCACTGTTTAGTCGTATATACTTAGAATCATTTCAGTCCATAATGTAACTAAAGCATTTCTGAAATACATCAGTTAACAATATCGCAATTGCAGTATCTCTTATATTTCGACTCCAAAAACTGGAAGTTGAGATCACTGTATTTGTGTAAACTGTTTTCTTTGTCAAATACATTACCCAATCACATTAACATTAGAAACAACTCCACTACTCCCGAATCCAGCCCTCCTGAAAAGATGAAAAATCTTCATTCCACATACAGTATGTATCATTCAGATGAAGGGAAGTAAGTCTTACAAATTATTTTCCCTTGCCTATGCTAAAATGTCACCGATATACTGGATGTTTACCAGTTTAAGCTTTCCTTCAGGACTGCAACTATTGTTCAGTGTGCCGTCTGAATCCATTGACCTTTATCCTATGTTTCAAACCATCCACATTTGTATGTCTATTACCAATTTCATTTCCTCACAATAATTTGAGTTGTCTATCTACAGTTAGCAGACTTTGTGAATGGCTTGCACCTGGGATAAGGAAGAACCATATCAGTATCAGGATCAATAGGTCAAAGGTCAAGATCACTATGACTGAAAGAAGAAAAGTGATATTTGGACACCAATTGCAGTTATCTGTATTGCGGACTATTAAATACAGGTGGCATATAATGTGCCATTTGAGGTACTTTTGTTTGGTGATTTAGTCAGTTTAAGTGTTAATATACTGTGCGTATACATCATATGTGCATTTTAGTTGAATTACATAGAAGACGTTGTAAGAGCCAGGAGAAGAGGTCACAGTCCATATTGTCAGACCTAAACATTTTGAGTCTTTACCCTCATTCCAAAATGGTGGCAAGCATCATGGGGGACCCCATTATGGCTTTAGTGCCAGTAAGACAAGCCACATGGGGATTACAACTTGACCTTGCTTTACAGCTTACAGTCAGCCTTTATATGGCATCCCAGCTGCCAACCAGTTCATCCAGCCATCCTGTCAACCTTTCTACGGGTATATTGATCAGTGAAAAGATACCAGACTGTTGAACTGCTTCGCAGTTGACAGTTCTGTCCATGACAGACAGTTACAGCTTCCCGGTCACCCAGTCCAGCCGGCTGTCCCAGCATGACACAACTAGCCCACCTCCTATACAGTACCACCGGCACATGCTGTGCTGGACATCCAGTAGTCCAGTCCAGCCCAGCCCAGCATAACACTCACCTTCCAGACCTAATTCCATTTTGGATATGGTGGGGCCAGCTTTGCTCGTCTATCCAATCGGCAGGTTCCACACCAATCACAGTGATTATACAGCATTATCACTGCCTTGTGGCATGCTGTATCAAAACATTCAAGGCATACAAGATGATTATAACCACTTTGTTGCGGAAAGGTACAAGTTAAAATTGTCATCACATTCTGACCCGACTAGGAATGGATGGAATTTATTTTTAAGATGGCTAATGAAGAAATTTACTGCATCTTGTCACCTTCCGAATACTCTCGCCCGCCTGTGGTGATACAGGCATATAAGTCAAGACTTAAGTCGATGCCAGTGAGGAAGACGAACACCCATCATTCAGAATTCTTCTGCAGTCATCAAAGATCGCAGAAATTACTGGGCATCTTAGTGAAAAATTCCAAGACCCTAGTAATACCAATTGCTATGAAACTTTGCACACACCTTTATCCCAAGGTCTAGTTGATCTTAAATGAAAATTATTCTATTTGGGCATTCAGTATGGCCACCACGGGCCATCATGAAAGTCTTGTTTTCACTACTCCTTCTGAATGGATGGTCATATCAACATGGGGTTTTCACTAAGAGACTTCTCATGATGTCTAGTTGGTTCTGAATGAAAATGGTGCCGATCTGATGTCCAATCAGGAAACCATGGCAGTCATCTTGAATATCTTGTTCGCGCTACTCCTCGTGAATGAATGGTCATATCAACATGGCATTTTCACTAAGAGACTTATGATGTCTAGTTGATGCTAAATAAAAATTATGCTAATATGACATCCAATATGGCCACCATGGCAGCCTTCTTAAAAATCATGTTATCACAACATAAAGTCGTATTGATGTGGAGTTTTCACCAGAAGACTTCTTATAATGTCCTGTTGGTCTTAAATGAAAATGGTGCCGATCTGACATCCAGTATGGCCACCATAGCAGCCATCTTGAAAATCTTATTATAGCTACTCCTGAATGGAAAGTCATATCTTGAAAATATTGTTATCTCTATTCCTTTCCATAATGGATGACTATATCAACATGGGGTTTTAGATTTCTTATGATACCTTGTTGGTCCTAAGTGCAAATGGTGCCAGTTGTACATCCAATATGGCTGCCATGACGACTGTCTTAAAAATCTTGTTGTCACTACTCTCCCTGAATGGAAGATCATATGACACAGGGTTTTCACCAAAAGACTTCTAATCATGCCCACTTTGTCCTAAATGAAAATGGTGCCAAACTGACATCCAATATGTGTACCACAGCAGCTAATTTGAATATCTTGTTATTGCTGAAGAATGTCAGAGATAGTTTCAACACTTGACAGTTAAAGGAAGAAATGGTCTTATCTTGAATTTCTGGAAATTCTTTTCACCCAGTAGAGCATCAGTCCTTTTGAGGGACTCTTGTTAGTACTTGCCTGACTGGGCACATGGCATTTTATAGATTTTTCAAACTCCCCTAAGGCCCACATGGGCCTCTTGGTTAATCTTATTAATTCATATTTCAAATTTTATTTTATGATCTATTAGAAGTTTGGGAGTAGCTCAGTTTGTAGAGCATCAGACTTGTAATCTAAGGGTCACGGTTTCTATACCTGCCTAGACCAGCCCAGGTTGACTGCCTCACTTTGTCCTTGGGAACGGTGCTTATTCCTCATTTCCTCAGCATGATACAGCCATTAATGTGTTAAAAGTGCCATTAAAACTAACAAAGCAAAACTATTCAGAAATTTTGTGTTAACCCTGTTTGTGGTGTATTCATGTTGTTTGTTCAGAGTAAATATACTTGCATTTTTCAGTTTTATTGGTATGATGACATGAGAAATGGAAGAAAACGAATCCCTAGATTTGAAGTATACACTTACAAACCATTATATTTACAGAATTAAAGCAGTTTATATAAAGGTACTTGCATATAAATTTGAATAGTATTTTATTATTCAAAAAGTAATTATGCACCTGCCATAAAGTAGAGCATATTATATTAGGATGCTATCTGCCTGTTACCAATTTCATTTCTGCACAACAACTCAAGCTGTCCACAATCTACAGCTACCAAACTTTGTGGATGGCTTCCACTTTGGGTAAGGAAGAAGCTTATTAATTTTGGGGTGAAAAAGTCAGAGGTCAGGGTCACTGGCTGAAAAAAGAAAAATGGTTTCTGCATGTAACTTGAATTCTCCAGCATTTACAGTTGCCAAACTTTGTGGATGGCTTGCATTTTGGGACAAGGAAGAATCCTATCAGTTTAGGGGTCAGAGGTCAGTGTCACTGTCACTGATTGAAGAAAAATTGTTTATGCACAATAACTCAGGTTACGAAACTTTTTGGATGGCTTTCACATGGGGTAAGAAAGATCCCTATTGATTTGGAGGTCAATGATCAAAGTTACTGTCAATGAAAGAAGAAAAATGGTTTCTGCACACCTGGACCAAACTTTGTAGATGACTTGCACATGGGATAAGCAAAAAGCCTATTGATGGGGAGGGGTCAAAGGTCAAGGTCACAGCAACAAAATGAAGAAAAGTGGTTTCCACATAATAACTTTAGTTCTGCATCACAAATCTGGACCAAATTTTGTGGATGTTTTGTACTTAGAGTAAGGAAAAAGATTTTTATTTTGTGATCAAAAGGTCAAGGTCACTTTGAAAGAAAATAAATGGTTTCTGCACAATAACCTTAGTTCTGCATCACAAATCTGGAACACACTTTGTGGATTGCATGTACTTAGAGTAAGGAAAATGCTATTTGATTTTGGGATCAAAAGATCAATGGCCAAGGTCACTGTGAATGAAGGAAAAAAACTGTTGTTTTGCATGATAACTTAAGTGCTAATTTTTGTTCTAGAGTAAGTTCCTAGACCTAGCTTTGTGGATAACTTGTATTTAGGATAATAAAGAAACCTACAGAGTCTGGGATCTAAAGATCAGAGGTCAAGGTCATGGTGGGTCTAACAAGAAAATAACGGTCTCTGCACATTAAGTTTAGTTGAAGGTCGCATAACTTGGGCAAAGCTATAGGTCATTGAAACCCATTGGTCTGTAATCTTTAGAGACAACCATACTCTACTAATGCCTACATTGAGAACCATTAAACACGGGCAGGCGTATAATGTGCCAAATCATGGTACTCTTGCTTGCAGAATCATTTTATCATAATTGGAACATGAAGGATCCGAGTCATACTTCTGATGCCTTTTTCTTCTGTAACTGCTAACTAAATTCAATCTGCTTTTTGTTTTTGCAGACTATACAAAACTTTGGTGCCTCACATATATTGGAAACTTATATGGAAGGAATTAATGGAAGTGAGGCTCAATATTTAACTCCAGAGGTTGAAGAGTTTCGGTATGAAGCATCATGGAGGATTGGACAGTGGAATTTAGAGACACCAAACAAGTAAATATAGAAGTATATTTATTATGGTCAGTAGATTGTATATGAGTTTTAAAGTTGAAAGTAAATTTGTAAAGTGCAGTAACAGAATTACCACTGTTTTGCTACATTCATTTAATGTTGAAGTATACCATAATCATTGCAAGAGGGTTTTTTATTGATGTCTATAAAAACAATACAAGCTTGCAAGGAATATGTATTGAAGTGAATTTTAGTACTGATATTTACATATCATGGAACATACATATCATGGAACAGATACATATCATGAAACAGATACATATCATGGAACAGATAAAATACATATTTTCTTATATACATCAGGATTCCTTGGAATTTACACTGAATTGAAAGAATGCATTTAAAGAACTGAACATCATCTTATACTATGATTCTTGGGGTTATGAAGAAGCTTGAAAATCAATTACACACTGCATGAACGGCCATAACAAAGTGAAGTGATTTCAGAGTGATTTTCTAGCTTCATGACTTGATGAATCCTGTAAAATATGGAGTTTTAGTTCTTATAATTACAAATAGTTATACAAATAATAACAAATCTCAAGAAATAAATAACAACTATATTTTAACCATTGTTTACGAATATTATCAAAGCACACAGTAAGGGCATATGAGTACATAAGTAGTTCCTTTCTGGTTATGAACTAATAGCATCCATTTTCGGTGTGACATTATGCAATTGTAACCAATCTAAATGTTTGTTACAAAGGCTTGATAATTTTTTTTAATTATTATGTTAATTACCCTGCCCCTCCTACCCTCCCCCCTCCCCTCCATTAAAATATTAAATTTGTTTATAAGGCTGATGTCACGCTAAAAATGATCATTTGTGTATCAATAATTTATGCATTCTCCCTAGGGGTAAAAATTCAAGAAAAATTAGTTTGCCTTATTAATATTTATTTAGCTACATTTGAAATTTCTGGCAGACTAGAGACAAATTGTGGCTTCCACCAGGCCTTGTATATAGCAATGAAGGCAGCTCTTGAGGGACATACCACTTTCTCCCAGTCAGCTATAAAACTAGCAAGGTAATTATAATGATACTGTGGTTTTGGTGTGAATTGTATATTTAAATACTTAAACGGCACTGTTTATTCAAGAGAACGTTGTTGGAAAAGTGGAACATACTGCTTGTTTTTCATATGGCAATGACATTTTCATTACAGTTTTGTTTTGTTTTGGTTAAAGTTTATTCTTTTGAGCATGTTCTGGACATGCAAGCCTTGGTCATATTTGTTTTCTATTTAGAGACACTTAATGAGATTTTGTTTGTATTTGTATAACAACATTGTTACAACTTTTTAGTTTTTTAATACAGTAAAACCTGTCATGAGAGACCGCCCCTTCTGCCAGCAAAAAGCGGTCTCTCAAGACAGGTGGTCTCTCATAACAGGTTTGTACAAAAAGACCAGTTTCCAAGGTCAAAATTCAGCACTGTTTAAGAGGGAAAAATAAGCACAATCATGTACATTTATTGTATTCTTTGTTCAATCTGAAAATAATTTTAAATAGTAATAAAGATATACATCTATCATTAAACATGAATCACATTTATATTTGAAGATCACACGTATATAAGGGATCAATTGTAATAACGACTGTAGCGGTTTTGATCAAGCTTTGGGGAAATATGGAATACATATACAATGTATATGTACCAATGAATGAAATAAAAAGACACAATTAATTTATCCAGAAACAGAACAAATTTATTTAGAGACAAAAGTCAAAGACTTTATTCACTGACGATACAAAGGGATTAACTCTATAAACAGAGGGTGTAACTGGCTGCGCTAAGGTGAACAGGTGACGGTTTGGTGTATGGGTTGTAATCTCTGTAACATCAAAAACACCCCAACAAACAACACCAGTCTTTCACAATGACAATCGAATCTGGAAAACGATTCTCACCTACTGGTATTAAAGACAAAGACCTCATTCACCCCAGGCATTACGGATTAACTCCAAAGACAAATGATGTATGCGACCGCTATATTGACTTTGGCACTACAATGGCAGTTAGTGACATGTACTTTAGTCTGGTTTACAGTCTTGAACAAAGGAAACTACATGCATGACCTGCAAAAGTTAGGAAACCGGTAGCCAGTCTAATTTGTTTCCATAATTTTTTTTTTTAGAACACTCTTTACTTTGGAAGCGGTCGTTGTTACAAAGGATAAAATAAACGTCAGTGGTGTTTGTCTCAGTTCTCGCGATAGGGTCGTTCATAGCAGTATTATTTTAGAACAAGCTGCCATACGCGGGAAATCCTATGGATTATACTTTAGTCTCTCAGAAATAGCCGAGGTATTTCCGAATGAGCAGTCGGCATGTACTCTAGTCTGGTGTACAATCTATAACAATTCAAGATACCGGTAGCCAGCCTAATTTGTTTTTAAGTTTTTGATTTTGTTTTTAACGTCTTTGCTTCTTAAGCGGTCGTGGTTACAAAGGGTTAAATAAAGGTCAGTTGTGTTTATCTCTGTTTTGTGATGCGGTCATTCATAGCAGTGTCGAAATGCATATTTTGCCAAGAAATCGCGGTCGCTGGTCGCGTTCTGCAGGTGATCGCTCACGACAGTGCGTTTATATAATAAAATCGATCCGTGCATTACGATTGTGGTCGCTCATGACAGGTGGTCGCTCATAGCAGAGGTCGCTAATGACAGGTTTTACTGTATTTTAAATATTTGTGAACATTTTGCTTTCTGATCTAACAAGATTACTTCAGTTTAAAAATTCATATGATTTGCTCGTCTTTTATAAGCATCATCCAAAATGTCTATTAATATTAATATTGTTTTACAGTGTAACTACTCCACCATTTTGTAGCTCAGGAATAAAAATTCAACTTATGCATATTTCCTGAGGTTTCCACATCAAAATCATTGTTGAGCATCCCTTAGTGATAGCTTGACATAACGTTCACTTTGTCATCGGTTTGTGTATCCACCCACATATGCATCCACACCATAGATTAAGCTAAATGTTAAAAAATTTCAGATTAAGCTCAATGTTAAAGTTTTTCAAATTAAGCTCAGTGTTGAAGTTTCTCCATCAAATACATTACCCGACCACATTAATATTAGAAAATAACCCTCTGCTAACCTCTGAATCCAGCCCTCCTGAAAGACTAACAAAATGTCTTTCTGTCTATATAATCATTTAGACAAAGAGAAGTAACTCTTACATATTACCTCCTCTTGCCCCCGCTAGGTGGCCACCTGTAGCCTGGATGTTTACCAGTTCAAACTTTTGCTTAAAACTGTTAACAGCACCTGCGGAATCCTTTTTTTTTTTTTTTTCTTTCTTTCTGACATTTTTCAGACCTTTCATCAGTAATTTTGAATGGTTTAGTAAGTCAGTAGTTTGATATACCTTGTGTATATAACATTTGTGATTTTTTTTCTGTGAATTTATTTATACTTCTGCTGTTCGTTATTGTCCATATGATATCAATCAGTAAGACTTGCATGTTGGCTTTCACCATTGTAATTTGAATTTGTACTATAAACACTGTGGTTTATTTGTGCGTTTCTTTATAGGTATTCTTAATATGCTAGTTTCACATCGTTGAATATACTGTGTATTTTTGGGATACATGTCTTTTCTTTCTATCATTTAAGAGATGTTGACAAAGTGCCAGTGCTTTAAAGTTGCATAATAAAACCATAAGACAGTCTTGCATGGATCAAATGTTCATCATCACACCTATGCAGTGTTTGTGCATTTTAGGCCAAGGGAGTATGGTCCAGCATCCTGAGGTTTATGTGCCCTTCTTGGTCATTACACAATGTATCTTGGCCATATGACTTCAGATAAGCACAGCAGAAACTATACAACATCTTATACAGGAAGCTTTGAAATCACGGATGTCAGCAAGCTAATCAGAGGAAACCAGGGCAGATTTCCCCCATTTTGGCAGCCCGCTGGTCATAAGTCCCCTCCAGCCCATGCATGGCCTTAGTGCCAGTGAAACTGGGTATGCAGGAATGTAACCTGACTACGCCAGTCAGATCAGCCTGCAAGTCATATGCCCTATGCCATCTCAGCTGCTGAGCAAGCAATCCAGCTGACCTATGTACAGATTTAGCAGGCAAGCTGCTCTCATTTTGGACTGGCAAACCACATGTCAGTGGACATTTCGAAATTGTTGACCAATTATGAACTGCTTGCTCATGTTGTACGCCAAATGAACCTCTCCAGAGTCTTGACATGGCTCAACTCGCCCATGTTTGAGACCCTGTCTTTGACCTCACTGAAGCTGTTATCATTCAAGACTTGCTTCTTAATAGCACTAGCATTGTAGGTGAACTGCACGCACTGTCCATGGATCCAAACTAGGTGCATTCCATTCCAATGGCTATCATACTGATTCAGCCTGCTTTCATGTTGAAGAACAGGTTACCATCTACATGAAATAAAAAAATAACTATTCACCTGCTCTCCTCGATCAACCCATTTAGAGAGGCAAAGCTGCAGGACCCTGTTTGCGCTCAGAGATGCTATCTGAAGTGTACCCTTCAGAGGTTGTTCCTCCTGATTAAGACGGGGAAAGCAAGACATTGTTGATCTCGTGGCAAAAGTGGGTTTTTAGATTGGCATACTCTAAACTCTCGCAGTATCGGGCACACCTCATAAAGATCTTGGCTTGGTTATGTGAGCAATTTCAATGAGCCTGGCTTCAAATGTAATGTTTACATTTTAGACTTAGTGGAATCAGTTGACTGATATGCCCAGTCTACTTTCTTCAGCTTCTGTTTACGAGACATGGCCTTGCAAAGGAGAGAGCTGAGTCTCATTGGGCCACTGGTAGCTGCCCATACAGTTTAGATGCCCTGTTCATGACAGCACAACCTCAGTTTCAGGCATGGTTTCATAGCTTTTGCTGGATTCACCCAGGAAACTTGTACAGGTCAGGCAATAGCCAGGTGTATGATCCACCAGGGGTCTCCTTCGCACAAGTATAAATACATATTCTTTGGTTGTGCTGCCTTCATGTTAGGAGAAGTACATCCTTTCATTAGAGCAATCATCATGCTCCTAGACATTGATGTGGGTTGTGGTTGGATGCTCATGCATTTCCTCCTCCTCTTACATATTCTCCTAATGTAAATTTGATTAGGTAATGTATTTGACCAGCATGCAAAATTACTGCCAGCCCGCCAGTCCAATGCCAGCAAATTTCACGGTGGACCAGGGCAAAAAATGAGTAGCCAGTCCATCAGGCAAGTTGGATTTTTAAGAATATCATGTAAATTTAATCTACAGATTGTATATTTTATGATACTAACTCATCAACCCTTGAGCCAACAAACTAGGTATTCCCCTACAGCATACTTGCAGAAGGATCACCTAGAGCAGTAATAGCCTTATCAGTACCTGTAATCCTGAGACTCACTGACAGTACTTGACTTACTGAGTTTTACAGAAGGGGCTACTTGAAATAAATTACCAGTAGTTATTTTTTGCTTTGTATTCCTTCAATTAGGCTAAAATTTGGCACAGTTGTTCTCAATAAAATTATGTACATAATGGTACCAATTTCATACAACATACAGAAATAAAACTCCTGCATAAAGGTAAAAAGAATGATTATGTACCAAATTGCTTCTCTTGTCATTATTAATCCATAAAGTTCATTATGAATTCACACTGAATAATTAAAACCTTCAACACATGAAATAATTCTTTTTTTTATATACACAGAAATTCCATTTGTCATCTTTCTTGTAAACTTAAATCTCGTGGGAAAACTGCAAGCAGCCATGACAGGCATATTTTCCCTACACTTTACTTACCTTTCTTCCTTAGAATTCTCCACTGAACATTTAAAAACTAACAAAACACTTTGAACAAACTCAGAATTATGTATGCTGATGCTGTTAATTTTGTGTGGGTCAGTGTCACTGTCTATCTCATCTGCTGAGTCCGTCAGATAACTTTCTGCTCGGTCATCTGTTTCCATCATTTTCAAATTTGAAATAACTCCACTATTTTGGATACTATCAAAGTCAAATTTTCTTTCCTTTGTACTGCAATGTTTTCTCTATGTAAGCTGAAATTTGATCGGTTAAACTACATGCATAATAGCAAATTGTGAGAAATCAACCAATGGTTTGTGACATAATAACTCATCATGCAGGACACAGGTCTAGACTAATACTGCCACTCAGAAGTGCCACACAGTATACAAGCATGGTAAACTCTGCCATGTTATCGTGGCACACAGTATACATGCATGGTAAACTGTGCCATGTTATTGTGGCACACAGTATACATGCATGGTAAACTGCCATGTTATCGTGGCACACAGTATACAAGCATGATAAACTGAGCCATATTATCGTGACACACATCAGATGAGGTAGGCAAAGTGCAATGCGTTATCAGTGTGTCATGGGTTAACGAGTTAAAAGAAATAGAAGATACCAATTGAAAAATAAATAATGGTGAATTGTTTCTGATATCCACTAATGAATCTGGGTGGGATGAGAATATAAATAACTCGCGTATATTCTGTGATGCTTGTAACTCCAGTTAAAAACTCCTCTGTGTCTATGCGATATCTGATGACATGTGCTACTTCCAATTCTCAACCGCAACATGTGGAGGTATCTGGATGCCTTGAAGCCACCAGAGGCTAAAAAACCAAACACAGCCAAGGAAAAAAAGAACTATTGAAAAGGAATACAACACTATCAAACATAAATGATGTTTTAAAAATGGCCGGGTTACCGAATACGTTTGGAATATAGAAACAGGACACATTCTAAGACCATGACAATGCTGTTAACTGTTCAGATGCATTCTGCTGATGTGGATGCATTTGATCCAGTTCCAGCAGTGGTCTGCTGGAACTCATATTTCAGCAGACCTAATTTCATGGCCAGCTGTACTTTGGATACCAGAGCCTCAACTTTGGAGGCTGGATCTAGTTCTGATACTGTCGTTGATGACAAACCAGTGGATGAGGATCCTGATTCTTTTTCTGACTGATTCAGACTGCTCATCCATGGCAGCAGCAAGTTCTGATGCCCAGCACAAGTTATGTATGGATCTGGATCAGCCGGACAGTAAACATCCTTGTCCTGGTCAGTAAACAGTGGCCATGTTATGCTGAATTTAATAAAATATGATACATTGGACCTGTGATATAAATATCTTATTTTGTGTTTTTCTTTATTTTCCATGTTTCATTATATAGATAACCTTATTAAGGACTGATATGCATGTTCTCCTGCAGTTACCATTAAGTCATAGACTACAGTTGTCTTCTTGTATGATGAAATGTAGGACCACTTGGTTATGGACAGGATCAGTAGCATTTTCAGATTACTGGTCCTGTGGACTAGCAGGATATTTTGGAGAGTTTCACACACTGTATTCGATGGTGAACGGAAATCTCTTAGTAAATTATGTTTCTTTGAGAATACTTACCCGATCACATTACTATAAATCCCTCCCATCCTTCCCTGCAAATGCGAGCATCCTGTTGTAGGTTTTGTGCAAGCTTAAACTGGTAAACATCTAGGGTATGGATGACTCCCTGGCAGGTAGAAGGGGTGCTAAAATGTAAGAGTTACTTCCCTTTGTCTATTTGATATATATATATATATATATATGGAAAGACATTTTTCATCTTAACGATAGGGCTGGATTCAGAGGTAGCAGATGTTATTTCCTAATGTTAATGTAATCATGCAAGTATTCTTGGAGAAACATAATTTACCCAAAAAAATTCATTTTTTTCAGATCAAGCTCAGTGTTAAAGTTTGTAATTTTTAGATAAACAAAAGGCAGGCTGATCAAAAAGGAGTCTCTTGTTTTAATGATATACATGTATCTTTTGAAAATCAGTAGTGTTTGTATTGTTGTTTACAGTGACATTTTTATAAACACATTGTAAACCCTGAAATAGTATTTTGAACCTCAATAGATATGGAGGTTTTGTATTGTTTCAGGTTGGCAGCTGTGAAAGACCTAAAGGAAGGAAGTCTGGAAAGTGCAAGGTGTATCTACCCAGTCCTGTCCAAACTTAGATGCACAGCTGTTGTTGGTGATCTGTTT
The DNA here is from genome assembly GCA_029931535.1 of Margaritifera margaritifera. Taxonomy (NCBI): domain Eukaryota; kingdom Metazoa; phylum Mollusca; class Bivalvia; order Unionida; family Margaritiferidae; genus Margaritifera; species Margaritifera margaritifera. The sequence continues at coordinate 932,837 of JAQPZY010001423.1, read as the reverse complement.
AAGGCAATTCACAGGTAGGCCTGATTAAGCATTAATTGCAGCAAATCAGATTTCCACAACAAGTGATCTACATGTAGAATTTGGAATTCATACACAATCATACTATGGGAGTTTTGTAGGTACAGTAAATCCCAGCTATAGCACGCTTCGTTATAGCACAAATTCGGATATAATACGATCGTGGCATGGCTCCCGAAATTTCATCTATTTTTTCGTACATGAAAAAATAAATATTTTTTTCAAAGTACGAAAAATAATGTGTAAAAAATTAAAATCATTTTGGGGAAGAGATCGTGTATGAATTGGGATATAATATGATCGTGGCAAGGCTCTCATAAATTTTACAATAATTTCACCAATTTCTTGAACTACTGCAAAGTTTTGTGCCAAAATAAACGAGTTTGATTTAATAATTTGGCAAGATGTGTTGTATTCTTGAAGAAAAAGTGTCTTATGATTGTATTTTTCTTTATATGAATAAAGATGCTGAACATTTCTATTTGTGAATGTTCATTTCAAATGTGTCAGTAGTCAATCACTGCACTTTCATCTTAGTTTATTTTTGAAAGATATCAGCGTATTTTAAAACTGATAAGTGTTAATCTTATTATTATTGATACATGAACAATAAAGTCATTAAGTCTTCTTTGTGTTTGTCTTCAATACATTCTGTGTACAATCGTTGCTCAAACAATAGTTGACATATGTTTGCTCATTCAACTGCATATACAGCCAAGCACCAAACAATGCGGTGGTTGATAAAAGATTCTCACCTGAATTTATAAATCAATTAATTTAAGTCACTGATAATCATCAAAGTCAATCTGAAAGCTAAAGGTTGTTCAAACCATGAGGCAATGATTTATAAAACATCAAAAAAACGAAAGCCGCCAACACGCACACATGGCTTGGCGGTGTTGTTAGACAATCGCCACACATTCAGTTGACCAGTGAATAATGTTGTCCATTCCCTATAAAAATGACCCCATTGTTGATTAACAATTATTCTTGCTGTAGTCATTCAAACAAATAGGTGTCAGAGTTTTAATTAGTAGTTATTTACAATGGATAACAGTACACGGAAACGTAAAGCTTTTACTGTTAAAGAGAAGCTTGAAGCCATGGACAGGATTACCATAATCACGGTAAGTCTTGGGACACCATAAGTCTTGGGACACCCTTAATTATTTTCAAAAGTAATTTTTTTATGACCTATAAAAGTTGGGACACGAAGTTAAAGCAATTTTTTCATGTGCTATAAGTCTTGGGACACCTAAAACATTTTTTTTGTTCTACAGATCGATCGGCATATTTTATCGATCATAACCTCATGTAAAATTAACAGGCCTTCGTGGTGTTTAAGGGACTCTCACTATGAATTATTACATGGAAATATTATAAATTATTACAATTTGTTTGAAGAGTCAATAAATATATTGAACTTTCTCTGTTTCTTATTATTTCTATCAAATTCAAATATGTATAATTTAATCAGACGATGACAAGAACTGAGCATTAGCGGTATGTTATACCCATTCAACAATAACTTCTCCCTATGGTGCTCTAGTTTACTATTGTCAGTTTATGCATTATTGCGTTAAAATTGTCGAAAGTCACCTGTAATTATTGGGGAATTTTTTTCCCTGAAAATGGAAATACCTAATTCATTACAATGTGATACCAGGATGAGAACAATGAAAATGTTGTTTATTCCAACTCTTGCATTTATTGTACGCATGTTTACATCATGGCGTCACCACGTGCACATTGAAGATTTTACTTGTGATGAATGAAGTACATACATTTGATTCGAATCATAGGCACCACTGCACTAAACTTAAATAATATCTTTAAAATACAATAAAGAAGTTTAAGAAATAATGTTTTTAAAATAAAAACTCCGTGGTAGTTTGCTTTGATGTAAGCGACCTTAAATAAGTCCTGTTTACTCAGTTACGGTAATCGTGCTAATATTCGCAGTAGAAGCCAATCACACATCAAAGTACCGGCATTGCCGCTGGACAAAATTCCTCTTTACCCAAGCCAATTTCAGGGTTTTAACAATTAACTGGCCTGGATTTGCTGGTGGAAAACAAAAGACAAATCCGCCAATTATAAACAAAGGAGACGCCAAAACAACCAGATTGCCAAAATCAAAAGTGGAATGAATAATGCGTGGAAAATTATCATTTTGTGAAGCCGAAACATTAAACTAAAATGGATCAATGATGCTCTTAATTGATCTATTCAGAATTTTAACATATATTATATATGACAAGTTATTTGAATTTATGGTTGTTATGTGCTTTATAAAATTAAACGCGTGCCTTTTCATATAGATTACATCACTTTGTAGGATCGCTTATACCACTGAAAAACAGTAACTGTTGAGCGCGTGAATCTAAATAAATGCAACAGCAATGAACGTGTAGCTGAAATGTAATCTGGAAGAATGCGATTTGGTAAACAGGATGAATAAAGCAAAATCTGCATCAAATATTTTTGGGAATAAACAAGGATATAAGTGACGCCAAGTACGATTTGCACTGTTTAATTACTGTACACTATACTACAGGTCTTCCCTTAAATGTAAGCGGCCCATGAATTATGAAGTCTTTATTTACCTTTATTTTAAATCATATTGGAGAAATCGGAAAATATGCACATGCAAAATAATAACATAAACAATCATAGTAGTGTATAACAGTTTATTGACGAATGACGTGGTAATTGAAAGAGCTTGTCACTGCTGTCTGATGAATGGCGATCTTCCCAATTTTGTCTTTACATTTTTTGTGTCTACAAGTTTTGGGACACCGAAAATTTTATATATTTTACAGGCATATAAGTCTTGGGACAAGAAAAAAAATTATTATTTTTTCGTGTCCCAAGACTTATCGTGATTACGGTAAGTCCGGTGTTAAACAAACACAATTCGAATTCTTCAGTTGAGGAATATGGTTGACTTTGCTAAGAGTAAATGTGACAGTTGCAAGAAGCAGTTGAAAATTAATCAGTTTTTCCAAAAACAATAAAGTATTCTCATTCATAGCAAATAAAATTATAGCAATATGATATTTATACTTACACCATTTATTGACCTTGTAACGTACATGTGCATATACACTGAACCGTAAATGTGCTTCATCATTCCTTACGTGATTTATCAATTTTTTTTTTTTTTTTGCACTGAATTCAGACACATAATGATCTATGACTAAATATTATACTTCTGTGTGCATATTTTCGATTAAATTATTATGGACTCACTCCTACGCATGCCACGAGATCGGTTGGTGAGTACACGTTTTTGATCCTTTAACATTTCATGCTATACATTAGACATGTACATATAAATGTACCAATGCATGGTTCTCTGAATAAAGTAAAATATTATATGTGCAATCTCTGTTTCACTGCATGTGTATTTCTCGTTTAATATGCATTGATTTAAGATGGTAACTGTGCCAATGAAGCACATTGTTTTGCCCCCACAATTCCCCCCCCCCCCCCACCCTTTTTTTTTTTTTTTTGGTGCATGCATCATTTTCTTCAGCTAAATGACATGGTTTTGTCCAGGTTGGTTATAGCACAGTTCGGGACATAGGACGATCTTGTTTTGTGGACCCCAACCATCGTGCTATAGCGGGGCTTTACGGTACTGTATTGTGATAATTGTAAGCTTATATCATTATATCCCCGTCTATGCAATGGCTGATATATATAGGATTCCTCATGCCCATCGTTCTGTCAATCACATGTCATTGGATGCCACTAGTTCCGCAGTTTTTGTAGCCATCTGTATAATGTTGATGGATCACATTACACTGGTGTTAGCTATGGACTTGAGAATTCAACTCTAAATGCAAACTTCCTGACTTCTACAGAACAGTCCACCAATTGTAAAATTGATTGCAGAAAGCAAGGGCTCTTTGGCTGATAGTTTACATCAATATTGATCAATATGCCAATAATAGATGTCAAATAAAGTATCAGTAATGTTTGTCTGTGTGGGCTAACTAAGAAAACTTCACTCCCCTATGAAATTTATAGAGATTTTTTTACATGAGTGCTCTTTTCAAATGTAATTTGTGAAACTAGTCGAATAATTTCTCTATTTTTCAAGCCTTGGTGAGCAAAAAATTGAAATTATTTGACAAGTTTCATAAATTTTATTTAATATGATCACAATTGTGAGATCCTATTTATCACATGATGAAAAATACTTAGTTTATTTAACCGAACCAAAGAATATAGTAATGAAATGACTTTGACATACATTCAGATTCCTTTATCATTATGCCATTCCTTGGCATGACGTTATGTTTTTTTGTGATATCATGAGGTGTTGTTACATGTGTTAAACATATGAAACTCATAATACACATCTCCCTCGATAACTCGCGCACAATGGAGTCCAAAAACATAGACCACACTAAAAGCGAGAGCACAAGTTACCGAGGGACCTCAAAATAATTAAGAAGGGGATGCCATCCCCGCTGGACATCGAGACAGCCACGTGGGGTGGTAACGGGGCTGTTTAATGGCTGAATACTTGTTTTATAATTGCATTGGGAATAAGTGTCAATAGAGTTTTTTTCTACTGTAGTTGCTCACTTTTTTGCATAAATTACCTTTATTTTCAAGACACCAAACTGCTGAAAGATCGTTAACAACATTAGTCCAAGCAGTTTCAACAACACGTGTATGCGAAAACATTGTGTATTACGTCACTGCTTTTTGTTGTTGATTCACAACAAAACAAGATTCCTTTTTTACAAAAACTAGGGACATTTATTTCGCGAAACAACCGTTAACGTCTAAACTCAATTTATTTATTGTTCTATTAATAAAATATGGATGCCGTGATTTCATTGCTAGTAATAGTGAAACATCTTCTCATCCTTGAGGAAATCTCAGTGGCAATTTAGAAATTTTAAGTTCACCACAAACTCTGGAATTCGTTCTCCCTAATGAACTTTATCTGTGAACAAAGCTTTTTATTGACCAAGTATTCATTTGGCTTTGTTGCCTTACTATCTTTGATAACATTTGTGAACGAGTAGACTAATTTAAGGTAGTTTAATTATATTACGTACATAATAATATTTATAATAGTGTTTGATTGATCAATTGAAATGAGTTGACCTTACACACGACCGTGACCGCTAGCTCTTACACAGGTAGGATTTGCACGCCTTTTAACTTTTCTTTTATTCCACTCCCTTTATTTGATTTTATACAAAAGACGTAATTAACCTGATAATACAAAGCAGGTCTGCTTTTAATTGAGTGTAACAACAACAAATACTTCCACAAGTCGGAGATCAAAAAACGGTCGGCACTTAATTAGGTTCTCATGGAAACGCTCACGGACATAGCTGTGATGGTTGAATTATATTTTTCATGTTTGAATACAAGCGGGCATATTGCATTTATGATGATTACACTGAAACCAAATTAAAAGATAGAACTAAAACACTAATTTCATTTTACAAAACTTATTTAATTGGTATTTATTTTTTAAAGTGTTGCCACCAGTAGGGCATTAGTGACATTTTCATTGATCGAAGTTTCGTCGAATATTGTTATTTACAGTGTACAGAGAATGTTGTTTGGAAAGAAAATTGAACAAAATATATGACTTCTTATTAAAAGTTCAGAATATCATGACGTTGATTCAAATTTTTGGGTACTAACCACTCTTTTCAATGATAAAACGAGCGATATATCAAGGTTGCATTTACCAATTTTGATCGCGATTTTTTTCACGTTTAACAAATAGGGGCCAATGTTTTTAGCATTTTCTATTTTTTTTTAAAATGGGATCCACGCCTGACCCCACGTTATAAGCGGGTTCACGAGTTATCCGGGCGCGAGTTATTGAGGGAGAGGTGTATTGGTATATTAACATAAATAATACAGTTGTCATGTGATAAAATGTATTGGCATATCAATATGTGAATTTCTGGTATTCAGAAGTAGTACTGATACTAAAAACGTACACTTATCATAAAATATTTGGAGACTTAGGTTTTTGTCCACAGGGATAAATGATAGATTGGTTCCGAGATAAATCTATTTAATATTCATTCAAGCTATTACCAATCTATCATTTATAACTGTGGAACAAACCAAGGTTTATAATTAAAATGTCATTTCCATCATTCAGTGGACTTTTGAGAGGCAGTGCTTGTGTTTGAATAAAGATTTCTTTCAGAGAATGTCTAGTCGGCTAGGGAGGAGGTTTGTAACAAATTCTGGAACTATTTTAAAACTGCCACTTTTTGTTTTCTGTTTACAAAGTATTTCAGCAGCAATGCTGGTCATGTCATTTTTATCCTGTTGATTTATGTGTTTGTATAAATATTAGAAATGAATTATTAGATGCTATGATGTATTACATAGAAATAAAAATGTCGAAACATTGGCATACCCTTTAGATCGATGAAAGGGCTGTCTAAATCTTTAATCTATTGGAATTTTTCTCAAAGTGATCCAAAAAATAGATAATCTTTTAAACAACTTCTTTGAAAAATCACTCAACAGAATTTGACTAAATGTGACAGAAAGCATTCTGGCATGAAGGGCTTTCAGACTGTACAAATGATGCCAATTCACCATCAATTATATGGTCACTGTTACTAGGACTTATTTTTAAAAATCACTCAACAGAATTTGACTAAATTTGACGGGAAACATTCTGGCATGAAGAGCTTTAAGTTTGTTCAAATTATGCCAATTCACCATCAATTATATGGTCACTGTTTTTAATAAAAATGTACAAACCTTTAAACAACTTTTTCTCAAAAACCATTCAACAGAATTTGATTGAAACCATCCTTACATGAAGGACATTGAAGTTTGTTAAAGTGATTCCAATTCATTATCAGATATGGCCACCATTACTGAGATTAGAGAAACCTTCAAATGATTTCTCATAAACTTCTTAAAAGAATTTGACCAAATTTGACAAAAAGGAGGACTTCCAAGTGTGTACAAATGATGATGATTCACCAACAAGGATAAAGATAACAAAAAATTGAGAAACCTTGGTGAGCAATCTTGTACTCACTTGGGCCTCTTTGAATGATATATTTTAAATTCTCTGAATTATGTTCCCAAATTATTATGTTATGCTCGATTTAAAGTTGTACCAGTGATAATCCTTCAAATTTGAGCTAGTTGGCTCATAACCTTTTAAACAAGAGTTAATCTTTTTTTTCTTCAACACTTGTCAAGATTGCTTCAGTTAAAAAAAAGAAAGTAAATCTTGAATGTCTTCTTACAGCTCAGAGGAAAATATTAATGATATCATAGCCCATTTGGGCTGCATATCGGACAACAATTTCGAGTTCACTTCACAACCTCACTTTGCTGCCTGCTCCATGTTACATTTGGGCTGGAACAAGACCAAGAACATTAAATTATTGCACAGCCTAGTTGAGGAGCTGCAGAATTTTACTAAACAGGCCAGGGAGGCTGGTAGACATCAGGTGAGTGGTAATTGGAGGGATAAAATGTCAGTTGCTTTCCAGTTAGGGTAGATTCAAGGTTGAGATATTATATCTGTCAATACCACACACCCAGCCTCCATCACACACTAAGCTGCAAATAGTGTGGACCCAGGCCTCTCCATCACACACCCAGCTGTAAATAGTGTAAACCCATGACTCTCCATCGAACACCCAGCTGCAAATAGTGTAGACCCATGCCTCTGACACACACCCAGCTGCAAATAGTGTAAACCCAGGCATCCATCACACACCCAGCTGTAAATAGACTAAACCCATAACTCTTCATCACACACCCAGCTGTAAATAATGTAAACCTATGACTCTTCATCACACACCCAGCTGTAAATAATGTAAACCTATGACTCTTCATCACACACCCAGCTGTAAATAATGTAAACCTATGACTCTTCATCACACACCCAGCTGTAAGTAGTGTAAATCTATGACTCCATCACACACCCAGCTGTAAATAGTGTAGATCCAGACCTTTCCATCACACACCCAGCTGCAAATAGTGTAAACCTATGCCTCTCCATCACACACACAGCTGTAAATAGTGTAGACCCAGACCTCCTCGTCACACACTCAGCTGCAAATAGTGTAGACCCATGCCTCTCAGTCACACACCCAGCTGTAAATAGTGTATACCCATGCATCTCCATCACACCAAACTGTAAATAGCAATAACGTAGACCCATGCATCTCAGTCACACACCCAGCTGTAAATAGAGTAGATCCATGCCTCTCGGTCACACGCCCAGCTGTAAATAGTGTAAACCCATGCCTGTCTGTCACACACCCAGCGGCAAATAGTGTAGACCCATGCCTCTCAGTCACACATTCAGCTAAAAATGATGTTGATTCATGCCTCTCAGTCACACACCCAGCAGCAGGTAGTGTAGACCCAGGCCTCTTCATCACATACCCAGCTGCAAATACTGTAGACCCATGCCTCACAGTCGCACACCTGGCTACTAATAGTGTAGACCCTGATCTCGCCATAAAACTTTGCTCAACTCCAAATCATACTCAGAAAGATTTTGACAATCAACAGGCAGCATTTGTTGGTTTGAGTAAGGTTTCCAAGTTCAGAGCAACATTTATTACTTTAAATATTGAGTATAGTTTTATGATGGAGGGACCACATCTGCCATCAAATTACATGTCAGGAGGTAAAGGTCTACCATCTTTGCTATTGTAAGTAGAATTAATAAGATTGACCCTGAATGCAGAGGTAAATTTGGAAATTCTTTGTGGGAGCTGCAGAATCTCAGTTGTTACAGCATCAGACTCCTAATCCAGGGGTTGCAGGATTGATACCTGCCCAAGCAAGTCCGGGTCTGCTGCCTCCCATTTCCTTGGCATGATATAGCCAATAATATGTTGAAAGTGCTATCAAAAACCAACCAACCAACAAATAATTTGTGCTTCAGCTCAGCTTCATGAGGTCATTGTATAGCTGAAATTATTCTTCTCTCAGCTTATTTCTGATATGATATTGACAGGACATGCTCCATACAAGTAAACAGAATTGCCAACAATTCATGAAAATTCAATTACCATCTCATTGATCTGTAATTGCTATTTAGAACTATGTAATATCTACCTTATAGATCCTTGGTACACTTGAGAATGTTTGGAATGTGTAATATCTGCCTTATAGATCCTTGGTACACTTGAGATATCTACCTTATGGTTCCTTGGAACACTTGAGATATCTACCTTATGGATCCTTGGTAAACTTGATATATCTGCCTTATGGATCCTTGTTACACTTGAGATATCTACCTTAGATATCCTTGGTACACTTGAGATATCTACCTTATGGATCCTTGGTACATTTGAGATATCTACCTTATGGATCCTTGGTACACTTGAGATCTCTACCTTATGGATCCTTGGTACACTTGAGATATCTACCTTATGGATCCTTGGTACATTTGAGATATCTACCTTATGGAAACTTGGTACACTTGAGATATCTACCTTATGGGTCCTTGGAACACTTGAGATATCTACCTTAGAGATCCTTGATATACTTGAGATATCTACCTTATGGTTCCTTGGTACGCTTGAGATATCTACCTTATGGTTCCTTGGAACACTTGAGATATGTACCTTATGGTTCCTTGGAACACTTGAGATATCTACCTTATGGATCCTATCTACACTTGAGATCTCTACCTTATGGATCCTAGCTACACTTGAGATATCTACCTTATGGTTCCTTGGAACACTTGTGATATCTACCTTATGGATCCTTGGTACTCTTGAGATATCTACCTTATGGATCCTTGGTACACTTGAGAATGTTGGGAACTATATAATATCTGACTTATGGATCCTTGGTACACTTGAGATATCTTCCTTAGAGATCGTTGGTACACTTGAGATATCAACCTTAGAGATCCTTGGTACACTTGAGATATCTACCTTATGGATCCTTGGTACACTTGATATATCTACCTTATGGATCCTTGGTACACTTGAGATATCTTCCTTAGAGATCGTTGGTACAATTGAGATATCTACCTTATAGATCCTTGGTACACTTGAGATATCTACCTTATGGATCCTTGGTACACTTGAGATATCTACCTTATGGATCCTTGGTACACTTGAGATATCTACCTTAGAGATCCTTGGTACACTTGAGATATCTACCTTATGGATCCTTGGTACACTTGAGATATCTACCTTAGAGATCCTTGGTACACTTGAGATATCTACCTTATGGATCCTTGGTACACTTGAGATATCTGCCTTAGAGATCCTTGGTACACTTGAGATATCTACCTTATGGATCCTTGGGAATGTTCGGATACTTTTATAAATAGTATGTCTAATGAACGTTTATGTATGATTTGAACAAATTGTAAGAAATGCTCATTTCATATGAAAATTATGAGCTATACATTTAAATTATTTAGCAAATTGGTAGTTCTTAGATGAAATGATCATAAAGGTATGATTTTTTTTTTATCACGTTTCAAATTCATATATCTGGTTGTGATAAACTGCCAAAAAAAATGTAAAGTGGCCTAGCTTGATTTGTTTGAACAGCTCTGACATTACACTGATAATTTAGGTGATGTCATATTATATTGTCTTTGCTTTATTTTATAGACAATATGAGATAGGTTTGTAAAAAATCATATAAAGGACATGTAAAAAGTCATATAAATGACATGTAAAAAGTGATATAAATGACATCTAAAAAGTCATATAAAAGACATGTAAAAAGTCATATAAAGGACATGTAAAAAGTCATATAAATGACATGTAAAAAGTCATATAAAGGACATGTAAAAAGTCATATAAAGGACACGTAAAAGTCATAAATGACATGTAAAAAGTCATATAACGAACATAAAAAGTGATATAAATGACATGTAAAAAGTCATAAATGACATGAAAAAAGTCATATAAAGGACATGTAAAAAGTCATAAATGATGTGTAAAAAGTCATAAAAATGATGTGTAAAGAGTCATAAAAAGACATGTAAAAAGTCATATAAATGACATGTAAAAAGTGAAATATCCCTCATTTAATCCCAGATTGCAGAGCGTTGCCTACAGCAGCTGAAGGAACTGAATATGGTGGGAGAGCTGAAGCTTCAATTACAAAGTCAAATCGAAGAAGCCAGACTGTACTGGGCTAGAGATGAACACAACATCGCCAAACATCTTGTCAGGCAGCTTATTGACAGGTTACATAAGGTAATTTGCATTTTAGCAGTTGAAAAATCCTAAAGTTAATTGCCATCCTACCTTACCCCTGTCTAAGGCATTTCCTCCACCTCCAGCCTACTTTCAGCTCTTTTACAATTTTTAAAATCAAATCACTATGTACAACAGACCAGTCTGTAGTGGGCCATGGCTGAGTACACTCACACCACTGTATGTAGGGCAGACCAGACTGTAGTGGGCCAGGGCTGAGTACACTCACACCACTGTATGTAGGGCAGACCAGACTGTAGTGGGACAGGTCTGAGTGCACTCACATCACTGAATATTGGGCAGACCAGACTGTAGTGGGCCAGAACTGAGTACACTCACACCACTGTATTTAGGGCAGACCAGACTGTAGTGGGCCAGGGCTGAGTACACTCACATCACTGTGTTGAGGGCAGACCAGACTGTAGTGGGACAGGTCTGAGTACACTCACATCACTGAATATAGGGCAGAACAGACTGTAGTGGGCCAGAACTGAGTACACTCACACCACTGTATTTAGGGCAGACCAGACTGTAGTGGGCCAGGGCTGAGTACACTCACACCACTGTATGTAGGGCAGACCAGATTGTAGTGGGCCAGAACTGAGTACACTCACATCACTGTATTTAGGGCAGACCAGACTGTAGTGGGCCAGGGCTGAGTACACTCACACTACTGTATTTAGGGCAGACCAAACTGTAGTGGGCCAGGGCTGAATACACTCACATCACTGTGTTGAGGGCAGACCAGACTGTAGTGGGACAGGTCTGAGTGCACTCACATCACTGAATATAGGGCAGAACAGACTGTAGTGGGATAGCACTGAGTATACTCTCACCATTGTCTGTAGGGCAGACCAGACTGTAGTGGGACAGGTCTGAGTGCACTCACATCACTGAATATAGGACAGACCAGACTGTAGTGGGCCAGGACTGAGTTACACTCACACCACTGTCTGTAGAGCAGACCAGACTGTAGTAGGCCAAGGCTGAGTACACTCACACCACTGTATGTAGGGCACACCAGACTGTAGAAGGCCAGGGCAGAGCACAACATTATCAAACATCTCACCAATTATCTTTTTGTCAGACTTAAGAAGGCAGAAATGTAAATTATATTGTATGGTCTGGGATTATTCTTGCAGTAATAGAGGTATGAATATAGGGAGTTCATAATTTGCTAGAAGCTGAGGGAAAATGTTGAACCCAGAGGTGAAGAGTTACATTTTTTTTTAAAATTTCTCAATGTTCAGAAAGCATTTCAGGGGGTGACGGTTTCAATTTTGACCTAGCCCAGAAAGGATGATGCTGGAACAATGGTCACAACATTCATATTGGTGTCCGTATATGTCTGGTGATATAATTTATGCAAGAAATACATGTAATTGCCAGGTTTTAGTGTTGCATAATGTGAGATGCTGCTGTCATGGTATATTCAATGCATTGCCATATATCAATGTTGTATAGTGTGAGATGCTACTGTTATGGTATATTCAGTCCATTGCTATATATCAATATTGTATAGTGTGAGATGCTGCTGTCATTGTATATTTAATCCATTGCCAGTTACTAATATTGTATCGTGTGAAATGCTGCTGTCATGGTATATTTAATCCATTGCCAGTTACTAATATTGTGTAGTGTGAAATGCTGCTGTCATGGTATATTTAAACCATTGCCAGTTACTAATGTTGTATCATGTGAAATGCTGCTGTCATGATATATTCAGTCTGTTGCCATATATTAATGTTGTATAGTGTGAGATGCTACTGTTATGGTATATTCAGTCCATTGCTATATATCAATGTTGTATAGTGTGAGATGCTGCTGTCATGGTATATTTAATCCATTGCCAGTTACTAATGTTGTATCGTGTGAAATGCTGATGTCATGGTATATTCAATCCATTGCCAGTTATGGTATATTCAGTCCATTGCCAGTTATTAATGCTGTATACTGTTAGATGCTGTTGTCATGGTATATTCAATCCATTGCCAGTTATTAAAGTATAGTGTTAGTTGCTGCTGTCATGGTATATTCAATCCATTGCCAGTTATTACTGTTGTATAGTGTAACATGCATCTGTCATCAACTTTGGTAGGAGTTCACATGCAATTTCTTAAAAATGGTAATTTCTTTAGTTTATAAACAGACTATTGACAAATTTGGAACAAGAAATTTGTCAAAGCACATGGAATAGTGAGGAAAAGGGATCTTGGATTAATGTCATTGTTAGTCCAACAGGTCAAAGACAAGAAGAGCTTATGTGATGGGTCTGGCTTCTAGCATCCATCAGCAGTTGTTTATATCACTACTCCTAAACTAACTGGAGAAAAGCAATGAAACTTACTTTACAGTTTCATCCTAAGTTCTACTTTGTCCTAAATGAAAATCGTGCCCCAGAAACATCCAATATAGCAGCCATCTTGAAAATTGTGTTAGCTTTACTCCTCCTGATGGGATGGTCATGTTGACATGGGACTTTTGCTAAAACACTTTCATGACTTGCAGATGGTCCTAAATGACAATGGTGCCAATTTGACATCTAACATGACCACCTTATTATCGCTACAACTCTTGAATGTATGTAGGAGTGCTTTATAGCACCTCAGCCATTAGTGGCTGTATGGTGCCAACTAAAGGTACATTTTCGAAAAATGTGAACATATGGACATGTTGACATGGGTTTCACTAAAAGACTTCTTGTTACATGTACAGGGTTGTATCTAGAATGTGTGATTATGAAAATCACGCTAAAATTTTGTGCAAAATTTGTTAATCTGTATGGGCATAATCAAACAAAAAATTAGAATATGGTGCAAATTTTTCATGAATCATGCATACTTGATTTCCAAGAAATGTAGAAATTACCTGTATATATGCAAATGAATTTTGCGTTTCATTGTTTTATAATAAACAAGTTAATAATCAGCACTGTGACATTGATTTCAAGGTCAAAGGTCTTGATTCAGTTTTTTTTTTAGCTGTGATGGCTTGTGAGCATGATGACAAAAGAAGTATGAATAGATTTTTACAAGACCAAGTTTATTGATACATCTGAAGAATACCTTGAATGATGCCAGTGCAGATTGTTTTTGTTTTTTTAATAAATATTAATTTTGGATGAAACCAGAAAACATTGCATGTGGGTATATCTTGACAGAATCAGAGACAAGTTCATTGATTTGATATCCATGATGTCGGGTTTAAGATCAAAGGCCATGACAAAGATTTTTGTACTGCACTTATGAACAGGTTAACTCACTTATAAGAAAATATTTTGGTTACCAAATTTGATATCTTGGAATTGCTCAAGAATATTTAGGACGATTTCAGTATTCAATAACTAAGAAGATAAAAGTGGGGAAGAAACAGACTTTTCATGAATTCCTGCAAATTATTTTTCAGCCATTAGAGCATCAGTCATTTTGAGGGACTTTTGTGTCAGTTTTTTTATTGGATAGGACTATAATCCTTGCATCTTTAATAAATATCTTATGTGTTTTCCAGTTGCAAAGTGAGAATGAAGTTGCAGCTAAATTCTACCCCCAGGTGCTCAGTATCTATGGCAACTGGCTAGCAGAAACACACTCAGAGAATCCCAATATTATCCTAGAAAATTACTTGGAGAAGGTAATCAGCAGCATTCCATCATTCTAGATCCATCTGGATTTTTCAGCTTCTTTATTAGACTTGTATACAACACTTATAGCACAAAAATTGTGAGCACAACTACAGGGCCAGCAACCTACTGCAGGGATAGCACACATATACATTTTTACCTCTTTTGATGCAAGTTTTGGTGGGGTTTTTTAAAATTCCAATATTGGCAAGGTTTGGATAAGACTGTGTCCCAAGTATCCAAAATGTACCAGGGATACTGTTAGTATTTAAAGCATTATTATAGACTACTCTGTTTCCACAAACATTCACTGACAATTTGAGTAAGAGCACAGTTATGAGTGTTAGCTATTTCCTGTACTTTCTGGGTACTTTGGGCATGGTCTTAACTGAAATATGTCAACAGTTACTGTAATAAATATGCCAACAATTACTGTAATAAATTGCCAGCAATTACTGTAATAAATATGCCAACAATTACTGTAATAAATTGCTAACAATTACTGTAATAAATATGCCAACAATTACTGTAATAAATTGCCCAAACTTGCATCTAAGCAGGTAAAGATGTATGTATGTATGTGCTTTCCAGGTTGTGATGTAGGTTGCATGCCCTTAACTAAGAGTTCACATGCACTGCATATCTTTGAAAGTTTTTTAGAAAGTAAATGAGAGTTGTTATTTTGCACAATTAACTTTCATTTGGAAAACCCTAGAAAGGTACTCCACCTTGTTTGAAGAAATTGTGATATACTTCTGTTTCTCTGTGACATAAAAAAGGCTATTAGTACTGCCTGTATTTCTACATTTGGAAAGTTTCAAGCAAAAAAGGTAACTTGCAAGTGATTCTTTGCTAATTACAAATCCTCTGCAGCCAGTCAAGGTAGCTTCAATCAGCCAACACACTCAATATTGTTTACTGGTCTTCTGTGCATTTGTTTCATATGAAAATGTGACTTCTTGTGCCATTATGGAATATAATATAATAACCAGTCAAAAGAATAATTGCCACTTTAAATTTTATTTTGTTTCATGGTTAATCCATTACTATTAAGTCTGACATGCTTCTGACACTGCACAAGCATACAGTAGCAGGGTTTTCAAAATTTTTCTCAAAGATGATGAGTCCAGGACTTGAGTCAATAAATTAATATATGCCTGGCTTAAAAGTTCATGGGTACTACTACTACTAGTAATAATATATTTATTGTTATTATTATTATTATTATTATTACAGTCAAACCTGTCCTAATGGTCACCTGTGTTCAAAAGTCATCTGGTCACAATGGTCATTCTAATTCCCCCCCCCCCCCCGGCTTATTTCCTATATAAATACCCTGTATTTAATGGTCACCTGCTTTCAGCAGTCAGCAGCCAAGTGTTTCTTAACCAAACAGTAGTTTCACCCTGCTGCTCCAAGTATGCAAATTAAACATTTCTTTTGTTTGATGAGCAAGGCATTGTTTAAATAAAGGTATATAAAGTGAATCGATGTTTAAGCATTTCATATCTCGATTGTACTTGCCGTACTCCAGTCACACTGTCAGTCAAACTAAAATGTGTCAACATGTTGGTTTTGAAAGCAAGGTGGTTTTTGTCCTTACATGAGAGATTCAAAGCAATTTGTTTGCTGGATAGTGAAAAAAGTAGTCATGTAGTTGCAGCAGAAATGGAAGTCAGGCAAACTCAGATCCAGGGATTATTAAGCGTAAGCGAGATATTATTGCTGATTTTGAGAAGAACATTAATCCAGAATGTAAGAGATTACGTACAATTACACAAAATGATGAGATTAATGAACGATGCTGGAAATGGTTCCAGGATGCTACAACCCGAATGTACACTACACTTGTGATATCCCTTATGGTTTATATGCTACCAACAATTGCTGCAGGAAGCTTCTTTTCATTCCCTAATCATCAAATTTCTCTCCCAAAAACCGACTGTCTTTTGATCATGGTGAGTTTGAGCAACTGCTTAATCCATCAGTAGTTTGAAGTGTGAACACCTGTTTTCATGCCTAATTATACCAGCTGGCCTAACAAAAAGTCAGTCCTGTGTTTGACAATCACTAGTAAGCTGTAAATTAGTAATTTTATTTAGATGCCATTTCTACTGATAATGAGATTAAAGTGTTTTTGTGAGTTGAATAAATGAGTGCATGTACACAGTTGTACAGGAATGCATACAGAAACTGAACGGGTTTGCAATTCATCATGGACATTCAAACATGCTGAAATCAGTGATGGAAGTTTCAGACATTGCAGCTGAAATGGGGATAGAGATATGCACAAAACAAACAAAGATCAGTGATATTTTTAAGAGTCAGTGATTTAATGTACATGATGAATTAAAGTGAGGATACAGTAATCATGTGTGGAACTGTTTATTTTATTATTTTGTAATTTTTCTTTTTACTAATTACCTAAACTAAATACATCTATTTTGATAGCATACTACTACTAATAATAATGCTAATGCTATTCGGTGCATGGTGCATGTATTTGTCATGAACCAAGTTTGAGAGCTGAACCTGCCTTCAGAGGTCACCTGTCTAAAAATACCACTTTGGCCTTTTCCCATGGGTGGCCACTGTAGACAGGTTTGACCTTATCAAAAAACATAATGTTACCTTCAAAACGGCTGTTAATTATTGATCAAACAAATAGATGAAAAAGATGTTTATTTATTTTTATATGAATGCAGAGTTTATTAATAAATATATAAGGATTCTTTAATTCTAATAGTTTTACTCTGGTCTTATTTCATTTGGGAATATTATCATAAATGCTCACAAGAGTACCCTATTTTCTGCTTGTTTTAGGACAGCAAAGTTTTTATCAGTCCAGTAGGATACCAAAATGTTTCATTGAGTGTCCTGAAAGAAACAATAAAAAAATATAAATCAATTTTCATGCTTTGTAATTTTATTCACACAGTTTTAGTTCTACAATTATAAAACAAAAGAAACAGACAAATACTGCTTTCAGAAAATGGAGGAACAGCATGCTTATAATTGGAAATAGCCTTGACAAGTTACATATATGATTCAAATGTTAAAAAATTGGGAGGACCCTGTTTCACTATTGACAAGTAATGTATCCATCATTACAGGAGTTATGCCCCGTTATTGCCAGTCCTCTTGACTGGTTTCTGCAGTATAACTTTACTCAGGTTTGTTGGATTTCAGATAGATTTGATTTGCAGCTTTATATTGATAAGATAATGAATGAGTTTGATTTCCAGTTTATCTATGATATCCTGTACAGGAATGATGCCCCCAATTGCCTGTCTTCTGGACAGATTTCCATATTATAACTTTACCAGGGTTTGTTGGTTTTCAACCAGATTTGGCATGGGGCTTTATACGGATAAGACCTTGAATGAGTTTAACTTCCAGCATACTACATTATCATGTAGAAGAGTTATGGCCTCTGATTGCCCGTCCCCATTTGGTTTCTGCAGCATAATTTAATTTAGGAATGAGGAATTTTAACCTAATTTATATGCATCTTGACATTGATGAGATCTGGAATGAGTTGGATTTCCAGCATTCCGCATCATCATTTGAGGAGTTATGTCCCCAGATCACTCATTCTCCTGTCTTTTCCCAACACAAGTTCCTCAGTTTAAAGCCCTGTCAAGCAAATTGTATGGAAGCATGGTCCTTTTTGATGCATCCATAGCAAATGACTCTGGTATTAAGTACATCCACTCCATGGTCCAAGTGAAGGAAACTTAAGAACCTTGAGGAAACCACTGACCTTGCTGGGTAACTAGGAAATTAATATTGTAGCCCAGCTTGACTTCAGTAGCCCGAAGAAGGCATTTTAATACAACACTGCTCCCAGACTCTCATTTTCCTTGTCAGGTATCATTTATACTTGTTCTCCCTTGTGAAGAATTTGGTTAAAATTCTGTACAAGTTTACAGCAAGTGATTATATCATTTAGTAGCACTGGGCTTCATGTACAGGATTTGTCAGAATCAATTCTACTGAATTAAACATTAGACTAACCAGTGCAAATAAAGACATATATTGATTAATTCCAGACTGTAATGCTGCTTGAAGATCTTCATGAAGACAGAGGCACATCCATTGATGCTTATCTGTCCCTGGCCAGATATGCAGACTCACAATACCAGAACATTGTCAACTACATGAACTCCAGTACCTATGAGGCCAAGCAGTCATTGATGAGTAAAGCCCAGTCAGAATTTGCCAAGCTAAAGGAAATTGTGGCAGATCCATCGAAAGAGTTAGGTTCTGTTCTTCTGTCCCCAGTTGCATTGGTTTGAATGAGAGATATTGAATTTGCACATCATCAGAATTCTTATCTCAATACTTTTTTTTTGTGCAGATGGGGGGGGGGTAACCTCCATTTAGCACATGAGACATGGGTATCACTGTTCTGATGTTGACACCAGTGTTCAGGTTCTGTGTTTTGTTTTTTGTTGATGTTTTTGCAAGCCCTAAAGAAAGCTGTCAGTGTTCAGGCCAGGTTTCACCCTTGCACCTACTCTATTTTTATTTGAGATGATGCAGTTTCCTTAACCCCACTGGGTCATGCCAAAC
The DNA here is from genome assembly GCA_029931535.1 of Margaritifera margaritifera. Classification (NCBI taxonomy): domain Eukaryota; kingdom Metazoa; phylum Mollusca; class Bivalvia; order Unionida; family Margaritiferidae; genus Margaritifera; species Margaritifera margaritifera. The sequence continues at coordinate 913,406 of JAQPZY010001423.1, read as the reverse complement.
ATGTTGTTTGTAATACAACGGGTCTGTTGTGGCAGTTTTTGGTGTTGTGGCGTCAATCTTGAATACCCCTTTAACTGAATACGGAGAAAACTTATAACTATCTCCATGTTTGTTTTGAATAAAAGGCAGGTCATCCTGCCCATTTGTATGTCCATCCATTAGTAAAGGAGCTATGGTAACTCACTTGGTAGAGCATCAGACACTTAATCCTTACATCTTTAATAAATATCTTTACTATGTTTTCCAGTTGCAAAATGAAAATGAAGTTGCAGCTAAATTCTACCCCCAGGTGGTCAGTATCTATGGCAACTGGCTAGCAGGTTTGATACTCGCCCAGGCCAACCAGGGTCAACTGCCTTATTGTGGCCTTGAGAGAGGCGTACACTTACCTCCCATTTCCTCAGCATAATAAAGCCAGTAATGCGTTAAAAGTGCTAATAAAACCAACCAACCAGCTGTCCTTCAGTAATGTAGTACATCTCCTTATATGATGTTTAAGATGCAGATTTAAAACTTTTGAATATGATTGGGGGTAGTCTGTAGTAGTGAAGAACAATTTAACAATTTTGATATGACTCCTGTGGACAGGGCTTAATGGTGTGGATGTATTATCAGCTCACCTTTACAAACAGCTTCCAAGGTCCTAAGCAACAGTTTGGAGTGGGTGTCATAGCACCTACCTTCAGGGAATGGGGCTAGATTGGTACATACATATATATTAGTTGTACATTCTTGGTAAAGTTTTTGCACTTTGGTTTTTTGCACACTGTATAAATACTGTTATGCATGGAATCATGAAACTTGGTGAGGGGATGCATCTTGATAAGTGCTACAGCCTCACCACAAATGTAGATCACAGTGACCTATATTTCATACTTCACTGACTTTTATTGAATTATGTGGTTTCAGTTTCAGAAATTTTGCTGATCAGTTCTGATTCTGATTACACAATGACAGCAGAAATATTTTGCTGATCAGTTCTGATTGTTATTACACAACAGCAGCAGGAGTTTTGTTCAGATCATGACAAGGGTTTTATCCCAGTTCAGCCACTTTCGTTGCTTTATGAAAGCACATCCCAATTCAGTCACTTTGGTTGTTTTATGAAAGCACATCCCAATTCAGTCACGTAGGTTGCTTTATGAAAGCACATCCCAGTTGGGTCACTTTGGTTGCTTTATGAAAGCATATCCCAGTTCAGTCACTTTGGTTGCTTTATGAAAGCATATCCCAGTTCAGTCACTTTGGTTGCTTTATGAAAGTACATTTGAGACAGTTAATGGTAACTGTCAAACAGGCAAACAAAGAAATCCAAAGAAGATGCATGTGTATGACAGAAACCATTGTTTATTAGTACAAGTAGTGACTCAAAGTAGATATTAAACAGGCTGTACACCTGTATCACGAATATAGATCTAAACATTTGATAGGACTCTACATGGACACTGATTATGTATCAGCTATGATCAACAAAGATATGCCCCTTCTGAGGTAGTGGCCATGGGACATAATGGGTAATTTAATACAGAAGGGGATGACTATTAATGTTAATACCAAATTTTATTGATAGAATAGGCTAATTTTGTTCAATGATAGGGACCATTTTTCAACATCACTGACTAGATATCAACCACAGACAAAAATATAATTGCAGTAAGGTCTTTCCTTTAATAATTCTAAGTTCATCCAGAACCACCTCATTTACATAATGCAATTAGCAGGATTACATCTTGCAAAAAAGCTTCCATAGTTGTGTATGTAACATCTCTCTGGCATTCCTTATCATAAAATCACAGAAGCCTTTGTCTGTACAGGAATTTGACTTTCACAGATACCTCAGTCCTTCCATTTAGAATGGGTTTTAAAAGCTTGCTTTCACATTTCAGAAATACATACACAGGTGTTAGGTATACAAAGTGATATGATGACAGTATATAAAGTCATACAAATTGCTAAGATATTACCAGTAAACTAGGATCCAATTGAAACCATAGACAACTTCATACAGTTGCACAGTAGGTAAAATGCTACCTCCCAAAAGAATATAGAAATCACATCATTCACTTGCATGGCTTGCATTCTTTGTCCTGTAACAGTGCAACAATTGACAAATGTTGGGATGAAGCTTGTCTTTGAGATCTTGTTATAGACATAGATACATGCAACAAGCACATTTGATTAGATATGGACAAGCAAGGAATTCATTTGAGCAGTATGCTGACATAGACTAGAATATGAAGCATTTACAATGCTTTGGCTGTGTTCATTCTTTAAATAATAAAAGACATGCATGGTATCTATGGAATCTTTAACCTAGCTACAAAAATGAGATTTGATGACATCGAAACACTGTAAGCCCAGAAATGACAGAAGAACAGGTTGACATCTTATGTCTTCTGTCTGCTTAAGCAAATGAGACAGTACAAAACTTAGCAAATGGTCAACGTTTAAAAAGAGCCCTTTTGTAGGTGTGTGACTAGTGGGTTGGTTAAACTGAAAAAACTATGTCACTAATCTCCATTCTACAACTCTTCTATGGGTCATGCCCCTAAGATTGGGGACTTACCCCTGGGTCATAAATTGGAAACTATCAAGACCAAAACCTATAACTACATAGTTAAAACTATGTTGAAATATAAATTAAAGGAAAGGAAAGTATAGAGATGAGGAGAGTTTCATTTTACCAGATTTCCATGGCAACATGACCACCACATACTTGCCATATTCCCAGACAGTGTTGGGGGGTTTTTGAGACTCAAAAAGTGTTTTGAGGTCCCAAAGGGGGTCAGTGTGCGTGACACACACCCCCCCCCAAAAAAAAAGTGACGTCATCCAAATGAGAATAAGCTATCTTTTCAAATCAGCATATATCAAATGACTGGAAATTCAAATCTGAAAAAAAGAAAATACCATCTGTTTTCTCTGAAGCATTTAATATACTTACAAACAAACAAAAATGGTAGACTTAGCATTGTCAGATAACATCACTACAAACAAGGTCACAACCTCACAGACATTAAATACTAAAATACACCAAGTTACTGTCTTTAAAATCCATTGGACAGTGGAATGTAGTTTTAATTACATGCAGTCTTTGCTGCTTTCAATAGTTCAGTAGTTGGTTTGACAATAATACAAGTGTCATTTGTGTTCACAAATATGCCTACACTTTTCCTTCTCAAATGTGCATCCACGTCTATGTTGGCACAAGTAATGGCCAAAGTCGCCAAAAGTGATACAACCTGTAAGATAGCAATGAATATCCATTTCAAAACAATGAATCTGGCAATGAAAACGTTCAAGGTTTGTGGTAGTCGGCCGAGTTGCTCAAGTCTTTGACCGCCTCTATTGTAACGTATTTTCGAGGTTAAAGTCACACCTACGGCAGTGAAGATTTAATTTATTCTTGGGCTGAATTAATCAAATAAGGTACTAATTTATGCAAATACACAAATTGTCATTTGATTAATGATTTAATACTTTTTAATTATTAAAATTCCATGGTGCAGTTCATTTCAGGTTAACCAGATATTCAAACGTGTTGATGTTTTCAGGAGTTACTTGATCACATGCAATCATGTAAATGTCCAAGGAAAATATGAGAAAGTTAAGGTGGCAAAACTGTCAAAGCAAATAAGGTTATCTCATTTTTTAGCACTTCTGGTGAATTATGTACTACAATTTTCCGTTGTCCCTTTAAAATGTTGTGTGTCCTCCAAATCTGGAGGGTGCGGGCCACAGTGTCCCCTGACCTTTAGATCATAGGTGCAACACTGCATTAGAGATTGAATGGTGCTGTTGTTCAACCTACTGAAATAATCATGTTTTGAATTTTATATATGGAGTACAAATTCGACTTCAAAGAAACGTTGCCGCTGATCACAAGCTTTAATAAAGATGGCTTCAACATTCCCATTCAATGCAGTCAGTGATGTGTAATAACATTTGTTTTTCAGCATGCATCTGTTCGACTTAACTTCAGACAAATTAGGTTGTTCCACTTGTGTACTTTTACTATGCAAACTAGCCTAATGGGCTCTCCCTTAGCAGTGCTAAAATGATTTGACACGACACATCACCCTAGCTATTATGAGCCTATTCAATAAATCTCTGAAATGTATCTGTTTATCTATGACCGCCTTACCTTTTAATTGTCTCTAAACCAGCTGTATAAACTTCCCAGAGGATAGTTTTACATGAGCTCTGAGCAAGACTGTTTACTGTTTATACATACCACAAATTACGGGCATATATCATTGTGCTCAAGAAATGTTCATTTTTATTTATTTATTTATTTATTTTTTCGCTAAGATTGCTGAAAATCGTGTTTTTCTAAACACAACCCTGTCGGGGGGTTTGGGAGTCAAAAATTTTGTTTTTCACATGACACGTTGTGTTATGGCATATATGCCACCAGATGACTGTACAAGAAACATTGTATAAATTTAAACAAGTCAGCCTTTTAAAAAAGCGATGTTGTATGTGTTTTTGACTGATGGGTAGATTAATTTCAAACAATACATCACTAATCTGCATTCTACTACTCACCTATGGGCCATGCCACTGAGGTAAGGGACTTTCCCCTGGGTCATAGCATACAAACTATCAAGATCCCCACCTTGTAACCATATACATTATACACTTGCTAGACACAAAAAGACAAATATACATGTGCAATGTTGCAACACTGACCTCGGTATCAGGCCTTACCTCTGGTGGCATAGCTTGGAAATCACAGGGATATACAGTGATGTGTCATTGACCTAATTCTAGTTCTAACATGAATCCATTTCCTCTCCCTTTACAACAATGGAGAAAATGAGGTATTTATCTTGCACACTAGACCTCTACTGGAGGCATGTGTCGTCAACAAAAAATGCATGGAATTACAGAACATTGCAACATCATATTTGGAGTGCACAGCCAATGGATGCACAAATGCCTTGTACCTGCCAACCTTTCAAACAGTGCTGGGATTTTTTTTGGAAACTCAAGATGTAGGTTTAGTGGTCACAAGGAGGGCTAGTGTGCATCTCCAAAGTAAACTACCAATATGTTATACAATTGAGAATAAGTTCTTTACTCATATATTAAGCTATTAGAAAATGACTTGAAGTTCAAATTTGAATTAAAGAAAATAAAATACCAGTTTTCTTTAAAGAATTAAAATGCACTTCAAAGCAAAAAAAGTTGGTAGACATAGCGTTTTTATGTATCGCCACCATTCAGACACATACACAAGGACATGCACACACAATCACAAACACACAGACATTATATCAAACTAGAAATGTGTTCATGGAACATTATGAAATAAAATCAGAATTCAGTTAGTATCCACTTTAAATCATTGATAATTTAGTCATGAATTACTCGTTATTGTCACCATATGGTTGGACAGTGGAGTACAGCATTAACTTGTAGATGCAGACTTTGCTGCTCTCAATAGTTCATTGGAGGGTTTGAAGGTGATACAAATTTCATTAGCATTCATCTTTACACTCAGTAGAGATAGGATGGTACTGTTGTTAAAAGTTCCCTGAAGATCTTGTTGAATTTTTCTGAGCATTGAAAATGATCTTTCTGCATCTACATTGCACAGGTACTTGACATACCCGGTAGATAGTGTTTAATTTTTGTTCCTGAATCAATCTACACAGCTATGAGGGAATGTCACATCTTAGCAGGGAGTGTCAAACAAGCAATGGCCACACTAGTTTTCATATCACATCTTATCATTCCTGATGGTACTTGACAGCTACGTTTCACCATAGTGCCTTCAAAAACCATTCGAACTACCAAAATAATAACACTTTGCTTGTCATAATTACATGTCTGGAGTAAAATCTGACTTTAAAGAAACTTTGTTGCTGATCATGAGCAAGCCAATAATTGTCTACAAAGATGACTTAAACAGTCTTGTGCATGGTATTGAAGTGTAATAATTATTGTTTCTTCAACACACATCTCTCATTTACCTAACTTCCAATGAATTGGATTGTTCCACTTCATGTACTTTACCTATGCAAATTAGGCAAATGGGCTCTCCCACAGCAATGCTCAAGGGACTGGAGACACATATCACCCTAGCTATTGTCAATGAATTAAGTAGTCTTTGGAATGGTGGTTCTTAAAGCCTTTAAATTTTAATCACATCTGTGACAGTTAACTGTACAATCTGCCCAGGTGTGATAGTATTCCATGAGCATTAAGCATGAGGCTATGTGAATCATGACTGTTTAATGTTTATACAGACCACAGGTTATGGGCATATATCACTATGTTGAAAAAGGTTTCCCTATCTTTTTTAATTGGAATTTTCAGAAATTGTGTTGTTATAAAGATGATACGTATCAGGGGTTTGGGAGTCAAAAAATCATGTTTTTGCTGTGACACACCATGACATGACAGGTATAGTGCTTTAGTACTAGGTCAACAAAGTTCTATCACTGTACACAAGCCGATTTTTTTTTCAGGTTAAAATAAAAAATGTTGAATTGTAGAGCTAGTGCACATGGAGATTATTTAAAATTGCAACATTGAAAACAGGTATTTGTTTATTGAAATAGAAACCCCTTTTCAAGTTATTATTTGATTTAACTTAAAGACAGTTGAGTCTGAATATTATTTAGTTTGTTAATTTGATGCAGTAGAAAGTGCAGAGCTTCAGTATATATTGATCTCATTCAGTAATTACTGTTTCATCTGTTGTAAAATTCCTGTTAAGTTTTGCCTCAAGGATAAGAAAAGGACTACCTTTTTCTACTGCCAACAAGCCATATTAACCCCAGTAAATGAAGTCCTGGCCTGAATACAGTGGAGTTGCATTATAACATTGTTCAGTATGCAAGATACTTCACTCCCATTGCCCTGGCATCAATCATAAAATTACCAGTTTGCTAATAAATAAAGAAACTACACCGTTGGCAAGGGATTTTATATTTGCAAGTACGTACACACCTTGCTTCATTTTACATCTTTATCAGTCTTTCTTTATCTTGCCTACATTAACAGAAAGCAAAGCATATGTATCACTTTTCCAATGGCTGCTGTGTCATTGCAGAAATTTTTGTTGAAGTTTTGGAAAGTCATGTAAAAGTAGGATATATAATAACGTAGTTTGCAGGCCAGATATGTTGTCCCATAAAATTCTTATTGACTGTCTTAACCTATACAATATTTACTCATAAGTTTGGTCCAACTACAAACAACATAGACCCTGATCTGCCAGCACATAAAGCAACAGCAGATCAGGGTCTGTATTGTTTGTTCTACTGATTACTCGTAACAAACTGCATAGATCCAGATCTGCCAGCACATTATGCAGTGGCAGATCTGGGTCTATGCAGTTTGCAGTTGCACCCTACTTATATGCATGTATACACGGTAAATTAAATTCATTTGATACAGTCTCAATTTTCAGTCGCTACTTGAGAACCTTGGAGAAGCAAATTGAGATTGACCAAGCGGAACTGAAAGCCATGTTGGAGGACAGAACTCAGTTTCTCCTGAAGGCAGTAGAGAACTACATAAAATGTTTGGGCTGTGGAGATCAGCACAACTTGAGAATCTTCAGACTGACCTCATTGTGGTTCTGCAATGCTGGTAATGAGGAGGTTAATCAAATGATACAGGTGAGTTACTTACCCTTGCCTGCAGCTGGATTTCTTACCTTTGGGTTCACTTTGCCATCAACCCATGTGAGCTTCTGATATAGCTCTGCATCTGCAATGTGTCATTTATCTATCATTATTTTATTTTCTGATATAGCCCTGCATCTGCAATGTGTCATTCATCTATCATTATTTTATTTTCTGATATAGCCCTGCATCTGCAATGTGTCATTCATCTATCATTATTTTATTTTTTGATATAGCCCTGCATCTGCAATGTGTTATTCATCTATCATTATTTTATTTTCTGATATATCCCTGCATCTGCAATGTGTCATTCATCTATCATTATTTTATTTTCTGATATATCCCTGCATCTGCAATGTGTCATTTATCTATCATTATTTTAAGTTCTGATATAGCCCTGCATCTGCAATGTGTCATTCATCTATCATTATTTTATTTTCTGATATATCCCTGCATCTGCAATGTGTCATTTATCTATCATTATTTTAAGTTCTGATATAACCCTGCATCTGCAATGTGTCATTCATCTATCATTATTTTAAGTTCTGATATATCCCTGCATCTGCAATGTGTCATTTATCTATCATTATTTTAAGTTCTGATATAGCCCTGCATCTGCAATGTGTCATTCATCTATCATTATTTTATGGCCTTTTGTATCTTTGAGATACCTGAAATATGCATGATCTTGATATACTTTCTTGTTGTCCCTCTAATGGGAGCAATTCAATGTGTGTGTGTGTCTCTGTGTGTAGGGAGAAGTGCCTTCTCCTTTTGGACAGAATAGGGAGAAGTGAGAGCTGTACAAGGAAAAGTGTGAGCAATGCAAGAAACACAATAAATAAATATATGTATATATATATATATGCAGATTATTCATACATGAAAATGTGTTATGTTTGACAGATGTTATGCAATGTATTTTGACCTTATGACATCAAAAGAGCACAGCAGAAACTATACATTGTAATTAATTTTATCTGACAGGAGTAAAAAGATTACAGTATTATAATTAGAAATAGGTACAAATACTTAATCAACTGCCACTTAAACAGTATATTTATATTTTCACATATTTTTTTACTTTCTAAAACTTCACTAGAAAATGTTACTAGAAAACATTTCCCAGCTTGTTTGAAACAACCCCTATTACATGTACATGAGACCACATGCACAGGTGTCTTTGCATCATTGTGTTCCTCTATTCAGACCACAATGGTCACTGACGTTACGGATGAGTAACCTGAACTTTTGGACTGTCAGTTTTTGGTGAAGTTTTGAAAAGTGTAAAAATCACAATTCTTGTTCTAGTGGCAGTTGATTAGCAATTTATATTCATTTTTAATTGCAGTGATGTAATCTGGGTATTTCTATTAATTACAGTTGATTGCAATATATTGTTTCTAATGTGCTTAATGTGAAGTCATATGGCCAAAATACATGGTGTAGAGACCAAGGGCACATAAACCTTAAGTAAGGGACCGACCATTTAATAACATCAAAACTTTGATTTTTAATTTCATTATTTCTGATAAAACACGAAAGCAGCTATTCATTGACGATGAACTGAAGCATTAATGTGGTTATGTGAATGAACTTGATTCTTCTTTCATCTGAATTGGCGCACAACAAAGAACAAATATGGCACCACACATGCCATGTGGGTGCATCTATTTTTTGAAACGGATTTTCTTAATATTACCACTCATACTTTGTAGCTTTGGTACAACAATCCAAGGATAGGATTGTAAATTTATGCTTTAATATTTGTCTACGTACTCGTAATAATGTTGTGCATTGGTTAGATATTATTTGTTTCACTGCCCTTTTCGTATTTTGCACAAAAAATGAGTGATGTAAGAAGACAACCTTGACCTTAGCATTTTTCAAATTTCATAACAAAGCATTATCTCATATGCTTCTGATCTAAGAAAAAAAAATTATATTTAGGTTAAGTCTTCTGTCACATAACATTTAGACTTTGCTTTCTATGAATTGTATATTTTCCTTAATTTGTGTGCCCTGTGAATTACAAACACAGGCAGTCTAACAAAGAGGTACTTCCTAGACACCGCGATGTCTGCCATTATTATCTCTTGACATGTTCACTTATGGTTTCAGACTGATTTTTACAAAGATAACAATGCAAGAATGGCAGTTAAAATATGCAATAAATGTATTTAGAAAGTGCTTTCACCAATTCTATTCTTAAACAAATTATTGTTTACATATTGATCTTTCAAGTTTTGAAACACAAGTTGGTGTGTTTTTATCATCAAATGATAACATGGGGAAATCGGACAGTGATAACAAATGATAACTTGCAGGGTAAGGAGTTAATGGTCAGTCAACTATTAAAACATGCCCGCGAATGTTTGTTTTTGTTGGCACAATTGATGTCAGTGCCTGCATGAATACATTTCGCTTGGTGCTTACCACACAGAGTTATTCATATGGGTCAAGGAAGCATTTCAAAAGCTATAAACTATGGTCATTCAACTTACGTCAAAAAAATCGCAGGGCGAAGTTGTTTTCGCTTTCCTATTGGTAGAAGACGAAGTTGACATTTTTTTGGCGACTTAGTTGCCCACTTTGCCTGGTAGCGTGACCCCTGATATATATATATTGTAACAAATTCGTGTGAATTTCTTATTCCCCCTCCAGTTGGATCAATTTGTATAGATATTGTAACAGATTTACGCGGATTCTTGTTGCCCCTCAGGGGGGGGGGGGGGGGTAAATTTGTATAAGATACTGTAACAAATTCACATGTATACTTTTTCCCCTCCAATGGGATCAATTTGTATAGATATTGTTACAAATTCACATGGATTTTCAACAAATCTTCACAGAACCTTGCATGTGGATTTACTTTACCAATTGCAGAAGAACGTTTAAATAATACAATAATTAATTAATGCTCATTTGATGTAGCTTTAATCTTATTTTCCTCCACGTGCAAAAACAACCAAGACATGGAGATTGTTTCTGGAACCTCACAGTATTTTGCAGTAACCTTTATAGATAAACTTTCCTTTTGGCACTTTGATTTGGCAGGTAGGACATAATATTTCCTGAAACACTTTTACTGTTGTTACTGATGCAGCTTATTTTGAACAATACTTAGTATAACTGCATACCTATCATTACAAAGATGACAATAAAAACTGGCATATGCAGGGTTCCCATGGATCAGGAAAAATTCTGGAATTTTCATTTTTCAGGTTAGGGAAAAATTGATATTTTTGTTTTAAAAGAAATTTTTTTTTTTTAAATGTCTGGCAAAATCTGGGAATTTTGTACCCTCAATCAGACAAATTTTAATATGATTGAATACACTGGGAAATGTGTAATGTCCATGGTCAGGACTGTATTTTTATCCAAAATTTCAAATTTGCTTAAGTGCAGAATGTTGCATTTAAACAGCCATTGATGATTTCAGACTAATTATATTCATCACTTTGTAACATTACATAATCAACAGCATGATAATTTGAAATTTTATAGAACTTGAGCAAATATGTTGGATTCACACTTACACATTTTTTACCATTTTAACTGGGGATGGGGGAGAGAGATCACACACCTATCTTTTTTCAAATAAAAAAGGTTATAGAAAAGGTGGTATGGGCTTGACTGTAAAGGAGGTGAAAGCCAACTTTAATGAGAGTTTTCCTCCCATGATCAGCCAAGGTGGCCAGCCACATAAATTCATTGAAATATTGGATGTGGTCTTGTCATAGGACATTGCTTTACGAGCATTGTTAAATTATGATGGATTTATGATTTAGGATATCACCATGCTTATTTATCAACTTTACAATCAGTCATGGAGAGTTTTACATCAAAAAGCACTTGAAAACAAAAACCATGTAGAGTTAGCTTGTCAATTGAACTCAGATACAGTAAAACCTGTCTTGATAGACCACCCCTTCTGCAAACAAAAAGTGGTCACTCAAGACAAATGGTCTCTCAGAACAGGTCTGTGTGATGTTGGTCCGAAATGAAAATGGTGCAGTTCAAGCATCCAATGTGCATACCTGTGATTCTACTGGCGGTAGGCCAAAAATACAGTTTTTAAGATCGTCTACCGCACATACCATTTAGTAGTCGAAATCTACCGGTTTCGAAAATTTCAAGGAAAATTTTTTTTTTTTTTTTTAAACCCGTTTTTTTTACGCGTTCTATCAACACATTAGATAAACCAGCCATAGCCAGTCTACTGGGAACCAGAAATGTTCGACGATGCGTGGTTGAATAGTTGGATTACAATTGTTAGCATGTGTACAAAGAAGCGGCTAATTGATTACCTTATTGTTGTAATTTGGAGAGTTTAAGGCCAAATGCAGGATGTTGTTTGAGGTGTTATAAGTAATAAAAGGATCAAAGGTAATTCATGAGTCTTTGATTAAAACTCGGCTGATCTGACGTGGCAGGAAGATAAAACGGAGAGACCGACCAAAAATGATCTTGGCAGAAACACTTGAGTAAGTATTTTGATTTGATGTCTTTTAATTGTTCTTGTATTGTTCTCGATGGTTTAAGATGAATATTTAAGGGCAGCTTGTATATTTTTTTTCTTCAATTCATGTCAAAATGCCGAAACGTACTCTTTCTCCCAACGCTAAAAAGCCACCAGCTAAGAAATACTACAACAAGTTTAACAACGCTTGGATACCAGAATTTAAGTGTGTGCAGGCAAGTAGCAAAGGTCCTGACTTTGCATTGTGTCTTTTTAGGCTGTTGAATTAATGATTGGACATCTACATGTAGAGATGACCAGGCTGCTAAGAAAGCTTCTGGGAAAGTTTGTTTCAACCAAGGTCATCACCAGTGAACCAGATATTACTAATGTGAAGTTCAGACTTCTAGAAAATAAGCATAAAAGCACAAAAATTATGTTCAAGTCCTAGATAAAATATATCCGCGAGTTAAAAATGTATTACATAATATTTAATTTTAAAGTTGGGATAAATTATTAAAATCATGTGTTTTTAACTGTTTATTTCAAGTCTAAATCTAATTTGTTTAAAATTAATTACAGTGGTGAAACTTGCCAACAGATTTTTGGACATAAGCCTAGAAGAGAAACAAGTCCTTGAGAATGAGCCTCAGGAATACATATCAAGTCCAAGCCAGGAACTTCCTCCTCAGGGTGAAATGAGCTTGGAGCAGTATTGGAGATCAGTCAGCAGCCTCAGAAACCCAGCAACAGGAAAACTTAAGTTAGAACTTCTTTCCAGACTGAGTGTAGTTGTCCTATCATTGCCACATTCCAATGCTGACACAGAGAGGACATTCTCCATTCTTTGGAAAATCCAGAGTGATTCAAGGGGAAGTCTGGTGCAGAAAACTATTGAGAGCATCCTAAGTGTGAAGGTTGACAATCACAGTGAATGTCACCAGTGGTCACCAGACAGTGATCTTGTGAAGGAAACTAAAAATGCCTGTGGATTTTATACAAAATTTTTGCAGTGAACCGAGAGATGTACAACTCTTCCTTTTTCATTTAATTTACAATATACTGGCTCATATTAACTAACTATTTTTGTAACATTTTCCTTCAGATTCTGAATCTGAATCATGTTCAAAATTTGTGTTTTATTACAATATGAAGAGAATACATATTATGTGATAAAATGAACTTGTTTTGTTTTCAATCCCCTTAAAACACGTAAAATTTATGCCGATAAAAATCTCCCTTTTCAGAAGCCAATCTACTGATCAAAATTTGTAAATCTACTGGTTTGAAATCCTGGTTCTGTCACAGGTATGAATGTGGCTGCCACTGTGGCCATCTTGAGAATCTACATGTATTTATAGCTACTGCTCCTGAATGGATGGTCATATCAGCATGGGGTTTTTACTAGGAGACTTCTTTTGATGTCTAGTTAGTCCTATGAAAATGATGCTTCACAGACATCTAATATGGCCACCACAGTGGCCATCTTGAAAATCTGTTATCACTTCTTCCGCTTAATAAATGATCATATCAGCATGGTGTTTTACTGAAAGACTTCTTAATATGTCTAGTTTATTGTAAATGAAAATGGTGCCAATCTGACCTCCAACATGGTCTCTGCAATGGCCATCTGGAATATAATATTATCACTACTTCTTCTCGATGTCTGGTCATGTTGACATTGTGCTTTCATAATGACATTGTGCTTTTACCAGAAGACTTATTATGATGTCTAGTTGGTCCTAAATGGAAATGGTGTGCATATGATATCCAATATGAACACCATTGTAGCCATGTTGAAAATCTTGTCATTGTTACTCCTCCAAAACGGAAAGTCATATCAGCATGGGATTTTCACCAAATGACTTCTTGTAATGTCTTTTTGTCCCTAAATTAAAATGGGGCTGATCTGACATCCAATATCTTGTTATCGCTACTCCTCTTAAATGGACAGTCATTTTAACATGGGGTTTTCATCAGAAGAGTTATTATGGTGTGTAGTTGGTCCTAAATGAAAATGATACAAACTGACCCTCAATATGGCAGATTTTCAGGCCGTATTGAAATATTGTTATCTCTACTCCTTCCAAATGGATGTCTATATCAACATATGGTTTTTACCAATAGTCTTCTTATGATACCTAGTTGGTCCTAAATGAAAATGGTGCAATCATACATCCAATATGGCCACAACGGCTGTCTTGAAAAATGTTGCTGTCGCTAGTTCCCCAGAATGGATAGTCATATTGAGGTTTTCTCCAAAAGACGTTTAATGATGTATGCTTGCTTCAAAATGAAAATGGTGCCAATCTGACATCCAATATGTCCACCACCGCATCTAATTTGAAAATTTTTTTATTGCTGAAGAATATCGAAGATTGTTTCAACACACAACAGTTAAAAGGAAGAAATGGTTTTATCATGAAATGCTGGAAATTCTTTTTGCCCAGTAGTGTGTCAGTCGTTTCGAGGGACTTTTGTTTTGAAGTTCACATGTAGTATACTGGCATTGTGGCACATGCATTCCTAAGTTATATGCATTGTTCGGTTAACTAAGGTAATACTTTTCCTGTCCATAAATTGTAAAGTCAGCTATGATAATATTTACTCAAGATGTTTATTATTTACAGCCAAAACCTCAGTCACCCAAAACATAAATAATAAATAGATGAACTCAATAAAGAAACGGATCTAACAGATTCACTAAGGCTACCAGATGACAAGATTTCTGACCATGGCACATTCAGCCTTGTGTTGGGATTTAATAATGGTAAAATCGATAAAGCAAGAAAAACCTTTACAATAACTCTAGACTATTAACTCATCTGGAAAAAAGTAAATAACTTATTAAGAGAAAAAGACAAAGACCACATTCACCCCAGTCAGTATGTATTGTTACTCAACAGACAGATGATTTAAGGCAGTACCCATCATGCTAAAGTGAAAAGATGAGAAGATCTCACGTTATGACATTATTGGCATAGCATGTGTTTTCTAAACAGATAAAGAAACAATACAAACCTTTGAAGTGACTATGCGTGTCCATGACTGCTCCCTTTGAAGAAGGAATGGTTAATCATAATGGGATTTACATGACTTTGACACTACAATGGCAGTTAGTGACAGGTTCTTTAGTCTGGTTTACTGTAGCATACAATGCTACCTGTAGAGTTTAGAAAACCAGTAGCCAGCATTTTTGTTTGCTTTTGTTTAGAACAATCTGCGTATTGTCTGCAGAACCTCCTAATTGGTCATGGTTACAAAGGATTAAATAAAGGGCAGTGGTGTTTATATCTATTGTTGCAATGAAGCCATTCATAGAAGTGTCAAAATGCATATTTTGCAAAAAAGATCCTGGTTGCTGCTTGCATACAGCAGGTGGTCATCACTCACAATGGTGCATTTATATAATTGAATGACGGTCATTGTCTTAAATGACAGGTGGTCGCTCATTGCAGAGGTGGCTTAAGAGAGGTTTTAATGAACTAGGGTCACTGCATTTTTGCACAGAGTTTTTAATTAGCATGAACCTCCCCTAGCTGATATAGATGTTCTCAGATTAAAAATGTGCAAAAAAATATGCATGTCCAAAAACAAAAACATCTAATATGATTCAGTGTTCATCAAAGCATATTTCCACTTGGATTTTGCACATTTGTGACAAGTGTGGCCATTTTGAAAATCTTTGTTATCACTACTCCTGAATGGATGGTCATATTAACATGGGGATTTCAACAAAAACCTTTTTATGATGTCTTGTTGGTCCTAAAGAAAATGGTGTTGACCTGGCATCCAATATGGCCACCACAGCAGTCATCTTGAAAAATTTTTTATCGCTACTCCTCCTGAACAGAAAGTCATATCAGCTTGGGGTTTTTACGTGAAGACTTTTTATGGTGTCTTGTTGGTCTTAAATAAAATTTTTATCAATCTGATTTCCAATATGGCTGCCACAGCTGCCGTCTTGAAAATCTTATTGCTACTCCTCCTAGATGGAAAGTCATATCGGCATCAGGTTTTCACCAGAAGACTTCTTATGATGTCTAGTTAGTACTAAATGAAATTTGTGCCAATCTTACATCCAGTATGGCACTGTGGCAGCCATCTTTAAAATCTTGTTAATGCTCCTGTTTCCAAATGGAAAGTTGTATCAATATGGGGTTTGCACCAGAAGACTAATTATGATATGTAATTGGTCCTGGATGAAAATGGTGCCAATCTTACCACAAATATGACTGCAACAATGAACATATTGAAAATATTGTCACTATTTCTCAAGAAGGGTGGTCATATCAACATGAGGTTTTCACCAAAAGTCTTCTAATGGTGTCTAGTTGGACCTAAATGAAAAGGGTGCCAATCTTACATCCATTATGGCTTCCACAGTGAGTGGCTAATTGGAAAATTTTGTCGCTCAAGAATATCAGAGATGGTTTCAACACTCAGCAGTTAAAAAGACGAAATGGTCTTATCTTGAATTCCTAGAAATTCTTTTTGGTCAGTAGAATGTCAGTCTCTTTGGGAGACTCTTGTTTAATTGTTGAGCTTAATTCATCACTGCCATTCACAGTTACCATATATTTTGATGTACACCACATTAGCATTATGATTTCGTCCTGGTAAATCAGTAAAGCCCCAATTATGACATGTAATACATGTATATAGATTACACTTTTTATACTCAGATTATATTTGTTGGGTTGACATGTACGGGTCAGGGAAAAATCAGTGAGTTTTCATTCCAGTAACCTGTGGAAACCTAAACATTACAAGTCTTGGTTTGAGATCAATACTTATCATATTCTGTAGAGGTCAATTTCTGATCAGAAATAGCACATTTGTATGCCACCACTACTTGCAGCAGGAGCATCTCAATTTAGTCCTGTCTGTCCGCCTATCCAAGGAAGCTTATTAGTATAATTGTTGCACAAAAACCACTCATTGGAAACAAATGAAATTTGGCTAGCATATTTGTATGCATATGTAGATGACCTGATTAGACTTTTGATTTGGTCATGTTCATCTGTCTGTAAATCCCAAGAAGCTTGTGAACAAGATTGCACAAAAACCACTCAACACAGACAATGTACACATAGACAGTTTCGAAATAGATAATGTAGACATAGACAATGTCAACGTAGACATAGACAATGTTAATGTAGATGTAGACAATGTCAACATAGACAATGTAGACGTAGACAATGTCAACATAGACAATGTTGACATAGACAACGTAGACGGCGCCGACAGGTGAAATTTGGCTAGTGTATTTGTATGCACATATAGATGACCTGAAGAGATTTTCAGACCATAACAATTCAATTTTTCTTTTTACATATGTTTTAACTTTAAAATAAAAACCACTGGAGGTAGACGAATAAAATTTAATAGGCATATTTGTATGTGTATGTAGATGACCTGATACATTTTCAGGCCATTACACCAATTTTTTATTTTTTTTTTCTGTTTTCTTTTATTTTTTACACATATTTTAACTTCTTGGACTTTAACTTATTTTGACACGAACCTTGTGAAGCAAAACCACTTGAGGTAGATAAATGAAATTTGGTATGCAAATTTATATTTATATGTAAATGACCTAGTGAGATTTTTTTGGCCATTACAGTCATTTTCATATTTTTACACATTTTTGAATTTATTGGTGTTAGACTTTTATGACAGAAGCATTGTTAGCATGATAAGGCAAATACTAATTAAGTCAACAAATTAAATTTTGTATGAATCTTTATATGCATATTCAGATGACCTTATTAGATTTGCATGCCATTATTGCAATTTTTCCTGTTTTTCTAAAATTTGTAACCTCTTTTTTTTGGCCTGCAATGTGCTCATACATGTTTTACAAACACAAATCTAGTTACAAAAAACTTTATGGAGAGTCAACAAACAGAGAAGGTTTTTTTTTTGTTTAAATCAACAGTCTTGTCTCTGACTTAAATATCATAAAACTTACAAAAATCTTGTCAGTTTCTGGATTGTCAGTCCCATCTTTAAACATTGTTCTTGTTAGATATTTTTGTTCACTATGAGATTATTAATGTATGTTTCACTTTGAACCTAATGACTTACATGTATGGGGCCCCGGGTGGCCGAGTGGTCTAAGGCACTCGCCTTAATGGATCACTGACATCTCACCTCTGTCCACGTGGGTTCGAGTCTCGGACTTGGCCAAAGTGGGTATGTGAGAAAGCTTGCCAGTAGATTCACGTGGGTCAGTGGTTCTTCCCGGGGGGGGTTTCCGGGTTCTTCCTCCACCAAATATACTGGCCGCCATGTATAGCCTATCATGTGCTGAAAAATGGCATTAAACCCATAACAACAACAACAACAACTTGCATGTATAATGTCTTTTTCAGGACAGTTTAGTGGGACTGCAGACATATAAGTGGTTGCCCTTGATGTATCAACTGGCTGCCAGAATGGATATCAAGATCCCAAGAGATTCCAGTCAGCTTTTCCTACCAACTCTGAACAAGGTCTGTATTCAATAATTCCCTTATATTCTTTTAAGAGCTTGATAAAGGATGTTTGTATCATGTGGGGAAATGATGTACCTAATAATCCAGACCTTTCCCAGCCTTTAAAGACTGAAGTGAGTTGACTGCATACCTGCCAACCTTCAAGATAGTGTTCATTTTTTTTTTTTTTTAAGACTCAAAAAGTGTTTCATGGTCCCAAGTGGTGTCAGCATGTGACCCAAATAAGTGATGTTGTACAGTTGAAAATAAGTTATCTAGTCATATACGCCTATAGAAAATGACTGCATATTTATATTTGAATAAAATTAAATAAAATGTTTTCTTTAAAGTATTTAATACACTTCCAAACAAAAATAGCTGGCAGACTAAACATTTTCATATATCATCACCACACATGCACAGACACACATGTAAACACACACATAATCACAACCACACAGACATTAAATACAAAACACAATGTTTCTTCTGTCTTTAAAATCCATTTGACAGTAGAATACAGGATTAACTTGTAGTTGCAAACTTTACTGCACTTAATAGTTCATTGGAGGATTTGAAGGTGATGCAAGTGTCATTAGTGTTCATCTTTATACCATTAGAGACTGGATAGTACTGTTGTTCAAACTTCCCCAAAGATCTTGGTGAATTTTTCTTTGCATTGAAAAGTATCTTTCTGAATCTGCATTGCTCTGAGAGAGTGTCAGTCTTCTTTTACAACTGAAGTTCTTAGTGATGTTACTATCCAGGACAATTTTCCAACACATTTCTGACAAAATGATCTGCAACTGCAAACAGCAGATCTTGTTCTGCAATGAAACAGCAGAAAAGCGCTTCAGCTTTTGCAATTGTTCTGTCAACAATTGTTTAAACATGTTAGTTACTTTTGGGATTGAGCTCCGCAGTTGTACATTGTCCTGATGCAGGGAGGAGTTACTATGTGACTTTCAATGGATGTCATATACCCTAGTATGATTAATGTTGACATCGTGTTTGCAGTATGTACAAAGTATAAAATGCTCCCAATTGCTGCTGTGCTTCACATAGTCAAACTCCATCAACCAGGAGTTCTAAAATTTAGTTTGCTGGGCTTTGCTCGCTTCACATATGGCTAATCTAAGGCAAAAACAAAATATGTCTGTTTCCAGTCGGCCAACCATCCCTGTTTCTCATTGCTGACCCTAGTACTTTTTTCCCACCCCACCCCCAAAACAAATTTTAAAAAATCACATTGTCAAAATTGATTTGTGCATCTAATTGAGCCAGTTTTGCCCAGTACTTCGAAGTGCTTGAAATATTATTTGATTTATATATGTTTAAAAAAACAACAAATTTCTACCTGCCTACCCTAATTTTAAAACCAGTGCAATAAGAAACACACATACTTTTTTTTTTTTTGCCTAACCTAAATCAAAACTGCGTTTCAAAATGTTGCCTTCAAAAATGAATCACACTTCCACACTGTTCCTAACTTTGTCTTTCCAACTACTGAAATAATCGTGTTTTGCATTGTATGTAAGGAGTAAAATCTGACTTCAGAAAAACACTGCTGCTAATCATCAATTTCCCAATGATCTGTAATAAAGATGGCTTAAACATTCTCATTCAAGACAATGAAGTGTAATAACTTTTGTTTATTCAACATGCATCTCTGATTTACCCAGCTTCAAATGAATTTGATTGTTCAACAACTTTATAAACTCCTCTGGTTTTCAATGAGCATTAAACATGAAACAATGCAAATTTTGACTGTTTCCTATTTACCCATACAGGATACTGGCAGACAGGTCTCTCTCTCTCTCTCTCTCTCTCTCTCTCTCTCTCTCTCTCTCTCTCTCTCTCTCTCTCTCTCATAAGATTTATTGAAAATCATGTTTTTATAAACACGACCATGTCAAGGGCTTTTAGAGTCAAAAATCATGTTTTTCATGTTATGTTTTAATTAGGCCAAATTCTCATTTATTGAGCAGTTTGATGCTAAACTTTAAGAAGTTTATTAATTAAATGCTTTGAGCTTTGTCATCACTAAGTCCTGAAGATAGCCAGGTTCAATTTTTTGCCTTACAATATTCCTTGACCTAGGGCATAAAAGCCCTGGAGAATGAAAGCTACCGAAGCAGTATTATAGCCAAGTCCCTGACTTGTAGTAGTTGTATTTGATAATTTTCTATTTAAATGTTGTAAAGGCCTTTTTAAAATGGTTCATACAACTAATATACCGTGATATCAAGACGTTGGTTTGCAACCAAGATTTGTTCACACTGTTAGGATCCCATAAAGCCTTTATAGCAATAACTATAAATGATTGCCAGTCCATGAATGTATACCGTATTTACGGTATGTTTTCGGAAATGGTTTGTTTTCGGACACCATATTTTTTGGCCGAAAAAAATATATAAATGCCTTGTAATTTTCAGACGTTGCTTGACTATAATTTTTTTCTACAACCTATGTTTACGAGCACAATCTAAGAAGATCTGCTGAGTCGTTTTCAAGTAAAAGTCTCAGTGTGTTTGCCGGTAATTTAACCGATGCAAAGTTCGCTTCATTTGGTTGCCAATTATTTAATGTGATCATGAACTTCCATGAACTAAAATAATTTAAAATTCTTAATCGTATGTATGTATGCAGATAGATTGATAGATAGATAAATATTTTTATATTAAGCCATACACAATAAATGACAATATCAAAGAATGAAAAGAAATATGATTTAATGTTGTAATATATTTAAATATATTATTCAATTTCAGGTAGCTTGTCCATAGCCTCTTTTAGATCCTCGGGTGAAAAGCCCTCAAATTCTGTATCACTGTCATCCTCCGTATCGTTTAATTGTTCGGCTTTTCTGATCAGCACGTTTTCACTTCAGATTGACACTGATGCCGCACACTTTGAAAGATTTCATTATCATTGTGCACCTTTCCTTCAATGTCTCCATGGCATTTACAACCCAGTCCAATACAGTCTGTTTGCTGGCTGTCTTGATCCGTCTATTGCTGCTTTCATCAGATGATTTTAACGCATTTGCAGCATCTCTGATGTATTCCATCCAGCTGTGGTGGAGGTAGCTTGTGACAGGTTTATTGATGCTCACATCAAGAGGTTGCAACTTCGATGTGCAGCCTCCAGGTATTATTGCTGGCACAACATTTCCATGCCACAGCTGTTTCTTTACGTCATCAGTTATGTGAGGCTGGAACGAGTCCATAACTAATAGTCATCGCTCTCTCCTGATGAATGGCAGATAAATTTATTTAATCCATCGCAGCATTAGCATTTCGTCCATCCACGCTTTCTCTGGAACTGCGATAATCTACCCTTTTGGTGCCTTCATATCTAGATTTCTCTTTTCTTTTAAAATAATCATTGGGGTAATACATTGCCAGAACTTGCAACGGCTAAAATGACAGTAATGTGTCTCTTCTCCGAGCCAGTTGTACAAATCAGAACGCTTTTCATTCCTACTTCGTCCACCGTTTTCCCTGGCACAAGATCAAAGTACATTGGTGTCTTGTCCATGTTAATAATAAAGTTATCATCAAACTCGTCCTCCTCGTGTCTATCCATCACAAACTTGTGGAATGAAGCAATCTTTTCTTCCAAATCGTTGGGTAAACATTGGGCAAGAGAGGTCCTGCTTCTGAGTACAAACCCATGTCTTTTCATGAAACCCTCTCCCTAAGAACGACATGCACTGAATTTGCACTTCGGAAATTCTTTTGAGACAAGCTTCTTGGCATATATACATATTCCCTCAACACTGAATGAAATTTGTAAGTCACGCTGATTGAGCACCCATTGAGCTATCTTATCATCTATATCTCGTCCATATGAAATGGGTCGTCCACTCTTAGGAAAATGTCCATTCAAGTTCAGATCTGCAGAAAAGTCAATTTTCATCGTATTCACAGTGGATTTCGGAATCTTTAATTTTTCCGCTGTAGGTCTAATTCCCAGAAGTTTTGCATGGTTAACAATATCATGCTTTTGCTTTAATGTATAATGTTTATAGTGACCACGCACAGAACCGGGTGGAGCACTCTTGGGTTCAAGATAATCAGACTCGTCATCTAGAGCAGTTTTCTTCATGGGCGGTTCTTTTTTTGATGTACCCTCCGAGTCATTACTTCGAGGTCGCTTCTGTGGACGGCCTACTGGCCTCTTTGGAGACAATTTTGGCAAGGTAGAGTCCCTCCACGAACTGGGCAGTTAGGCAGTGCATCCTCGCTTGTTGCATAATGCACGATAAACTTATCCAACAAAATTATTAACAGTACAAACAATATTATGTTTCACGACAGCTATCAAGTATATAAACTTAAATAACTTTTGATAGTGGTGGGTATCCTATTTATACTTTATCATGTAATTTTTCCGTGAATGGCTGGTTATCAAAATGTATTGGATAATTATTTATCATTGTTTCTTTTTTTACTAGCTTGATTCAGCAAAAAAAAAATATGATTGGTTGTCATTACACACGAAACCACTTCAAGCAGGTGTGATAGTTATGGCTTTGATTAGAAACCATGACCCCTGCTTTATCTCATTAAACAATACATCAGAGAGTTGGTATGGATTAGTAAATTAATTGGCATTGTGCAACAAAACAAACCCTCAATATCTGAGGCATTATGTACCACGGGTTAAACATAGTTATTGTTCTACAGGTAATAAACCTCTTTGTAGATGATAAATATTGATTGTGAGTGCTACATGTTCGGTACATCGAGTGCTCTTTTGACGAAATCTAGATGGCTGCCTTTTATTTCCAAACACACCTGTCCAAGAAATCCCATAAGTTGTATTATTAACAATTATCACCTAGACACCTTGACATCTCCGACATGCATCAAAACAATCTTTCAGCAGTCGATTGTTTCAAGTCGGCAAGCTCTGCTCATTTTGAAGATACCCTTGGCTAGGTGTGAAAAAAAAACATCAACAAAAACAGGAGAGAACCACAAGAAATAGATCACCTTTTTTTAAAAAATATCAACATATTAATCACGCTGACTCATATATTGCAACTTGTTATTTTTACCCTTTCTAGGCATGTCCACAACACAAAACCCATATGGAGTATCTCACTCTTGTTGCTGTAAGACTAGCCATCATACATGTATTTCTACTCTCGATACTAAAATGTTTCTGTCATAAATATCTTCAGAATCATAATTCCAAAAATCTTTTTATTTAGTTTGTATTAATATCTTAAGTACACAGAAATAAAGGTAGATTTTAATGATCACTGATTAGCAGAAGGTTAAACTGTGGATTGATAGATTACTGCGTAATATGGTGGTTCTTTTGGAAAATACACATACAATCATGGCTCTAATACATGTATGGCTGTGTTTTCTGGTGGATGGACATGTATCAAATAGATAAAAATAGGCAAGTAATGCCTGTTTTTCATTCATTATCCTTCCCGTGATGTTAGACAAAATACTTGTTTTACTTCATGGCAGCATGTCATCATATGAGCTAATGGTAACTTCGTTATGGGGGGGGGTGGTAAATTTATCTTCCCCTGTTTGTTTTTGGACACCAAATGTGAGAATTTAATATGTCTTCGGACGACAAAAAAAGTAATTATTTTTTTGTTGTCCAAAAACATGCCGTAAATACGGTATGCTCTGATTTCCATTTTCGATGTTGAATGATGAAACTGAGTTTCCCTAAATCTGTAGAAATATGGATTTGGTGATTCTTTCACCACATCAGGGGTCATCAAATTTGCATTTCAAAACTAACTACAGCAATTGTTTGCCATGTGAATGACTTGTTCTCCTGCCTGAATGACTGTTGATCCCCTATTTGTGTTTTGCAAATTGCTCTCATAATCTTCATTCTCTTACAGATAATAGAAAGCACTGCCATAGACCATCCTCACCACACTCTCTTCTGTATCCTGGCCCTGGCCAATGCTAGTCGGGACACTGAGATACTGCAGCAGGGACGATCGTCCAAACGCTCAGGACGGCTGTCAAAGAGCCAGTCAGATCCTGAACAAGCAGAGGAAGTAAGTCATTTGTGTCTCACCTGCAGTAGCACATGCAGGCACAGGTGTTACTTTTCTTGTAGCAGTGTCAGCAACAGAGTTAAGAGTTCATGTAAAAATCTGTCTTGAAGGTTTCATAGTCATCATATAGGGAGGTTACATAAAAGCTTAGTTCACAGGTGAAACATAGCATTTCCACGAATCCTTATTTAAGATTTTTAAAGTTAACTCTGCAGATGCATAATAATCTTTTATTACCTGCCACTAAATCTAAGTTTATCATTACCATTATGTAACATTCATTAAAGTCTGTAAAAGAAGTGGTTTTATTTGATGCAATTAATTCAAAGGTAAAATATTGCACAGGTCAATGAAAAATCACATATCATTAGAAACAATGTATCTCACATATGCTCTGTAGGGTAGAGTACAGGCGGCCAAGAGCATGGTGGAGAATCTAATGAAGAACAAGAAGGTGGGAAACATAGTCGTCAGCATGAAGCAGTTGTGTGATGCTTACATCCAGCTGGCCAACTGGAGTGTCCAGCAGTACAAAACTGAAACCAGTAAGTAATAATATTGGTCCCTCACTATAAAACCTCTCAGTATACTGCTGTCTTTCTTGCAATGTAGGTATAGTCATGAATCCCATACAATTTGACAGATTTTTTTTTTTTTCAGGGGCTTGGTTTATT
Source organism: Margaritifera margaritifera (assembly GCA_029931535.1). Lineage (NCBI taxonomy): Eukaryota > Metazoa > Mollusca > Bivalvia > Unionida > Margaritiferidae > Margaritifera > Margaritifera margaritifera. The sequence continues at coordinate 888,105 of JAQPZY010001423.1, read as the reverse complement.
TCATTGTATTTTAGTTACACACTCATGAGAACCAATGATAATGGGATTTCACATCATTAAATATTTTTGTGTTTTATTTTACTATCAGGACAAAGCCTTCTTGAAGTATCCCTCATTATAAAGCTCCCTCACTTACAAAATGAGTCACTTTTACGGACCCCAATAACAGCATTATAAAGAGATAGCACTGTACAGTCAAACCTTTGCTTAAGACAACCTATCTTAGGAGACCACAAAATATGATTCCATATCTGATAATTCAAATAATGATATATGCATTACCTGTATATAGTCACTTAAGGTAAATTCTGTTGTACACATTGGATTAGATTTTGTATCAAACATTCAATGTGCTAAACTTTGGGTATGTTCCATTCAAAGTATTGAACACTTGGAATATTCCAGACAGCATTGAAATATCATGGAACAGTGTTCTGGTCATGTTCTGTTTTTTCTCATTGAGAATGGTGACATAAATCAAAATGGTTGGATCAATAATGAATGTGTTTCACAAGTGATAATTGCAGAAAGCATTTTGTAATTTTTTAGGTTTTCAGACAACACATCATATCTAATTCTTTTATCATTTATATCAAAGATAACTTCTGGTTTGTCATCATTCCATTGACACACATGTAGAACAATTAGCACTTGCACTGAACAGAGGAGTGGAACATTTTCTGTAATTAAAAATAAATTGAATTTTTAGGATCATGATATGTCCCTCCTAATATATATATTCTATAGACCATAAAACTAAATATTATACAATAAATGTATTTGAAAGAATTTAATTCTCCAATTTTTGGCACACAAAAAGGGTGAAAAATTTAATTACAATTCTGCTAATGATAATTATTATTATACCACTGTTTTAATTTGCCAGCATGTGACTGAAAGAAATTTTTCATCACTAAATTTATAAAAATTACAAATTCACTGCTATGAAGCCAGTTTTTTTTATATTTTTTTTTTATTTGCACCAGTTACATTTAATGAGATTAGGCTAGTTACTCAATAACCATGTGTCACGAAATGGTTGGATTTGTACAAGTCTTTACTCTTAATAATGATTGTAAGATGCATTTTTGTGTACCTTTTCTCACAAATGTATGGAACATACTGTACTAGTAATTGAAACACATTTGGGGTTTTCTTCCAGTGCTGAAAAAAAGCACATTTTGGAAATGGAGATCGCAAAATGGCCATATTTTGCTGCAAATGACTGACAGATGAGCTCATATTACCATTTGCTAACTTGACATGTCAGACATTGGACATAAGCTGTCAATAATTATCCCATGCAGTTATTTGGTCATAATGTTTTCCCAATTGTTTAAACACTTTTAAGCTGCAAAGCACAATACAATAGAGGTGTGAAAGCTTATAACTTGGACATATCAAAAGCCTATAATTGACTGCCCCAGGGTCTGTTCCTCATATCATGTGCTTTTAAACTATATTGTGTAACAGTGTGTCAGAATATATCAGACCTTTATAAGAAAGTATGTGTAACCTAGGCCCTAATTAAAAAGATGCCAACAAGAACAACTGACTTCTATTGTCATCCTCCAAGACTTGTTTGAGGATCTGATCAAATAAAACTTTACCATCAAACTTGACTGAGAATGACCTTCAGTTAAGTGTTATGTATTTTCAAGGTCATGAGTCTGCTTGTTGTCAGTTAATAATTATTTTTTAAAGCAGTAGAGGCGAATAAAATACTATTGTTGGCTGAAATTATAAAGTATAGTTTTCTGAACAAAAAATACAATTTTTAATTAGTTCGAGAGGAAACGAGTGAAGCATGGAAAGATAACACTAAAACTGAAGCAACTGCAAAGCCAGAACTCAAAATGACACATTTTCCAGTACATTTAATAACTAAGTTTTTATGTACAATTATCAATTTTTTTACTCAAGAAAGAACCAGATTTTAACCATCATTTCCTCGAAGTAGGGAAATGATACTCTAGTTTTCTGACTCTGTATCAGCATCCTCTCAAACGAAGCTGAAACTACTTTTTCCTTGAGGTTTCCCAGTTACAACTAAACAAGCACGGACAACTATGCTGTAGCCTCACTTGACATGTAAATGGAAACAAGTGACATTCTCTGTAATAAATCTGTATCATCAAGTTTCAACTATTTGCCCACTTCCATGTTCAACTGCTATTAGTCTGGCCTTGGAGAGGGAAACTTTCAGAGTTACGTAGTTGTTGAAATCTTCCATGATGCAAAATTTGATGATTGCACAATAACTGTAAATCACATATATGCGTCTGCTTCCCCCATGTGTCTAAGAATTCATGTAATTAACAGTAATCGTAGTGAAAATGAGTGACTGTTGTTTCACACACTGGATTCATAAACTGCAATATTCATGCACATATCACTTGATCACTATGTTATTCATTTCATGATGTAAGATGAAGTTTGTATTAAAAAGGTTGAAATGTTAAACAGTATCTTTTGTTTTCAGTCCGGTATGTTGATTGTATTAAATTGTCTGGAAAATTGATAGATATGTAACAAAAATATCATTATCATAGTAATTCAATCTTGATTGCTAGATCACGTCTTGTCAGCATCAGAAAATTCGGATCATTACTCAACACCACATCTTGTGATCACATTATTTTGATGACAATATATATGTATGTTTGTGTGTGTGTGTGCATATATATATATATATATATATTCATTCTTTTTTCTTGCAACTTTGTATGCCTCCTTTAAATGTTTTTATATTCAATTTCATTATCCTGTTGAAATGGACGTGCTTTTTGTTTGTGGCCAATGTCATTACACTTGTAACAATGTATTTGATTTTCAAATTGGCACACAGCTGATACATGGCCTACTCTTCATCACAGTAGATGCATTGTGTTATTGTGTTTGTGTTGCTCTTAGGTATTTGATGTTCCTAGTGACTGACTGAATTATACTCGTTTTTGGCCATTCAACCATGTATGAGTGGTTAATGGGCACATGGTACCGTACTTAATAATACACACCACTCCCTCACTGCATGGTTTCCCCACTTTGAGGGTTCATTGGCGGCATGATATAGGAGGGTGCACAATTTACTTGTCAGACGAGTTGCCAGGCTGCAAACCCATCTGACGCATTACTGCGTGCATGGCATGCTCATTAATTATATGTCTGGAGCGGCCGGCTGCTCGGACTCGGCAAGGGAGGAACGAAGCGTCATGGAAGTACTGAAATGCCACGAACGTACATGATCCAACTCTGCCCAGTTATCTAAGTTGGGCTATCCCTAACAACCAATTATTATGTGTTAGCCACATGTTTAATTATAACAATCATATAAGTTCCAAATTTATTTATACATGTATCCACTCAGATATGAATTTTACATACATAGTGTGCATAATTTTTCCAAAATTTTTTTACCAATCCGAGAGTACAAGTTACTTATTTTCATTTAGTATCACTCATATTTCTTCTTACTTCATAGTTATATTTTTAGATGGTGGTTCTAAAACAATCAAATTTGTGTTCTAATAGAGTATAATCAAAAAGGGTTTTCAGAAATTCCAAAAAGAAAACCCCATACAGTCAGGTAAATATGATCAGCGGGGCCCAGGCAACATCTCCTGGTGGTGGGTGCGGTGCGACAGGCTAGCACCGCACTATGGTTCTCGGCAATTGTCTCCCGTTTCCGGTGATCTTTTTCCAGACCTCCTTCTACCGTTATCTCTGTCTGGCCCCTGTGCTACATTTGGTAGCTCACTCAATTAATTATGGCTGCTCTGGTTTTTTGTTTATTCAGGTAACTCAATGTGGGGGATGGGTTTGCTGAGAACAATATGGCTGAATGCACAGCAAACTAGCTCCCCTGATTTGCAGTCTCTCTCCCCCCCCCCCCCTCTTTATCTACACAGACTTTATTGAACAACCAGCTGGTTTCCTTCCCGGGTTATAATGGAGGTCTCCTATCCATGCTACAGTTGGATGGATGGTCTCTGTTATTTCAAGATGGCGGGCCTCTCCACGTGCAAGATTGGTTGTCCCATGCCATCTTACACCCAGGTTTTGCCTTGCTGGCTTCTCTGTGACACCTCTGGCTGCACCAACCCTCTTCTCTCCACAGCTGGCTCCTGACTGTGTGAAATGCTGGAATGAATGATGATCCCAGTGTACAGGATTGTCTATATTATTCAATAGAAGAACAGTCCCTTTATTTGATAGGTGAATCTTGTCTGCTTAATACAGTTCCAAAATTGATCTCATTATTACCACTTGGATTGGTCTCATTACTAACACTTGGATTGATCTCATTATTAACAATTAGATTGATCTCATTATTAACACTTGAATTGATCTCATTATTAACACTTGAATTGATCTCATTATTAACACTTGAATTGATCTCATTATTAACACTTGAATTGATCTTATTATTACCCCTTGAATTTATCTTACTATTAACACTTTAATTGATCTCATTATTAACACTTGATCTCATTATTAACACTAAGATTGATCTCATTATTAACACTTGAATTTATCTCATTAACAATTGGATTGACCTCATTATTAACACTTGAATTGATCTCATTAACACTTGAATTGACCTCATTATTAACACTTGAATAGATCTCATTATTAACACTTGAATTGATCTCATTATTAACACATGAATTGATCTTACTATTAACACTTGAATTGATCTCATTATTAACACTTGATCTCATTAAAACACTTGGATTGACCTCATTATTAACACTTGAATTGATCTTATTATTAACACTTGAATTGACCTCATTATTAACACTTGAATTGATCTCATTATTAACACTTGAATTGATCTCATTATTAACGCTTGAATTTATCTCATTATTAACACTTGAATTGATCTTACTATTACCACTTGAATTGATCTCATTATTAACAATTATTAACACTTGAATTGATCTTATTATTAACACTTGAATTTATCTTATTATTAACACTTGGATTGACATCATTATTAACACTTGAATTGATCTTATTATTAACACTTGAATTGATCTCATTATTAACGCTTGGATTGATCTCATTATATACACTTGAATTTATCTCATTATTAACACTTGTAAAGAATCTTCTCTGCTGTGGTATGAATTGAAAATGTTCACACAGGTTTGTAAGAGCTTCATTCACAGGTAACACCATGACATCCCACCCTGGAGGAAAGCCTGAAACAACAGTGTTGCAGTCAAGATTTCTGGTTCATACTGTATGCAATAGCTCTCATAATCTTTTTCAATTTCAGTCAGTAAATACTCATCACTATCATTATTTCCTCCTGAAGAACAATGTGATAACGAGTGATATCCCTTTTCATTATGAAGTCTGCTACAGTGCCAATTTTATCACCTCGCAGAGTTTGGGCATGCAGTGCCAATTTTAGCACCTCACAGTTCGGGCATGCAGTGCCAATTTTAGCACTCGCAGAGTTCGGACATGCAGTGCCAATTTTAGTACCTCACAGTTCGGACATGCAGTGCCAATTTTAGCACCTCATAGTTCAGGCATCAATATTTTAGTCATCTTGTCTTTACCCCTTTGGTGATTGAAGAACAAATTAATAGAGTTCTTTCTCTTGTCTTTGTGGAATACTTTTTGTCCTGTGTAAGTTTATGGTGGCTTGTTATTTTTCTGGAAACTTCTTGTTTTGTTATAGCATCAGCCTCATTTTCACCTTCTCACAGATCGTGTCCTAATCATTCATTGGTAATACAGTTTGCTTTATAAACCCTATTGTATGCATTGGGTGCGTCAATCCCTTGATTGAGGGGGCCATCAGTTTGTGTACTGAAGGTCTTTCTTCTTTGGCAGAAAAGGATATTGGCAGTTGGTCTCCTTTATTGGGGGCTTCTCAGTTCACATCTGATTTTGTGTATAGAGAAATGTCCTCTGATGAGACCACATCTTGAAAGACCATGTTTCATTGGCAGAAGGGGTAGTCTCCCAAAACAGGTTCTGCTGTATTGGTTTTCCCCTTTTGTCTAGTCTTATTGATATTTGCCTCTTCCCCTACTTGAGTCATGTAATTTTGTGATATTTACAGGATCATAGATATGTGCAGTGCCTAGTTTTAATTTTGTGGGATTTTTTTTTTACAGTAAATAATCTTCACAGTATTTTTTTCTAAACAAACCAATTAAAACATAATGTGTTTTGGTATTTATTCTTGAGAAAAACATTGTTGGAAATTAGCTTTGATACATTTTTAAGTACTTTTGAAAACATTTGAAAAGTTAAACTGTATTCAGAGATTTGTCCTTACATTTGAAAGAGGTTTATTTAGAAAGCTGGATTCAGAAGCGCAATGAAATTAGGAGACATTAGAGTGATTTTGGTTTGATGTTTTACAGCACAGCAACACAAGTACCATTACTCGTGTTTAAGCCGGGTCCAAATGCAAAGAACATAGACCCTGATCAGCCATTGCATAATGTGCCAGCAGATCAGGGTCTATGTTGTTTGTTCTACTGATTAGTCCTTACAAACTGCATAGACCCAGAGCTGCTGGTGCATTATGCGATGGCAGATCTGGGTCTATGCAGTTTGCAGTTGGTATCGCATTATACGTGAGTATATACGGTAGGTTATTTAGTGCTGAGGGCAATTTGAGTAAAGTGCCTTGCAGGAGGACACACCATGGTAGTCAAACCATGCTGATCAAGTGGTAGAATTCAAAACCCATATCCTTCCGTTTGCAAGTCTGGCATGCTAACCATTGAACCACCACGATTCCTCCAGAGACATTAGAAGTGAAAATATTATATGCATACTCAGCATATACTTCTTACTAGAGATCTCCTTTGTTGTTTTCAGATTCTATACCTTTGCCAAGTGCTTTGTCTTACTGGATTATCTCTTTGTTTTCAGATTCTATACCTTTACCAAGTGCTTTGTCTTACTAGATTATCTCTTTGTTTTCAGATTCTATACCTTTGCCAAGTGCTTTGTCTTACTAGATTATCTCTTTTTTTTCAGATTCTATACCTTTGCCATATGCTTTGTCGTACTAGATTATCTCTTTGTTTTCAGATTCTATACCTTTACCAAGTGCTTTGTCTTACTAGATTATCTCTTTGTTTTCAGATTCTATACCTTTGCCATATGCTTTGTCTTACTAGATTATCTCTTTGTTTTCAGATTCTATACCTTTACCAAGTGCTTTGTCTTACTAGATTATCTCTTTGTTTTCAGATTCTATACCTTTGCCAAGTGCTTTGTCTTACTAGAGTATCTCTGTTTTCAGATTCTATACCTTTACCAAGTGCTTTGTCTTACTAGATTATCTCTTTGTTTTCAGATTCTATACCTTTGCCATATGCTTTGTCGTACTAGATTATCTCTTTGTTTTCAGATTCTATACCTTTACCAAGTGCTTTGTCTTACTAGATTATCTCTGTTTTCAGATTCTATACCTTTGCCATATGCTTTGTCTTACTAGATTATCTGTTTTCAGATTCTATACCTTTGCCATATGCTTTGTTCTACTAGAGTATCTCTGTTTTCAGATTCTATACCTTTACCAAGTGCTTTGTCTTACTAGATTATCTCTTTGTTTTCAGATTCTATACCTTTGCCATATGCTTTGTCGTACTAGATTATCTCTTTGTTTTCAGATTCTATACCTTTACCAAGTGCTTTGTCTTACTAGATTATCTCTGTTTTCAGATTCTATACCTTTGCCATATGCTTTGTCGTACTAGATTATCTCTTTGTTTTCAGATTCTGTACCTTTGCCATATGCTTTGTCATACTAGATTATCTCTTTGTTTTCAGATTCTATACCTTTGCCAAGTGCTTGTCTTACTAGATTATCTCTTTGTTTTCAGAACCTATACCGTTGCCAAATACCTTGTCTATTTCTAAAATCAAGGATTTGACCAATGTGACAGTTCCAACAGCAAACATAAAGGTTTGTATAATGTAAGCTAGTTGTATGTACATGAATGGCTATGAGTGGACATATAGTAGATAATGTAAGCTAGTTGTATGTACATGAATGGCTGAGGGTGGACATAGTAGATAATGTTGTACAGGTAAATGTCTAGTATAATGGAAAATGTTAAAGTTCACAGCTTTGTATATTTTGGCCAACACTTTTAATGTAAAATAGTGTTGCTTTGAAGTTTGGTCAATACTGCATGGGTGATATATGAAGTCTTTATGTTATTAATTTGTTCATGCATGCTTTGATCATACTTGTGTATATGATGGTCACATCTAAATCTTAATTGGGTCACTATATTAATGCATAGGTTTTTTTGTTGTTGAAATATATCGTGGACATTAGTGCTTAAATTTTATGAACATGTAGAGTGCAGCACTTCACCTGAGTTACTACATGAATGTTTTTCTTTACCAATAAATCTCAATATAAGACATTTTAAACTATTATGGGTTATTGTTAATGAACTTTGAAGGCAGTTTGCAGCAATATGCATGCAATTCTGCCAGTGACTTTCTTTAGCTACAGTTGAATGATTTTTATTAACTTGAATCATAATAAGCTACTTCTTTTAGATTTTTATGTTATGTTAACCAAATGTTACAGCGATTTTCAGTGTTCATTGGCAACATATTTCAGTTTAGAAAGGAAAAGTTATTCAGATGAACTAATTAAACTCTAAAAAGCATTCATCTGTTTGCTTGATGTTAAGATGCATTATCACAGTGAAGTGCAAGTATTTCACAAGCATGTTTGTAATATACTTCATCATTTGCATACTGGGAAGGCCAGCTCTGACTACGATTTGCACTTTGGAATCATCTTCAACAAGAAAGTGATTCTGGTGTCCTTTGTTTTTCTTTTTTTGTATACAGGTGAATTCATCTTGTGACTACTCCAACATTAACTACATTACCAAGTTCATGCCAACCTTCAAACTGGCTGGTGGTATCAATCTGCCCAAGATTATTGACTGTGTAGGATCTGATGGCAGAAGCAGACGACAACTAGTGAAAGTGAGTTGGTTCATATCCATCATCTTATGTTTCTGTTACTAAAATTTAAAACAGTATAGTCAAGTCGGTACATTATTTTTAACAGATTTCCTTACTGTTTAATATCTGCATGGGCCTGTATGATACATTTGGATGATACTGTTGAATAGCTTCATGGACCTATATGATACATTTGGATGATACTGTTGAATAGCTTCATGGACCTATATGATACATTTGGATGGTACAGTTGAATAGCTTCATGGGCCTATATGATACATTTGGATGATACTGTTGAATAGCTTCATGGACCTATATGATACATTTGGATGATACAGTTGAATAGCTTCATGGACCTATATGATACATTTGGATGATACAGTTGAATAGCTTCATGGACCTATATGATACATTTTTGGATGGTACTGTTGAATAGCTTCATGGACCTATATGATACATTTTTGGATGGTACAGTTGAATAGCTTCATGGACCTATATGATACATTTTTGGATGGTACTGTTGAATAGCTTCATGGACCTATATGATACATTTTTGGATGGTACAGTTGAATAGCTTCATGGGCCTATATGATACATTTGGATGGTACAGTTGAATAGCTTCATGGACCTATATGATACATTTGGATGGTACAGTTGAATAGCTTCATGGGCCTATATGATACATTTGGATGGTACAGTTGAATAGCTTCATGGGCCTATATGATACATTTGGATGGTACAGTTGAATAGCTTCATGGGCCTATATGATACATTTGGATGGTACTGTTGAATAGCTTCATGGACCTATATGATACATTTGGATGGTACAGTTCATACATCTTTATGTTGCTCTCCTTCCCCAATGCCACACATTTCTTGATAGTATGATTAATGCAGTCATGGCATCCTTCTACCTTGAGGATTTTCTGTGTACTTCATACCAGGAGGCAGTTTAAATTCACAATTGTAAAGTTCCAAATTCACGAAGTTTACTTGCCACTTAGTTTATTATGCCCCCACTGTAATATCAAAGGGGCATATTATTTAGCTGTTTGTTTTTATGTCTGTTCCAAATACCTTTTCATGCAATAGCACAAAAACTAATAAACTTGGAGCAATAAATTTGTACCCACTTTGTCATGGTCACTAGTAGATGGCATGAGTATATTTTTCAAGCCATTACAACAATTTGAGCGTATTATGATGATGTCGGTCCATCTGTTATGAATCTTGTTTCTAAACAATATTAAGTTCTCCACTATTAACAGTTACCAAACCTTTTGTATGGCTTGCACATGGGGTATGGAAGAATCTTATCAGTTTTGGGGTCAAAAGGTGAAAGGTCATTGTACCTGTGACAGAAGGAAGAAAAATGGTTTCCACGCAATAACATAGTTCTACATCAGAAACCTGGACCAAACTTTGTTGATGGCTTGCACTTGGGGTAAGGAAGAAGCCTATCAATTTCAGGGTTAAAAGGTCAAAGGTCAATGTCACCATGACTGAAGGACAAATGGTTTCCACACAATAACATAATTCTATAGCACAGACCTGGACCAAATGTGGAGGATGGTTTGCACAAGGGTTAAGGAAGAAGCCTCAAATTTGGGGTCAAAAAGGTCAGAAGTCACAGTGACTGAAAGCATAAAATGGTTTGTGCACAATAACATTAGTTATACAATACAGACTTGGACCAAACTGTGGATGGCTTTTACATGTGACAAGGAAGAAGCCTATTGATTTGGGGACTATTAAACATGGTGAAAGTGTAAAATGTGCCATTCATGGTTCTTGTTCACATGTTTTTGAACTTTTTGCACTTGGAATTGTTTGGGACAAAAATTTTGTTTGCATGATTAAGTAAATACCACTTGAGATAGATACAAGAAATTTGATAGCCATATTTCTATTTTTATGTTGATGACCTAAATAGAATATCAGGTCATTACAACAGTTTAGTTTTTTGCATGATTCTAAAATTTATATACCTAGGCTTTTGGTGGACTAAAACCTTGTTAGCACAATTAAGCAAAAAGATGGACAAATTCAATTTTGTATGCATATGTGGATAACCTGATTATATTTTCAGAGCAGTATGTCGGTTTATTTAAATTGTTTCATTTTGGCACACTTGGACTTTTCTGTTCTGCAGAGAAGTGTACTAACAAGATTACAACAAGGGGGCATGCATGTTTTACAAACACAATGTCTAGTTTTACATATTTTTGTCAACTATTGGACTTTTACTTTTTGGGGTGAAAACCTTGATAGAGTAAAACTTGTCTTGAAAGACCACTGGTATGAGGTACCACCCATCTTGAGAGACCAGATTCTCAATGCACAGATTTATTGATTAGTGTTATGACCTGTCATGAGAGACCACCTGTCTTGAGATACCATGATTTTATGGCAGGAGTTGTGGTCTTTCAAGCCTGGTTCTATTGTAGCAGGATTAAGCAAAAGCCACTTTAGGTAGACAAATTAAATTTGGTAGGCATATCTTTATTCATATATAGATGACCTAATCAGATTTTTAGGCCATTTCAGCAATTTTTAAAATTTTTAATTTTTTTTCGAACTTTATTGAGTTTGACTTTATAGACAAAAACCTTGTTAGCACGATTAAGCAAAAACAACTGGAGGTAGACTAATGTTATTTGAAGTCAATGTTTTTATGCATTTCTAGATGATCCATTTAGATTTTTTAGGCCATTATAGCAGTTTTCCACTTTTTTTTTCTACATTTGTACATTTTTTTTACTTTGACTTTTTTGATCTGCAATGTTTACAAACACGACTCTAAATGGGTTTTTATATGCCAGCCAAAAGACAGAGCATATTGTTATGACATCCATCTGTCTGTTTCCTAGTTTGTTTCTGCACAGTAACTCAAATTCTCCATGATCTACAGTTACCAAGCTTAGTAAATAGCTTGGATTTTCAGTAAGAAAGAAGTCTGTTGATTTGTAGGTCCCAAGGTCAAAGTCACTGTGACTCACAGTTTCCACGCTACCAGGAAATCGTGAGAAAGAATAGGTTTGTTCCCAACCAGGAAAAGTCCAATTGCTGATTGGATCATTTGGGTGCTTGCCCATAACATTTTTGTGTAGGTAATCCATGCGTGCAGGTGATCAGATTGGTAAAATAGACTGGCTACCCCAGTTCCATATCAGTATCTTATCTTATGTAGAAGGTATGAAGACCAGTCTAGCCAACATGTTGTTTTTAACATGTGATCTCAGTAAGTTTCAGTGAAAAATTATAAAGGTTATCTTCCCCGTTCTTCTTTTGATATGTAAAGTTAACACAGCTGTATTTTGATAAATCTCTGCTTATTATTTGGTAGTTCACATTGGGAACAGTGTTAAGCAATATCATCAATAGCATCCTTTACCACTGATGCCCAACTCACCTTCATGGTGACTTTACTATCAAACCTTGCTAAATACATAGAAATCTACCAACTGCCGGGACAATTTTCAATGCAAAATCCCAAGCTCTGGGTGTCCTGGACAAATGACTGCATTAAATATACAGTCTATAGTCTGATTACATTGAAAGTAAATGTTAGAGCACCAAGCAGACATAAAATGGATTTTAAAATTGAAAAATATTCAGTCATTCTTTTTATAAAAAGTATACAATTTGCTTTTTGTCCAAATTTAAACAACTGAGCATTTAATATATGGGGGTGGGGGGAGGGCCTGAGATTTTTTAAAATTATTTTTATTTCTGGATCCCAGATAGCTTGAGAAAGATCCCTTGCTCTGATTGTGTAGAAGAAAAGTACAAATTCTATCCATCAAATTAATTTACACTTAACATTTTTATTCTGTAAATTTAAATGAGTTAAATGCAAATTTATATGAATTACAATAGTTATACTTTTTTCTGGTGATACATCCAGTGGTCATATGTTTGATTCAGATGTTATGGGAGAGCCAAAAAGTAGAAACTACTTTTAATTTTCAAAATACATGTTTTCAAATGTATGTATGTATGTAACTTTTTTTGGCACCTCAGCACAGTAGTGGCTATATGGTGTCAACTAAAGGTAAAGTTCAAACAGTGTAAAAATGAAGATTTGCATAAAACTTGTTGAAGATAAACCCATATGTTTACTAAGCAAAATTTTCTTGATTCCGTTCAGTAAAAATCATAAGTGAACCTTGGAAAAATCAACGTCATGCAGGAAAAACCAGGAAAAGACTTGGAATTTTTTTTCTTCAAAAAGTGTGGGAACCCTATTACATGTTTTCTTACATTTTTGTACCAATTTATGCAGTGATAAACAAAATATTATCTGAAGAAAGCTCAATTTCCATAAGAAAAAAAAATCCTTGAAATTCAGCTCGCTGGGATTGTATGAACCATGTATTGATGCACTCTCTTACATTTCTGTAAATTCTGAATATTCTGCATTTTACATTATTACCAATGTGCACATATTTGCAATGTGTGCATTAACTTAAGTAAAACTGTACTAGTAGGCCTGAAATCTTGTACTCAACAGAATCTAAATCTTTTCAGAGCGCATATTTTCGTGCAAGCTTTTGGCACCCTTCTTTATCATAAAACAGGATGAAAGCCGCAAGAAGGGTACTGTATATACTCGTGTATAACCTCATACCAACTGCAAACTGCATAGACACAGATCTGCCGTCGCATAATGCGCTGGCAGATCTGGGTCTATGCAGTTTGTAAGGACTAAGCAGTAAAACAAACAACATAGACCCTGATCTGCCGGCACATTATGCGATAGCAGATCAGGGTCTATGTTGTTTGCATTTGTGCCTGGATTATATGTGAGTATATATGGTAATAAAAACTAGTGAGAAAGAAAATTTTCCTCAGAAAATGTATCAAATATATTTAATTTATAGTGGCAAGAATTAGATAGCAGTATATATCCTCGAAATGTTTTTAATGGAATGTTGTACTGTCTCTGATAGGGCAGAGATGACTTAAGGCAGGATGCAGTGATGCAGCAGGTTTTTGAAATGGTCAACAACCTTCTCCAGAAGGAAACAGAGACCAGAAAAAGGAGATTACAAATTAGGACCTACAAGGTGAAGAGCTTTATTCCTACATTTTGCTTGTATTATATTACCTTGCTTGTATTATATTACCTTGCTTGTATTATATTACCTTGCTCATATTATATTACCTTGCTCATATTATATTACCTTGCTTGTATTATATTACCTTGCTCGTATTATATTACCTTGCTTGAATTATATTACCTTGCTTGTATTATATTACCTTGCTTGTATTATAATACCTTGCTTGTATTATATTACCTTGCTTGTACTATATTACCTTGCTTGTATTATATTACCTTGCTTGTATTATATTACCTTGCTCGTATTATATTACCTTGCTCCAGGGTTTAAGGCGTAGATTAGGGTAATTAGTTGAAGATATTGTAATTTCCTCTTCATTCAAAAATGATGAGCTTCTATAAAAAAAATATAAAAAACAAGACCTATCATTTTCTGTATCTCTCCTTCTGTTCCACCATGGGTAGTACATGTTTTTAAAATTTTTCAGATTGGCTAGATCTCCAGTACACAAAAGTAGCTTGTCATCAGAATTTGCACATTTATTTGTAGGAAGGGGCCTTTAAAGGTCCAAAGTGATTCTTTGATCAAAAGTGAAAGCTCCAAGGAGGCGGCCAAGATTAATTTCAAACGAGAAACGTGTATTTCTTTCATTTTATATGCCCTATCAAGAATGTGGTATAGACATAACGTGTTATCATTGTTCATCCATCCATTTATCCATTTTGCATTTAGGTCAGTTTTCAGCCACTGTGATGAGACATTTATATTCTGATTGGTTTTCTTTTCTTGTTTCAGGTGATCCCTCTGTCCCAGAGGAGTGGGATATTGGAGTGGTGTGAAGGGACCCAGCCTTTTGGAGAGTATCTGATCGGAAACCCAGCCACTGGGGTCAAAGGGGCACACCCAAGATATAGGCCTGATGACTGGACCTCCTTGGATTGCAGGAAACATATGACTGTATGTGGTATTCTGGATACAGTTTAATTCTTTCAGAGCTCAGTGCAGGACTCCATAAAAATTGTACTGCACAATAAGTAACTTGGAACTTCACCCTCATCCTGCAGTAATTTTACTTGTCTACACTTGTTCGTAATATTGAAGATTTTCAGACTGCACTCGTCAAAGCAGAAGAGCATCTTCATAAGTCACGTGCCCCATTCTCACCATAAATATTAATGGATGAGAGAAATTTTCAAGGCCTCTCACACTGGCTTTCATGATCAGAGTTTTTATTTTGATGGCATGAAATAACTTAAAGTACAGCATTACCCTAAAAGACCATCACAGGTAAGGCACCCAACTTAACCTTTTACCGATCACAAGTGCTTTTGAATGCCTCTACCGCATTCCAATGGAAGCAGTTTTCGACTCCTCAGTCCAGTTTGCATACAAGCACATTTGGATGCCTGTACACGATCTGCATAGAAGCGCATTTTTACACTGGCAGTAACCTAGCAATTTTGAGCTGGTTTTCATAGTGCCACCTTCGGGGAAAACTCCTTGTTAGAAACTACAGGCATTGAGGTAAATGTCCATTACGTCACATCAAGTGGTTTCTATTTAAGATATTGTCCTAATCTGCTATTTAAAGTAACTGGGTCAGATTCTCCACTATCCAAAATGGAGACCGCAGATTTCGTTCAGCACTTTCTTGAGTTTGGATGGTTAGAATTATGACTATGAAGACTGCAATAAGTCAGATATAGGCTCCGATATTGATATAGGCAACACTGATTTGTGATAATTTATCAAAATGGGATGATTTGGTGATACAGACATAGACAACAAACTGGTAGATTTAGAGGTTTGAAAGGTCAGCTATGGTTTTGGTCACACAACTTCACTGACTTGACGGTGAATGAGTTCTCTCAAGATTTTAAAGCATATAAAAAATTCTTCCATGAACAATAATTGTACAACTTTAAAGATCAGATTTTACTCTTAAACCTATCTATAGATAACAAATATGTACAAAAAGGTAAAATGGTTCAAATTTATGTTGAACTCAACATATACTACACTGCTATAAATTTTACAGGCAGGCCTATTCGCATAGATTCATTTAGGTAACAGGTGTTCTACTTATACCACACTGCACTCTGGCTTGGCACAAGTATATTGACAGCCTACACAGTAACAGATGTTACGAGGTAAAGGGTTAAGCAGCTGCATGCATGTGTAGTGAGGTTACTGAATGAATTTAGATCAGAAGCAGTACTGAAGTATACAACATGAATGCCAGGGCAGGTCTCAGACTCGTGACTTTTCTTACTTGCAAGTCCAGTTCACAAAGCATCATTACACCCAACCCTAAGTATTTCTTTAGTTTTAAATATTTTTGTTCAACATACCTTTGGCCAAAACAGGTCCACATTTCATTAAACGTACATAAATGGAGAAAACATTTTGGAGCTGCTAGTTGTTCTTGATATGTTTCAGTCATGAACAATAGTTTACATATGTCTCAATCATGAACATTGGTTTGTATATGTCTCAAAATTGAACAATAGTTTACATATGTCTTAATTATGAACATTGGTTTATATGTCTCAATCATGAACAATAGTTAATATATGTCTCAGTCATGAACAAGAGTTCATATATGTTTCAGTCATGAACAATAGTTATTATATGTCTTTATCATGGGCAACAGGTCACATGTTTTAATTATGAACAATTGTTAATATATGTCTCACTCAATCATGAACAGTAGTTAATATATATCTCAGTCATGATCAATAGTTAATATATATCTCAGTCAAGAACAACAGTTAATATATATCTCAGTCATGAACAACAGTTAATATATACCTCAGTCATGAACAATAGTTAATATATATCTCAGTCATGAACAACAGTTAATATATACCTCAGTCATGAACAATAGTTAATATATGTCTCCAGTCATGAACAATAGTTAACATATGTCTCAGTCATGAAAAATAGTTAATATATATCTCAATTATGAAAAGTAGTTAATATATGTCTTGGTTATGAACAATAGTTAATATATATCTCAGTTGTGAACAATAGTTATTATGTCTCAGTTGTGAACAATAGTTATTATGTCTCAATTATGAACAATAGTTATTATGTCTCAATTATGAACAATAGTTGTAATGTCTCAATTATGAACAATAGTTAATATATGTCTCAATCATGAACAGTTGTTAACTTTGAAATCTAGAGCATACTTTATCTAGCTCACTGTTCAACTTGGCATTGATTTCCTTTCAAACATTATTAACTGAATTAATGTAAACTGTACCATCTTGACCAAAAAACAAAGCTATAAATTGACAAGTTATGAAAGCCTTAATCTAATCAACCTTTTTTTCTGCCAAGCAGGAAGTGCATAGCAGCAGCATGGAGAAAAAGTATCGAGCTTACCAGGAAATATGTAGACACTTTCAGCCAGTGTTCAGATACTTTTTCATGGAGAAATTCTCCCAACCTGCAATCTGGTTTGAACGTAGACTGGCCTACACCAGGAGTGTGGCAACAAACTCCATAGGTAAGGAAGTTGATTATTAATAACAAATGTTTCATTATGTTTTTAAATATTGGACATTTCCAAACTTGTGTGGCGATAGATGATTGAGTCAGTTTATCTATTTGACAGTGGGTTTTTGTGTTTCTCTTTTTTGGAAGACAATTTTCCCAAATAAAAAAGTTCACCTACCTGTATAGGGATTTGTTTTTGATAGCAAAAACACCTCTCTCTCTCTCCTACCTGCCAGTGTCATTCTGTTATTCTGGTACTTTACAAAGAAAAAGGGTAAATCCAACAAGGTGAATGAAATGACACAAACTTTTTAGGGGAGTGTGTCAGATATAGAAGGTCTTTATTTTCAACATCAACAGGCAACATTGTTTGCCTAAAAAGGAAACATTTTGTGAAAAAGATATTTCTTGTACAGTTGGACCTAACCTGACCCTATTTGGTTCTGGTGACCTTGAACAGATTTTCAAGGTCACAAGTTGATATTTTGTGCAAAGGAATGGATATTCGCTTGTGTGCAAGATATCATCGAAACCATTCTTGATGACACATCTTTTGATGCTGATAATAGTGTCAGGAGAAGTGATGTTTGTTATAGTAAAACCTGTTTACAAAGGACACAAGGAACCACTTAAATTTGTACTGTATTGACAAGTGTTCTTTATATAGAGGTTTAAAAAGATAGAATCGAACTTTTCTACGATAATGATAACATATGCATGAACGCTAAGAAGAAAATCTATGTAAATCAAAAGTTTTCCTATGACCTTGAAATTTAAGTCAGATTTGGATCCATTATTCTTGAGATATCTTGCTTACACGTTAAGTAGGCCACCATCACACACCCACAATGCATAAACCCCCACTGCATACAAAATGCCATTCTATAACCCTGCAGATTTGTCATGGGCACAAGAAGCTAATCAGGTCTTAGGGCCTCCCCAAGGCAGCGGCATATCGACTTTGATCCAGTTTGCTTATAAGTTTCTGTCCTTGACATGTTTGCAAGCTGATTCCTTCACTTCACAAAAAATGTCATCCTGTGACCTTGAAAATATGTTAGTCACCAAAACCTAATCAGATCTTCAGACCTTTTCAAACTGGCATTCAACATATTCTGATTAAATCTGGTATGAACATTGTCTTATTTACTTACATTTTATGGGTTTAGCCTCATCTACTCCATTTTAAACTGCATACCATGGCAAGTTAATTCTTGTCTTCACATGGAAACTTGCGATGTTGCTTGTAATCAGCATAGCTCAAGAACAGTTCAACATATTCTGATGCAATTTAAGGTGAACATTGTTTCATAGTCATTTATGGGTTTTGTCTCTTTTGCTCCATTTTGGATAGAGCTATGGTCTCTGTCAATCAGCTTCATATTTTTATATGAGATTTTGGTTGTATTGGTGAATTCTTGAAGGAGTTGACTTTCAAATATTCCACATCATCATTTATAGGAGTCATGTCCCCTGAATGCCCATCTTCTTCTAATTTGGTTTCCCAATACATGTTCCTCCATTTAAGGCCATACAGAGCAATTTTAGTGATAGTGAGTAGGGCCCTTTGTGATGTACCTGCCACTAACAGCTCTAGATGTTATCTATCAATTCTTTTTTTTTTTCTTTTTTTTCTTTTTTTTTTATAGACAAAATGAAAAGTCACATAAAACTTCCATAGCTGAATAAGTCTAATGTTGATATGTCATGTAGCACAGGTAAACGTCTAAACAGTATCCTCCAAGATTGTTTTTATTTAACTAGGGAACTATTCACATGGTAACCAGTTATTCATTGTTCTCTACCATAGATATCATCAAGGATGCAATTTGTCATGCCCTGCCATAATAGGGGAATGTAATCTTACCCTTGTTCATACATCCATTGTCATGCCCTGCCATGATAGGGGAATATAATCTTACCCTTGTTCATGCATCCATCCATTTAAGAATTGCATTTAGGTCTGCAAATTTTTGTATTGTAGAAGAAAGGTATTTTCATTTCTAGTTTATGTATGTACATTTTATTTAGAGAATCCTGATTGGAATTTGTTAATTGTACAAATCTCTCATGTGTATAAAAAAATAATCTTTTTGAATAAGAAAAATATTTTTGTTAATTAAAAAAGAGCAACATTCACAATCAAAGTGAACATAACTTTGTCACTATAAGGTTTTCCATTATAATATACTTCATGTTGTAAGGCAAGCTTGATCCCACTTCAATATAATATGGTTCATGTTGTAAGGCAATTCCACTTCATTATAATATGGTTTATGTTGTAAGGCGAGTATGATTCACTTCATTATAATATGGTTGATGTTGTAAGGTGAGTATGATCCCACTTCATTATAATATGGTTCATGTTGTAAGGCAATCCCACTTCATTTTGATATGGTTCATGTTGTAAGGCAAGTATGATCCCATTTCATTATAATATGGTTCATGTTGTAAGGCAAGTATGATCTCATTTCATTATAATATGGTTCATGTTTTAAGGCAATCCCACTTCATTATAATATGGTTCATGTTTTAAGGCAATCCCACTTCATTATAATATGGTTCATGTTGTAAGGCAATCCCACTTCATTAAAATATGGTTCATGTTGTAAGGCAATCCCACTTCATTATAATATGGTTCATGTTTTAAGGCAATCCCATTTCATTATAATATGGTTCATTTTGTAAGGCAATCCCACTTCATTATAATATGGTTCATGTTGTAAGGCAATCCCACTTCATTATAATATAGTTCATGTTGTAACGCAACACTTAGCAGGACTGTTTACCATTTATAAAGGCTAGTGGTGTTGCTGTGTCAATGGATATCATGCACTTCAAAATGACTAATATCGATATGGTGTTTGCAGTATGTGCTCAGAATAAAATGCTCCTGTTTGATGATGTGCTTCACAGTCAGACTCCATCAACCAGGAGTTCTGAAATTGTTAGTTTTTCTGAGCTTTGCTCACTTCACAGATGGTTCATCCTTCCCTGATCACAGCTGCATTTTGACATTTTGCCTTCAAAAAGTAATCACATTTCTGCACCATTCCAACTACTGAAATAATCATGACTTGGATTTTATATATGGAGTAAAACCCATAATAAAGATGGCTTAAACATTCTAATTCAAGGTAATGATGTGTAATAACTTTTGTTCTTCAAAATGCATCTCTTTGATTTATCTAACTTCAAACAAATTGGGTTGTTCCACTTAGTGTCCTTTACCTATGAAATTAGCCTAATGGGCTCTCCCGCAGCAGTGCTCAAAGGACTTAACACTTGGCTATTGTCAGCCAGTTATTAGTAATCTGTGAAATGGTGGTTGTTGATCTCTGAATGCCTTACATTTTTATTGCCTCTATGACAATCAACTGTATGGACTGCCCCTAGGATCGTTTTACATGAACACTTAGCAGGACTGTTTACCATTTATACAGGCTAAAGGTTATAGGCATATACCGGTAACATGGTGGTAAAGAAATGTCTTGAGGTCTGTCTATCTCTCTCCTTTTCCTTTTTTTTTTTTTTTTTTTTTGTTTGGTTCTTTGTGATAAGATTACGTAAAATCATGTTTTTCTAAACAAGACCATGTCAGTTTGTTTGGGAGTCAAAAATAATGTTTTGCGAGACATGTCATGTTATGGCAGGTATGTAAGATGCTAAATTAGTACAATTGTTTTGTGCATTGCAGTTGGTTACATACTTGGTCTAGGGGACCGGCATGTCCAGAATATTCTGATAGACTGTAATACAGCTGAGCTTATCCATATAGATCTAGGTAAGTGTAATTTAACTACAGTGCTAGTGAACCACATATTCCCACTCCCCTGTTTTGTCCTACCCACCAATGGACTAGGGTAGATCCATGGACAAATGTCAGTTACATATTTGAATTCAGGGGGAGGGGTTTGTGCTCAGTAAGTATGTATATTGTTATATGGTGGGGATCTCATTAGTTTTTAGAGCTTATGGGATGGCCTGTTGTCCGACATCCATCCGTATGTTAGCAGAAGTTTATTATTTCTACTACTCCTAAACTACTTGGAAGATTTTGTTCAAACTTGACACACGCATTATTCCAAGGGCTGTTTGGTTCTAAATGAAAAGGTACTGCTCAGACATCCAATATGGTCACCATATAAAAAATCTTGCTATCACAACTCCACCTGAACGGATGGTCATATCGACATGGGGTTTGCATCAGAAGACTTCTTACAATGTCTAGTTGGGCCTAAATGAAAATGGTGCAAATCTGATGTCAAATATGGCAGCTATCTTCAAAACATTTTATCGCTACTCCTCCTGAACAGAAAGTCATATTGACATGGAATTTTCACCAGAAAACTTTTTATGATGTGCAGTTGGTCCTAAATATAAATGGTGCTGATCTGACATCCAGTATAGTCACCATGGCAGCCATCTTGAAAATCTTCTTATTGCTGCTCATCCTGAACAGAAAGTCATATTGACATAGGCTTTTCACCAGAAGACTTCTTAGGGTGTCAGGTTGGTCCCAAATGAAAATGGTGCTGATCTGACCTCCAATAGTGACCCTCTTGAAAATCTTCAGAGATGCTGCCAGGCCACGGGATCTCAGGTTTCTTGCAAAAATGATAGAGAGTCACGCAACTTTTAAAACCCAATGGGGGAAAGATCGCGCAAGTTATGTGTGCTTCCCGCGATTTCTCGTACCCAATGCATGACTTTTTTATTTTTTGTTTTTTAATTAGGTTGATCAGATCATCTTTTTTTACTTTTCTCCATGATCTCAATTAATCCTATATCGATGGAGAATATTGTTTGAATACAAGTACCTTTATGATGGAGATCTGTTGGAGTATTGCAGAAACTATGGAGGTATTCCGATTGAATTGTTTCCTGGAGCAGTGTAGTAAATTGATCAATCGATCGAAATATCTAAAGCGCGACAGTAGTGTGTTATGTTGAAACAAAATATAACTGATTTCTTTAGGAAACTCTGCGAGATGGAAAGATCATCTGTTAAGGACGAAACTAGGGAGGATGAAATATCTGATGGTTTGTTGCCAACTGAACATAGCGCAGAAAGCTGTGATACAGAAATAACCGGCATGATATCGTTACTACGGTTTAGGCCCTGCATACATTCTGATACATCGACAGAAATATCCAAGGAACAACATGCGTGAATTGTGGAAAATTTCGTTTTGGATTCCTGAAAACTAGTTCTCGAATATATTTAGACTGGTCATAATTGCAGCAGTTCTGCCTTTACGAAAAACTGATTGTGAAAGGTGATTCAGTTCTCAAAGCAAAATTCACACTACTTGGATAAATAGGGTAACCACAGACATTTAAAACTCTATCACTCTAGTAAGAAAATGTCAGAATATCTGAAGAAAAAAAAAAAAAAAAAATCCTATACAGATATATAATTCAGACTAAGTATTTTTTTCCCATTTTTTTTTTCTAAGATATTCTGACATTTTCCTACTACAGTGATAGAGTTTCAAAGGCCTGTGGGCTAACATCTAAAACAATAAATAAAGCAATGGCTTTACAGATGTGTGTGTGGTCCAGTAAATTATTTTCAGTTTGCAAAGGCATATTTGAAGGGGAGTGATAAGAAACAAAGAAGAATATTTACCAGCTGAGCAACAATTAGGTATGCAGCTACCTTATACATTTATTGTCAAAGAAGTGATACAAAATCGTTAAATGCTTGTTTTAAATTAGGTGTTTCTACACCTTATAATAATGTTGTCACCCATCATCTACCATTCAGCATAGTTTACCCTCGCCGCCCTCCCCCGATGACCCCCCCCCCTTCTGAAGGTAGGTGTGGGGGACCTCCCCCTCTTAAGAAAATTTCTAGCAGCATCTCTGAATCTTATTATTGCTAGATGGATGGTCATATCGACATCGGGTTTTCACCAAAAGTCTTCTTGTGATATCTGTTTGGACCTAAATAAAAATGGTATCAATTTGACATTCATATGGCCACCGTGGCTGCTATCTTGAAAATTTTGTTATAGCTACTCCTCGACAGGAATTCATATAGACATGGGGTTTCACCAGAAGATGTCTTTGAGATCTAGTTGGTTCTAAATTAAAAATGATGCTGATCTGACCTCCAGTATAGCCACCATGGCAGCCATCTTAAAAATATTAATATTACCTCCCCTGAATGGATGCTCTTATTCCCATTGGCTTTTCACGAGAAGACTTATAACGATGTCTAGTTAGTTCTAAATGAAATGGTGCCAATCTTAAATCTGATATGGCTGCCACAGTGGCTGCTTTGAAACTCTTCTTATTGCTCAAAAATATCAGAGATGGTTTCAACACTCTGCAGTTAAAAAGAAGAAGTGATCTGATCTTGACTTCCAGGAAATTATTTTTGCTAGTAGAGCATCAGCCCCTTCAAGGGACTGTTATTAAGTTATGAGCCTGGGGCCACATCTGTATACCATTTGTGACATGACCCAAGGGTCTCGTTCAAGATCACATCTGATATGTTTTGGCACATGGGTCAGTGATCATGCATACCAACTCTCAGACTTATTAGGCTCTCAAATTAGGAGTTACTTAAGTTTTATGTAAACCATTCACACCCCATCACGCCAATCCACCTCCCTTAGCTCTGCCATGCACTCCCTGCTCCCTTCATGGGAGGGAGAGAGGGATCAAAATTTTAAAACAGTGTTTAAAGTCTCAGTTTTGAACATTGTAGGAGGAAAATTATGACATTGCAAACATGTGCACATATAGGTAGGATCATAGTCATCACCTTTTCTCTGAGAAGTATAGAGATAATTAAACTAAACTTTGTTGTTTTTCATCCATTGTATTTTTTTTCTAACATCTTATTACTCTTGATGGTCAGATGTTGGCATAAGATGTTTTTTTTATATGCAGGAAGCCATTTTGGATAAGTAACCATTCACCCCCTACATGCTTGCATTGAAAATTGAACCCAGGACATCACTTGTGAAGTGAACATGTTACTGCTTGGCTATATAGACGACCCCCCCCCCGTCAGCATCAGCCTTGAGATAAATTTTCATTCATGGATGTAGATGTACAAGATAAGACCTGTGAAAAAATGAACTTCTCCATGTAAGACTTGAACAACTTCATCGGTCCCCCACTATAAAACCAGAAAGTTTTATCTGTCTGTCAGTTTGTTCCCTATTTCATTTCTGCACAATAACTCATGTTGTCTACTATCAACAATTACCAAATTTTGTAAGCAACTTTCATTTTCAGTCAGGGAAGAAACCTATTGATTTTGGACACAAAAGGTCAAAGGCCAGTGTCACAGGGACTTAAAGAAGAAAAACTATTTCCACACAGTAACTTGACTTATGTACCAGACACCTCGATCAAACTTTATAAATGGCTTGCATTTTATATAGAAAAGACACCTATTAATTTGGGGATCAAATATGAAAGGTCAAGGCTACAGTAACTCTAAGGATATAAATGTTTTCTATATGATATATGGAGTTCTTTATTACCTGCTTTGACTGAACTTAATGGATGGCTTGTACTTGACACAGGAAAGACACCTGTTCATTTTGGGATCAGAAGGTCACAGGGACTGAAAGAAGCAAAAAATCTTTTCCACCAAACTGTTTGAGTTCTCTACCTCATGCATTGACTAAGTTTTGTAGATGGCTTGCAGATGAGACATTTAAAACACCTATTGATTTGGGGGTTGAAGATCAAAGGTCAAGGTCAGAGGGACTCCAAGAAGGAACATGATTCCACAGATTAACTCAAGTCCTATGCCAGAAACAATGACCAAACGTTGTACATGGCTTGCGTTGGAGTCAAGAAAGTCACCTATTGATCTTAGGATCAAAGGTTAAGGTCCAGTAGACTGAAAAAAGATTTTTTTTTTGTGCAAAACAATGCTAGTTCTGTGTCATTTGCCTTTACCAAAGTTTGTGGATGGCTTGCATTGAAGACAAGGAAGACACCTACTGATTTTTGGATTCAAATTGCCATGTATCCAATT
This sequence comes from Margaritifera margaritifera, assembly GCA_029931535.1. NCBI lineage: Eukaryota > Metazoa > Mollusca > Bivalvia > Unionida > Margaritiferidae > Margaritifera > Margaritifera margaritifera. The sequence goes on along the minus strand of JAQPZY010001423.1, from coordinate 862,557 downwards.
ACTGAAAGAGTGTTTTACAGAAAAGAAGTATAATAATACTATTTTTTACATGGTGAGTGTTTAATCTACTGTTTACAGTACTCCTGTTATATAATGGATTTAATCTCACATGAATGATTGAAAAAAATCTTATATTTGTAGGTGTCGCCTTTGAACAAGGTAGGATTTTGCCAACCCCTGAAACTGTTCCCTTCCGACTGACAAGAGATATTGAGGATGCCATGGGTGTCTCAGGAGTGGAGGGAGTATTCAGGAGGTAATATACAGATATGTCAATATCTACAAAGGCACATATTCCGATAAAAAGTCCTCAGTCCATAGTTTAAAAATAATATTAGTCTTTAAAATAAGCAATTCACCTGTGAGTAACTATTTTTAAACAATTACTTTGTATTCATTAAAATCTTACCATCCATTGTAGGTTTCATAATTGCATTTACAATTCACAGAAAATAAGTAAGAGCTATTTAAAAATGTTAAAGATCAAAGCCCCACTATAAAATGTTAAAGGTCAAAGCCCCACTATAAAATGTTAAAGGTCAAAGCACCACTATAAAATTTTAAAGGTCAAAGCACCACTATAAAATGTTAAAGGTCAAAGCACCACTATAAAATGTTAAAGGTAAAAGCACCACTATAAAATGTTAAAGGTCAAACCCCCACTATAAAATGTTAAAGGTCAAAGCACCACTCTAAAATGTTAAAGGTCAAAGCACCACTATAAAATGTTAAAGGTAAAAGCACCACTATAAAATGTTAAAGGTCAAAGCCCCACTATAAAATGTTAAAGGTAAAAACACCACTATAAAATGTTAAAGGTAAAAGCACCACTATAAAATGTTAAAGGTCAAAGCACCACTATAAAATGTTAAAGGTCAAAGCACCACTATAAAATGGAGCAGGTTATCCCTTTACTTAGTCTGAATTTAGTTGTCATCAGAAAACATCTGATAGTAAATTTATTGGTTGTTAGACATTTGAAACTACCTGACACAGTGATTGAAAGATGAAGCTTGACACCTAATTTACCACCTGTCAGTGTTAATTGACCAATAGCCTGCTATTTAGTACACCATGAAATTAAACAGTTGGTACATGTTTTTTGATTATAGTGAGAACCATAGTTCGTACCGAATTGTGATATATAGAGAACAGCATAATATCAGGAACTGTGGTGTAGCAAATTTGCTATATAATGGTGTTTTGAATGGGAATAAAGTTATAACACTAAGCCTCACATTGTTTTCCTTCAACCCATGTTGTTATACATTGGTAGGTGGTGTTTTTGTGTCGATCGATGTCATACACTCCAGAATGGCTAGTGTCACTACGGTGTTTGCAGCATGTTCAAAGAATGAAATGCACCCCCGTGCTACTTTGCTTCACAAAGTCATACTCCATCATCCAGGAGTGCTGCAATTTATTTTTGCTCGCTTTGTAGATGGCTCATCTATTTCTGAATCACAGCTGCATTTCGACATTTTGCCTTAAAAAATGATTCACACTTGTTCACTATTCCAAAAACCAAAATAATCATATTTTTTGTGTTTTATATAGAGTAAAGCCCAACTTCACTTTTCTGCAGGTGCTGTGAGAAGACAATGGAGGTGATGAGGAACAACCAGGAGGCTTTGTTGACGATACTGGAGGTGTTGCTGTATGACCCTCTGTATGCCTGGACAATCTCACCAGCCAAAGTCTATGCTCTACAACAACGCAATGAAGATACTGCAGATCTTAATGGAACAGTCACTGGGGAGATAATGGATATGGAGTCAAAGAGCAAATCTAACAGTATGTAGATCTCTTTCATTGTCTTGCCAGCACTAGCTAGTAAGGAGACATGGATATTGCTTTCTGATGGTGACATTGACAATTTCAGGGTTTTAAAGTTTTCAGTTCACCTGATCCTTCGTCTGTCATGCGCCATTATTTCACAATTACAATATGCATCTTCTAAAATACTACTCAACAGAATTTGACCCAATTTTACTTAAAGCATTCTGGCATGAAGCTCTTTCAAATTTGTTCAAATTATGCCAATCTGCCATCAAATATGGCCACTGTTACTAAAAATAGAAAAAAATGTAACAACTTCTTCTTAAGAACCACTTTACAGAATTTGACCGTATTTAAAAGAAGACTTTAAAATTTGTTCAAATGATGCTGATCTGTCATCAAAGGATTTTACATTTCTTACCTTTATCCCTTATTTTATATACCTTTTGCAGAATTTTAACATCTTTACCAAGTACATTGTTTCAGCCAGGATGCGCCCTTGCGGGATTCACGCAAAATAGACACCGTGTCCAACAAAAAAAGAAATTCAATGTGCCAAAAGTGGCACAAATAATATGGACAGGGTGCATTTTTTATCTTTAATTTGATACAGCTGCACCAACCAATCATTAAATATGCCAATTTCTCAATGATTGTCTAATGAAAATGAATAAATTCCATCTAGTGATGTTTTCCGATTGCACCTATGCTCAGCCTGCCTATTTTCCCCATTCTCTTAATCCTATATACATATATATATATAACTATGGATCATCCGGAAATAATCATGTACCCGATATATTCCATAATATTTCCAGGCATAGAATTAGACCAGTACCCTGTACCGACATTAGTTATGCCAACATATTTTTCTTACGACAGGGAACCAGTCTCGGCTTAGAATTTTAATAGCCTCAATTAAAATATGAAACAATTTTTTCAAATAACGTATTAAGGTAAGTTCCACCTCTGTTTGATTAACATTTGTTATCAAAGAAAATCTGTAGTCTCGGCGATTTTTGTAACTCACGTGCTGCCAGCCACATGATCCAACCTTGACATTGTTCCTTTTGCATTTGTATGGGCAGCAAAGTTTTACAAAGAGGCAGATATGAAATGGCGGATAACAGATTTCTTTTCCCCAGTGTCACGCTTAGATCGTGACAACAATCAGAATGACCATAGAGATGATGACTGCATTGAACAAGATGGAGAAACCTACGAAAGTCTAGATGAAAGATGAACCGACAATGAAACTTCCAACGAAGATTTGGATTACAAAATGGCGGAACCAAAGAAGAAAAAATTCATGCATGTGTTCGAAGAAGGCTGGAAAAGTGAGTATAGCTGGCTAGAATATGATTCAGGTGAAAATAAAATGTATTGCAACTTATATAGAAGTTCCAAGAAAAGTAACTCGATGACGACTGGATGTCAGAACTTTAGGACCTCGACGTTATCGCATCATATCAAGTGCAGTGACCATCAGCAAGCCCTTAGAGACGATGCTTTAACCATTAATTTTGCTATTGCAGCAAACAATCCAGTCACTCAGAAGACTGAAGCAGTGATAGGTGCCATGCATTGTATATACTAGTTAGCGAAGGAAGGAATAGCAACTATGAAATATGGATCTTTGATTGATTTCTGTTGTTTACAGGTCTGTGAGTCTTTAATGAATTTGGAACAGGGTAAAAATGCAACATACATGTCTTGGCAAAGTGCTGAGGAAATTCAGCAGGCCATTGCAAATGTAATATCATCAGATATCAATCAACAGCTGCAGAGGGGATCAATGTTAGCCATTTTGATAGGTGAAAGCGCAGATATTAATGTTACAAAGAAGCTAGTTGTGTATGCACATATGATAGACGAAGAAACTTTTGATCAGAAAACATTTTTCTTGGGAAATCTACCAGTTGTGGAGCCTCATGTAAGCGCACAAGTCATATTTGATAAACTGAAATCCTACATGGAATCTAGAGGTATAAATGTTGAAAATGTTTATTCATTTGGAAGTGATGGAGCTTCTGTTATGGTTGGTTGGAAAAATGGAGTCTCTGCTAAAATCAAAGAAGTGAACCCATTTGCAATTAACGTTCACTGTTTTGACCATCGTTTGGCATTGTGCACATCTAGAGCAGCTGATGATGTATCATACATAGGAAAGACTTTCCATGAGACATTAACGGATATGTTCTACTATTTCAAAAGATCCACAGATAGAACAGCACAGTTAAGGGAAGTTCAGAAACTTTTAGAACATGAAGAGGTTAAACTAAAGGAAGTCCATGAGATTCGTTGGTTTGCTTTTTATGAGGCATTACATACTGTGTACTTGTCATGGAAACCACTTTTTGCATATTTCCAGAATGTAAAGAAACCAAATGAGAAGGAAAAGAGAATTCTAAACTGTTTAAGAAGGAAAAAAGCACACATAATTTCTCATACAAATGGCCAAAAGCGGACGAAAACTACTCACATAGTGACCCAAGCTTTGGGTCCTCACTGGGATAAGAAAGTTGAACACATGTACCGCAATGAAAATTTCTCTATTTTCATTGAAAATTCTCCCTCTTTTTAAGTAAAAACTCCGGACCAACTTTTGCAAATCTCCTGATTTGTCCTAAGCTGACTTCTCTGTTCTGTCACATGTATGCATATCACTCCAGAAGAATGGATGATTGTATCAAGATTGGGTTTTCACTAAAACACTTGTGGTATGTACTTGGTAATAAATGAAAATGATGCCAATCTGATTTCCAAAATTGCTATTAAAATTTGTTATCCCTACTTGCTTGGTTGTTATCATTTAACCCAATTTGTGGATATCTCTAAAGAATGATATCACTTCAATAACATTTTTTTTCTTCCCCAAAAATATCGCTTACAGATATCTTGTGAACATGTTAACTCAAACCTAAAAAAATAGTTTTTTAACCAAATTTGTTATGTTTGAGTTTTTTAAGAATATCAGAGATATTTTCAATACTTAACAGTTAAAACAAAGAAATGGACTTGTTTCAGATTCCTGGAAATTCTTTTTATCCAGTAAAATATCAGTTAAAAAAAAAAAATCTTGTTATTTATGCCCCCTTCATAAATATGTCAGATGCATATACCATTAGGCTTGTCCTGAAATACATGTGTGTGCAACTATTATATGAGAGGTATTTAAAAGTTCTGAATATTAGTGTGCTGTACAACAGAGTTCTTTATTAGTGAACAGTACATCATTGAATCTGTTCAGAGTAATCCCCATGCACCTCTGCACAGTTTCTAAGTCTGATTATCCAATTATTAAATGCTATTTTGTATTCACTGTTTGGTATGTCACACTCAGGAAAACTGTACATCCGACTGCATGCCTGTTTTCAAATCGTCTGCCTGCAGCAAATCTTTGATAATGAGATTCAGATAAACATCACTTGAAGCTAAATCAGCTGCATGGAGGATGTGGCAGAGTTTGGATGCTGTGCTCCTTCAGGAGGTCTGTCACGGTGGCAGATGTATTCACCAGTACATTGTCATTTTGTAGATGGATACCTTGGTTAACTGTGTGTGGATAGGTGGGGTTTTGGTAGTGTTCCACAACTTTTGACAATGCTCTGGTGGCATACAAATATTCTCTGACACTAGCAGGCATAGGTACCTGGACAACCTGGCCTCTTGCATCAAGAAATAATGCGCTTAAAACTCTCGACAGCCCAACTACATCAAGCAATTTGTGGTCTCAGCTCGTTTTTTCTGATCCAAACTTTATTATTTTCTCTCGAGTCAGGTTCAGAAAAGTAAATCCATGATTCATCACCTGTGATAATCTCATTCAAATGTCTCTGGTCACTGATTTCATGTTTGGCAAGTAGGTGTTTGGTGATTTCAACCGAAGTCTGTTTTTAGATCAGCTGTCAACAAATGCAGGACCCATCTTGCACATACCTTTCTGAGCTTCAAATGATTCTTTGATACATTAAAACAGCTGACAAATTAATGTCCATGATAAAAGAAATATTTTCTACTATGTATTGAGTATCTTGATCAGTTGCCTCCTTCACAGCAGCCACTTCCAATGACCATCTTTAAAATCATGAAACTACATCAAAATTGGAGGATATGACAGAGAATCCGCAGACTTTATCCACATTGGCCTTGATATCAGTCAGAGTACTTGAAGAGAGCTTCAGATTTTACAGTATGCTCTTTTCTCAGTAGCAGAATTGTTCTCCTTCTCCAACACTTCGACATCACTGTCATTTACCTATGTAATGTCACATGCATGTATCTGCAGGTGTCAGGCATGCTGCATTTGCAGCTGCAGACCATTTTATAGAACATTATTTTGTCTAACAATCAGCATTAAATTTATTGACAGGTTAAAAAAGAAACAAAAAAATTATAACAAAATATTCAGAACTTTTCAAACGCCCCTTGTATCTTTCCTTGGACTGAATTGAAACTTGGCAGATATTATTGGCATGGGGTCAGCATGTGGATACCATTCAGTCATCGTGCTCTGAAGCATTTTTCCAGAGTTATGCCCCTTTTGGATGTTAACTGTACAATATTAATACATTCAATGTATGGAACTAATCCCACAGATTTTGATGATTTGCCCTGAAATTTTTCAGACATTATTGACATGAGGTCAATGTGTGCATATAATTCTCATGTCATTTTCTGATGCATTTTTCCAGAGTTATACCCCTTGCATTTTTCCATAGTTCTGCTTCTTGCATTTTTCCGGAGTTGTGCCCTTTTTGGTGTTAAATGCATATAGTGTTTATATAAATTCGTATGTGTGCAACGAATTCCACAGCTTTTGATTAAATGACCTGAAACTCAGCAAATGTTATTGTCATGAGATCAGCACATGTTAAATCAGTATACACAGTACAATAATTCTTGTATGTGCAACTATTCACACAGCTTTGAATGAGTTGCCCAGAACTTGGCACACATTCAAAACATGAGGTCAAAGCGTACATATCCTTTGGTCATCATGCTATGATCCATTCTCTCCAAAGTTACGCCCCTTTTTGGTGTTAAATGTGTAAACTATGATAAATCTTGTGTGTATAACCAGTCCTAGTATTAAATGAATTGCCTTGAAACTTGGTAGACATGATTGACATAAGGTGAACATGTGTATGTCATTCTGTCATTGTGCTCACATGCATTTTTCATGAGTTCTGCCTCTTTTTAGTATTGCATGTACATGCTGCATATTATAACTATTCATGTGCATACAACTAGACCCACAGATTTTGATAAATTGCCTTAAAACTTAGCACACATTATTGACATGAAGTCAACATGTGCATATCATTTTTTCATGCTCTGATGCATTTTTTTCTCAGAGTTATGCCCCTTTTTGTGGCAGTGTATATTCTGTATATGAGTTGGGGGGGGACATCAGTATTCTGTGGACACATTTCTAGTTTATTCTTTTGTATTGGCCATGATAATAGCAGCAAATTGTGTACAAATATTGTACATTTTCAGTTGTAAATAAAACTCTGCATTGAAATCCCAAGTTCTTGTTGGTTATTTTGCAACCCCCCACTTTTTATGAAAGCTGCCAATAGAACTTGGAGCTAAACTAAACTAAGATTAGCATGAGCACTACTGGACCTACTTTCACTTTTTGACAATCAAATTGAAAAAGATATATCTTTTTCCAGGTGAAACACAGGAGAATGTAAACAAGTTGGCAGAGAGGGTATTACTTCGGCTTCGACAGAAACTGCAGGGTGTGGAAGATGGTGTTCAGCTTAGTGTGTCTGGCCAGGTCAACCATCTGATTCAGGAGGCTAGAAATCCTAAAAACCTAGCAAGACTTTTCCCAGGATGGCAGCCATACCTGTAAATTCTTCAGTGTTTGCAGCAATCAATAAAAACATTTCTACACATAATTATTGCCACATGCTTGCTACATATTTCATTCTTTTAGGACATTCAGTTATTTCTAGTATAGTGTTACCTGTTTTAATCAGTCATTTTTTGGATTGATCAGTTCTGGTACAGTGTTACCTGTTTTAATCAGCCATATTTTGGATTGATCAGTTAAAGTACAGTGTTACCTGTTTTAATCAGCCATTTTTTGGATTGATCAGTTCTGGCTGGATAAAGGAGATTGGTGTTTAGGAGAGGTTAAATATGTTGATGAAATTAAGAATATGGAAATCATACCTTAACTGGATTGTTGAGGGTGTTGTTAAAGGGAGGTGGCCATTAGTAGAGATTGCACTGCATTATTTCTAGTCACAGGGTTTTATTACAAATGCCAGTGACAGTAAATTATAACTAGTTTATAAGTATTGGTGCTACTGATCGGGGACTAGTTCTTGCCTACGTCTTTTTTCTTTTTTTTTCTAATTACACAATAGCCATGCCAAGCATGCACTTGGCAACTAACCAAGGAAAACTGTAGCCTATTTAAGAGTTTTTCATCATTTTATTTGCAAAAGTAAATTACTGATGTTTGAATTGTGAATTCTTTTTGCTGGTGTTGAGGTAAAGTTTTTGAGAATCACAGTACCAACTCTTGCCATATTTGAATCTCATGGTTTAGAAAGAAATTATATGCTTTAGATTTTACAAATTGTTGACAGAATTAATAAGTCTGTTGTTGTAATTTATGTGACTTGTTAGCATTGTTGTCATTATCTAAATGCCCAGTTATTTGGCTCTCAAGTGAAACTGGTTTATTGATCATATCTTACCTCTGCACCGTATTCGCAATCACGTGTTCCAAACAGAAGCAAGAGATCATTTTCTTGAGTAGAAAAAGATTCTTATTATCAGTCACCAATAAAAATAAAGTTTTAAAAAATTATAACTGGTGCATAGAAAGACTTTGAAAACACAACTGCACATTTTGAAAGGAAAATAAAATATTAAAATTGAAGGAGAGCAGTCATCTGTTAAATGAGCACCTGCTACTAAATGTTGAAGTATTTGACACCGTGAAATATTTGTGTTTTTCACCTGAGCAATAGTTCTAATAATTAGATTTTTTTTTTCTCCATGGAGAACAATTTATTCTGAAGCTTACAATAGTGAAGTAAAGATCTGACTTTAAATAATATTGATAAAATAGAATAAAACCGCCTTCACAAAACATAAAAGACGGTATATGAATAGAAAAAAGAAATAATCTAAGATTTAAGTAAATCAGTACAATTTTTTATAGGGCTGGGACAATGCATGTATGAGGCGATATGATACGCATCGCGATACAGGTGTTATGATATGATACGTATCATGATAATATTTCCTATATTTAAAAGCAAGTGTTGGTCATACAAGCACTTGTACTCTTCATGGTATTTTTTGTAAATCTGTACCATTATATTAAAATGTAAGAATTAATTAATAAAGAATGAATACATAAAGTTTTATGTTATCCTTTATTATTAAAAAGAAAATAAAGTAACTTCAAGAGAAAATGTATTCTCCTAAGCCATAGACAATTAACTATAGGAGTTTAGACTCGTGCCTAAAATATCCCAATATCGTTGTGAAATATCTGGTTAGTAAAAATGTAAAAAAAAATAAAAATAAATGCTAATGTGAAAATGATTACCCTAGTGAAATCTAGTGTAATTCAATCACTGATTACTGACTAGAAAATAATTCCCCTAGTGAAATCTAGTGGAATTCAATCACTTATTACTGACTAGATAATAATTCCCCTAGTGAAATCTAGTGGAATTCAATCACTGATTACTGACTAGAAAATAATTCCCTTAGTGAAATCTAGTGGAATTCAATCACTGATTACTGACTAGAAAATGATTCCCCTGGTGAAATCTAGTGGAATTCAATCACTGATTACTGACTATTAAATGTTGAACACATAACTATTAGCTTAAAAATATCTCATCAAATTTAACTAGCAATGAATCAATCAAGGGGAACAAAAATAAAAACTACAAGTGTTTAATGCAGAGTAAGAATGTGATTATCAGCTTAACATTTAACTAATTCAGACCACTTACACAAGTCACAACTATATACACCTGAACTCAGAAGTAGTACTTACAGAAGTGCTTTAAACTACTGACAGGCCTTGTTTCAGAAGCAATACAAATTCCTGTCTGGCGTGTAATTGCCTGAGCTCATTGGGAGGTAGCTGAATATTTATTTTGCCTTCCAAACATTTCAGCAATATTAGGCTGACCATATTCAACCGCTTTTCTAACTTGTTCAGATTTATTTTCACTTTGTATTTTAGCTTTCGAATTGGAAATAGTAGGGTGATCTCGAGTAAGATGGGTTCGCATATTTGTTGTGTTCCCAGCATGGTTAAGGACAGCTCTACAGGCTTTACATATTGTTTTCATTTTTACTGTATTTCGGACTCCATTCTGCATATATACTGGGTGTCTGAAATGGTCCCACACAGAAGATTTTGACTATGTCTGACTGGAAATATTTGTTGTGTTTCCCAGCATGGTTAAGGACAGCTCTACAGGCTTTACATATTGTTTTCATTTTTACTGTATTTCGGACTCCATTCTGCACATATACTGGGTGTCCAAAATGGTCCCACACAGAAGATTTTGACTATGTCTGACTGGAAATATCAACACCATCTCCTTTTTCACATATGTTGACTCAAATGTGAATTGTTGCTTTTGCAAGGCATTTACTGATTGGTCAATATACACTTGCGAAAGATCAATTCTCCAATCATTTTACATCTTGCAAAACACTTATAATACTCTTCACAATGGAGGCTAACTTTGGGATTAGACTAAATTTCCAACCAAACACCTGGTTTTTGATGGAAATCGATACTAGTTTGTACGTATAGATACACGAATCGGCAGATTTTAAATTGCGATGCAGCGATGAATCATCCCAGCACTAATTATTTATATATTGAATTACCATAAATATCAGAAAATTATATATTTTGACTTACCTGTTACCATGAAATAATGATTTTTTTCTCTAATATTTTATAATAAAAATGTGAACCCTTGAAGCAAAATGTTTTACTTGAAGTGAGTAGCCTTACATTGGATTTTTCCTAACATTATTCATGAAATTCACAACTTTTAATAAGAAGTCATATTTTGTTGAAGTTTCTTTCTTAAAAAAATATTCACAGTACACTGTAAATAACAATATATGATGAAGTATCAATTAAAATGTTAGTAATGTCTACTGGTGGTTACACTTTAAGATATAAATACCAATTAAATAAGTTTTCCCAAGTGAAATTTGTGTTTCAGTTTTATCTTTTTGTTCTGTTCCAGTGAAATCATCATAAATGCTATATGCCCTCTTGTATTCAAACATGAAAAGTGCCAATCAAACATCATAGCAATGCTCACAAGCGTTTCTGTGAGAACCAAATAATGTGCCAACCGTGTTTTGATCCCTGACATGCAAAGGTGTTTGTTGCATTGTTGTAATTAATTAAAAGTAGATCTGCTTTGTATTATCACAATAATTACTTCTTTTGTATCAAACCAAGTAAGGGGGTAGAATAAAAAAGGGCATGCAAATCCTACCTGCTTTAGAGCTAGGGGTTATGGTCATGTGTCAAAGTCAACTTATTTCAGTTGACCAATCAAACGCTGTTATAAATATTATTATGTAAGTGACATAATTAAAGTTTCTAACTTTAATCAGTAGTTTATCTACTCATTCACAAATGTGATCAAGGATAGAAAGGGAACCAAGTGAAAGGTGTACTCCATGCATGAAATGCTTAGTTTCACAGATAGGGTTCATTATGAAGAAATGAGTTTAAAAAATTCATAGTGAAAATAAACAAATTCCCAGATAGATACTCGGAAGCTTGCTCAAGGACAAGCATAAATTTCGCTATTACTTGCAATGAAATCACAGCATCAATATTTTACTAATAGAACAAAAAAACTAATTTTGACGTTGTTGTTGCTTTAAATAAATGTCCATCACTTTCGAAAAAAAAATCTTTTTTTGTTCTTAATCAGCGATAGCACCAAATCATATCCACATTTGCATTTGTTGAGACCTCTTGGAGTAATGTTTTTAAAGATCTTTCAGAGCTTGGTTATCTTAAAAATAAAAATAATTTGTAAAGAAAAGCAAAGAACTTCATTAGAAAAACTATTTATTGACAATTATTCTCATTGTGATTATAAAATGAGTATTCAACCATTTAACCTGATTCCCAACCCCCAACCTCCAACCCCCAACTTTTCACTGTTGATTGTCAATGTTCATCTCTTTAGTTTTTCAGAGGTCCATCAGTAACTTGTTCCCTCACTTTTGTGCAGTCTATGATTTTGGACCCCATTGTGTGCGAGTTGTCAAGGGAGTGGTGTACACAGTCTTCAGTCTATCTTTTTGGACCCCATTGTGTACGAGTTGTCAAGGGAGTGGTGTACACAGTCTTCAGTCTATGTTTTTTTTTACCACATTGTGTGCGAGTTGTGAACGGAGTGGTGTACACAGTCTTTCGTCTATGTTTTTGGACCCAATGTGTGTGAGTTGTCAAGGGAGTGGTGTACACAGTCTTCAGTGGCCATATTAAGGAATTGCTCTTATACTATAGTATATGTATACTCAAGTTTAGCTTATAATGGCATTTCATATCGTTCATATGGTAATGTCTGAGTAACAAACAAGACATACATCAATCAAATAGATTACCATTTTCTATTTGTGAAGTAAAAACATGCAGTGGCTACATTTAGCGCATCAGCAAGAACGTTTGATAGTCTCTGTGAGGTTTTACAATGGCAATCAGTCACCATTTTTGCAGTGTCATTCTTCTTGGACTATTTCCATACATATTGTTGGATTAGAACCAAGTTTTGAATTATGAAATAAGTGAGAATTAAAGAACCAGTCTGTGACAGTAAAAATGGCAGTAGATTATCAATGTAAACCTCGCAGATTTTAAAAATAGAACTGCCTATTTTCTTCCAATGCTTTGGATTGTTTGTGTTATGAAAACAATTGTTTCAAGGTTTCTCATTTCTGTATCTTCATCCAGTTGTCCCCATGTCTTCCAAATCCAGTGGGCACACGATTTCAAAGAACAAAGAAAAATAGATGTTCTTTGCATGCTTACATTATTGTAATAAAAGTTGTATCAAGAGCTAAAGTAACCCATAAAAAACATGGACATGTTCAATATCTGGATTACCTTAATAGAGCTGTACTGTGAAATTTTCCATTCTGGATCTTGTTGTTATTCAACTTTAGTCTTCACCCATTATCTACCAGTGAATTATGTAATAATTTCCTTTTTCTATGAATTATTTCTCATTTCAAAGTAATAATCAGTTGAACAAAGCTAAACTATGAATTTCTGCATGTTTCATTCTTCTGACAGTGACTTGTATTTTGTCTTTAATTCAACGTCATAAATGCGGTACACTATAGGCCTTTAGTTTAATTCACCCTCATAAATGCAGTACACTATAGGCCTTTAGTTTAATTCACCCTCATAAATGCGGTACACTATAGGCCTTTAGTTTAATTCACCCTCATAAATGCGGTACACTATGCGCCTTTAGTTTAATTCACCCTCATAAATGCGGTACACTATAGGCCTTTAGTTTAATTCACCCTCAAATGCAGTACACTATAGGCCTTTAGTTTAATTCACCCTCATAAATGCGGTACACTATAGGTCTTTAGTTTAATTCACCCTCATAAATGCGGTACACTATAGGCCTTTAGTTTAATTCGCCCTCATAAATGCGGTACACTATAGGTCTTTTGTTTAATTCACCCTCATAAATGCGGTACACTATAGATCTTTTGTTTAATTTAACCTCATAAATGCGGTACACTATAGGTCTTTTGTTTAATTTAACCTCATAAATGCGGTACACTATAGGTCTTTTGTTTAATTTAACCTCATAAATGTGGTACACTATAGGTCTTTTGTTTAATTTAACCTCATAAATGCAGTACACTATATGCCTTTAGTGACTTAGCACTGAAACTAGGAAGAACACTTCACAAACCTTGAATATTTCAGTTGCAAAATTTGCTGTTAAATAGGCGATCACTAATACCAACACATTAATTATATGCACTTACGTAACTGATATGCACCAAAAACAAAATGTTAGCAGATTTTTCAGTTTTGCCCATAAGTGTATCAACACACATTATGGTAAAAAGCTTTCCCAGTCAGCGCACAGGGGTCAAAATTTGGGGGATATAGGACTGAGATCTGCAGGTAATTCGTGATTCCGTGCACAATGTACACCATTTAAGATTTTGATTTTTTGTCCAGAAATGAAAATGTGTATGATTTATGAACAGATGTACAGAGAAATGGAAGCAAGAACTGTGTTTTAAGAAACATTAAATGTACCCCCCCCCCTCAACCACCCAAGACAAGCTAATCAATATATCAAAGGCATAACACCATAGGTCCCAACCAGCGGCATGATCCAAGGACAAAACGTAAAGGAAGCTTACACTGTTATATATTCCAAATAATGTAAGTAGATACAAAGTAACACCAAGAAAGTATCATACATTCTGACCAGGTGTCGTGTACAAAATATGCTGGATAAGGCTATGTTGAATAATGATGAGAAGAAGAAGAATATAAAATGAAACCTGTTTTAAACACTACAGCTAATGCCAACAAAAAGTTGTCTCTAAAGACGTGATCTGTCATGAGAGGTCATCTCATCACATAAGATACCTGATCCTTGCTTAAACAAGAGGTCCAAGTGGGTTTGATGTTGCTCACCTGGTATTCATTGATATAAAGGCAAAATGTAGTAATAAGGTTAAACGACACCAATGTCAAGATAATTTCCAGCTATGTGATTAAAATTGGTGGTTGTATTTGAATTGTTGCTTCACCGTGTTTCTACTTTGAGTAATTGGTGCTAAACGAGATGTATTGGCAGCTTTCATATAAATGTGAAAGGTGTTCATGCTAGGACGTGACCTGTCTAATTTGTTCTGAATATGATCACGTTGTTGAGAATAAGTCATTCTGTAATTTGTTTATTTTTTTTTAAATATTAGTAACAATAGCTGTTGTGTATAAGTATCAATTTTTTGTTTTCCATCTTTTTGCTATGAAAGCCACACTGTTACTAGGGGAACCACCCCAAACACAATTCTGGCACAGCATATCATGAGGAACATTCCTACTAAGCATAATCAGAATCGGCTTAGCCATTCTGAACAAGTCAAGACCGGATTTTTAACTCAGTTGCTACGGAAACCACACCTTTTCTAGGGGCTCCACCATGGACAAATTCTGGTTGGGCATATCCTAAGAACTATTCCTACCAAATGATCAAAATAGCTTCAGTTATTATGGAGAATAGGCTTTTTCACCTGGTTACTATAGAAGCCAAATTGTTGCATAATTCCAGTAAAACGTATCCTATGAAAAACTCTTGCCAAATTTGATCAGATTGGCTAAGCCATATTAAAGAAGCTAATAATGGGTTTTCCACCTAGTTGTCATGGAAGCCACATTGTTGCTTGGACATGTTATACAAATTGACTATACCAAGTTTAATCAAATATGGTTCAGCCATTCAAGAGAAGGAACTTACAATTTTTTACATGGTTGCTATGGAAGCCACACCATTCTTAGGTGAGCTGCCCTGCACATAAATCTGATGGAGCATAACCTAAGAAATGTTTATACCAAGTTTTTTAAAATATGGATCAGCTGTTCTGGTGTATACGATGAAAATAATTTTTTATATGTTTGTTATGGAAGCCACATGATTACCAGGGAAGCCCTTTCAAAACCAATTATAATATAGCATGTCCTTTAACACATTCATACAAAATTTTTCACAACTGGTTTAGGTGTTCTAGAAAAGAAGCTGAACATAGGTTTGCTATCAGGTTGTTGAGGAAGACACGACATTGCAAGGGGAGCCACCTCTGACACAATTTTGATAGGGTATATCTCGAGAAATATTCCTATCATCTGCATAGTCGTTCTGGTAAAGAAGTTGAAAATAGGTTTTCCATATGGTTGCTATGGATGTCACGTCATTACTAACAAATATTCTAGTAGGTACCACAATTGATCAGAACTGGCTCAACCGTTATGGAGAAAAAGCTAAAAATGGGCTTTCCACCTGGTTTGTAAGAAACAACTGTTGCTAAGGAAGTCACTTCTAAGTTTGATCAAAATTAACTTAACAATTCTCGAGAAGTTTAAATTTATTTTCTGGTTGCTAAGAAAGTCACACAATTGCTATGGAGCCACATCAGATGCAATTTTGATAAAACATGTTAGAAACATTCCTACAAAGTTTGAGCAAACTGTCCTGGAGAAGCTGGTGAAAGGATGTTCTCCATATTGTGGCTATGGAAGCCATGCTGTTGCTGGAGGAGGCAACCCTGACACTATTTTCATAGAGTATATCGTAAGAAAATTATGATCAAAATTTGATCAGCCGTTCTAGAGAAGACAGAATTAGCTGTTCCACCTGGTTGGCAAGGAAGTCGAACCATTGCTAAGGGAGCCACCCTGACGTAATTTGATAGAGCATGTCCTAAGAAACATTCCTACCAAGTTTGATTAAAATTTGCTTTGCCGTTCTGGAGAACATTTTGAAAATAGAGTTTCCATTTTGGTTGCCAGGGAATACACACTGAGTGTGGATCCACCACAGACACAATTTTGGTTGAGCCTGGCCTAAGGAACATTCATGCCAAGTTTAACCCAAAATGGTTTCTTATATCATATCTGCATAAACCTATTTTACTGATGAGAGAATTTAGTTTTTTTACATCTTTAATTGTGTTGGATGTTGCTATGATGCCAACGGAGGCTATTGCAATTATGTATACTGCTTTGTACAAATTATCAGGTAAGGCCATTTTAAGTTAATGCAAATTAGATATTCTTACCCAGAAAAAAAAAAATTGTCCAATTTCAAATCTGGTTGGTCTAAAAAAAAATTCATTTGTGAAATAAAGTTTGGCTGGACTAGTTTTTATACGTAAAAGTTCTACCCCAAGTCTAATTTGTCTTGTAATTGGTAAACTAATACCCCAAGTTTTACTGGTCTAGTGATATTTTAACTTTGATTTTTAATCTTCTCGTATTCCCTGCAAGAGATAGGGACACACAGAAATGTGTTTTCTGGTAATTTTGTGTTTGTGAAATAATAGCTTTGGGTCTAGCTGTTCTAGTATTGTTTTTATTTCGATTTTTGATGTTCTGTTGTCCTTATACGAGATGGTGATGCACAAAGATATGAGTGGTCTAATGATTTTTTAATTTAGTGAAAATAATACCTTTAAAGTTCGACTCTCTAGTAACCTTTAATTTAATTTTTTTTCTTCCCATACGAGTTGGTGATACCCAAAAATTGTGAGTGGTCTAGTACTTTATAACGTGAAATAATAGTCTGCCTCGAGAATGGATGGTCTGTTAATCTTTTAATTGTTATATTTAATGTTCTTGCATGCCTATAAGAGATGGTGATACACATAAATATGAGTGATCTAATGATTTTCTAATTTAGTGAAAATAATAATGTCAAGTCCAACTGCTCTAATAATTTTCTATTTTAAGTTTTATTTTTTTAATGTTTTCGTATCCTATACCAGATTGAAAAACAAAAACATATTACTGGTTCTAAACTGCTTATATGTACACTACTGTAAGCATTTTCCTTGTGACTGAAAATCTCTTTCTGTTTCAGGGCAGAGGGGCTTCGGTTATCTGATTTAACTTGATTCACAATTAGAGGAAACGTTAAGGACCACAAAAATATTTCAGTTTGTAGGGGATTTCACTTTAATAAAGTTTAATTGCAACGTGTATTCTATGTATCGGATATAAGTGAATAAATTAATAACACCTCTCTATTTTATATGGGATATCTCAGTATAAATTTTTAAATCTAAAACATTGAATTAAGATATGTAATATAGTGCATACCGTACACAATACTTACAAGGTTTATATCTCACAATTTATACCATAGCTTGTAAAATCTGAGAGCCCTTAAATTAATTTTGTTTTATTAGACAAATTTACAGGGTGTCTTGTATATTTTATTTAATACTGTCTTTCACCCAGGGTATCTTGTAAGTTATAAGAGATACATAACAAGTTAGATTAATATAAGATATCATTCATACTATATCTTTACTTTTTATTTGTACATGTTTTTTTATGAAGTTTATTAGAAACACAATTGTTGGATTAAACGCTTTTTTATCTGTCATACACGCCGTACCCATTACGCTCCATTCTGTTCTTCCTCTTGAATAGATAAATAATAGTTACAAACAAGAAAAGGTAGATGACGCAGGAAACTCGGAAATTATAATAGTCATTCCTGCTTTTTGTTACTAGGCAGTCATGTAGTCCATGAAGACCTGTGTTTGTTCTTTTTTGAAAGTTGTTACATTACATGTTCGCAAATTTGCACATTTGAGTGTTCAAGTTGTGGTGTTCCTTTTGGGTAAGGTGCCGGTTATATAGATCATGTAGTTATGAGTTCGAGACTGGGCTGAATCAATTGTATTCATTTTAACAAATTTTGCGAACCAGGATGTGTACATAGAATTCACTTTGTCACCGGTCGTCTGAACATACTTGCTTTGGTGTTCCCCGAATCTCCGCAGGTGCTACACAGAATGTATAATATACATACTAATTTTGTTCGTAAGTGCCTCTCAATTTTAAGCCAGTATATTTTCCATACTCGCAATAGCCGCCACATTGCATGCTATTAAACACGGCTATAAATCAATCTAAATAAGACACATTTATTATCTTTAATTGAAAACGCATCGTAAATTATGTTACAATTACAAATAATGGAGATTTGGTAATAATTCAGCTTCAAATTTTGTAGTTCAAACGGATTCATCCACGTGAGTTAATATTCTGGACAATTTCATATTAAATGGAGCGCTGCACGGATAATGCAATAACTGCATGTACAAATTTTATCGTTTTTCTCCTGCTCCTGAATGAGACGATTTCAGGCTCTCTCTGTTGCCACATCATATTATTGGTAGTAGTAGTAGCACTCTTATTGTGGCGGTTAGGATGAATTCAATTTTTTTAAGTATATCTACAATCTTTTTATTGGAACTCCAAACATTTGCTACAGCCACACGCACCTTTTATCTGGTGTCATATTTCACACAAACTGAAAAGGTACAAGCTCGCTTGCTCTTCCAATTTCAATATACTTAACAAATATATCACAAAAACGGCGTGTGAGTCATTTATCAAAACGTCCATTCTATTACACTATTCAAAATTCTTAATTTGAATCTATTAGCGAGATTTGACGGTGTTGAATAAAATACTAATAAATATTTCTTATCTTCAGAAACCTTTTGTTGAGGGTCAGTGGCAACATACAAAAATTAACATTGTGAAGAGCAGAATATAAACTCCCTATCTCAAATCATCTTAGAGATTACGATCTAAATTCTTTCAACTAAAAAGCTGCGTACATCGTATGCATAAGGAACTCATTTTGTATGAAAACGAAAAACATGTCCTACCTTGCAACGCATAAAATGTTTGCGGGAATGTGCGTTTGAAGAATGAAAGACACTTGCTGCATTTTGTTCTTTCTTAATTAACATTGTAATTTATATGACAGCCATGGTTTAATAATTAAACTGTTAGATAGCAAATACATTTTGTATGCTAGTTTTATCTGCATATATAATGTATCTTTAGGTGCAGTATTTTGTGATTGTCTAATAAACATTCAATCCATGCGGTACTTACTTCAGATAGCAACAATAGTTTGGACAAGAGCTTCGTCTGTAATACTCTGATCAAATGTTTATTTAAGTGCGGAATAGATTTTTCCTCTACTAAATATTAATGTTTTTAAAAAAAATTGATTTACGGTCACTATGACGTCATATAAATACAATTGTATGATTGTCATCCTGTAGCAATTCATCATTTAAATTTAATTGTTTTAAATGATCTTTTTATTCTCATTTGGGAAATCACATGAACTGGTTTAAAACAATAAAAGCTAGCCCCTTAGATTATATTATAGTACAAATAGAAACAAAAGTTCCAAAACACAAGCGGATATTTTTAATATCATTGTTTGTTGACCATTCAGATTAATGAACCTTCGGTTCAGCCTATTATGTATAACAAAACGATAATCTTAAACAACGCCGCTTTGTAATTGGTAACTTCTGTTTATATTACTACTATCTGACTTCTAGGCCGCTTGCTTGCTTTGTGAAAATTTTTAACATTTAAATAAGGAAAGAAAAACAAAATAATGGATTAAAGATTTTAAAAAGAACCAATACATGCCGTATCCTAGTCATGCAACTCTGTTTAACATTCCAGTAAATCCTGATATTTCACCAATATTTAAAGAGATAAAACCCTAAAACACAGAAGACAGTTATTTTACGTACAAGCCATTAAGCACTTTTTTATTTACACTTTCAGATTTGACAATGACTCTGTTAATATATAACACAGTGTGATATGAAATTTTGACAGAATGAATTAAATCGTACAGTATGGATGCCAACAGCCGGATGTGAAATATCATATTTTCATTTATCAGATAAAATGTACTAGAGTTAGTAAAATCAATATACAGGTTTTATGTTTACTTTCAGATAGGAAAACTGTTGTCTGAATGTTCAGTATCGAGCTTTTAATCCAATAAATAGCAGCACCAATCTAGAGCAATTTACATTAATATACACAAATTTTAACATTCCTCCTTATCATGATTGCAGATATCTACAGGGGACAAAAAATCAAAAAGCAATGGACAATAAAATTTATGCTGAAGAAAGGAAATGGATGTAACAAATGAAGAAAAGAATTGTGTAGTAGAAAAAATGTAAGAGTGAGGATTTTTATATCATAAAATTAAAGTTACAAAATTTTATGTGGAAATATTAGTGCAAATGAACGTACTGGACGGATATATGTTTTCTGCAAAATAGTGACGGACTAACAGAAGAAAGTATTGCACGGTTAAATCAAAGTATCAGACCACATACAATTTGTATTTTAGGTGCTCAATTTCAAAATGAAACATGTATTACATAGTCTGTTTCCACTGTTCAAAACATTATAAAAAAAGGTTGTTTTTTAAAAAAGGAGGAACAGGTTTGAAAGTAGAACTAAATGTCAACATAAATACCGACGTGGTAAAGAATAAAATCGTAGTAGATGATGATCAGTCTATTATAACTCGTCAAAAGAGAGACAGCGAAATAAAAGGTTAGATAACGACATAAATGGTGAAAGTCTCGCACTCGTAAAAGCAGATCAACAAAATGACTTAGACAACAACAACAAGAAAGAAAAGCTTGTAAAATAGACAAAGAATCAATTATTTTTGTTATGATGGTTGCTGAAGCTGATTTAATTTGCTATTTTTTAAAGTATTTCTGATCCTTCTTGGTGTCGTGCTAATACCTTTGATAACAGCTGCAAATAAAAGACCAACTAATTCTATAACAAGCAAAATGATATATTCAGATATAAAAGAGACAATGCTGCTGCCCTTAGTAACCAACTTATACTGCCTATGATTCCTTGTAATGCCGATAATACCTTTTTGGATAACTGAAAGATAATAGCTGGCTGTACTTTTCAATCCTTGTTTGACTGTTTACGAATGATACGCTTGGAGTAGTAGGATGAGTGGGAACAACAACACTATTTACAAAGTTTGCAATGGTTAAAGCAATTGTTGTTGCTATCTAAGTGATAGCTGTAATAATTGTCGCAACTTATATATCTTTCTCTTTGAACAATATTTACAGTCTTTCAACTAATGGTAACTTATCTCTAACTTTTCAATTTATGTTGCTGATATTTTTTTAAAGGTATTCTCTAAATCAGTTAAATGTTCAACTACGTGTGCTCGTTTACTTTCAACACTTTCCAGCTGTTTTTGCAATTTAATTTCTTTGTTTGCATATGGGGTTTTTTTTGGTGATGTCTTTTTGTATGTCCTCTATCTGCTTGTCATACGTTTCAATGTCTATTTCATAGATGCTATTTCTTTTCTTTAATTAACCACTTCAACAACATATAACCTCTTATTTCTCTTCCTTCTTGTAGAGTATATAATCTACGCTAAGATGAAAGTTTTCCACTACAAATTCTTATGACGTAATCATCAATTAAAGTTTCTGCTTCATTTACTTGATGACCAAATGGTTCATTTGAATGAATTACTTGCATTTCTATTTCCTATGGAACTGCTATCTGTTTCCTTTGGGTAACAGTAGGTTTTGGTTGATATTTATGTTGTGTTTCCTTTGGGTAACAGTAGGTTCTAATGGATATTTATGTTGTGTTTCTTCAGAAACTATATTATCATTTTCATATACGGGGTCAACCAATGTTTGTCCTTTCTGGCCTACATTTCAACATTGCTGATTAATTCATTTGAAAAACTACGTCAGCGTGTTTTTCTTATTTTTTTTCTTATTTATTTTAAACTTATTTTTTTAAATTTGGTTTCTCCAGTTTACCATTTGGACATAATATAAATCTCAATATCTGTAAATTTATATACAGTTTTAGCATATTTGTTGATGAAATCGTCACTCACATTATAATTATTGCCAAAATTGTGTAATAGTTCACGAGAATTTAAATCTGTATTTATAGATTGTTGAGGAGTTTTAAATTCCTTTTTAGATAAATTAGTAGTATCTTGAGCAAAGCTCGTTTCTTATACAATGTTATCATCTTCATCGTACTCAAGTCTATCGTACATTTTGAAGTCTCCACCACCTTATGTCATTTTCACATTGTTTAAATGAATTATAAAAAAAACAACAACAACATGAATAAGAATTGGAATTCAAAGATGGAAGCCTGGAAGATAAAAAAGGAATAACAGTAGCAGTATTTGCCCTTGAATTGATGAATACGAACAAGTACTGACAATATATATCGCTAATTACATATTCAAAGAGAGTACTGCAAAAAGTTTAACTGACAAAAATTGTAAGAAAATGACGAAAAGAAAACCAAAGAGACTTATTAAATATATGTGAATGCAAGGTCCGCTAAATATATAAATCTTTATAAGTCTTATCAGATATTGTCATCATAGTAGTTACTTCTCTGGTGAGTATAACTTTACCCATTGATGATTTAAACATATTACAAATATAATTAAAACATAACATCAAATGAAATAAGATATTTTGCGTGGTTTCTCTAATTTAAGTTGAGATTTTATCTATCTGCATTATCAACTATGCATAAATGGTATATATATATATTGAATTTTCTTGTTAGTATAAGAACTACTGAAGTTGTGGTATGTGTTTCCGTTAGCGTGTAAGAAGGCATTTCCCGTAAAGCTCGAGTCTGGTTCAAATTAAGAAAAAGACAAATTTTTAAAAAAATTACAAACTGATCAAGTATGATATAGGAACAGTTGCATACTTTAAAACAGTGGTTCCCAAACCCCGGGTCGCGACCCAAATGAGGGTACTGCATTTTGTGTCGCAAAAGATGGTATATAGGGTCGCGATCAAAAATGTTTGGGAACGACTGCTTTAGAGGAAGGTACTTCGTTCAATTCTGTTGGATGTTACGATTGTCAATAATCGTGAATTTTAAACTAAGTATAGCGCAACATACTTAGTGAAGGTGAATATGACATGTATGTATGGATATATTCGTGTGCTTTTCTACAGTGGATCCTACGGTGTGTCGAAAAAGCCACGTGTATGTACAGAAAAACGTGTGACCGGAGAATATGAAAATATTCCAGACCGTTCATTTTGAGGATCATCATAATGTTTGGGACTGAAAATGTTGTCATTATTATTATTACCAAAATACATGTACAATTGTGTCATTGCCTTCATCATAAAATGCTGCTGATGGCCAGTCCAGGCCTCCCTACCTTTTTTTAGGAACTAGTGTCAAGGTTGTTTAGGACTGAAAAAAATCCATCTTATTTGAAAACAGTACATGCTGAAAAACAGCTTATGTTTCAATTTCTCCAAGTTTTATACAAAATCCATTTCTCTTTGTCACTAAATGGATTATTCATAAGTGTCAGTGACATTTCTTTTTCACTGCATACAGTCTCCATATTGCTGTACACTGCATCAAAGTCCGAGGACAAAAAGGTAAGGAATTGTTTTTATTATAAGTTATTCTTTCACACACTCACTGCTAAATATTACAGGATACTTAACTGGAAGAAATGAGCCATCACTATTACCATAATTTTCAGCCATTTCTTCACAGAGTACCATTCCCCACCCACCTGTACTTAATTGAGCATTACCAATAGCCCTTAAGTACGTAATTGATTAAGTCGAAGCGACAGTACGACCAGTATGATATAAGAAAGCAACGAATCCTGTCCCCGAAGATGGCCTTGTGCACCATAATCCTTAGACCTGGCGTCCTCGGGGATTGACAGGCAAGAGTTAGCAGATGGGCTTTTACAACAAATTTAAATAAAGGTAAAAGGTAAAAAAAGAAAACGGAGGGAAATATGAAATACAAAAGTACATGTAGTTATAGAAATAAGAGTTCCTAATTACAAAGGATCATTATTTAATATTATCTTTTTGTCATCTATAATTGGCTGAATATAAGATTCAATAAAATTTGAATGGTCAGCAAAAAACGGTTTCAAAAATAACTCCTTGTGTTTTGGAATTCCTATTTCTATTACTACTCTGTATTGCCCCTATAGGAACTAATACCTGGCCATATGCTGTGCTCGCTCTCTCGCTTCACAAAAACGCGAGTGAGTGCGGTCAGTAGACGTGTCATGGCTTTTACACCTGCTATCAATAGCCACAATTGTGTTCCAGTCCAGACTGATTTACCTGTGCATTTAAATCTATTGAAGTTCACAATGCTTTGGTTCTACATCTCTTTTATCGATAAACCTTTGATAACGACTACGTTAGCTTTGTGGACGAAAATCAAAATAATAAAAACGCAAAAAGCTATTATTCTACCAAGATCATTAAATGTTCACTCAGACACATTCTCTAAGATTCTGCAGCAGCAACAGATTGGAGCATTCTTGGAGAACATTAATAAGTGATTTGGGTGAATTTTATCAACAGTTTAAAAGAAATGCAGTGTCTATCCAATAACCTGGCAATCTGATTAAAATTGCGATCTCTGACTTAACAGCGATCAGAACACCGATACGATTTCTTGTTCTTGTGAATTTTCGATTCACGAATCAAATTATAGCTTTCTTGTTTATGCAAGTAAACAACGTCATTCAGAACAAATAATTTCATACAATAACTCTACATATCACGAAGTGCAAAGCTTTATCTGATAGGTTACTAATATGAAGTGCACTGGGAATTTCAAAGGTAGGCAGAACATAAACTAAAATGTTGTTGACTATTCTCACATTATCGGAAGACTCTCAAACTTACTGCAATAAAGGAGTTTTAGATCTGGGCACTTAGAATTGATCCCTCATTCGGCTGATCTCGATCGTTCATGCAATCATCAACTTTACGACCTTTTTTTGCAGTACTAACCGAATCGAACACTTAAATAATGTTCTAAAAGTATTATTGAAGGTTTCTTCGTCCATAATTTCAATTGAAGATTATTTAGTATGGTAATGACATTGAATGAGATCGTCCTCGTAAAAGAGACAACAAAGAATGAAAAACCCGCATACAGCCGCCAATTCACGAGTGGATTTGGTTTGGTGCTTTATGGTTTATATAACCTATGTAGTGTCGAGGCAACTGAAGTAAAGTGCCTTGCCCAAGGCAACACCACGTTAGCTGACCCAGGCTAGTCCGACACACTAACCACTGAGCCACCGCGGCTCTTTCACGAGAGAACAAAAACTGTACGATTTGTGCAAACTTCCGTACTTTTTTGTTCTTATTGTCAGGGTGTCGCTTTCAATCTAGAAAATCTATTATGTGCCAATCGCAGAGCAGAATATTAAACTCCTTGCATATTTTAAAAGCTGTGTATACAGCACGTCAAGCACCTCCCTTTTTTACGCAGAGTATGGGTATTTTACGACTAGCTGCCGTCAATTTACAATTCGTTAGATCTTATGCATATTTTAACTACATCTCTAGAGTCTACATCAATAAGTGATGATTCGTAAATTACAGAAAAGAAAAGGAGGAAAAACGATCTATTGTTTATACTCGCGCATAATCTCGAATCAACTGCAAACTGCATAGACCCAGATCTGCTGTCGCATAATGCGCCGGCAGATCTGGGTCTATGCAGTTTGTAAGGACTAATCTGTATAACAAACAACATAGACCCTGATCTGCAGGCGCATTATGCGACGGCAGATCTGGGTCTATGTTGTTTGCATTTGGACCCGGCTTATACGCGAGTACCGACGTTAGTATTTTTGTATGTGCTCCTCCTATGCGAAATCCCAGGCAAAAGAAAAATGACATTTTACACAAATTTGTCATTTACGGTATTAAGATATGATCGTGTCAGGGCACACGGTTAAGTCAATTTTCAATACCCCAGTATGGTCAGGTGACAATACAGCTTTCCTGTCAACACAAATGCGGAATCGGACACCAATCTGATACACGTGATAGATCATACTACTCTCTCAAGCCTGTCAAAAGTAGGAAAACTTTATTTAATACAATTTTATTCGCTTTGACGTCTCTGCTTTTTAACTAAGTGCGTAACAATTTAGATTAAAATCTCTAAGCAGTTATTTATGGTTTCGACAACAATAGAAAATTAATATGCTCTCAAGTTCGGAACACTGGAAAACAGAAAATATTGCATCTCGTGTTCATCAAAATAGTAAAATTATTAGAATTGACACCCCTGAGTTCTCATATTGCTAAAGTGTCAACTGTCAATCTATATTCATTGTCAACTTTTGAAAATACTGACCCAATCTCTAATGCTATACTCCACGTTTTGACTTGATATAAACCAGTTGTCCTCTTGTTATATGTAAAGCAGTCTATGTCAAATGTCACTTTTCTGGCAAAAATGTTAGCACAGAAAGGAAACTTTACCACCCTTAGTATCCTCATCTACCTTGATCTCATATGTGAAATAAGGAAGTATAAAATGCCCATAAAAAATATCTTCTTGGGGTATAAGGAAGAAGATTCTTTGATAAAACCATAACAAACCCCAGCTACTTCTATCTCTCTCTCTCTCTCTCTCTCTCTCTCTCTCTCTCTCTCTCTCTCTCTCTCTCTCTCTCTCTCTCTCTCGCACACACACACACACAAACACATAATAATATGCAACAAAAGATTGTATTTTTAGCGATTTCACCTAGTTCTTCAACGTTATGTTCTTAACGTGGCCCACACATCAAAGTGACAAACTTATAGAAATGCACAAGTGTGTGTGTGTGTGTGTGTGTGTGTGTGTGTGTGTGTGTGTGTGTGTGTGTGTGTGTGTGAAAATTACTCGACGTCAGTCCATTTCGTGGGTTTATTCAATTAATGAGTAAACGAGGTAGACCTGAAATCGCTGACATTACTTTGCAAGTTAAACATGACTACTGGATTGCGAATGAGGTTAACTGTTATTGTAAATATCAAATAATTGTTATAAAAAAAAATTAACAGAAATGTCTGTATTGAACATGTAGAATACACATTTCAATTAAATATAATTATTTAGAACAAATAAAATGAACACAGTATAACAACAGCTTATGTTTAAAACACCAGCTATTTCAATGAGTGATTATATATTTAGAATCGGTATACATAACAAATATCATGATATCAGAAAAACAATATGTAATATATGCTGAGAATTATATATTCAACTGTATTAAACGCACTTACCAACACAAAATACACGTCTGTCAAAAAGAAATAAAATATATTAACTAACCCGCAAGACGAGGTCTGCGTGTGCCAAAAAAATAATAATCGCTCTACCTATGAAGAATTGAACATTCTTCTTTCTATAATTATGGTTGACCTAAAAAGAAAGTAACATACTTGTAAATAAAGTGCATTTCCGGAACATTCTTCTTTCTATAATTATGGTTGACCTAAAAACAAAGTAACATACTTGTAAATAAAGTGCATTTCCGGAACTCAAGTAAAGGTTACCGCCTGAGACCGATAAGTTTAAAGTGGGATGAACACTCGAGCGCGTGCAGGTTGTACGTCACGACCGCGTCAAGTGCTGGGTGTTTATTCAACTTGAATTCCTCGGTAAAGGGTGGTAACCTTTTTCAATTCACGGCCGAGCACGAAGTAAATACTGAGTTTCTCACCCCTTGATGAAATATATGTTATTCAATTGGAGAAAGCACATATTCTTTCTTTATTTTTTGCTAGGTCGTGAAAATCCAGTAATTCACGGCCTAGCATAAAATAAAGAGAGGATATTTGCTTCAAACAAGTGAATAACGGATATATGACTTCGCCACTCGTGAAAATACTGAGTTTTTCACCTACTCGATGAAATATATCCATTATTCACTTGTTTCAAGGAAGTGTCCTCTCTATATTGCGCGATCCTCATTGGAATAAAAGATGAAAGTCTTTTATGGAGTCTCACCTACAGAGTTAAATGGAGTCTCACTCACAGGGTTGAATCGATGTCTCACCCACAGGGTTGAATGGAGCCTCACCCATAGAGTTGAATCGATGTCTCACCCATAGGGTTGAATAGAGTCTTACCAACAGGGTTGAATGGAGTCTCACCCACAGGGTTGAATGGAGTCTCACCCATAGGGTTGAATTGATGTTTCACCCACAGGGTTGAATGGAGCCTCACCCATAGAGTTGAATCGATGTCTCACCCACAGGGTTGAATGGAGTCTTACCAACAGGGTTGAATGGAGTCTCACCCACAGGGTTGAATCGATGTCTCACCCACAGGGTTGGATCGAGTCTCACCCACAGCGTTGAATCGAGGTACACTCAATTGAGAGACGGTGCTCATACATATTGAGCAATTTGTAATAGATACAAGTGTAAGATGTACAGTTTGCTTGAGCGAACAACAAATATGTTCGAGGCAAAGCCTTAAATATATTTGTTGTTCTGTACAGCAAATTTTACTTCATCTGTTTGTCAGTGGACGCTTTGGTAGTAAGACGGGTACATGTATCTGATTTAAATACTGGAAGAAAAAGAAACCCGTTGAACTATTGAAAAATTGTTTTCTTACGGCATCCATCTTCTAAGTAACAATATATATGCACTTAGCTGGAATAAATCAGCTTTGGATTGTTTCTACTAATACATCTGTTATTTCTCCCGTTGAGGATTTTACAATTACGAAAGCCTATTAAGGTCACAGAAATAATAATAATAATAATAATAATAATAACTCGCAATTTCGAGATTTTTCTTTACGTTTTGAGTTTTTATTATTTTTTTTTATGTGACGTTAATAGGCTTCCTTATTACGCTGAACTAAAATTGAAATAAGTTCCAGAACATAAAAATGTACATTAAATTGTAAAAATATCAGAGTTTCCATTACTGTGAACACGGGAATTTATCAAGCGCTTTTGTTACTAACAAGCTGTGAAATAATCGGAATGCCCTAAATCCTGCTTAAGCTACACATGACCTTTACAAGCATGTGCATGGGAATAATGTGCTTGAACTTCTTGTTCTGTTTCAAGGATAAAGATCACTGGGCTAGCAAAAGACATTAATACAGTCCTGGAACTAGCAGAATTAGAGAGACAAAATGCAGGTGTATGAAACAACATTCAGCTGTATGTTATTCTGTAGGTAAGAGCAAATATAGCTGAATCTCGATCACCAAGCTGGAAGACTGAGAATGATTTTATAACTTTTTGACTATATAGTTTTTAAGATATGACACCTAATTATGTATTTTATGTAGGGATTAGTTTTAAATATAGTCATTTAATGACCTGGTGATATTTCTAAACAACTGATGACACTGGAAACTGGAAGTAATTCAAGTACTGTTCAAGTATGGAGGTTGTTATCTAATACTTAACAGCTCATCAAATTAATTTGTTTTCAAGTTTTTAACAATCCGATAGAACTGTATCAGACAGCTTTTGGATTAAGGCACTCACGCACCAACCCTCTATAACTTCTCCAGAACTTGACATGCTTTATCTTTCCCCAGTAGTGGAATCACTTTTTATGCTAACCAAATCCTTTTTACTCAATAATGGTTACTTGAATGCTCGCTAAAGCCATTTTACCGAATCGTGTTTAATTTAGACTGGGTATTGTATGGCAAAGTGTGATAAAATTCGGTAAATGCATTGAAAATAAAAAGTTAAAAAAAAAAATGACAAGTACACTATTAGCATGCTAGAGTGTATATATATATATATATATATATATATATATATATATATATATATATATATATATATATATATTAAATATATGATTAAAATTTACTAAGGCTATTTAATATTTTAATTTTGTCCTGATACTGGCATGATATATGAATTGTATGGCCTGTCAGGACAAGACTATTAAGTGCTGGGTAGCACATCTTTCGTCGTCACTTTAATATGTCTACTTGAACAAGCATGTAGATATATCGAAATAAGTGATTATTGGGAATACAGCTGTAGATGGATTATAGTCTATTTGATGCACTATACAGCTGTAGATGGATTATAGTCTATTTGATGCAGTATACAGCTGTAGATGGGTTATAGTCTATTTGATGCAGTATGCAGCTGTAGATGGATTATAGTCTATTTGATGCAGTATACAGCTGTAGATGGATTATAGTCTATTTGATGCAGTATACAGCTGTAGATGGGTTATAGTCTATTTGATGCAGTATACAGCTGTAGATGGATTATAGTCTATTTGATGCACTATACAGCTGTATATGGATTATAGTCTATTTGATGCACTATACAGCTGTAGATGGAGTATAGTCTATTTGATGCACTATACAGCTGTATATGGATTATAGTCTATTTGATGCAGTATACAGCTGTAGATGGGTTATAGTCTATTTGATGCAGTATACAGCTGTATATGGATTATAGTCTATTTGATGCAGTATACAGCTGTAGATGGGTTATAGTCTATTTGATGCAGTATACAGCTGTAGATGGGTTATAGTCTATTTGATGCAGTATACAGCTGTATATGGATTTTAGTCTATTTGATGCAGTATACAGCTGTAGATGGATTTTAGTCTATTTGATGCAGTATACAGCTGTAGATGGGTTATAGTCTATTTGATGCAGTATACAGCTGTAGATGGATTATAGTCTATTTGATGCAGTATACAGCTGTAGATGGGTTATAGTCTATTTGATGCAGTATACAGCTGTAGATGGAGTATAGTCTATTTGATGCAGTATACAGCTGTAGATGGGTTATAGTCTATTTGATGCAGTATACAGCTGTAGATGGGTTATAGTCTATTTGATGCAGTATACAGCTGTAGATGGATTATAGTCTATTTGATGCAGTATACAGCTGTATATGGAGTATAGTCTATTTGATGCAGTATACAGCTGTAGATGGATTATAGTCTATTTGAAGTACCTTGACTGGCCATACAATCACGTAGCATGAACATTACAAGACAAGATAATTTGAACTGAATAATAAACTGAAACTCTGGCGTATGAATATTGCAATTTTGAAATTGCAAGTTAAAAACAGGTGTTCTTTGTTGTCATCAATTTTTTATGCATCGATCATAACCGTTCCGCCCCCCCCCCCCCCCCCCCCTTTGCGGGCGCAGGGATGTAGAATAGGCTTTACATGTCGCAATAGGCGACCGCAAGGTTGCGGGTTCGAATCCTACCATCTGATCAACCTGGCTCGGCTACAGTGGTTTGTCTTGGCACTCAATAACCTACTTGTGTTGCTGTACCGTAAAACACCAAATCAAACCGCCACAACCGGTTGTCCATATATAAGGGACAACCAATAGCAAGGGTTACTCTGTCCAATAATAGTAACCATGTAGGTGAATCGGTGCAGTGATTAGGGACAACACAACAGTGTCATGCACGTCACGACAGGTTAACCATGGGTGGCAGCCAATCACATATTGACCTTATACTGTTAAATCTACTGAGCAACACATGTGTGCTAATTCCTCCAAAGTGTTTTAATTTGAACTATTGCAATATTAATCAAATATTTAAATAATACCTATACAAAAATTATGAAAAAAGTATTCATGAGATCGTCCAAAGAGAACCTAACAATAGCATTAGCTCGCAATAGTGTGAAAAGTAAAATTTCGAAGAAATTAAATTATTCGCAGACAAGGGACATGAAAGCAAAAGTGCAAGTGAAAAAGAGCTCTCACGCTATCAAACGGATAATATTCTAAGAAATATTAGCAAAATTTAAATATGCAATTTCTAAACTATTATTTAAATTTAATATCATATTTTTATATCCACGGTGTTTTCTCTTTTACACATCGCTAAATCTTACGTCTATCCTCCGACGAATGGCAAACATTGGTGAGAGGCATCATCGCATGCCACGGGCAACAATCCGCTACGCTCCTTTATCACCAGTGGCTGCCTGTGCTGAGATTTCCTCGTTTTGCACGAGTACGCATAAAAAAATCCATCACCACAACACAATGTAACAATCTTCTTCACATCATTGAAAGTGCCCGTTTTTATCGATCAATAAGTGACTGTGTTTGAAAGAGAAACTTTGATTGGCTCATTCGAACAGCGTGAAAGGTTATGTTGGGTCACAATGGCAAAAATATGTTACTTGCGCTCGCAGTGATTGGTTAAGCAGGTGTATGCATATTCATGTAAAAAGAGGAAATCTCAGCACAGGCGGTCACGGGTGAGAAAGAACCGTAGCGGATTGTGACCCATGACTTACGACGAGGGATGAGAGATGACTGCCCTACATGCGATACAGACAGCACGTGTGCAGTATTAGGATAATTGAAGAAGAAAAATGGGTACTCTTGCTATAAAAAGTAGACACTTGTTCAATAGCGCTGCGTGGGGTATCGTCGTTCAACAATCGGTTACTCTGTCAGTCATACATAAACCTACGATGAAAAGACTACTCAAAGGACAAAATTTCGAGACAGTAGGTATAGCAACAAGTAAAAGGAGAATGATAAGATCGTCGTTTTCTTCTCTGACTGGTGTGTAAAAAATATCTTTTTGCAAATGATTTTACAATGTATATTTTTACGACGAGCCTGGAGAAAAGTTCACTTTCGCAAGTATAAGAAGCATTTGATGATATGATTTTGATAAATCCTGATTCAAGCGTGTACATACATTATGCGACTTTCAAATTGATATAAAATGAATTTGAAAGCTATAGAGCTGTTTACATCACAGTATTTGTCACATATACACTGAAACACGCATTTAATTTATATTACTTTTGAACTTACTCGCTAAAGCTAGATATTATGGATGTGCTTTCAGTTTAGTTCATACCTTCCCTCGTGTGTGGCAGTTTTAGAAAAATCGCAACTAAGAGATGCCAACGCTTACCTATGTGAAATAGCAATGTCAGCTTTAAAAAAATCTTAATCCCCACTTTCAAATAGGAATACAGTACTTCAGATTTGTATCCAACCATTTATTTTAAGTATTAAACCTCAATGAGTCAAAATGTTTTTATTTTGAAACATGCTTCTTACAGTCAACTTAACCGCCATGTGATACACTAAAGTCCGTCGAGAAAAGACTCCCAAAGGATGGTATTAGTTCAATATTGATGCCTTGCATTTCCTGTTCGGAATTTTCGTAGCACACGTCGGGTTTTCATCGAGGTATAATCCCCATCGGCCGTTCGGTTCGACATCTTTTTTGAACTTTTTCAGTGAGTAGTATATATATGAGATCATGAGCACACCTTATCATATTTTCTAAAAGTTGTGTTACCAGGATGTTCCAAAAGAACAACTCTTGTTTTAAAGAAACAACGAGAATACAACGAGTACACCTTGTACTACTTTCCAAAATAATTAAATTTACCATCTCGTGTAGGGGTACGAGAATTATCCAAAGGAACAAGTCGCTTCAAAGAAACAATGAGAACAAAACCAGCACACTTTCAAATTTCTAAAACACAAGATGGACACTTTTACTTTTTCAAAACACAACGAGCATTATTGCAACTTTCTAAACTGCAACCAACACACTTTAGTTGCTACACCTAGCAATCTAATTCACTGATTGTAGATTGAGTAAAGAATTAAACATGCTAAGATATATGGCCCCTAACTGAAAATCAATAAACATCCCCGGAAGTTTTAGTTTTATTTCAAGGTCATGTAAGCTCCAACAGACAGAGGATATTTGTTCCGAGTCGGAAATATTTCATCGGTTTGGTGAAAACTCAGTATTGTTACGAGAGGCAAAGACTTTTTCACCCCGAGATGAGATATATCCTTTATTCACTCTGAAAAAAAACCCATTTTTTTTCTTCTTGTTATTTTATCCTGTAACGTGTTTTCTATCTAAAGCATATAATAGATTTATGTAGTAGACGTCTTACGGTATTTTCAGCTGTTTACTGTTTATGTTCGGATGTGTTTAGTGTACCTGCATATACACTTCAGTTCCACTTCAGACGGATATAAATTAATTTATATTTTCATAATAAAAATCTACTAGTGTCAAGGATATAAATGATTATTAATAATAAAAGAACCACAAGTGGTTTATCGATGTTGAATTCTTTTTTATTAGCACTCAATAAAATATAAAATCAATTCAAACGAGGTTAAACTGACGAGACGCTATTTTTTAACATTTCAATCAGGGAGAAAGAATGATTGAATGAAGCTGAATTTGGCTTAAAGAAGAAAGCAAGAATATGTAAACAGGTAAGAAAATGTTTTAAAGTGTATACAATATATAGCAAAGTCTTTCAGATTATTTTAGTCACTGTCGGTGTCACTGGTAAGAATGCGTCTCCAGTTCTTCCGTGGTGAAGTAATTCATGTAGCTGGAGTGAAAAAAAAAATAGAATTGATAATTCGCTTCAAAAAATAAAGATAAAATGTGTTTTTCTATGCTGTACAATCAATTTTAAATACTCTTCTAAAAATCCATAGAGTCCATTGAATATAATTTGGATCGATAAGAAATTGGTTTCACAGATGTGCGATTAAAATAGAAGAATTTGATATCTCTGTAAATGTGTATGAAATATTGGAAGTGAGAAACGATGCTGCTGATAGAAATTACATTAAATTGATACGAATAACTCGCATAGAGAAAGTCAGATACGTTGACATGTTGGGCATATCCACATTAAGCGATGGTCCTAGCAGCTACAAAGATGGAAGGTACCATTATGTCTAGGCTGGTATCATCACAGATATATAAACATAATGG